>JAPDVR010000021.1:36880671-37543171 GCA_026230005.1 Gila orcuttii | reverse complement strand
GGTTTACTGTGTTATAAATCTGTGTGTATCAGCCTCAGTTATAGTTCTAGGTTTGTGAAGCTATGTTGTGGTAGAGTCGTTCACAAACCTTCTGCTTTATTTTTGCTGTAATTAGTTTTGACAGCAATTGTTTGTTTTCCTTTGATAAGCAATTTGCTGTAAATAAAATGTCTTAATTAGTAACGTAGCATTTCTAGCCTATTTTTGCATGTAGTCAGCAGACTTACGAGTGTTCACAGGGGTGTTCCTGTAGCTCAAACAGCGGAGCAATGCACCAAGGTCATGGCTTTGATTTCCAGCAAGTCATTAACTGATAACATGCATGCCTTCCTTAAATGCCAAGTCACTTTGGATATACGCATCTGCCAAACCCTTGTAAAAAGAAGAACACTTTAGCATACTTTTGAAAAAAGGGTCTTTATTACGAATATGCAAAAGAATATACTTTTATACATAAGTGCAAACTGAATGCAAGGTTTTCAGACACTTAATTGTATGTTATTTATAATTCAATAAAAATATCCTATACCTTAAAATAAATAAAATTATTTAAGGGTGCATTTTGACCCAGTAAAGTAAGACTTAAGTACATCTTTATATGTTATTTAATAATCACTTCTATTGTCTTTGTATTTTGTCCTTTGTCTGGTTAACTCTTTCCCCACCATTGATGAAATTTTCCAGCAATTTGCGTTTTACCTGTTATAAACAAAAGAGCTGTCTATGAAAGAGGACAACTAAATTGGTCCAATTTCAGTTTGAGATCTATTACACAGAACAGGTTAGCCGTTACTGTTGTGATGAACACTGCTAAAAGGTTCGCTCTATGAACACAATAATACGCTTTTTTTTTTTTTTCTGGGTACAATGAGAAGACATTGGGTCTTATTCACTAATAATTGGATACCATATTCATATTTATATGCACATTTGAACTTCTCACAAAAACTTTCCACCTAATTCACAACTATCCACATGGATTTGTTCTTAACGAGGTTAGTCATGTACATTAAACATGCCCAAACCATGCCCACATACAGGCTTTCCACACAGCCATTGCTTTCGCCGCTCTCAGCAAACATGAAGCTCTCTATTTAAGATCTATATCTATGTTTAAAATTCCATCTTAACATGTTTTTAAGGCCTCCAAGAGTATGTTATTTTTGCGTACGAGTGGTTTCAGTTGTTCTTAAAGTTCTTGTTTCGTAAATTTAGAACGAAAGTTATTGATGAATCATGAAAACGTTTGCACGCAGATTTCACGCACCAAACCTTATGATTTGAAATAATTTGTTTCAGTCTTTTTTGAGTGGAACTTCTTCAAACCGGAAGTGCCTCCCATAATCCATAACACATTAGGCTCGTCAGGAGAAAGGTGGATAACGCAGAAATAGATTTCCCATTGGAAGAGAGGCGTACGCATGTTTTTAGTGTGTACATTAGTTTCTCTGAATCACACGTTCGCGCATTTGAGAAATGATATTGGATCAAATGTAGGATGGTTTCTACGTAACATTTTATAAATTAGGTCCTCTGGTTATTCCACTAGTGTTTGATAATCACACTTCTTCTCTTGAATCTGAGTATTTTTTATCTTTTGTTTTACCATTTCAGACAAACGTTTTGTGAAATGTTTTGTTTGAAAATTGTGCTTGTGCTTTCTTTCAAACAAATGCCAGTTGGTTTGATATTTAGTTATCTATTGAAATGGCATTCATACATATTTTGAGTGTGACTTAGGTGTCCAAACAGTGTCTCTGTGTCTCTCTATCTCTCTTTCAGTGCTTGAGGAAGTCCGCTTTTCTGCAGACGTGTTCAGTCTTGCTCCGCATCACCCAGCACGATGTCTGGCTCTTACGATGAATCTACTGTCTCTGATGAGGCCATGGACAGCTTTTGGGAGGTACAAAGACCACCGTTTCCTTCCTTTAAATGCTACACTGCTAAGTCATTCAGCCGGTCATCAATAGTTGTGTTGTGTTTTAGCCAGCTATAGTTGGAGAACAGGGGGATGTTGTGTTCACAGTATCAGCATCTGCCAGAATCCTCACAACGAGCTCTATTTAGACGACTCTGTCGGTGCCTGTGATGATGCCAGAGCTCTTCACATCATCCTTTGTGAGGGTCTGGCAGTCAGTACAATCTTAGGATCATGTCAGTATTATGTCAACATTCAGTCATTGCTCAGATAGCGATGTAGACCTGGTGTTTTGTGTGTTTTTGTTTGTGTTTGAGCAGTATTAAGTAGAGGTCTACTTCCAGCCAGGCTATTGAGTTATTAGTGCACCTGCATCCTGACTGTGTGTCTGTATGACTGACTGTGAATGAAGAGCCATGTCAGTGTGTGCTACTATGAGTTTTTATTTACAGGCTGATTTGACTCATCAGAGCTTGTGTGAAGGTCAGTGTAGCTGAACGTGAGATAAAGCGCTGGGGTTAAACCTGCCTGGAAGGAGAACTGTACTAAAAAGTTTGTTAAGAATGCATCTTGAGGAACATATAGCCTACTTTAGGATAACCTACATCATGGCAGTTGTTATCGCAAAACAAAAAACCCAACAGGGTTTGTATATAGATGTTCATCATCCCACTTATTTCACATCAACTTGCCACATAAGTAAATAAGGTTACATGTAGTTATAATAGTATAGTTTACTAGGTTACACTTTATTTGGTAACAGCGTTTTTTACAGTGTACTTGTTACACGTTACATGTACTTACCATAGTAATAACAGTAAATCATGCATAATTACATGCAACTAACAAATATTACTCAGTACTTAAATGCATAATTACACTGTAACAATGACATCTTAAAATAAAGTGTAATCCTTTATTTTAAGGTGTCCGTGTTACAATGTAATTATGCATTTAAATACTGAGTAATATTAATTAATTACATGTACTTACTATAGGGTTAGGGTAGGATTTGGATTTGGTTGAGGGTTAGTTTCATGTAATTATGCTTAATTTACTGTTATTACTATGGTCAGTATGTATAACATATGTAACAAGGACACTGTAAAATAAAGTAACCGTGAATAATTAGGTACACAATATTGATTTTAGCTGAAATATTTGATTAGCTTTCATGAAGAAAAGCAGTTCCTGGCAAGCGGCTTTGAGCTAACAAGTTCAAACAAGATGAAGATTTACGGGATAATGTAGTCACACCACAAATTAGGCTACACAACATTTCATTGCACAAATAATTAGTGGAACATGAAATATTCATTTGAGAAGAAACCATTTTAAGGTCACCATGAAATCAAAATTGACCGTTTTTTTTTTTTTTATTGAATATTGCAGTATTTATGACTAATGATTTATCTGTGAACATCATTATTTGCTTAAATTCATGTGCCTCGTAATTTTTAATCAAAATAACTTCCTCTCCCTCTTGCAGCGACATCATCTCTTCTCTTTTCAACTTCTCTTCATCAATTCCACATGAACAAAATCAAATCCCGCCCCACATTCGTTCTTGTTCCAGAAGCTATTTCACTCGGATATACGTCACTATTGGCAAGAAAAGACTATTTCATGTTGACTTTAAAATCTTACCTGCTTGTTATATTATAGTCCATACCCAAGCCCGGATTACCCAATGGGCATTATGGGCACGTGCCCAGGGGCCCATGCGCACTTGGGGCCCAAGCGAGGCGAAGGGAAAAAAAATATTTTTTTTTACATTTCCGATAACGGAGCGTATATTTGCACTAAGTGCCTGTCTTTTTAGCAAAAAGACGCCTGCCACTCAATATCTACAGTGGTGTAGGGCGTGATGTGCTTGAAAGCAGCTTTTGACGCGTTCGAGTTCGAATCCGCCTTTTGCCGAACTCGGTCTTCTCCCTTTTCCCAACACATATGAGATGTAAAATGTATAGCCTAACATAAAGGTCTCTAGTGTCATAATGCCAGCGAACTAAAATCAAAACCGTGAAAATCAAAACCGTGACAACTTTGTGCCTTTATAAAACAGCACAAGACTTTAATTAAGTAGCCTATATAGGCATTCAGTTTGTGGTGCGTGATTTAAAGGGTCATGAAACCCCCCTCTTTCAGCTCAAGTCTAGCTTGATTTTTTTTATTTTTGAAAAATGCAACTTAAATGGGCGTGGATGGCTGTGAGAAGAAGGAAGGTAGTGTGTGTGGTGTGGCACGGCAGGGCAGGGGAGAGGGGGGAACTGTACATGTCTAATTATAATGTCATTATAAAATATATAGTTGTTTATATACACACTATAAATGCATATATTTGAAAATAATTAATTTTCCGCTTAAAAAAAAGTTCCGTGCATAGCCTATAGATCTACGCGCCCCCTGAACCCCAATGACATATATTTAATTACACGAATTAAGCATACAATTGAGGTATTATCAAAATATTTCAAATTTTAATAACGAGTGCTTATTTAACAAAAGGCAAGTAAAACGATCAGGGTTACATTTTAGACACGCACATACCTCTGAAGGGATAGAAAAGCCCTCGGGACTTGGTACCGCAACTTGCATTGGTTGTCAACAAGGTTGAAGTCCATCATTCTCCAGTTCTCGAAGCTCTCTCCAGAAACATGTTTGCTGCTCACATATAATTTAATTTAGATGTGTCCGTGGTTGATGGCCAACCGCCCGGAGCCAGAGTCTAGCCCTGCAGCATCGCGGGGAAACATATTCAACGCACTTGAACTTCTGCACCACGAAAACAAACACTTGCGTCCCATGATTGGCTCTCTCATCTACTACGCGATATCACAGTTTGACATGTCTGTCATTGGAAAGATCCATGTGGTGTCATGAATAATTAAGAGACAGTGTCTTCTCATAGGATATGAAAACACAGTCTCATTAATAATTATGAAACACCGATGAGTCATCAACGCACTAACAGTGCTCTGTGACGTGGACACGATGAAGATTTTAAACCCGGAAGACGAAACTAGCGGGAAAAAACTAAAATTGAACCATTTTCACCCTACTATTATATCTAACAGATGCTAACATTGTCTTCAATGGTGTTCAACACAAATACCTCTGTTAAAATCTCAGAAAATTTGGTTTAGGGTTTCATGACCCTTTAAAGGAAAGTGCACACTTTGCTCACGCGATCAGCATGGTGATCTGGTGTTTTCTCCAAAATAAAAGCTCAAGGGTTCATTTCTTGTGAATTTCAAGTGAAGAAATTAGGACAAAAGTATTGTAATTTTCCTATACTGTAATGTAAAATATACTTTTGAAATATTAATTTTCATTTATACAGTTCATTTATAGGCTATATGGATTTTACGTCATAGGAATAATTATATAAATCATTATTACATTATTATAATAATTGTTCGGCATCCTAAAACACCAGTGATAATGTAATGTAGACTGAGACTCTATATCATAACTAAAAAGATGTTTGAGCCCTCTTTAATGCCCAGGTACAAGTCAATGCTTTTTCTTTGTTCAATGTGCACAGTTCATGGGTTGAAGCCGGTTGAAGCTCTCAATTTTGAGCTCTCAAAGTGCACCAGATTGATGCTTTTAACCTTAAAATGTATAACATTTTCTTGTGGGGGAGCATGTCCTCAAACCCCCCAGAGGGACAGAGCTCCACCCAACAGTTTTACAAAATCCTATGGGAAAGAGCGATCATTTATGAACTTTACTATAGCATAGTACAACAACGTTCCTTTTAAGTCAGTAAATCTGTTAATGCCAAATTAAAATTGGACAAACTATACATTTGGCCTCCCTAAGTGGGTCTACAAGACATTGTGCCCAGGGGCCTCTGAATCCTTAATCCGGCACTGTCCATAACAGTCTACAAAACAATCGTTTGTCTAACAACAAGACGAACACTTTCAATATTACCATAGGCCTACTGTTAATATGAAAGTCATCTTGTTTTAATTTACAGTAAATATAATCGATAATTAAGGTGCAAGATTGCACCAGCTGCATTTGAACGAAATGAGACACGCTTGTCCATCTGTGGTGCAATACGAGAGACATGGAGAAAGCGTTGGATGACTGTGCTATTGATGATAGTCATTATCGGGTAATAACTGACCAATCAGAATCAAGCATTTCAGAGACCTGTGTAATATATACTGCCCTCTAGAGTTGGGCAATATACCTGCTGATTTTTCAGCATTTTGCCTCCTTCAGTCAATTAAAAGGCATTCAAATAACCTGTGTTGTTTATAAATTCTAGTGCGGCTATGTGGAGACGTTGTGTCTTTCATTCGTTTAAACCTCACTGAGCTTTCTTGGACGTGTATGCAGTTGGGATGTCATTGTTAGTGCAGTGAAGCACAGGATTACAGCACTAGCAGCACATGGACACAAAGCTGTGGCAGTCATTGCATAACTTCACATGCACAACAATGAGTCCCATCCCCCTCATATCATCTCCTCTCCCACCCGCACTCGTTCCTCTGTGCTTTCTTATGCCACCTGCAGGCACCAGGGAGAACTAGATGGTCTTCCTGCGGAACCACAAAAATTTTGTGAAAAAATAAATAAATGAAAATGTATTATTATATTATATTATATTAATTGGTGTAAATTCAGTTATTATTTTGTCTTATTTGTACATACACTACCATTCAAAAGTTTAGGATCCGTCATTTTTAAAAAAAAGAAAATAAATTAACACTTTTATCCAGCAAGGACACAGTAAATTGATACAAATTCACAGTAAAGACATTTGTAATGTTACAAAATATTTCTATTTTAAATGCATGCTATTTTTTTACAGTGATTTCTGAAGAATCATGACACTGAAGACGAGTAATGATGCTGAAAATTCAGCTCTAATCACTGGAATAAATAGCATTTTTACATTCAAACATAAAACAGTTATTTTAAATTGTAATAATATTTCACAATATTACTGTTTTTACTGCATTTTTTACTGTATCAAATAAACAGTCTTAGGAAGCGTAAGAGACTTCGTTCATGAACATGAATGAATCTTTTGAACATTAGTGGTATGTACACATCTGTTATGTACAATAACTTAATCAGGGTCAGAATCCCTCTTATATTATAATTATTATTATTTATTTACTTTTTAAATGATAAACATTTTGTAGATTCTGCGTGGACTATGTAAACTTATGAGTAGAATTGTACATCAAGTTGCATGTAATATGAAATTAATTATGATTTTTTTTCTAGGTGGGGAATTATAAGCGTGCAGTCAAGAGAATCGACGACGGCCATCGACTTTGCAATGATCTTATGAACTGTCTTCAGGAACGTACCAAGATTGAGAAGTCCTACAGTGCGCAGCTCACCGAATGGTCCAAAAGGTGGAGGCAACTGATTGAGAAAGGTCAGTTATATCAATCTAAAGCTTCTTTCTTCATCCGCTCAGGAGTTTTTAAGCAGTTATTTTATTTAATGAACTGTGATTTAAACCATAGCAATTAAACAGTTTTATTTATAAGTTCATACATTGATGTATGCATCTCTGATTTTGTCGTCTCTGTTTTATTTGTGTGTGTGTGTGTGTGTGTGTGTGTGTGTGTGTGTGTCCAGGGCCTCAGTACGGTTCTGTGGAGCGAGCCTGGTTAGCTATGATGACAGAGGCTGATAAAGTGAGTGAGCTTCATCAAGAGGTGAAGAACAGTCTGATGAACGAGGACATTGAGAAGGTGAAAAACTGGCAGAAAGACTCATACCACAGACAGATGATAGGGGGCTTCAAGGAAACCAAAGAGGCAGACGAGGGCTTCAAGAAAGCCCAGAAACCATGGGCTAAGAAACTCAAAGAGGTACAAAGAAAAGGTTTTAATTATGTCAATTCTGTGTTAATGTCACTTTATGGCTCCCCCATCCCCCCCTTGCATGCAGATTAAATATGCACAGCAATGCATGCAGTCTAAAATTCAACTGAAGTGTTATGCTTAATATATGTTTGCATGTTTAAAGGAACAGTTTAAATTCTTTCATGATTTACTCCGTATGACATTCTTTCTTCTATGAAAGACAAAATGAAAGATATTAAAGACTGTCCTGCTCGCTTTTTTGGGGGGTATTAAACTAAATACCAAGTCATGTGCGATTTTGTGCATTGTGTAAAAATGTGTTGTTATTCACTGATAATCATCCCATTGTGCGAGATATTAACTTCTATGACTGGATTAATGAGTCAGTCACCTAAACTCGAGAACAGGATCAGTTTTATTAGTGAACGAATCATTCAGACCAGTTTGTAAATTGAAAAGAATGAATTTTCTTTTTGAATATCTCAACTTGACAAATTAGCTCCAATGAACAAGACAAGGAGTGCTAGACTAGATTTTCAGTAAATCGGCTTGTTTCTCACAGAACTATTGTGTAGTTTAAACTGTTGTTTAGATGGACTATGTTTATGGTACTTTTAAGGTGCTTTTGCATCCTTTTTGCATTTAAAGCCTCAGCCTCAATCATTGTAATTGCATGTACAAGAACAACCAGTACAATATGCAGCATTTTTCCTTTCACGTTCCATTGAAAATAGACAGTCATATGCTATTGAACGGAAACTATAGCAGGAACTAAATTCTTTGTGGCAGCGTTCTAGTGTCCTCAGAACTGACCTTGACTATTATAAAAACTTGTTCCACAATTTCAGTCAGTTCAGCTAACCAGTCTCTAAGTTTTATTCATTCAGTTGCAGTATTGCAGTTATTTAAACGTTGCATGTCTGGCTGCAGATGGAAACGGCTAAGAAGACGTATCACATGGCGTGTAAAGAGGAGAAACTGGCTGCAGCCCGCGAGGCAGATGCTTCTGTCACTCCAGACCAGCAGAAGAAACTGCACGAGAAGACAGAGAAATGCAAACAAGATGTGCAGAAGGTGCGGAAAACAGCCACATGACAAACATAAAGAAACTAATTCAAGTACTATTCACTTTCAAGCTCAAAGTATATTTGTGAAAATCAAATCAAAAACAAGCTTCACAGAACATTTAATGCATGGCAGAATAATTCATTAATAGGTATAATAATGTGAGCCGGTATAAATGTGTTTACACAGGAATTATAATTGTGGGAAACACAGCATGCGTTATGTGGCAACATCTAAATGAACTGGTAAAAGAAAAAAGACCATTTAATCTGACTATATCAACATGACAAATACATAAACTGAAGTACTTTCTGGTCACTGGTCAACTCTGTTGTGATTGATCCTGATCCTGAATTCACAATCTAACTTTTGTGTAATTTATACCACCACACAGACATTTTACATTATATGTTTAACCGACGATCTAATCTGACATTAGACATTATATGTGTAACCAACGTTTTTGTGGATTTCATGCTCTACAACCAGCCTAAACACGTTGGTCACCCCAGACATCATTATTGGGATCATAATTGCTGTTTTGCTCGGTTCTTCTTCGGTTCAAAGCAACTAACAGGCAGATAGGAGCAATCAATCAAGGAGAGCTGTCTAAGAACTATGGTATGGTCTAAATCCTGATTGAGTATCTTTGCGCCTTTTCTAGTATCTTTGACAGAAAAGGTAGATTCAAGATCGGCCTGTAATTGACTAATTCTGTAAGATCAAGTTGCGTTTTTTTAACAAGTGGTTTAATCATAGCCAGCTTAAAGTGTAAATTGCAGGTTAACCCCACAATCAATTAATGTGTAAATTAAAGTGCTCAAATATATATATATATATATATATAAAAATATATATATATATATATATATATATATATATAAATATATATATATATATATATATATATATATATATATTTGAAAATTTCTGTCTTAAAATGCATTAAAATAACATTTATTGGGGTTTCTTCAAAGGTAGCGTGTTTTTTTACCGTAAGTGGGTGATGACGTCATAACAGGGAGTTGCAACCCATACTCTGCTAGATTCCTACTGTTTCTGTGGCTTGAATATGGAGAACGACTGGGAGACTGAAGAGGTGGGAAACCATCAAATTCTTGATGGACCACAGCCCTACAATTTTGAACCAGTCAGGCGTGAGAGAGGGGAGGAAACTGCTAGAAATCATGTCCCTCAAAAAGTTATTAATGCTTGGTATGAGGAAAATGAGTGGTGAGTAGCTAGAGCTAGCCTAGGTTAGCCTGATGCTAGCCCGGATAACATTAGGGAACAAGCCAAAGTCTTTTCAAAATCTTGCCGTCATGTAGAATAGCAAGGAGGGACAATGACTGAAGACATTATTTACTTACATGGTGTTAGTGGTCCTAATCAGAGCTGTATATATGCACACACTGCACAGGCACAATGGTGCTTTTGCTGGCATCAGCAGACAGAACGCGATATTGCCTGTGCTAAAACGCAACTAATTAGCTATGCTCATTGTCAGAAGGAAAAAAATAGATCGATGTCCCTATCGCTGTGTTTGACAGGTGTTTGTGTGGGCCATGCCACCCAATGGAATCAGCAGTGGAGAGTATGTGCTGCTGTGAAGTGAACGTGTTTTGGAGTTTATTGGAGCAGCTCGACCCGCGACCGGCAAATCTGACGTGCCTCACGCAGCAACCTGGTTTTGACGCATGCTGCCTGAACCCGTTTGTTTTGCGTATAGCTTACTCTCATTTCAGGCAGGATCACGGTCCTCTTGAAGCCAGCACACACAAGTATGTTTCCAGGGTCCTAGTCGTCGGCAGTAAAGTGTTCGCCGCATATGACGGCTGACTTTGTCACTGAGGCACCAGTAAAATCAGCCCGCTTTGTAGCCACAAACTTCAAGCCTAGCACGAATCAACCGTTTGTCCTTGGGGAAATTGTGAAGCCTCTCCCCCGTTTTTGAAGTATTTGTACAGCCCGCACAAACACAATAGTTCACCATTTTTGTTACTTGCCGTTAGACTAACGGTAACTCTAGGCTTGGAGTCCCTTTTATGTCATCACGCCCAGCCTAGTGGAAGGGAGGGGGCGTGGTTAAAACCACAGTAAAAAGCACCAACTTTTCATATTATATGCAGCATTTTGGTATAAAAAAACAATTGTGGGCGGTTCTTATCTTTATGTTTAGTAAGCACATTGCATTATCTTAAGAAAAAGGTAACCTGCAATTTACACTTTAAAAGTTTTTGGTACATATCCTAATGACAAAGATGAATTAATGATATTAAGAAGAGGATCTATGATCTATGATGTTGTCGATTTAGATGATTTAACGAGTTTAGTAGCTAACCCCCCCCCCCCCAAGTTTAGGAGTTAACCCCCCCACCCCTCCCCTCCCAAAGCCTCTGCCTGAACATCAAACGGGTGTGTACTTCCACGCTATCTGACTCCCTAGCGACCCACCTTGCCACCCACCACCCCTACCAAACAGTTGATGGCATGGTGGAACACTACAACCGTGCCCTCTCTCTCAGCCCGGACTTTGTAGCTCCTCTCACCACGCGTTAGATGTCTTTCTCTCGTCCTGCCCCCTGGTTCACCCCTGAGCTCCGCAGGATGAAGACCATAGGACGTAGGCTCGAGAGACGATACAGAAGATCCGGCCTCACTGTCCATCGTGAAGCATTTAAAGAACATGTCACAAACTACAAAGAAACCCTTTCTCAGGCAAAAAGTTATTACAAGGTATTACTCCACACTCATCAGTAACCAACAAAAACACCCCAAATTGCTCTTCTCCATGATCAACCGTCTTCTTCACCCTCCTGGTAGCGTTAAACCCTCAGATGCAGCTGACCTCTGCTCCGGGTTCCTGGATTTTTTCCAGCAGAAAGTGGGCACCATCCACCGGCAGCTCCAGTCTCCTGGGCTCTCCCCCTGCCCCACACTGCCCCAAAAGGATTCTCACCACTCAGCTTCCCACTCACCACAGTGCTGCCTATCAGCCTTCTCTCCACTGGATGCCGACCAAGTAACAAAACTGGTCATCTCAGGCAAGGTTTCAACTACCAGTCTTGACCCAATGCCCACCACCCTGGTCAAGGCCTTGTCTGCCCATCCTCTGCCACCCAATGAAAAGCATCATTAATGCATCGCTTGCCTCTGGTGTGGTAACATCCAGCTTTAAAATGGCGGCAGTCATCACCACTCTCAAAAGGCCAGGCTCAGACCCAGACGACCCCAACAACTATCGTCCAATCTCCACCCTCTCTTTCCTCAACAAAATCCTGAAAAGAGTAGTGGCTGCCCAGCTTCAACATCACATGTCCCACCATGAGCTCTTCGAACCCCTCCAATCTGGTTTCAGAACCCACCATAGCACTGAGACCACCCTTATCAAAATCACTAATGACCTCCTGCTTGCTGCTGACAAAGGCCTCACTACCATCCTCATCCTCCTTGACCTATCTGCAGCTTTTGATACAGTTTCCCATACCATCCTTCTTCACCGCCTCTCTGAGCACTGTCCTGGTTCCGGTTCTACCTCACACTGTGAGGTAGGACCGGAAACAATTCATCATCCTAAATGGCTCCAACTAGGATCCAGCACCTGCCAACCATGATGTGCCCCAGGGCTCTGTGCTTGGTGCCACAAACCTACTCAAACTCAACAGTAATAAGACAGAACTCAAAGTGGTGGCCCCTGTACCACTGCTCAGGAAAGTTGGAGACCTGGCCCTGGTTGTGGATGGCTGCTCCATTTCCCCATCTCCTGAGGTGCGCAACCTGGGTGTCATCCTGGACTCTCCTCTCTCTTTCCGGTCCCACATCAACAACATCACTGAATCTACATTTTACCACCTCAGAAACATCTCACGACTCCGGCCTGCACTCGCACATTCAGTAACTGAGACACTCATCCATGCCTTCATCAACTCCCATCTGGATTACTGCAATGGTGTCCTATCAGGACTGCCCACCAAGGCCCTTAGCAGACTCCAGTATGTCCAGAACTCTACTGCCAGGGTTCTAACCCACACAAAGCCCTGGCAGCATATCACTCCCATTCTCCAACAGCTCCACTGGTTGCCAGTCAAGTCACGTATCACCTACAAGATCCTCCTGCTCACTTACAAATTTCTCCATGGACTCTCACCAAAATACCTCACAGATCTCCTCCACCCCTACACTCAGTCACGTTCCCTGCGGTCCTCTGACAAGGACCTGCTGGACACGTTTAATTGAATTGAGTAATTTATACAATTCTTACAAATGTGTACATATAGCAATGCTACCTACTACACTGACTAAATACCTAATACTCAAATTTGAGAAAAGAACTGGATCTAGAGCACAACTGATCTGGGAGATTTTTTCATTCAATATCTTACAACATTGAGCTATTAAAATGAGCAGTGACTCTTATGTGAAGTGTTATGACATTTAACAATCTCACTGTATTGAATTATTAAGTTACAGTCCTATAATGGTATTGCTTTAGCTTTGCTAAACTGTAATTCCCATTGGATGATGTAGCTCATGATGTGTGTTTTGTATGTGTACTGCAGGCGAAGGAGAAGTACGAGAAGTCTCTGGACGAGCTGTCGAAGTGCACACCGCAGTACATGGAGTGCATGGAGCAGGTGTTTGACCAGTGCCAGCAGCACGAGGTCAAGCGACTGACCTTCCTCAAAGAGGTTCTTCTGGACATTAAACGACACCTAAACCTCACCGAGAACCAAAAGTCAGTGGAAAGCACACAACCAGTGTATCAGTACTCATTTACAAAGAAATTAGTTAGAGGTTTTGCCGAGATACCAAAACAAAAGTTGAGATCTCATTCGTGATCGAACTCTTCTAAGAATTGAATTTTCTAGCGCTTCACTCTGTCTGACTCGTGATCTGGTCTCAGTGGTTAACAGCTCACTGGAGTTAAAGCAATGCAGTTGTAGAGGTCAGGGGTTCCCTTTCGTAGTCACTCCGAGTTACGTCGGATGACGGAGAATGGGGGTTTCGCCTAGAAGGCCAATCATCTTCGAGTATTACAAAACGAGCCTATGGCAATGAAATGCCATGGGTCTGTGGAATTTGCATAGCGTATCTCCGCCCCACCACGTGGGTATAAAAGGAGAGGCACCTGCAAAGGCAGATCATGTTTTCGCTTCGGAGCCAAGAAACTTCTCTTCACTCCACAAGCCAAATCCTGAGTTTCAGTGACTTCTCTTCGAGACGAGCGAGCTCCCCGGTGTTGGTGTGACGGCGGTACCCAGCGAGTTCACATTGCCTGCGATCTGTGCAGTGATCTGCCAGTCTGTGTGTTTCTCCCTGGTAGCCTCAGCATCGCTGAGCTTTTCCTCTCTAAAAGAGCTGCTCGTGGCACGTCTTTTTAAAGATGTCTCGCCCGTGTTCTTCTGGGTGCGGTCGATTCCTGTCTTCCTTTGATGGGCACAATCGCTGCTTTGCGTGTCTGGGCTTAGAGCACACTAAAGCAGCGCTTGTGGATGACTCATGTTCCTTCTGTGGGAACATGACCATCACAACACTGAGGTCGAGACGCAATGATCTCATTCGAGAGACAGTCCCCTCATCCACACCCCGATCTACACCCTCCTCGAGAGGTGGTACTTCGACTGGTGGACAGGGTGACTTGAGGGTTACGGTGTGGAACAATCCGACGATGCGTCCTCGGACCACACCCCCCTCTGCAGTGTTGCAACCCGCGAGTGCCGCGGTGATTCTACCGGGTCTATCTACTGATGCCCCGCGTGTTTCATTCGGCGCTCCAGAGGATGACTTGATGTCGATCGCGGCATCACAAGGTGGGCAAGAGTCATCGGGAAGTGACGATGCGGCTGCGTTGCCTCCTTCTGGAGTTCCAGCGTTGCCCGTATCAGATCCCGAGATGACGGCCATGGAACCCTCCACCCCGCCCCGAGCACTCGCGGCTGGATGACTGGTTTTTGGGCGCGGCTGCCGCCTCACGGCCACAGCCAACCCCAATACCTTTCTTCCCGGAAGTGCATGAGGAGCTGACGAAGTCATGGAAGGCTCCTTTGACCTCCCGTGCACGTTCGTCAGCTTTCTCCGCCTTTCCCCCCCTCGATGGGGCAGTCGCCCATGGGTACACTGGGATTCGCCCGGTTGAACGCTCTGTTGCGATGCAACTGTGTCCTCAGAGTGCTTCATCTCGCGGTATTCCTAAGCACCCGTCCAAGGCCTGTAGATTCTCATCTACTCTTGTGACGAGATCTCACAGAGCTGCAGGACAGGCGGCCGCCGCTCTGCATGCGATGAGCACCTTACAGGTCTACCAGGCCCAGCTGCTCAGAGATATGCACGAGGGCGGGACTGACCCCGGGCTCTTTGATGAGCTGCGTGCCGCCACTGACCTTGCTCTCCGAGCGATGAAAGAGGCCTCACGCTCCCTGGGTCAGGTGATGGCCACTTCGGTGGTCCAGGAGCGTCACCTGTGGCTGAACCTGGCTGATATGCGGGACTCCGAACGCACTCGTCTGCTCGACGCCCCCATATCCCAGGCCGGCCTCTTCTTCGGAGCGGTCGAGGACTTTGCCCAGCAGTTCTCGAACCGCACAGAAGCAGTCTGAGGCTATTAAGCACATTCTGCCCCGACGGCCCGCTGCTGCCTCCACCCAGCCGTCGGCTCAGAAGCCCCAGCCTGCTCGCCGCCGAGGGCGCCCTCCTGTCGCTCCCTCCCCTCCCGCACGGCCCCAGCAGCAGCCTTCACCCGGGCCGCGTCATGGAGGAGGCCGCAGGAAGGCGCCCCAGCCCTCTCCAGCCCCGCCCCCCACTCAACGCCAGGCCAAGCGGCGCTCCTGAGACGGGCTGCTCAGTGATGGTCCCGGTTCGTCCCCAGGAGGTGGTTGCAGGCCCCCTCCTTCCCCCGGCGGAGGGCCGGGGGAGAATCTTTTGTTCTCCCGCTGCTCACCCACGGGTGGGCAGTACCCTAAAATTGTTAAAGAAAGAACCGATGTTTCCATCACTGAGCACACAGAGCCGGGTGACAGTGCGTGATGCCTCCGTGCCTCGCTGCTCTCATCCCCCTCTGTCACAGAGTTCTCGGACCGCAGTGTGCGCCGCCCCCGGGCCTCGCCACTCCCCTCCCCCTCTGTTCCAGAGGGCGCAGACGACAGTGCGTGCCGTCTTCGGACCACACCGCTCTCGTCCCCCTCTGTCGCCAGCCCCCTGGCAGAGCAGACCCCCGTGGAACGCTGGTCCTTCCCTGGTCTCCTCTGTCAGGGCGCGGAGCCTGACCACGCCCCCGCACCGGGCCGCTATGCCACCCTTGCCTGGGCTGGTCACTCCACCTCGCTGCCCCTCCGGGGGGACGTCTGTCGTTCGCATGACCCCGCTGGTTCAGTTTCTGGTTAGAGCTCCCCAACCTGTCCCGCTGGGTCGCCCGAACGATCAGGCGCGGCTATTCGATTCAGTTCGCAAGGTCTCCTCCCCGCTTCAGGGGAGTCCGCTTCACTATGGTCGGTGGCAGTGCCCCCATCATGCGAGCGGAGGTTGCTACCCTGCTGGCGAAGGGTGCAATCGAGACTGTCCCTCCAGCCGAGATGAGGTCGGGGTTTTACAGTCCGTACTTCATCGTCCCCAAGAAAACCGGTGGGTTACGGCCGATCCTGGACATACGCTCCCGCCGTATGTCGCAACTCGCTCGCCACCTCCTCTTATGGAGTCAGAAGCACCTGAGGTCCCTTCGTGCTATCTACATTCCGGGCGATCGGAACCTCGCAGCCGACGAGCTGTCACGGTTCCGTCCCATCCCCGGCGAATGGCGACTCCATCCCCAGTCGGTCCAGCTGATTTGGGACCAGTTCGGGGACGCACAGATAGACCTGTTTGCCTCCCACGACTCATCCCATTGCGCCCTGTATTACTCCCTGTCCGAGGGCACGCTCGGCTCGGATGCACTGGCGCACAGCTGGCCGCGGGGCCTACGCAAATATGCGTTTCCCCCAGTGAGCCTTCTCGCACGGACTCTGTGCAAGATCAAGGAGGACAAGGAGCCTTGACAAGGCGCCACTTTGGTTGCGCCGTACTGGCCCACCAGGACCTGGTTCTCCGAACTAGTACTCCTCGCGACAGCACCTCCTTGGCCAATTCCTCTGAGAGAGGACTTCCTCTCACAGAGACGGGGCACCCTTTGGCACCCTCGTCCAAACGAGGCAGGTTTGAGTACCCTGTCACCTGTGGTGGCGGCTACCATCACTTCCGCTAGAGCTTTGTCCATGAGACATCTCTATGCGTTGAAGTGGAACCTCTTCGTCAACTGGTGCTCTTCTCGCCGAGAAGACCCTAGGAGATGCTTGATCAGTGTCGTGCTTTCCTTCCTGCAAGACGGGCTGGAGCGAAGGCTGTCTCCCTCCACCCTGAAGGTGTATGCTGCCGCTATCGCCGCATATCACGAAGCAGTTGAAGGTAAGTCTTTGGGAAGGCACGACCTGATCGTCAGGTTCCTGAGAGGAGCGAGGAGACTGAATCCTCCTCGCCCTCCTCTCGTTCCCTCTTGGGACCTCTCAGTGGTGTTAAATGCCCTGCAGAGGGCTCCCTTTGAGCCTCTGCAATCAGTGGAGCTTAAGTTCCTGTCAATGAAGACAGCGCTCCTGGTTGCACTGGCCTCCATCAAGAGGGTAGGGGACCTGCACGCATTCTCAGTTGACGAAGCGTGCCTGGAATTCGGGCCGGCTTACTCTCACGTGATCCTGAGACCCCGGCCTGGATATGTGCCCAAGGTTCCTACCACTCCCTTCCGGGACCAGGTGGTGAACCTGCAAGCGCTGCCCCTGGAGGAGGCAGACCCAGCCTTGGCACTGCTCTGTCCAGTACGCGCTCTCCGCGCTTACGTAGACAGGACGCAGTGTTTCAGGACCTCAGACCAGCTCTTTGTCTATTATGGTGGGAGACTGAAGGGAAAGGCTCTCTCAAAGCAGAGGTTGTCTCACTGGATAGTGGACCCCATCGCTTTGGCTTACCAACAGCAAGGCCGACCGTGCCCCCTTGGTGTGACAGCCCACTCCACCCGGAGTGTGGCTTCCTCTTGGGCTCTTGCGCGTGGCGCCTCGCTGGCAGACATCTGCAGAGCTGCAGGCTGGGCGACACCTAACACATTCGCCAGATTCTACAATCTCCGAGTGGAGCCTGTGTCCTCTCGCTTCAACTAGCTAGTACCGGAACCGCTCAGGTGTCTTCGCTTGCTCGCCATTCCACTCCATGGACTGGATATGTGCGATATTCTCCTCAGGTGAGCCTTCCTCTCTGAAGCCCTGAGTTCCTTCAGCACTGTTGACGCTGCCACCAGTGTCTATTGCCTGTGCGTCGGCTAGGTGCCTCTGTGTGCATGGTTCCTCCCTTGAGTAACCCCCACATGTGTATTTCCACTGTAAGCCTCCTTGAGCGTGTGTCTTTCCCTCGGCAAGCCACCTTGCCACCCCTGGAGTTGAAAGTTGCCACCCCACGGGCTGGTCACTCCAGTGTTCCTGCATATGCAGCCCTCCGGCCATATGTGTGTTCCTAAGTCCTCCCTACGGGTAGGCATTCTGCGGCATATTTCCTCTGAGATATGCTCCCCAGTCTACCTTGGTATTCCTGTGTTAAGTAGGACTCCTTCGTCCGTGCCAGTATCACGACAGGGGGATCAGACTTTCGCAGGGCACTGGAAGACAGCTGTGAAGGTGGCGTGATTATACGGGAACCCCCATTCTCCGTCATCCGACGTAACTCGGAGTGACTACGAAAGGTAACGTCTCGGTTACGTATGTAACCCTCGTTCCCTGAGTAGGGAACGGAGACGTTAGGTCTCCCGGCCACTTCCGCTGTACCGCTGGGTAGACGCCTGAGTTCAGTCTCTGCTCCTCAGCGAAGACATGATCTGCCTTTGCCGGCGTCTCTCCTTTTATACCCATGCGGTGGGGCGGAGATACGCTATGCAAATTCCGCAGACCCATGACATTTCATTGCCATAGGCTCGTTTTGTAATACTCGAAGATGATTGGCTTTCTAGGCGAAACCCCCATTCTCCTTCATCCAACGTAACGTCTCTGTTCCCTACTCAGGGAACGATGGTTACATACGTAACCGAGACGTTTTCAAACACAGAGTGGGAAAAGGTGTGTCTCGCAAACTCACTTGACTGCAGCTCAATGTGCTTTTCAGAGAATTATACACACGCACGAAAACAGTTTGGTCTAGGGCTGCACGATATACTGAATCGAAATCCCGATATTGCTTAGTCGCAAAAACTGCAATTTAATTATATGTATATACTACGGTGTCCCAGTAGTGCACAACACAATGAAATTTAAAAAGCAAACATAAGTTCACAAAACAATGAAATTAAGCCACAACACAATGGAAAATGTACAACACAACAGAAATAAGCCACAACACAACGGAAAATGTACAATACAACGGAAATAAGCCACAACACAATGATATAAAGCCGCAACACAACGGAAATGCTCCCAACGACTAGAGGGCTCTCGGAGCGTGATAAAGTTAGTTTTACTTGCCATTGTTCTATAGAGTCGGCAGTCTTAAGATATCAATACCACGATTAGATTTAACAGTATGTAACAATTGTAACAAAATCACCTACATAGCTACATAAATATAAAATTAAATGTTCCCAACTAAGCTAGTCAAAAGCCAATGGTGACAAAGGCGAAGAAAGGCGAAAAAGGCATCAGTGACAAGGAACCAAAACTCCATCAGTGACAGAATGGAGAAAAAAACCTTGGGAGAAACCAGGCTCAGTTAGCGGGCCAGTTCTCCTCTGGCCAACAGCATGTCTGTTTTTGAATGTTAAAAGTCATTTGAATGAATACAAATTATACATTTTGACCACTTGGAGGAATTGGGGGATCCCAATTTAATTTAACCCTTAGGGATCATGCGCTTAATAAATAAATAAATAAATGCAATATACAATGGTTAGCTACATACTGTTAAAACTAGTCGTGGTGTTGATATATTTTTTAGACTGCTGACTGCGCTCTGAGAGCCCTATAGTGGTCGGGAGCATTTCCATTGTGTTGCGGCTTTATATTTAGTTGTGTTGTGGCTTATATCCATTGTGTTGTGGCTTAATTTCATTGTGTTGTGAACTTATGTTTGAACTTACTACTGAGCCACCGTAATATACTGTATGTGCTAGCTGCATGTTTTATAGTGTAGAGTGCAACTTTTAAAAACAATGTTTTCCGCATCTCAGAGCGGCTCGTTTCATCTTTGTCATCTCTGTTCAACTCGGATGTCTTTCAGAGACACGTCGTAAGACAGCGTTCTTTGCATTCCCTCGCATGCATTGGACTACATACAGTACCAACACATAAGGAAAATACAGTGCATCCGGAAAGTATTCACAGCGCTTCAGTCTTTTTGTGTATGATGCTACAAGCTTGGCACACCTATTTTTGGGCCGTTTCTCCCATTCCTCTTTGTAGAACCTCTCAAGCTCCATCAGATTGGATGGGGAGCGTCGGTGTTCAGCCATTTACAGATCTCTCCAGAGATGTTCAATCGGGTTCAAGTTGTCCCGATAACTCCTTTGTTATCTTGGCTGTGTGCTTAGAGTCGTTGTGCTGTTGGAAGATAAATCGTCGCCCCAGTGTGAGGTCCAGAGCAGGTTTTCATCAAGGATGTCTCTGTTCATTGCTGCATTCATCTTTCCCTCGATCCTGACTCGATCCTGACTAGTCTCCCACTTCCTGCCGCTGAAAAACATCCCAACAGCACATGCTTCACTGTAGGGATGGTATTGGCCAGGTGATGAGCGTTGCCTGGTTTCCTCCAGACATGAAGCTTGCCATTCAGGCCAAAGAGTTCAATCTTACATTTACATTCATTCATTACTTTTATCCAAAGCAACTTACAAATGAGAAAAATAGAAACAGTTAAAGGGATAGTTCACCTAAAAATTAAAATTCTGTCAGTATTTACTCGCCCTCATGTTGTTCAACCCCATAAGACCTTTGTTCATCTTCGGAACACCAATTAAGATATTTTTGATTAAATCTGAGAGCTGGATCACTCCTCCATAGGCTTCTAAGGGATTGAAACTTGTTGTAAACTCCATGTGCCTTTCACTGAGGAGTGGCTTCCATCTGGCCACTCTGCCACACAGGCCTGATCGCTGGAGCGCTGCAGAGATGGTTGTTCTTCTGGAAGGTTCTCCTCTCTCCACTGAGAGACAATAGAGCTCTGTCAGAGTGACCATCGGGTTCTTGGTCTCCTCCCTAACTAAGGCCCTTCAGTTTGTCCGGGCGGCCAGCTCTAGGAAGAGTCCTGGTGGTCCCAAACTTTTTCCATTTATGGATGATGGAGGCCACTGTGCTCATTGGGACCTTTAATGCTGCAGATATTTTTCTGTAACCTTCCCCAGATCTGTGCCTCGAGACAATCCTCTCTATGAGGTCTACAGACAATTTCTTGAACTTCATGGCTTGGTTTGTGCTCTGATATGCATTGTTAACTGTCGGACCTTATATAGACAGGTGTGTGCCTTTCCAAATCATGTCCAATCAACTGAATTTACCACAGGTGGACTCCAATCAAGTTGTAGAAACATCTCAAGGATGATTAGTGGAAACAGGACGCACCTGAGCTCAATTTTGAGTGTCATGGCAAAGGCATAAATACTTATGTACATGTGATTTTTATTTTGTTTTTTATTTTAAATAAATTAGCAAGGATTTCAAACAAACTTCTTTCACATTGTCATTATGGGGTATTGTTTGTAGAATTTTGAGGAAAATAATGAATTTAATCCATTTTGGAATAAGGCTGTAACAACAAAATTTGTTAAAAGTGAAGCATTGTTTATACTTTCTGGATGCACTGTATGTCTGTAAAAAGCATTTTAGATGCACACAAATGGAGGATAAGATCGCTTTCTGCACTGAATACCGCGATGAGTTCACAGTTCATATCTAGACTGAAAATACTGTTTCTCAAGCTTTTGTGAACATATTTCATATACTTTACCAGCACTCACTGTATGCAGTATGCACTCACATTTATCACGTTTTCTTAAAATATTTTATTCATAAATATTTTGGTGGGTCTTGAGATTGTACTTGTCTTGGTGGGTCCTGGATTGGAAAAGTTTGGGAACCCCTGGTCTAGTTGACTTGTTTAGCTCTAATGCATTTGTCAGAGCTTAATGTTAAGTTTGTGTTTTTGTGTTTTCCATGCTATAGCTATGCGTCAGTGTACCGCGAGTTTGAACGCACCATTCTGGCTGCCAACACACAAGAGGATCTCAAGTGGTTCAGTAATAATCACGGTCCTGGCATGCATATGAACTGGCCCCAGTTTGAGGTACACAACTTTGAATGAACAAAGAGGTTTTAACAGTTGTGTGACCTTTTCTAGTTAGCTTATAAGGTACAAGAGACCGGAGTTAGTGGTCACATGTGAAAGTTGTCACAGACTCTAATATCCCAGTAAGGCTTTAATATCCCAGTAAGGCTTTAATATCCCAGTATGGCTTTAAGTCAAAAGTCCAGTTGCACTTTAGAAGTTGTAATGTTGGTTTCTTAAACCTAGTTAAAAAAACAATAATTAGGATTTAATGTCGCCTTTTCATTTTCTGCTGTTTTATGAATTTTATTTCACGTTTTGTTTATGATTTGCTAATAAGCCATTAAATACACATTTTAAATGCAGATAATTATTAAATATGTGTTTATATGCTTTTCTTATTACTTTTGATTTCATATTTCAGAAAAGGTATTCTCATTCTTATTTAGTTTGACTATACGGTGGCGTTTTTAATTAACTTTTTTTTTCTGAAAGATAATGGAAAATGGAAATGTTTATCATCTGTTTGTAGTGAAACAGATGTTCTGTTCTGAATGTGTTTCTCTCAGGAATATAATCCAGACGCCACCAACGCTGTTGCCAAGAGAGAAAAGAAGAAGCCAGACGGAGTGGCTCCTGCAACTCCAAACACAGAGCATGCGGGTCAAGCCGGAGACCGTGGCAGGTCAGACCTCATTTCTGCTTTCTTTTATGGAGAATATCCTTCTCTCTTTTTTGAGGTTGATTGCTGTCCACTTCACTCGTTCAAATAAAGATCGTTTAACAATCGTTTCTGGCCATACAGGGTTCATTTTTAATTTGACAGGGTGGATGCATTATTTATAATCATTTAAATCATTTATAATCAATTCAAATAAAATAAATTAAAATAAAATAATAATGTTGGTAACACTTTAGTTTAGGGTCCAATTTGCACTGTGAACTAGTTGCCTATTAGCTTGCATATTACTAGGATAATGGCTGTTTATTAGCTCGTATAAAGCACATATTAATGCCTTATTCTGCATGACCATATCCTACATCCCTTATCTAACTATCTAACTATCCTTATCTAACTATTATTAAGATGTAATTTGGAGTTTATTGTGGCAAAAATAAATTTTAATTTCGGCACATAATTTACAATTAATTTGACTCTTTAGCAGTGTTCGAATTGTGTCAAAGCCCTAACCTCCTCCCCCTTAAAAAAACATCACAACCTAATAACATGCATTTCTTTTTTATTTACTCTTCTTTTATTGTCAGTTTCAGAAAATGTTAGTCACTGAACACATTATTATTCATTATTCATTTTATTGTCTGTGATATACTTGCTGGATAGGTCAATTAAAACAGTGCACATAGACTCACAGATATTTATTTTCATTTTATGCATTTTATTTACTTTCATATCTAATATATCTTGAATGTGGTTACATAACTGCAGTGCACACAAAAGCATTTAAATGTGCCTGATAACTGATCTCTGACGGATCTGACCTAAACATTTTTGTTGTCATATTTTTGTCAGTTTGTTTCAATTAAAATCTTGAAATAATTATCATTATGAATAATATTTTTTGTCTTCTCTTTGTTATCGAACATTTTCATCGTTAATGAAATTAACACGGTCTTTGAGTAGGTTACAAGATTTTAAAATCATGTAGTCATTTAATTCAGAATGGGTTGCTAGCTACAACTGAGATTTTATTTATCAACTAATTACATCTGTCTGATAGTGAGCTAGCATAATATACAGAAGGACTACTTGAATATCAAAAACTATAATAACCTAATGACTGTTCTACTGATAAATGCTCAATATCAGTTAATCAGGTGTACCAAACAATCATTAAACAAAGAAGAAGTATATCTTTCCGTCATCATTTGGTGAAAATGAGGATTCTTCTGCCAGTGTCACTCAGCAACGTCTCTGTCTGTAAATTATTTCAGAAAACAGCGTGTGGCGCACTTGAGCATGTTTAGGTTTTTCAGACAAAAATCTCAGTTGGATTTGCTTCTCATGAAATTGGGACAAATAAGGGACAATGTTGCTTTGTGTCAGCACAATGATTTGACAATAAATAAATAAATAAATAAATAATAGTTTTATGTTTCTAGTACTCTAGTTTTAATGTTTTAACTCCCAAGTTCATCTCAATTCGAACACTGTTCTTTAGAAAGTTACAAAGCAGCAAAAAAATAAATAAAATAAAAATCATTGCAGTGTTCACAGTACTCCTTATTTTTAAATCCCCATTAAAATGATTATGAATATTAAATTTCATCCACCCCTTGATGACTTGATGTTTTGTTTTCTTGTCTTTAACAGTACAACAATGGTTTTCTAAATAACCTCAGGACTATAAAAAGGTTCTCTTGGCATCTAGCTGTACACATTTGTGGTTCTAATTTGAAGCTTTACAAGTGTACAAACTAAAGTGTGAGCGGTTGCTGTATATCATGCTAACAGCACATGTCCCCTGTCTTTGTCTAGTGTGAGCAGCTATGATAAGAACCAGGCGTACTCCACAGAATGGTCCGATGACGATCAGCCCGCCGGATACTCGGGGAACGAGACGAATGGCGGGGGAAACTCTTTCGAGGATGACACAGTCAGCAGAGGAGGCGTGCGAGTGCGGGCGCTGTATGACTATGAAGGCCAAGAGCAGGATGAGCTAAGCTTCAAAGCAGGTAAAGTGCAGTTAGCTAAAATGCGAATAAAAAAAAAAAACTGATGTTAGCTGTCATTAGTGATGTTAAGGCAAACTGCAGAAAAACATGTCACCATGTGCAAATCCTTTTGATTTAGATATTTTTGAGTAAAGTACTTATTCAAAATAACAACTTTGGCAAATGATGTAACACTTCTCATTTAATTAAATTCAATTATATGTCTCTAATTGTATTACTCTAATTGATTCTTTTGCAATTAACTACATAATTTGGTTACATAAAAAGGACAAAACATAAAAATGTTAGATCAAATGATCTCAAAATCAGTTTATGTCATTGCATTCCCTTGTAAAAAAGAGTACTTGTTGTCTAAATAATACATTTTAAAAGAATATACTTAAATGCAAACTGAATATGATGTTTTCAGACATGTAATTATATCAAAATGTATTCTAGTTTACATTTATATTAAATGCTAGTTGAACTTTTTGCTTTTTTTGACCAAATTAAATTGGACCTCTTTACGTGTGATTCCATTATTACTTGTATTGTAATTACTAGCAAGAATTGTCATTTCTATTGAAACTTGTATGTCATGTTTTTAAATAAAGTTATAATTACACATTTGTAATGATAGAGGCACAATTTGGTACATTTACAATGTAGTAACTTTAAATATAATGTTGAATAACACACAACAGTTACAATTATAATTACAGGTGGTTTAGTATGTTAGTCAAACGCATCAAAATAAGTGCACTTCTTTGAAGAAAAACAAAAGATTAAAACATGATTTACATTTTATTTTAAAGTAAAACTTTTAAAATCTAACATCAGGTGCTGTTTTTTGAAAGTGCTTATTTGTTTTATGAAACATAACTTAAGAAGACTTAAGGCCTTTAACTTCATTAAAATTTAGTTTAAAAAAACCCAAATGGGTCTTTTACAAAGAAATTTACAAAAGGTTGTTTTTCTGGTGTCAAGGAACATTACTAAATATTAGCCCTTAGAAAAAAAAAAAAAAAAAAAAACTATTTGCCGCTTGGATAAGAAAAAATTGCCTAATTCAAAATCTATTCTCTGAAAACAAGTCTTTATGTAGAATGCCGTCCATATACCACCTGATTTTTGTTGGGATGCACCGACATGAAAATTCTGGGCTGAAACCGAAAATTCTGAAAGCACTTGAAAACAAAAAATTACTTTAAAAAATAAAAATATATATTAATTTCTTATTTTAAATGTTTTTTTGTAGAATTGTATTAATATTAGACTTGTTAATTATTAATTCAATCATTTATTGAATCTGAATAAAAAAAATACAAGCCAATCAAATAAAATAATCACACTTTTATTATTATAATATTTTTTTAAAATATTAAATATTAGGGCTGCGCGATATATCGTTTTAGCATCGATATCGCGATGTTCGCATCCGTGATAGTCGCATCACAGGGTGTGCAACATCAAGTATAGGGATGGTAGTTGATCCGTGATCCATACAGGCCCCCAGACAGCAGCATACTGTCGGCCCAGATCCGGCCCACATCTGGTACGGGTGGAATCCACATGGGGCGACACTATGTTGCTGTCTGGGCTGCATTCCGGTTCAGAACGCATGTGAGTTGCGAATTATTTGCAAAGTTTAACCATCATAGAGTGAAAGTTTATCATTTGCGTGTGTTTTTAAGGCGAGTCAAGCATCAAGCGCAAGACGACTTCAGGTTTTCTTTTCTTGCTGTTTTGTGCGCGCGCACAGAGCCGCGCAGACAGCACGTGAATGCCAAATTCAGTTCTCTTTCATCATCTCGTTTCGTGATCCACCTATGGGAAGGGCATCCGTACCTGACCTCTGCAGAAGCATCCAATTGCACCAAGTCTGGCTAACAGACAGAAGCGCGCAGCCACTGCCAGGTAAGGCCACACCCCCTTACCTACGGGCATATAACAGCTGGGCGCGCTGCTATTCCTCAGTTGACATTCGCTTCTCGCGATCTCTGCATTGACACAGTTCGGTTGAATTAACGTTACGCTGCTCACTTTCGAGTCTTCAGGAGGACATATCGCCAGATCAGCCTCCGCCAGACGTGAGTGACAGTCGTTTCTTCAGCCTATCCGCTGTGTTTTTTGCATCCGGAGCCGCCCAAGCTCTCGCTGTCCTTCACCTGCTCCTCCTGACATGGCTGCCCGCCACGGATTTTTCCGAGCTCTTCACCGCTGGCCCACCCATGGCTATGTGACCGTCTAAACAGCCGCTTCCCCCGGGGAACAGCCTATCACGACGAGCCTGCCCGGCCGCGTGTGGTGCTCTCATCGCCGGTCTGCTTGGGCTTAACACGCTCAAGAAGCTTTGGAGAACCCGGAGAATTGCGGTCATTGTAATTGCTGCCCATGTAGTTTTTACTTAGCCGGCCCTTAGTTGCACGACCATGCACCGCGCCGTGCTCGGCCTTTCTGACTCGGAGGGGAGACACGGTGATGATGACGCGCTACCGGGGGACTCCCGGAGCGCCACCTCTCTAAAATATTTGAGCTGACATCAGCCCAATTCGCATTCCCTGAAGAGGACATCTTCGCGGGAAAACCCCACTCTCGCTGACGAACCGGTCGGTTCCGGCGACGGGGATGACGCGGTCCTTTTAGCGTTCCCTAGGCTAGCGCTCACGCAGCTTTGCCTCAGTCCATTCTCCTGGAAGTTTGTGAGCGAGCGGCCGTTCGCCTCAACAGTGTGTGGCCAGCTCCACAGAGCTCCACCGACCAGGATAGGAATATTTACGAAGGGTAAGCGCTGGGACCACCGCCCAGTCTGAGGTGGCTGGAGCGTCCCACTAGACTGTTAACACGGTCTCGTGGGCCTTGATGTGTTACGATTACGTGTTGAGGCCTTCAATTTATGCCTTCCTAGGAAGGCGGCCCCGAACGCAAGCGGCCTGCCTGTTGTTCGACCATTGGGAGTAACGTTACACAGGGTCTCCCACCGACGGTCGGTTATTCCCGTCTCGTGGCTGCCCAGCCCGTTTGTTTAGTGGACGTTGTGTGTGTGTGTGTCCCCAACAAGTTACAGGGGGTCTGTCGTGAGGAAAAGTACATAGCAGTGTTACCACACCGCACGCACTTGGTTCCCCTCACCCAGTTATTAAAGGCTTCGGCCCCAGTGTTTCCCAACACAAAACACACACATTACTAAACAACACATTTAATAAACGACTCAAATGAATTCGTGCAGATTTATATATCTGCCAACATAGAGAGCAAATCTCTCTGATCCCATGCATGTCGCCCTGAATCCGTCCACAAGAGGGCGCCATTGCCTCAAAAATCAACCCGCTGGGCTCACACAGCTCAGTTGCGGCTGCCCAGCCCATGTGTTTTTAGTGGACGTTGTGTGTGGAAGGCCCCTGTGTTCCCCAACACAAAACACACACATAACTAAATAACACTTTTAAACAAATGAATGAAATAAATCCGTTTCAGAGGGAGTATCTCTCTCTGCGGATATTATTTTTCTGCCTGCGCTTAAGACTGCCCAGTTCATGTGTTCAGGAGATATTTGTTTTTCCCCCACTTTCAGGGGGCACCTTTCGAGGGAAAGTTCAGCACAGTGGACACCACACTATGTTCCCCTCACTCGGTCAATAAAGGCTTCGGCCCCAGTGTTTGCCCAACACAAAACACACAAAGTTACGAATCAAATGAATTCGTTTTGGAGAGAAGACCTCTCTCCGCGGAGAAAACTTCTCACTGCAGAGGGAGGAAATCCCTCCGAACCCCTGCATGTCGCCTCTAGTGTGTCCACTAGATGGCGCCTTGCATCACAAATGAACCAGCTGGGCCCATACAGCCCCGCTCCGGCCCGAGCGGGGGCGCCCGCTAGTCACAAAGCGGCTTGGCAAGCCGTTTCAGCGCCCGAGTGGGTTTTTTGTGTACCGTAACCCAGGGTTACAAGCTGCAGTTTGCAATAAAACCTCCGCATTTCAACGGCGTTCTCTCTTCTCACACAGAAGAAAACGTCTCACACATTCTGGAAGAGGAAATTTCCTCCCTCCTAACAAGGGAGCGATTCAGATGGTGCCACCCAATCTGATAAACCATGGTTTTTATTCCTGGTATTTTCATGTTCCAAAAGGCGTGGCGCCCCCCGCCCTATATTGGACCTTCGAGTGTTGAACAAACATTTGAGGAAATACAATTTCAGAATGTGACACAAGGCTCTCTCGCCTGTGCCATAAAGCAGAACGACTGGTTCACATCAGTCGATCTGAAAGATGCTTTCTTTCACATAAGCATCTACCCTCCACACAGGAAATATCTTCGTTTCGCCCACCAAGGCATTTGTTACGAATTCACAGTTCTTCCGTTCGGGTCCCCGAACGTTCTGTCTGTGTGCGGAGGTGGGCGTGGCGCCCCTGAGACTATCAGGGCTGAGAATTCTGACTTACATAGACGATTGGCCCATCATAGCCAAATCGAAGGAGAAGGTGTCGCGTGACACCGGCCGGGTGCTCGCGCACATCACATCCCTCGGGTTCTAGGTGAATGCGAGCAAAGACAATCTGACTCCCAGTCAGAATGTCATTTTCCTGGGCTTGGAATTGAACTCAGTCTCCATGCGAGCGCGTCTCTCTCAAGAGTGCGTTCGCTCTCTGATGAACGGTCTGTCGCAGTTCAGAGAAGGGGCGAGAGTACAATATCGCACATGCCTCAGGCTGCAGGCTCTCATGGCTTCATCTATCCAAGTTGTGCCGTTGGTCTCCTGAGAATGAGAGCGTTCACGAAATGGGTTTTGTCACTACATTTCAGCCCGATTCGCGATCTCTGCCGCTCGATAACGGTGACGCTCGCCTGCTCTGCGCCATTGGGAGAGTTAGAACTTTTACGCACGGGGAACCCCCCTCGGGACGGTTACGATGCGGAAAGTTGTGACGACAGATGCGTCCTTAACAGACTGGGGAACCACCCAGGAAGGCAGAACGGTGAACGGTCTGTGGCTGAGCAGACTACGTTCAGCGAACATTAACTATTTAGAGCTTTTACCAATTGGAAAGCTCTGAATCATTTTCTGCCTTGCCTGCAGGGACATCCCGTTCTAGTATGGTGCGATAATACCACGGCAGTGGCTTATATCAACCGTCAGGACGGCATGCGCTCGTCGAAACTCCACGCTCTAGCTTACAGGCTTTTGGTGTGGAGCAGACAGGTTTTTCTGTCATTACGCGTGACTCATGTCCCGGGCATTCCGAACAGAGGCGCGGATCTGCTATCGAGGGGAAACCCAATCTATGGGGATTGGCGTCTTCACCCGCAGATAGTGGAGAGGTTATGGATGAGATTCGGACAGGCAGCCGTAGATCTTTTCGCCTCGCGCGAAAATCACCATTGTCCTATGTTCTTCTCGCTAAAGGACGTGGACGCGCCCCTCGGGGCAGACGCACTGGCCCACCCATGGCCCAAAGTGCTGCTGTATGCTTTTCCTCCCCTGTGCCTGATAATTTTCACACTGGCCAGGGTGAGAGAGCACGACCTGTCTCTCATTCTGATAGCACCCAGGTGGCCCAAAGCCCCGTGGCTGGCAGAGATAATCCCTCTGTTATACGCCGAGCCATGGCACCTTCCTGTTCGCACGGACATACTGTCCCAAGCCAACGGGGAGATTTACCACCCCCAGCAGGACAGGGTGGCTCTCTGGGCCTGGCCCGTGAGAGGACGAACCTAAATGCACTGGGGCTCCCGCCGCGTGTAATCGCCACTACTCAGAATGCCAGGGCCGTTTCCACGCGATCCCTATATGGCTGTAAGTGGCAAGTGTTCGAAGGGTGGTATGATGGGCGTGGTCTCACATCTTATCAGTGCTCGGTGCCTGATATTTTGTGTTTCCTGCAAGACCTCATGGAAAGAGGCAGGTCCTTTTCCACTATTAAGGTCTACTTGGCTGCGTTTTCAGCCTGTCATGTGGGTTTTGAGGGCTCCACCATCAGGCAGCACCCTCTAACCCGCAGTTTTATGAAGGGTGCACGCCGCTCTTTGCCAGTCATCAGGAGATCTGTTCCAGAGTGGGACCTCCCCATGGTGCTGGAAGCGAGGTCTCTGTATCCTTTTGAGCCTCTGAGGAGTATTTCCCTTAAGCTGCTGTCCCTCAAGACAGCTTTGCTCTCGGCCTTGGCATCTGCTAAACGGGTCAGTGAGCTACATGCACTCTCGGTTCACCCCTCGTGCGCCAAATTCTCCCTAAGTGGAGATAAGGTTTTCCTTAAGCCTAACCCGGCCTTCATGCCGAAATGGTTCCCTGCGTTCACTTCGGAGGTTTTGGAGCTATCCGCTTTTCACCCTCCACCCTTTGCCTCCCCGGAGGATCAGGGGCTGAATGCTCTGTGTCCCGTCCGTGCTCTGCAAGCATATATGACCAGGACCAGTGCTTTCCGCAAGAGCGACCAGCTCTTTTTTTCAAGGGCTCCCCTGCATAAGGGGAGTTCCATTTCAAAGCAATGCCTCTCACATTGGCTTGTGGACGCTATACTATGGCTTATGAAGCAAAGGGAGTGCAGCCCCCAAGGGGCATCAGAGCTCGTTCCACAAGGGGCTTAGCCGCCTCTTGGGCTTTGTTCAGGGGAGTGCCACTGCAGGACATCTGCTCCGCGGCCAGCTGGGCCTCTCCTCATACCTTTTGAGCGTTACAACCGGTTGGATGTCACCAGAACTTCGGTGGCACACTCGGTCCTAGGGGTAGGGTCCTCTTAGCCCTTTCCCACAGCCCCGTTTGGTTAACCAACGAGGAGTTAATGGGCCGGCTGGCCATGTTCATTCCTGTCACCAAGCATTCACATTCCTTCTTGGGTTTAGCTATGTGCATTGGTGGTGCGGGGGCCATTATCATGTATGTGTCTCATGCATGTTTCATACCCTGCTTGTCCACAGCAGTTTAACGTGGCGGAAAACTTGCAGGGTCATGTGTGTGGGACGTGTCAGGCACCGCCTCTCTGAGGTGACCGTCCTTCTCTGGCCTTCAGAACCTCACTGTGAGTGTATTGGGCAATCGGGGAGCTGTCCATGTCTCTCCCATAGGTGGATCTCGAAACGAGATGATGAAAGAGAACAATAGGTTACTGTCGTAACCCCGGTTCTCTGAAACATCAAGTGGAGAGATCCACCAGCTTTGCCCCGCTTGCCGCACGACAAGCGAATATACTTACTGAGGAATAGCAGCGCGCCCAGCTGTTATATGCCCGTAGGTAAGGGGGTGTGGCCTTACCTGGCAGTGGCTGCACGCTTCTGTCTGTTAGCCAGACTTGGTGCAATTGGATGCTTCTGCAGAGGTCAGGTACGGATGCCCTTTCCATAGGTGGATCTCTCCACTCGATGTTTCAGAGAACCGGGGTTACGACAATAACCTATTGTTCTCTTTCTCTTTCTTTTGAGCTTAAACGGACACGTACACGCAAAATGAAGTCAAAATGCCCGTCTCAGCGAGTATCCTTGTAAACACAGTCGGTTATGTGTTGTAAACAATTCAGAAAGAAAAGGATGCGTGTAATTTATATTAGGTCTATGCATTCGTCTTAAAGGGAGAGAAGCCTAATCTACCAATGGTGAGCAAACAAGAGAAAATGACTTTTGTAGCTTTAACAAAGATAAATTGTATGAATTAATTAATTAATTAAGGATATTAGTTATGTTTCATTTATACAGTGAATACTGTTATTTTACATTTGTCTGCAGATTGTAGTGTCATTTTACCAGCGTTGTCTACTACAGAGAGATTTCATTTCGGCATTTCAGCTGATCTTGCTTTTCCGATGAGCGTGAGCGATACATGAGTGGAGTGTTTTCTTGGGCCGTGAGCAGCTGTGCGAAGCGCACACGGAGAGGAACATTGAGCATAGGAAACTGGGAGCTGGTAAAGACTGTTCTGACCTGCTCGGCCAGAGTTGATTTGAAATTGTGCGTCTTCAGAAGAGGAGCCACTCGCAAAGTTATAAAAATGCTGCACGAGAATGAAACCTGAGCACTGAACATTGAGGGGTGGGGCGGCATTTATTTCCGGCTCATATTTCCGTGCCATTTTTGGCCGATAATTTTGAAATTTCGGTGCATCCCTAGATTTTTGACTATACATATGGCAGGTATGGCAGTTATAATATGTATCACCCACAGGTGATGAATTATCAAAGATCGAAGAGGAAGATGACCAGGGCTGGTGCAGAGGTCGTCTGGACAGCGGCCGGACAGGCTTATACCCGGCCAATTACGTTGAGGAAATCTGATCACCTGACTGGAGGACAACACACCTTTGGAGGCAGCTCTGATTGTCCGATCTAATAACATGGCAAAAACGCCAGAAACTTCATATAAACAACTTTCCCTGAAGATGTGCAATGCAGTCTTGTTTAAAATCAAAAAAATTCTTAGTAAAAATATCCACACTGTATATATATATATATTGATCTCATCTGCAAGGCGGGGAAGAGCTTGCTCACTACTAATATCTGTTTGCAAATATTTAAAAATAATATACATACTTACAAACAGATTTGAACAAATAAATGACCCATCAGTTATGCAAGTACAGGATACACATTATTTGTGCAGATTACATGTTATTTAAAATGAAATTACAGACATGAGTATAGAATACTCCTATTAGCATAATATCCAACTTAACAGTTATTCATGAGGCCATTCTGCTGTATTTTAGTACAAAGTTCATATAACAGATTCGCTGTGCAATTACGGGGTACTCGTCCAGTGTCACGGTGTGTTTAAACAGAATATGACTCACAACAGGCTATCCGGATTTCCTCTTACTGTCTCACCATCAGTCCATGCCTTGTTGCGCTGATTATTCTATTAGTTATCGTCTTGATGTCTGTGACTTTACGCATAGCAGCATGTGCTATGGAGCATGTAGCCCTTGATTCCTCAGGCCATCTGTACTGTATGCAAATCCTACAGTGACCACAGAGAGCAGCAGACTCAATGTCAACCTCAAACCAGGAAGTGGTGGAACTAGAATATCTATGGCTGTGTCCGAAATCGCCCCCTATTCCCTTAAGCAAAACTTCCTTTTGAGGGGACAGCCATTTGTGGTGGTCTCCGAAACCATAGTGGATACTGCCCAATGTGGGTACAGCGTAATATTTTACAGGTATAAATCCCTTTTATAATTGATCTTTAAATTCTTTGATTAAGGTTTATACATGCTACTTTCCTTTCATTACTTCTGGAGCTGCCAGTTTGCTAAGTTTCAAATGATTATTAAACAGCAAGCACAAACTATGCAAAAGCGGCAGCCCTTCCAGCGCACTCAGTGTCCGAATTCACTCACTCGTTTTCATTCACTCATTCAAGTGGACTATATTAATGGAGTAATGTAGGGAATAGTGAATGAGTGTAATGGGGCGAATTCAGACACTGTTTATGTTCAGAACAGAATACTACTTTAGTAGTAGTATAAAATGGATACTGCATACTATTTTTAGAAATAGTATGTGAAACAGTATGCATTATGCAGTGAGAAACTTTTCAAACAGTTGCATGCAATTGTTGGCATGTGAAGTCTTCATGTTGCATGCGAGTGGTGTCCAGGTATGGTCGAACAATGCTGTAGTTTTGAATTTGTGAATTTTGAGACCTCCGGAATAGAGGCATCAAACTAGATTTTTTTTTCAGTCATGCCAGAAATGGAAGGTCAAGCACATTGCATATTAGTATACTGTTGCCAAATGTACAACATCAATCTGGGTATTGCATGCCTACATACAATTTGCATACTGTACAAAGTATACATTCTATATACTGCATAAAGAGTACAAATAGTAAGTGTGCTGTTCTGAACATGACTCCAGTTCTCTAATTGGATGATGGTTGAGCAGTGTCATCTCATGTTTGTCAACGTCATGTGTTGTTATTAGTTTCTCCAAGAAGGTCTTGTATAACCATTCCTCGATTTGGAATGTGTTTATGGTCACTTCTTGCACCAAATCAAGGTTCCTCAAATGGGCATGAATGTTTTCTGTGCATGGCTACTTATGCACAGTAATTTTAAAGTGCCTCTACTATGCCATTTTAAGGTTTGCTCATTTTGTTTTGGAGGTCTCCTAAAATAGGTTTACATGCATCAATAGTCAAAGAACAGTTTAATTTTCTCATAATATACATGGCAACATTACCAATTTCTTCACAGTGTCTAAACCAGGGGTGTCCAAACTTGGTCCTGGAGAGACACTATCCTGCAGTGTTTAGCTCCAGCTAGCCTCCACACACCTGGCTGGAAGTTTCTAGTATGCCTAGTATGTGTTTAATTATTTAACAGGAGCAGGTTTGGACATCTCTGGTCTAAACGGTTCGATAAAGAATTTAGTCTCTCTATGCCTCTCCTTTCCGAGATCTTCCTCTCCTCTGATTGGTCAGATGGCCCAGTCTGTTGTGATTGTTCGACTGGTTAAAGCGTGTGTGGGAAATTAAACGGTCATTACCATATCTGAATTTCAGCTCTGGATCATCCTCAGCACTTTATACACAGTGATTCGAACAGTAATGTTGGTGTTGGTTTTATCGTATCAATTCCAGTCCGAGTCCTCATCCTTTGAAAGTGCATTGAGTGGATTTGCTTCGGCAGCACAGAAAACAGTGTATTCTTGACATGTCGACAACACGAACTGAACTCTTCTACAACTACAGTGATTGAGGGTCAAAGTAGACGTTGTTCGCAGACAGCCAATGAAGACCATAGGCTGGCATTATGCAAATGTGTTACAAACCTGCGTATGTTCGTGCAGGAAGTAAAGCCCTATTCGGACGGGATTAGTTTAACATGGTGAGGTGGGGTAAAGTGATTATTACCACCAGAGCTTCTCAGTGATTTTAGTCCCGTCCGAATGTGCATCTCTGTAATCATCACGGACAAAGATTACGGCGACTTTTACCGTCTGTAAAAAGCTCCAGAAAAATGACCTCAGGTCATTTCCTGTTTAAAAGTAGTTTTCCGTGGTTTTTCAAGCTTGAAAAAGCATTCTAGCCGATGGGACTAAACTCGTGTTTTCCACAGACCATTCAGATCAAAAAGAAGGCCGAAAGCACTTGTTAGAGGCACGAAACTTATTTTAGCGTTACGTAAGTGCCTATTACCAACATAATCCAGTCTGAAGTTAATTAATAAATCGTTTAACCAGACCTCACTATTTATAAATATAAATATAGGTTATATGTGTTTGCGTTCATGATATCAGGAAGCAACGTAATACGCACATGACGACAGGAAGGTGACGGCGGTGCATAAATCAAGTTACCCTTCCCACTTCTGCTAGTTTTACTGAGATATCTTTTCACGTGCGAATTGGCCATTATCATTATTACAGACGTCCTGTGGTAAAATTGCATTTCTCTATCTACCCTTGTAAAACGAATCCCGTCCGAATAGGGCTTAAGACTGGAATTACTGACGACTCGTTTCAAGCAGTTCAGAAATCGACTCTTTCTTTTGGGAGACAATAGCTCCAGTTACCTGCACTTTGATCTTTGAAACGTTGCAGAACATTTACATTCACAAACAACTGTATCACACACTATATGAAAGGATATAATCGAAAAAGCATAATGGGGGCACTTTAACAGACTTAATCCGTGAGTGAATTTCACAGCTGGACCATCACATTTATCACTAGTTGATTCACTCTGAAGAACCCCTGTAGTTTCATGGCCTGTTAACTAACGTGCACTGCTTTTGCATCAAATAAAATCTTTGATTAATTTTAAAATAATAAACAAGCTAAAAGGTTCACACAAAGTGCAAACAAATGATTTGCTGGCAATATACTGTAAATTGGTCCCAGAAGTATTAGGATATTTAGGTCACTCATTGCAATCCAATGGATTTTTTTGACAGAAAGATAGCACAAGCAGACTTCACACAAAAAATAGTTAAATTAAATGATAAAACAATAAAATCGTCTGCAAAAGCTAAGCAACATACATTTTTAAGTGTGACTCGAGTACTTTTTGCGACCACTGTATTTTATTAACTGTACATCGTTCATGAAGTTTCAGTGTGGGAGTGAAAATGTAAGATCAGGATGTGACATAATACATTCAGAGGAAGGACCCCATGGCATCTTTGTGATTTGTCTAAAACTGTTCAGTCTAGAAAAAAAAGAGAACTCGCATTGTCAAATTATTCCATAACGTACACAAAAAAGAAGTACGAAAGGGTACATGTGTCGGGGTTATCGTATTGGGGTGTATCCTCTTTATTATATTCAGTGTGTATGAGTTGTGTTTATGTATAGAAAATAAAAATTGTAGTTTAATTGTAAATGTTGGGTAACAAAAGAACTACGCTTTGAAAAAATAACACTTTAATGCTATATAGGTACCATATTGTATTAATATGATTTTGACTGCAATGAAATCACTATGTACCATACCTGTATAAATGCGTGTGGGTCCACGCCGTCATATTTGTATATGATGATGTAATTTATTAAGATTATATTCTACTGTAACTGTACAACTGTGTTGAGTAGAGACAAACCGCTAAGTTGCGACAGGAAAGAGCCGTGTAATTTAAATGCTATTTTTAATGTTGATTTGTTCTTTATGCAAATGAAGGGATGAAGGTTTATGTTGTGAACGTTACTCTTGCAGTGTAGAGGACGTGTGTATGTTCATAGTTAGTTGATGTAAATTGATCTCCTTGCTGGTGTAGTGCCTCCTCATCCATAACATAATGTTCATTTATATATGCATAAAGTTAATAATGATGAACATAATGTTGAAAACCTAATTTGAAGTTTTTGTGCTGATGTCAATATTGCAATATTAGTTTGGAAGGAGAAAACATGTTTGTTGAGAAAAATGTACAAAATGTGTGCTCCATTTTTTTGTGAATGAAGTTTAAGTCAAGTCACCTTTATTTATATAGCGTTTTTTACAATACAGATTGTTTCAAAGCAGCTTTACAGGGGGCAGTTCTCCTCTAGCCAGCGGACCAACAGTGTATGATTATGATTCAGGCAGCATTACAGGTCAGAAGTCAAATTCAGAGGTGGACAGAGTACACAGCTTCGTTACTTGAGTAAAAGTACAGATACCCCTTGCTAAATTTTACTCAAGTACAAGTAAAAGTACTCCAGTCAGATGTCTACTTAAGTAAAAGTACTGAAGTACTTGTTTTTAAAAGTACTTGAGTATCAAGAGTACAAGAGTACATTTTCTAAATATTGCATTACTACTGCCACAGTGTCGTGTCAAGTCATCTTCATTTATATAGCGCTTTTAACAATGTAGATTGTTTCAAAGCGGCTTTACAGCGATAAACTTAATATAATTTAAGGTAACAGAGATTGGTTTGGCTTTATAGCGGTTCTTGAATAATGTTATTTTCCAGCTAAATTTAGTTTTGATTGATTCACTTCCGGCGAAATGATCATTTGTTATTAAATTAGGGGCCGCTAAGATGACGCCATTCTCTCTAAACAGACTTTAAACGCGAACCTGTGATTAACGCTGATGGCGTTCACATGCGCATTAAGAATTGATTCTATAGTTATGTGTGTTCGAATATATGTGTGCAGGTTTGTAATTCCCTACAAACCATGCCTAAACAAACTACTTGTCTTTGCCTATACATTTGATACAGAATTTAATTTGATCACTTCGGGGTAGGTACGCAAACCGTGCTTACATTTATGTACAGAAACGTCCTACATGGAGTTATGAAAAATGTGAATGTTAATACCTTTGATAATCTAAAAGGAATTGAAACTTAATTCAAGTCATTTTCATCTTTTTACCATGTTGCTTTATTTACATTTCTGACTTGCCCACAAGGCAATGCACAATGGCAACGCTCAGACAAACCTCTGCTAGAGTTTTAATGGATTTTTTGCACCCAATGGATTTTTTTTTTTTTTTTTAGAAGTAACGGGTACTCACGGTTATGGATAGAAATGTAGTGGAGTAAAGAATACAATATTTACCTCTCAAATGTACTTGAGTTAAGTCATGAGTAATCCCCAAAAATGATACTCGAGTAAAGTACAGATCCCTCAAAATTGTACTCAAGTACTGTACTCAAGTAAATGTACTCCGTTACTGTCCGGCTCTGGTCAAATTGGATCGGAACATTATATTATGCAGTTCATCTGGTTGAATTTATATTTCAGTTTATATTAGTTTATCCTTGTCTCAAAATACTTTACATGCTTCTTTTTGTTTTTACCAATTGATTTGGAAAGGTTCACACTTACTGAAAAAACGCCTCGGGTTACGTATGTAACCTTAGTTCCCTGAGAGGGAACGAAACGCTGCGTAGTTACGCTGTGGGAACACCCCTGTGTGATTGCGCCATGAAGCACGTGTATAATCAGTCCAATGGAAGAGCGAGACGTCATAGGCGGGTGAGGTCATAGACCAGGAAGCTATAAACCACCCCTGAAAGCAGATCGCGTCAGCTTCTGATAAGCCTGAGGCAAGTCGATCAGGGCAAGCAGGAAGTATGGCAGGCGAACGCAGCATTTCGTTCCCTCTCAGGGAACTAAGGTTACATACTTAACCCGAGACATTCCCTATCAAGGGAACTCCCGCTGCGTAGTTACGCTGTAGTAGAACGCCATAATGACAAGTGCCCGTTCTGTGTGAAGTCCTTGCGCACACTAAGAAGCAAGCAACCTAGCCCCAGGAGTGGAGAGGTCTAAATCATAGAACTTGACAAATGTATGCGCTGAGGACCAGCCTGCCGCATCACAAACGTCATGAAGGGAAACTCCCGAAATTAAAGCCGTAAAGGAAGCCATACTCCTCGTAGAATGGGCCCGGACAGCCAAAGGTGAAGGCTGCCCGACCATTTCATAAGCAAGGGGGTATTAAAAGGTGGAGGGCAAAAGGCCTGCAACACAATTGGGCCAGCAACATTAGTAGGGACCTTAAGAATGTAACTCGGTCTAGGGTGTAGAAATGCTTTCACCGTACCAGGTGCAAATTCCAGACATGAAGGAGCAACCGAAAGGGCTTGCAAATCTCCAATTCTCTAGTTAGAAGAAATAGCAAGAAGAAACAAAGTTTTTAGTGTAAGGAACTTTTATGAAACCTCTGCAATAGACTCGAAGGGAGCCAAGGCCATACCCTCAAGTACAATGGCCAAATCCCAAACCGGAGCTCTAGAGTGCAGCGCAGGCCTCAGCCTCAATGTGCCACGGAGAAAACGATAAATAAGAGGATCTCTCCCAAGAGAAGTAGCCCCCAGAGGGGTGTGATAAGCAGATATAGCCGCTACGTACACCTTTAAGGTGGAAGGAGATAATCCAGCAGAGAAACAGTCTTGAAGGAAATCGAGAACTGTACCAACCGGGCAGTTAACAGGATTCAAATTACATTCTCCACACCAGCTAGAGAAAAATTTCCATCTCAATGCATAAAGTCGTCTCATGGAGGGAGCTCTGGACTGAAGGATGGTCTCAACGACCTCAGTCGAGAGACTGAATTCTATGAGCTGGGCCCCCTCAGAGGCCAGGCCCACAGTTTCCACAACTCTGGGTGAGGGTGAAATATCGTGCCCCCTGCTTGGGACAGCAGGTCCCTCCTGACAGGAATCTCCATCGGAGAGCCGTTCATAAGGGATACTAGGTCCGAGAACCACACTCGGGCCGGCCAGTGTGGGGCTACTAATAATAGATGAGCCCCTTCCTGGCGAACCCTATCTAGAACTCCCGGGAGCATTGATACCGGGGGAAAAGCGTACAGGTGTAGCCTCAGCCACATCTGTACCATCGCATCCAGTCCAAGTGGAGCTGGATATGTGAGGGAGAACTAGCCTAGAAATCTAGACGCACACTAGCGGCAGCAAAAATTATTTTGCAGCCAGTGTGGTCTAGCAATTCTCCGTTGGCATTCGAGCTGGAAAAACCAAACTCTGGTCAGGCCAAACACATTGTGTATAGAGTTGGTGGGCGGGCTTAACATAATGACTGCAGAGTTGTGACGTTCCGCGTGATTTCCATAGGTGATTTCCCTGCTACTTGAAAACAAAGAAGATGCTGCTGGCGAACAGCGGTCTTTCGAATCGGCTTTGGCCGCGACTCTGGATGACTTGGAGTTAAGAGAACGTCACTTAAGTCATTCTTAAAAAAGGAAGATGTGTTCTGAGTTTTGACGACCGGATACGGTAAAAAAGTTTAATATATCAGCTATCTCCGCTGGTGGAAAAATGCATGGGACTCACTCAGCCACAGCCGTTCGTTGCTCTGGTTGGTTGTAGCGCTGTCCTATTGTGTGCAGAGGGAATATGAAAGACAACCGTTTATCCCGCCCCTCGGATTGAGGTATGCCAATTGTGAGTTCCCAGACCTAACATCTTGATGTAGGTCTGGCTTGCCAGGCTGAGGGAGAACCACAGCGGACAATGGGTTGTATCGGATGATGCGAAAAACAAGATCGACTTGAGCTTGACCATAGTTCTCCCATAGGAGCTCCACCACCTCGGGGTGAAGTCTCCACTCCCCGGGCCTCAGCCCCTGCCTTGACAGGATATCTGCTCCCACCTTCAGATGTCCTGGAATATATACTGCCCTGAGTGACAGTAATTTCCCCTGGGCCCATAGGTGGATCTGATGAGCCAGTCTGCATAATAATCGAGACCTCAGACCCCCCTGATGGTTGATGTAGGAGACCACCGATCTGTTGTCAGTGCGGACAAGCACATGGTGGCCTCTTAGATCTGGCAGGAAGTATTTGAGTGCATGAAATACCGCCATCATTTCTAGCCGATTTATGTGCCAAGAAAGCCTGCCATAGACCTGTCGCCGAGCGGCCACTCATGACCGCCCCCCATCCTGTGAGGGAAGCATCTGTCGATAGCGTTACGCGTCGACAAGAAGCAGGGTGATAAACCTAGGCCAGATGGAAGAACCCGATATTGGTATGCTTCGCCCCCGGAAGCAAACCTGAGGAACTTCCTGTGATGAGGATGGATAGATACATGGAAGTAAGCGTCCTTCAAGTCTATTGTGACAAACCAGTCGTCAGACTGAATCTGTGATACAATCTGTTTGAGCGCACGCATCTTGAACTTGAGTTTCTGAACTCTGCTGTTTAAATGACGCAGATCTAGAATAGGACGCAACCCACCATCCTTTTTTGGAACGATGAAGTAATGGCTGTAAAACCCTTACTCTCTGCTGGGAGGAGAAAAACTTTCTATAGCCCCTTTTTGCAAAAGCGTGAGTACTCCCTGCTCCATAACCAGAGCCTGCCCTGGGTCCACCACTGTGGGAAGGACCCCTTGAAATCTGGGCGGACGAGAACCGAACTGAATTTTGTAACCCTGTTCTATTATATGCAGGACCCACTGAGAAATATTTGGCAGTAGTTTCCACGCTGCCAGAAATTCTACTAAGGGTACCAGTCTCTCGAGACAGGCCTCTGGATTTGGTTGAACAGTCACTTCGGTGCCCTGAAACGGCGAACCAGCAGGGAACAACCCAAATGACTGTTCTACGATTCTCCTCGGAGGATCGTATGGGGACGCTGACACCACGGTGCCCTGAAGCGGCGAACCGGCAGGGAACAACCGATGTGGCAGAGCTACAACTCTCCTCAGAGAATCACTCCCCAGAGGGCGCCGAGGAGGAACGATTTCTCGAAACCGTCCTTCTCTGGAGCGTACCACTTTCAGAAGTCTGACACCATTGGCGTCAGGACTTCTTAGCCAAAGCCTTCTTAGAGAGGACAGTCCTCAGATCTTGCCTACGCCTAATTGGCCTGGACTGCAACCGCCACCCAGGTTCCCCCGTTTGTGGAGGAGTCCGAACAGCGACACTCTGTTTTTGTTGCACTCTGTGCTGTGAGGAGCTTGTAGCCGGACGAGACTGCTCAGATTTAATATTTATTTTCCGCCCAGCAGTCTCGGGGACATTGAAACGTCGAGGAAGAAACCTCTGGAACGCTGCTGCTTGCTTTTTTGTTTCTTGAAACCTATCAACGACACAATTTATAGCGTCGCCGAACAGACTTGAAGGCGAAAGCGGGGCGTCCAGAAGAACAGACCTATCCTTATCCTTTATATCAGACAGATTTAACCAAAGATGATACTCCGTGGCCACCAGGGCTGCCATAGACCGGCCTACTGATTTGGCCGTCTCCTTGGTGGCCCAGAGAGACAGGTCTGTTGCGCAACGCAATTCTCAAATTGCGTCCGTGCTGACTTCCTCACGTTCATCGATGTCCTTCAGCAGATCAGCCTGGTATGCCTGCAGTATAGACATAGTGTGCAGGCATGACGCAGCCTGACCTGCTGCCGAATATGCTTTACCCACCAGCATGGAAGTAAATTTTAAAGGCTTGGTGGGTAACGTTGGGGCTTTTAATGATGACGCTGACGCGGAGGAGAGATAGCTCGCAAGCGTCTCTTCCGCCCGAGGCACCGTCAAATAACCATAATCAGAAATACCCATAACATTACTGTAGTTGGATGTTTGCGGGTTAAGAACTCCAATTCTCCAAATTCCAATGGAAAAAAACAGAAGTCCCCGACGTGGAGGCTGTGGTCTAGATGATAAATATCGTTCATCTAGTAAACTCTTTTTTACAACACTTCCTTCAGAATCATTGGCTGGCCAGTCAATATTTAATTTAGCTACAGCACGAGATAAAACCTCCATAAGCTCCTCATCACCAGAGGTATGAGCTGGCGAAGGCTCATAATCCCTTGTAGCAATACTAGCAACATCCAATTCCTCGGAACTGGATAGATGCAGCATTGGTGCCTCAACCCGAGGAGGAGAAACCCCGGAGGGTGCTCCTCCCTGGGCAGAGGCACTGGATTCAGCAGGTAAGGGCTGAGATAGGGCAGGGGCCATATCAAACCCCGCTGTTAGATCCATCTGCAAACCCCAAGATGCGCGCCGCCACTGTGCCTCGGCAGCAGCGGGACCCGCACCTCGGGGAGCACGAACCGAACCGTCCTCCTCGAAGAACGCCCAGCGGGAGCGGTGTGTCCTTCGGACATTCTCTTGCAATGCTCACAGTCATCTCCCTTGAGAACTGACTGGGCATGCTCCACTCCCAAACAAGCAACACAAAGCTGATGTGTGTCCCCACCCGTGATGTAACGTGGGCAGGGAAGAACACACCGCTTAAAGTCTTGCTTGATTGCCATGATATATATATATATATATATATATATATATATATATGGTGGCTGGTGTCTCTATTTTCACATTCCGTGTAATAGAATCGCCAATAACTAGGGCACATTCAACATGATTCTCAGTGGGTGTTTCACTGAGAGGGGAGAATCTGTTTTATGTTGTATTCGGAACGGAAGAGCAGTGTTTTTTCCCGCGACTACACCGTCTCACCGTCACCCAATTGCCGCAGTTGCGCACGAATTGTTTATGCACTCGCGACGTGTCTAGATTATGCGCATGACTTAAACGCTGGCAGACACAGCAGCAGTTGTTGGCAGGTATATTGATCATGAAATCAGAATTTTCTTGTCTTGAATTATTCATTCATATTCATTCATTCATTTATGTCACTTGTTTAAGTCATCTAAAAAAAAAATAAATAAATTTAAACTCGATTGGGGGGCCCCCTGGTTCGCTTAGTTCGCTTATGCCTCGGGCCGGCCCTGACAGCTGGAAACAAACAATGTTCAGTGTTCTCTAAGCTAATCGCATCCAAATTAGTAACATAAGCCCTTGCACTCTTACAAAAACCTCAATTAAAGTTTGGATACGTGTCTCTAGTTCTGAAATCTTTTCCCTTAGCCTGACTATCTCCCTGCATTTATCACATGTAAATCCTGTGCTGACAGAGAAGGCTATGCTATACATGTTACATGAAGTGCAAGTGACAATAAGAGGAGAAGATAACATGACTCACCGTGTTTGTTTGACTGACTGATACTCACCTCAGATGTTTGATGGATTGGTAAAAGGCAGAAGCAAAATAAATAAATAAATGAGCGCACTGATGGCACGCTAACAGGCTAGCGAATAAGTAGCGTGTTGTGCTAGCAACGATTTAGATTGAAGCTAGAGATGTAAAGTTAATATGTGATATTGAGTAAGTTATATTTAGCAGTATAAACAACAGGAAATGCTAGTAAATAATGATTCAAAACAGAGAGATATACGAGGCTTACAGACCCAAACCAACCCAGCAGCAGTAGAAGGCAGACAGGAGCAATCGAGCACGGATCCAGAATCCAGCAATAGCAAACACAATAATCTGTTTTGATCAAACAAATGTTTCATCTTCCTTTGTTTGTTCAACTAACTTTCTTTAGCCATTTGACCTGCTAAGAAAAAGCAACATCTGAAACCATTAACATATTGTAGCAAACTCTGAGGTGCATCGCAACTCATTTGGTCTAAACTACCTTGTCATGAACTACCTCAAGAGTCGCCAACAATAACCAAGGTAAACCCTCCTCCCATTCATATTTTAACTTCATACAATAAGCTCGCAGCAAATACTTAAATGACTGGAGGAAGCGTTCCAAAGCCCCCTGATTCTGTGGATGGTAGGCACTAGAATGGTTTTGCTTCACACCAAGCCAGGGTAGGGGCCGGAGTAGGGCCACCTTTCAGCCCGGGAGTTTCAGGCCTAAGACCGGCCCCCTTTTTCCATGGTGGTGGAAATGGGATGAATAAAAGCAACAGTTCAGCTCTTAATTATGTAGTTTTTATTAATATCGTGGTTCAACAAATAATGTAAAGGTTGAATAATAATTCACTTAAGCTGAGAAGTTAACAAAAAATATTCCACTATTCCTCTTCTGAATTAAAGTTATTTAATGTATATTGTTTACTCTGGTATCCTCTCTACCTGTCCCTGTAGTCACGGCCTCCTCATTTTCAGCGGGGGACTGGCTTATCTGCAGCTCAGAAGCTACAAAAAAATAATTAAGAGGTCATTACTGCATACTCAGATCAAGCTTGAGTTTTGTTATCAATATTTGCATAATATTTGCAAAGTCTATGAATCGCCATATATTGGGTGATACAAAAACACTAATATTTTAATTAAATTTAATATTTTGCTTGTGAATAGGTTGACAATGCTACAACGGTATTAGCCGAATAATTACGTTGCAGCGTTGCTAATGCTAATCATTACTAGGCTTATCTCTATTTACCTGTTGCCACTTGTGTTTGTCCTCTTGAAAATAAATCTGTAAGCTTGGCACATTTGGTCGCATCCTCCTCCAATGCCTTTCTTTTTTTAAACCTGGCTTTTTCAGCCCCTCCTGGCCTCTTCGTCCCATCCATCCTCCCTGATGCGTACCGTTACGGTAGGGCCGGCCCAGCTATCAGTAGCCTACCTGAGAAAACGTTTTGGAAAAAGACGGGCTATGGACCCGACCAACTCTATTTGGGAGGGGAGGTGTCATGAGTCTGGTATCCATTTCTGTCTCCCTCTTCTGGTTACACACACACATGACCTCACGCACCTTCACTCACCCTCAGCTGTTTCTAGTTACACTCTCATCACGCCCATTCTCTCACACCTGTTCTCTCTCTCCTCTAATTGTTTGTGCTACTTCATGCTCTCCCTTTCCCTGTTTCTTTGCCAGATTATTTCGTACTCTACACATGCAAGAGGCATCTTCCGACCTGCTGTATCTGTCCTGTCCGAGTCCTGTCTTATCTGAGTTCGATCCGTCATCCAGTCTGGCTCAGGTCAATCTCTATTTGTTCTATTCTAACCTTTGCTCTACACTCTGTCCAGCCCGCCTGCTGCTGACAAACGCCAGAGCATTCATCTCTCCAACCATTAGCACGCTCATTCTCTAAGGGATCAGTGAACAGAGTCTACTTGAAAGAGAGACTTTCTCATTTATGTTATTGGAGCGTCAGCATTTACGGCTGCTTTTCTGTTATTTATCTCAAGACATATTTCCGTTGGACTGTGTACACTCTCATAATTAAAGACTCTGTTATTTGCATTTTGCTTTTGGGTCTTACCTTTCAACACAACAGGAGGGGAGAACTCCGTCACATGGTACTTTGGTTCACTTTGGTTGACTATTCTGATACATTACTGTAAGAAGATAATCATTTCCTGACTTAAAAGGGGATAATGGATCAACAGTCTGTTATCAGATTCTGGGAATGGTGGTTCAATGGCTGGTATTGGATAAAGCTGTGCTGGATTTAGGTACTGATTTGGTTTTCCTCTTTTGTTGACGCCCAAATGACCAGCTACGCCTTCATGTGCAGTACGTAAAACAGTTTCTCAAAGAGACATTGGTAAGACCACCTGAATACAGGCCTGATCCAAGGGTACTTCTCTACCAGACAGCCATTTCCTTAAAGGGATAGTTCACCCAAAAATGAAAATTCTGTCAGTATTTACTCACCCTCATGTTGTTCCAACACCCCTAAAGACCTTCGTTCATCTTCGGAACACGAATTAAGATATTTTTGATGAAATCTGAGAGCTGGATCACTCCTCCATAGGCTTCTTGAGGGATTGAAACTTGCCGGCCTCGAAAAGTTATTAAAGACATCGTTAAAATAGTCCAACTGACTACAATGGCTCAATATTAAGTTTATCAAGCGACAAGAATACTTTTTGTGCGCAAAAACAAACATAAATAACGACTTTATTTCAACTATTCATTTCCTTCTCTTTGGGCCTCTAGTCAGTTAAACTAGTGTAATTGCCTTGAGCTACGTCACACGTAGGCTCACTATTGGCCGACGCTGGTCATGTGGGTGATGCGTGTGACGTACAACAACAGATCATACGCTGTTAAACTAGTAACCTGACTCGAGACCCAGAGAGAAAGAAATGAATAGTTTAAAAAAAAGTAATTATTTCTGTTTTTTTTTGCGCACAAAAAGTGTTCTCGTCGTTTGATAAACTTAAGATTGAGCCACTGTAGTCACTTGGACTATTTTAACAATGTCTTTAATAACTTTTCGAGGCCGGCAAGTTCAATCCCTCAAGAAGTCTATGGACTAGTATGGAGGAGTGATCCAGCTCTCAGATTTCATCAAAAATATCTTAATTCGTGTTCCGAAGATGAACGAAGGTCTTATGGGGTTGGAACAACATGAGGGTGAGTAAATACTGACAGAATTTTCATTTTTGGGTGAACTATCCCTTTAACAGGACCTCATCCTTGACAAAACAGTCAGTTGCTGCACTCGCAATCTCCTTAGGGGACAATATGGCACACAAAATTTACATAGGTGGGATCCTCCCTTTGTGCCACAACCAAATACTGGTGAGAAACAGAAGGGGAAGGAAAAGAAAGACATTTGTTGATGACAACAACTCCATGTTCTAAATTTCGGAAACACATTTACTTATTGCACGAGCAACAGCACAAGTTACAAACAACACATATACGTAAAAAGGTATTATAAACAACCTTACTATGTGACGGGTATAACTAACGAGAAAATACTGTTATTATTGTTATTTCATGGTTAACATGTCATTTGCTCCTGTAGTCTGTTATGATGCAGTACAGAGATAGAATCCGACGGGATAAAGTGAGCATGGAGAGTTAATAACAGGCACATGGGTTCCCTTTCCCCACTCTTATAATACACAGATTGAGGGAAATGCAACAAGTGTTCATGTTGTTGGTTGTTTAAAATATCTATGTACCCCTTTGGGTGGTAAGCTGACCTTTGAGTCCTAGAGCTGAGAAAGGTGTATCTTCCCATCTACTTCAGGTGTTTAAGTAGGGTCCCTTGCCTTCCTTTATCCCCTTATAATCTTAAAAAGATTATATTTGTTGATTACTTTGCTCAGTGTGTATTTGTCTTTTGAATGTTTTACAGTTATTGACCTGTAACAGGGGAGGCCTAGCTGTGTGGAGTTTGCATGTTCTCCGCATCCTCCGGGTGCTCTATTTCCCCCCACAATCCAAAAGATATGCAGCATAGGTGAATTGAAGACATTAAATTGCCCGTAGGTGTGAGTTAATGTGTCTGTGTGTAAGCCCTGTGATGGACTGGCCATCCATGCTAGGATGCCTGTGTTCTGAGACGCTGGGATAGGCTCCAGCGTCCCTGTGACCCTGCAAAGGATAAAGCGGTTTGGGGAAGGGATAGATGGACCTGTAACAGTCATACATTCATGATGTCAACAACAAATGATTTGACTGTTAAATTAAAACTGCCATGTGTCCTGATTGACAGGGGACAAAACACTGGAACTGATATTCCTGACTGGTACTCAAGATGTACAACTTGGATCAATTGATGGAGCTGAGTGACCTATTAACATCAGCTGTTTCAGTCATGTACTTCAAGCAATTTGAAAGCAATCCTCAGCATTTCTCTGAGTCAAGCAAGTTGCATGCCAGGAAAATAACCTCAATTCCAATGCCAATATTAATACAAGTGGAAGTTTGGAACTCTTCAGCTATGGAATCACCAGAGTGTTGGCGACTTTTATGCACCATGTGCCTCATCACTCGGTGACCCCGCTCTGTGACTTAAATGGTCTTTTGCTTCATGGCTGAGTTTCTGCTGATCCTAAATGCTTCCACTTTACAATAATACCTCTTACAGTTGACCATGGAATATCTAGCAGGGATGAAATCTGACAAACTGACTTATTTCAAAGTTTATTAAAAATAAAATACTTGAATGGATTATATTTAAAGGCTTTAAGTAAAGTGCTTTTAAAATGTTTTACTGTATATGGGAAGTTGTCACAACTGTGTGGTTGGACACATACAATGAGGAAGATGAAGATACAGAACTGTGACAGGAAGCAAACATGATAGAAATATTTTATTCATAAAGAAATTTGTGATAAAATATAACTCCAAACTCTACTTTGCTGTAATGAATGCACACAAACAGAAAACGACTACAATGGAATCTATACAGTATAGCAGAAAAACAAACTCTTTTTTATAGCGTTTTTCGATCAATACTGATCCAATATGAATCTCTTGCATCATGATTAGCACATGCAGAGTTTATGGATGTTCTCCCAAGGCTGAGGAGATTTAGCTTTAGGATTATGAGCTTTAGGATTGAAGTTATGACTTCTGCATTGTTGCAAGTCCCCCACCACCACCACCGCCACCACCACCACCACCACCTAAACTCAAAATCAATTTGGTAACTGTTCAACTCATTTAGATAGACAGGCCTCTTTCACTTGTACATTTTTGTGCATGGCATTCTGAAGGCTTGACATCTTTTTAATAATTTAATAACATTATAGTTTACGTGAACAAAAAATGCCTCCTGAGGTCTTAAAAAAAATCAAAAATTAATTTAAAAACTCCTTTGATGAACACTTTAAATAGAAAAGAAAAACAAATTATTTAATTTAATACAATGTAAAGTCTACTATGCAGTCATAAAACCCCCACCCTCAACAAATGTATGGTTTACTGTTTTAAATAACACTTTCTCTATAATGATAAAGTTATATCTTTCTGACATCATTTATCTTTCATCCAGCAGGGATGTTCATCTAGCTCTCTTAAAGACCTATGGTGATCTCTGCAGAGTGATAGAAGTCCAAAGATCTGCGCCTTCTGCGCCTAAGTCCAGGTATGCATGACTGAAAATGACAGACATTTAAAATTACTTGCACACATTCTACAGTGTAATTTTCATAGTGTTTTGTTTATATATATTATAATGTTCATACAGTAATTTATCTGGAGGTTACTGTTAAATCAATGCAAGGGAAGAATCACTAAAGAAATACTATGGTTATTGAATATTTTACCTGTGCACATCTTCCATTCTGCACCAGGCAGAGGTGAACCTGACAGTGCACAAATATGCTATCGGAAGCTCCTGTGAAGGTGAATATCCTAAAGGAGAAACGGCTTGTTGTGTCAATGCCATTCTGTAGAATCTCCACTGTTCCATCCTCAGGGTTGGGGCATCTAGAAAAGGCAGACAAAATGTGAATAAGGACTTATATAAAGCCTATAACACTTTCAGTGCACTTTTAAACACACAATCCAAAATTTCAAGCAAACTTATTTATTGGTCAGAAATGTTTTTTATTATTTATCTGTCATTTTTGAAGCAATTGATGCATTCTTTCTTTTTTTTAGGATTTCAGGGGGCCTAATTCAATAAAACCACACTTACTTTATTATTTCAGTTTTTCATTTTTGAGATGACAATAAATGTAGTCAGTTAACCATGGAAACTTCAAGTCAGTTACTCACTCTCTAATAATCAGATTCCAGCGAATTTGATATTCGCTATCATTAACTGGTGTGGCCCAGCAGTTGTCCAGAACTGTTGCAATCTGACTTCTATCCACTCCTTCCACCTCAACCGCCATGTAAATCTGCTGGTTAACCTGCACTCCCACTCTCACACCCCCCTCAAATGGGCGGGTAAACTGTGCATCATGGTAAGGAATCATGTGGATCTGGTATGCGCCCTGGCCAGGAAGGTCTATGCTTATCACACTGTGGGGCAAAATGTAAAAGTTACATAAAACAATGGGGTAAAAATGTAAGAAAATAATTAACAGCAATGGTCATGACTAAAATATAGAAAAATAGCAACAGCCACTTATAGTACAACTGCACAGTAAGGTTGGGAAGCATTAAGAATTTAATTCCACAAAATGACAACTGATTTGCTTACCAATAGACAATATTTAGAATATACCATGTATTCTTATTACTGCCCTCTGTCACCAGCAACATTAATGGAGCTTCATGAATTGTTTTTCAATTATTTGTTTAAAAATTAAGTTCCCTTTCGTTCCCTTTCGCTTAGAAAGCCTATCAACTTCGAGTATTACAAAACGAGCCAATGGCAAAGAAATGCCATGGGTCTGCGGAATTTGCATGACGTAACTCCGCCCCACCTCGTGGGTATAAAAGGAGGAAGTCCGCAACAGCAGTTTATGTTTTCGCTTCGGAGCCAAGTGTATTCTTCTCTCCACAAGCCAACTCTGAATTATCAGCTTCACGAACGAGTGCCTCGAGTGTTGGTGTGACGGCGATCTCCGGCGAGTGCGTGCTTCCTGCTTATCTCTGCAGTGGTTCATCAGAGAGCGCGTGCTTCCCCGGGCGCTTCAACACTTGAGTTTTCTCTCTAAAAGAGCGCACGCGGCACGTCTTTTTAAAGACGGCTCGCCCGTGCATTTAAAAAAAAAAAAAAAAAACGAATGGTTGCGGCAGCTTGGTATCGGACTCTGATGGGCACGAGCGTTGTCTGGTATGTTTGGGCTTGATCATACTAGAGCAGCGCTCGTGGATGACTCCTGTTCTCTCTGTGGGAACATGATCATCGCGTCATATAGGTCGAGACTCGGTGAACTCGCAAGAGTGAGAGTCCCCTCATCCACCCCCCGATCTTCGGCTGGTGGCCAGGGTGACCTGAGGGTGTTGGTCTGGAACAAGGCGCCGACTCCGTGTCCGTGACCCCAGCCTCCCCTCAACGGCGGTGGCCGCTAGTGAATAGGTGATTCCCACGAGTCTACCCTCTGGTGGCCCGTGTGTTTCATTTAAAGCTACAGAGGATGATACTATGTTTGTAGCAGCTTCACAAGGTGGGTTTGATTCTCTGCGAAGTGACGACTCGTCACAGCTGCCACCCTCTGGTGTGCATACGGCTGTGCCTGAGTCTGATCCAGAGATGACGGCCATGCTTTCCTTTTTCCGGGGGGACGCCTGTCGTCCGCTTGATCCCGCTGGTTCAGTTCCTGGGAGCCTGGTTAGAGCTTCTCCGTCTGTCCCGCTGGATCGCGCGCACCATCAGGCTCGGCTATGCGATTCAGTTCGCACGGTCTCCTCCCCGCTTCCGGGGAGTCCGCTCCATTGTTGTCGGTGGCAATGCCCCCATCATGAGAGCTGAGATTCTAACCCTGCTGGCGAAGGGTGCGATCGAGACTGTCCCTCCAGCCGAGATGAGGTCCGGCTTCTACAGCCCCTACTTCATTGTCCCCAAGAAAACCGGTGGGTTTTCAGCCCCTCCCTGGAGAATGGCGACTCCATCCCCAGTCGGTTCAGCTGATTTGGGACCAGTTCGGGGACGCACAGATAGATCTGTTTGCCTCTCACGACTCGACCCATTGCGCCCTGTATTTTTCCCTGACCGAGGGCACGCTCGGCACGGATGCACTGGCGCACAGCTGGCCGCCGGGCCGCATATATGCGTTTCCCCCAGTGAGCCTTCTTGCGCAGACCTTGCGCAAGGTCAGGGAGGACGAGGAGCAGGTCATTTTGGTCGCGCCGTATTGGCCCGGCCGGACCTGGTTCCCCGAACTTGCACTCCTCGCGACAGCACCTCCCTGGCCCATTCCTCTGAGGAAGGACCTTCTTTCTCAGGGACGGGGCACCCTGTGGCACCGTCGCCCCGATCTCTGGAGCCTCCACGTGTGGCTCCTGGACGGCTCAAGGTAGGTTTGAGTACCCTTCCACCAGCGATGGCGGCTACCATCACTTCCGCTAGAACGTCGTCCACAAGACACGTCTACGCGTTGAAGTGGAACCTCTTCGTCGTCTGGTGCTCTTCTCACCGAGAAGACCCCCGGAGATGCTCGATCAGCGTTGTGCTTTCCTTCCTTCAGCAGGGGTTGGAGCGAAGGCTGTCTCCCTCCACCCTTAAGGTCTATGTTGCCGCCATTGCCGCACACCATGACCTAGTCGAAGGTAAGTCGGTAGGGAAGCACGACCTGGTCATCAGGTTCCTGAGAGGAGCGAGGAGACTAAATCCTCCTCGCCCTCCTCTCGTTCCCTCTTGGGACCTCTCAGTGGTTCTAACTGCCCTGAAGAGTGCTCCCTTTGAGCCCCTGCAGTCAGTCGAGCTTAAGTTCCTGTCAATGAAGACAGCACTCCTGGTTGCACTGGCCTCCATCAAGAGGGTAGGGGACCTGCACGCTTTCTCCGTCGACGAAGCGTGCCTGGAATTCGGACCGGCTTTCTCTCACGTGATCCTGAGACCCCGGCCCGGATATGTGCCCAAGGTTCCTACCACTCCCTTTCGGGACCAGGTGGTGAACCTGCAAGCGCTGCCCCCGGAGGAGGCAGACCCAGCCTTGGCACTGCTCTGTCCAGTACGCGCTCTTCGCGCCTATGTAGACAGGACGCGGTGTTTCAGGACCTCAGACCAGCTCTTTGTCTGTTATGGTGGGAAGCTGAAGGGAAAGGCTCTCTCCAAGCAAAGGTTGTCTCACTGGATAGTGGACGCCATTGCCTTGGCTTACCAGCAGCAAGGTCGACCGTGCCCCCTTGGTGTGACGGCCCACTCCACCCGGAGTGTGGCATCCTCTTGGGCTCTAGCGCATGGCGCCTCGCTAACAGACATCTGCAGAGCTGCAGGCTGGGCGACACCTAACACATTCGCCAGATTCTATAATCTCCGAGTGGAGCCAGTGTCCTCTCATGTACTCGCTTCAACTAGCTAGTACCGGACCCGCTCAGGTGTCTTCGCTTGCTCGCCATTCCACTCCACGGACTGGATACGTGCGATATTCTCCTCAGGTGAGCTTCCCCGAAAGCCCTGAGTTCCTCCAGCACTCCTGACGTCGGCGCCAGTGTCTATTGCCTGCGCGTCGGCTAGGTGCCTCCCGTGTGCATGGTCCCTCCCCTGAGCGACCCCCACATGTGTATTTCCACTGTAAGCCTCTCTGAGCATGTGTCTTTCCCTTGGCAAGCCACCTTGCCACCCCTGGGGTTGAAATATTCCGCCTGCGGCTGGACACCCCAGTGTTCTCCATATGTTTCCTTCGGGTCATATGTGTATTCTCTAAGTCCCCCCCCCTCTGGGTTGGCATTAATTGCATACTTCCCCTAGCTTGGGATATGCTTCCCAGTGTACCTTGGTATTCCTGTGTTAAATGGAGTCCTTCGTCCAGTCTATGACAGGGATCTCGATTTACGCAGGGCACTGGAAGACAGCTGAGAAGGTGGCGTGATTAGACTGGTAACCCCATTCGTCGTCATCCGACGTAACTCGGAGTGACAACGAAAGAGAACGTGTCGGTTACGTATGTAACCCTCGTTCCCTGAGTAGGGAACGGAGACGTTACGCCTGCCACTTTCCGCTGTACCGCGGGGATCGCCTGAGCTCAGTCTTGGCTCCTCAGCGAAGAAACATAAACTGCTGTTGCGGACTTCCTCCTTTTATACCCACGAGGTGGGGCGGAGTTACGTCATGCAAATTCTGCAGACCCATGGCATTTCTTTGCCATTGGCTCGTTTTGTAATACTCGAAGTTGATAGGCTTTCTAAGCGAAACCCCATTCGTCGTCATCCGACGTAACGTCTCCGTTCCCTACTCAGAGAACGAGGGTTACATACGTAACCGAGACGTTTTGTTTTTTTTACTTTTATTATGAAGTTGTCTCATAATAATGCCTCAGTTTCCTGTTTCTTTGTACAACGTGCATCCTTAACCTGTATGTTTATAATAGGCATGGGAGGTTTAAGACTTGACTGGGTAGCATCAATCTGTTAGCCCCTACTGATGGATGCAGTAGCTGCTGCCTCACTGGGCACAGCCATGGGGTACTACAATCTTTGGTTGAAGGACAAGATTTTAGAAGACAAAACTCACTTTAGGAGCAAGGAACCGGCACCATAAAGGGGAGAAACACACACAAGACAAGTGTAAGACTTAAAAAGGTAAGAATGTTTGTTTTTATTATTTTGGAGTCAAACCTTTAAATAAAGAATGAAAAAAAGACAAAAAAAAAAATAAACTTAGAAAAATATCTTATTCTGTTATATATTCAATGCAATTTGTTTCTGCCCACTGTCACTAGATCAAAGTATTGATTTTCACCATTAAGTAATATTCATTAATGCTTTATAAAACTCAGTTTAGTTAAACCCCTATTACCTATAGGTAATCTAATTCAGGCACATACAACTTGTTGTTAACAGTCACTATAGTTTGCACTCTAGTTTTATTTTCCTTTAAATCTGGCAGAGATTTTATATTTAATTTGCTCTGTCAATCTTCAAGCTACAGTAATTCTTGTAGTAATCAAATATCATTATGGACTATTAATTCGCTTGGTTCACCACAAGTTAAATTTGTATTTTAGCCCCAAATTTATTTTCCTTAGCACTGACTGTTTATTTCTGTTAGGAACACTTGAAAAGTGTAAACAAGAACGATAACAATAAAAACAGCAATGTTTGTTACAAATCAACCCAACTAGATAAAAAGGGAGTTCTTATACAGTATAGATCTCAAGACTCAGTTCAATTTGTCACCGGTATAAACCCAATAAGTGATCCACATCTGTAAGGCTTGCATTTTAAAGTTCGTTCCAGAAGATGAAATGTTGACAACATTTTAGTTCCAAAGGTAATGAGTGTCCTAATCCAGTGGTCCACAAACAGAATTGATCCAGCCATATTAATGACTCAATCAAAGAAACTATTTGTCCTACCACTCTGTCGAAGAAATGATTGAGGTGTTCTTGAAGTATTCTCTGATTCTCTCTCATTCCTTTTGGTTGGCTCACCAGTCCTTCTGGCCCAGTGCAAGAGAGCAAGGATAATGCTCAATCCAAGAATTGCCACCGTTGAAATAAGCAAACTCAGGACCAGAAGACGAAATGAAAAAGGAAGATTCCAAAAGTAGGGGGAGAAAAGAGGGGTTAAAGCCCCCCGGCTTTGCAAACACAAAGCCAAAAGCACAATTAATATTTGTTTTCTTGGATTTTTTTGTCATCTCACATCATCATAATATTTTTTACAGCTCTCTAAACATTTCAGTAAAATATATGTAGCCTATCACTTAACATTTTCTTCATAACTCATTACTCTAAATTAAACATGTATAACTTACAAAGTACACTTTATCTGTGTAATGTCAGTCCCACTTCCTTAATTTTTAATATAAAGAATACATCTCAAATATGGTGTATGTAGTCAATGTAATATGTATTAGTTAACATATCCATGTGCTGCTACTGCTGCTAGCAAACTAACTCCACATGCAGCACGTGTGTCATCACCTATTTTGAACCACAGTTTGCACACTACTTCTTCTGCATTCTATTTATTATAACTCAGAGCCAGGCAACATTCAGCACACAGGTCTTCATACAGACAGTTACCCATGAGGACAAAGATTCCCTTTTAGTCGGTCACTTTCAACGTTACATCAGATGACCGATGAATAGGAATCTCGTTAGAGAGGCCAATCTACTTCGAGTGTAACTGAAACGAGCCAATGCACATTGGCATGCGATAATTGCATCAGCTGCTCTGCCTCGCAGCGCGGGTATATAATGAGCAGCAGGGGTATTGCATCTTCAGCTTTTCCCTTCAAAGCCTAGCGGTTCGTTTGTTCCTGTCTCTAATCTGCAAGCAGTGTTCTCTAAAGAGCCAGTTCTTCAAGGAAGACGCTTTTCATTAATTGGTGTTGGTGTGACGGCACTGCAGCGGTGATTGAGTCCTCTCGTTTGTGTGTGTGTTCCTTCAGTGAGCGCTAAAAGGCTGGTGACGGTGCGCTTTTTCAGAGTGCTAAAAAGCTGTTATTACAGCTGTTAAGAGCTGCGCCTTCAATGAGAGTGAGTGCACACTACAGGCTGCACATTCCTGTCAGGGTTGCCACGATCTTTTCCCCTGTGTGCTTCAGCACCAAGAGAGAGTGAGTCTCCTAAAAGAGCTTACATGGGTGTGAGTTGCATCTTTCTAAAGATGACATTCCACACATGTTTTTCTGGATGCGGTCGTTTCCTGTCTTCCCTGGCGGCCATGATCACAGTCTCACATGCCTAAGCGTAAGCATGCTGAGACGGTGTTCGTGGGTTGTTCATGTTTACACATGAGAACATGACAAACCCGAACGGACCTCTCGCTGCTCTGCATGTCATGTGCCGTTGAGCTGCCGGGCTCACGGTAACCCAGCACTCATTCGGCGCTCCAGGCCCAGCACTCACCCGTCGTCAGTGAAGGTTACCTACTCGGATCCTCAGTGAAAACCCGAAGATGCGATGCACCTGCTGCTTATTATATACCCATGCTGCGAGGCAGAGCAGCTGATCCAATTATCGAATACCGATGTGCATTGGCTCGTTTTAGTTACACGCAAAGTAGATTGGCCTCTCTAGTGAGATTCCTATTCGTCTGTCAGGTAACGAGGGTTACATACGTAGAGACGTTATTACTCAAAGATTATTACTACTGTTTACGGCTGTCAGTTTATTAAAACAATCAGTCATGTTTTCAGCATTAACATGAACTATCTTGAATTTGGAATCTGTTGAAATGTTATATATTTTCCTTTCCAAATGTGTATCCACATCAGGTAATTCTTTGCCTCCACATGTGCATTGAAATTGTTTAATGCACACGTAGCAAGTTGATTTCCGGTTTTGGGTGAACGCTTGTTATGTTTGCTGCTGCGGTCAGTTGGTTTGGAAGGAACTTTTATGGTGGTCGAAGCGACCTCACTTGAACTCTGCCGAGTATTTTTCATTTTTTATGTGCCTATGACGTCACTACTAGTGCAACCCAGAAGTATATAGGGGCGCCTAGAGAACATGTCATCCACTTATAGTTTGAAGGGACTGTTCAACAGGCATCCTGAGGCATGGCAAAAGACGCAGTGTCTCATTTCCAGTTCTCAGGGAACATAGGTTACAGTCGTAACCTGAGACGTTCCCTTTCGAAAGGTAACTCGCACTGCATTGATGATACTTTTGGGGTACGATATACCTACACCACCATGCTGAGGGGAGTGTATGCCAATTATGGCTGTGACAAAAACGTCAGAAATGCCAAACACTCCCCCTTCTGGTCACATACAGGCTGTCAGTGACAGTATTTCCTACAGCCACTGCCCAAACTATGAGCCTCAAAAGAGGCCTACCAAGGCCGCTCAAAGGCTTGAAACCAACAACTTCCGTAAAAAGGGGTTCCTTTAAGGGAATATGGCCAGGGGGTCCAAAAGGAGTCCCGTCCAGTCACTTTCTGAGGTGGACATAAAGTCAACCCCCATGCCACCAGGGAGGCTCACCTGGTTTAATTTACTTACCTAGTCTTTCCAACAAACTGTCTGTTTCCTAAACAGAGTTTCTAACATTATTTGCCTCACTTGTGGAGGCATCCGATAGGGAGGACTGCAGAAAGTGGCAGTAATCGCTCACAGACCGGATCATAGAGACGGGCATCCTGGAGAGTAGGACTCAGCATAGTGCTTTCTAACTCTTAGAAACAGAGGGAGTAACTCAACTCGATCTTGGATCTACACAGTGCTTCAAAGCCCTGTGGGGGCTGGGCACTCTAAAAGGGATCCTAATAAGGGGAGCGCCTCCAGCTCTAGGGCTGACCTAACAGGGAGTTAAGTATTCATACAGAGCGATCCTCAGATAGACTCTGGAACACTATGCTCAACCTGATAAGTATTGACCAGGCTCTGGGCTAGAATCAGGGAGGCTCCATGGGGCCTGCAACGTGATGCTAAATGCCTTTGCAATGCTAAGCATCCAACTTGTCGGGGAGCCACCTTCAAGGAGTCCTGTTAAGTCAATATTAAAAAAAGATTGTTTCAAAGCAGCTTTACAGAGATAACAGGAAAATAATGCAACAAAGTTTGTTTCCAGAAGAAAATGGCATCACAGTCCAGCTGAAGTAAGTAAATTTTTGTTGTAAAAAAGTTATTAATTTATTTAATTTATATATATATATATATAGTCACTCTGGAGAAAACCGTGATGTCCTCGTCCAGCTCAGTGCCGTTCTCATATAATGGTGTCAATGCAGGCAGATCAATATTATTGTTCAAAATTAAATTAAATGTTACATTTAATGTCCCCAGTGGCAAGGAACCAAAACTCCATCAGGTGGCAGAATGGAGAAAAAACCTTGGGAGAAACCAGGCTCAGGCAGGGGGCCAGTTCTTCTCTGGCCAGGTGTATGTATGTAGATGTAAACCATTTACTACTAATAAAAATAATAATTTTGTTAACATATTTAAAAATATCTAATTGAATATAATAATTCAATATATGATGAAATAACAAGAAACAAATATTAAACGGTTACTGTGTATTCACTATTCAAGCTCACTGATTCGTTGGATTAAAATTAAACCAAATTTCTACCATACTTTTGCTGCATACAGTTAATATAGGCTAGAACAGATTTAAACATGGATAAATGGTTGGCAAACATGGTCGCTGAAAAGAAAAAATGCAGATGTTTCTTCTGGGCTGTTTAGACGACACAGTTTTCAACTAAAAACAAAAAAGACTTTTAATACCTTTTTTACTGGGGGCTGAACATGCAAACTTTTGAAAATGGGTTTCAGTGCAAGTTTTTGAAAACAACACCCTTATCATCTCCATGTAAACTACAAAAACGTGAATCTATGAAAACGGTGACGCATCCACGTGAGTATTACATCTTAAGTCTATACGCTTTTTATTTTTTTGGAAATAAAAGGATACATACATAGTTTTGTCATTAAACTCTAGATGGCGCATGCTAATTGGTCCTTAAAGGGACTTCATCCCTGCCCCATTTGCTGTCAATAAACCTCCCTATTAACCCTACATCTTCCTCTCCAGGCTCTGCTTCCGTAACAGAAGATCGGACCAATTCAGACTGACAGCAAGATGGGCCTTTTCCTTACCCCAATTGCCCCAGCCGATCTACTTTTTGCCATCACACAAGACCACCGAATACAAGTATTTGTATTTATTAAACTGCAAATACACAGAATAAAAAAATGTAAACAACTAAAAAAATCACTGCAGTACAGTTATTGCCTTTTAGATAAAGCAGCATCCATCATATTCTCAATGTTTCTTGGTCTTCTGCTGGACTGATCTAAACCTATGTTGATTCTTAATAAGAACTTCTGTCGATGTATGACAGAAATAAAGTCAAACTGTTAGTAATAAGTGAAGCTGGTAATGCTGTTTTTGTTGAGAGATCCGTTAGTGTTTAATGTTCTGTTGGGATTTAAAGGGTTTCTGTTGTCTGAGTTTTGTGGGTCAGCATTGTGCTGAAGAGTAGAGCCTGTGCTTAAGTCCAGCAGAAGACCAAAAAAACACTGATGATATGATTGGTGTTGTTTTATTTAAAAGGCATTTAACTATTGCAGTGATGTCTGTTAACTTCTTTAAGTTTTTTTTTTTATTCAGTTAAGTTTCTGTTTCATAAATACAAATTAATGCACACCGTCTGTCATTGTCCAGACACTTTTTTGTGTGTATTAATAATAGAAACTTACGAGTAAAACTTCCTTGAGAAATTGAAGGCAATCATTTTCCATGTTTTCTAAGTACACTCAACTAATTATATTTTACAGTGTAAATATATTGTAAATACATTTTTCAATATATGAAAGGCGGCAATTCCTTACACATTATTCAATATATTGTTATATATAACACATTGTATTAACGCAATATATTATTTCTTATATTTTTTAGTATATTTACACGATATAATATATTGATTATAAATATATGCAAATATATTTTCGTTCCGTAAGGGAGTAGGCTATCCTTAGCAAATTCAGATCGTAATATGTCATTAACAGCGGCAATTCATAGAATAGCAAATAATTCATACTGTAACATTGTGCATATTATTAACAGCAACAGCACATTCAAGTTCAGTTTTACGTGAAGTGAATATTATTAAAGGATTAGTTCACTTCAGAATTAAAATTTCCTGATAATTTACTCACCCCCATGTCATCCAAGATGTTTAATTTTTTTTTTCTTCAGTCAAAAATAAATTGAGGTTTTTGAGGAAAACATTTTTCTCCATAAAGTGACTTCAATGGGGTCCATCAGTTTGAAGGTCCAAATTGTAGTTTCAGTGCAGCTTCAAAGGCTCTAAAGGATCCCAGACGAGGAATAAGGGTCTTATCAAGCCAAACCTGTCATATTCTAAAAAATAAATAAACATTTATGTATTATTTAACCACAAATGCTTGTCTTGCAGTTGCTCTGCGATGCACCACGCACTGCGTAATCGTTTTGGAAATTATTTGTATTTCACTTTTTTGTAAACTTTGGATTTCTTTGTAAACACTGAATCTGTACTTTCGCCTATGTCGTGATTGACCTTTCCAACGTGATTACGTAATGCATGGCACATCACAGCTAGTGCAAGACGAGCATTTGTGGTTAAAAAGTAAATAGGTTTTAATTTTTTTTAGAAAATGACTGATCGTTTGTCTAAATAAGACTCTTATTCCTCGTCTGGGATCGTGTAGAGACTTTGAAGCTGCATTGAAACGACAATTTGGACCTTCAACTCTTTGGTTGCCATTGAAGTCAACTATACAGAGAAAAATCCTGGAATATTTTCCTCAAACTTATTTTCTTCAACATCTTGGATGACATTGTGGTGAGTAAATTATCAGGAAATTTTAATTCTGAAGTGAAATAATCCTTTTAAAGTGAAAGCAGCAGAAGAAAGCAATCAATAGTTGCATGAGGGTACAGTGAAAAAGCGTTGCTGGTAGTAAACTCATTACACAGTGTCTACACTGGAGTACCACGCTGTTGATGCGACAAACAATTGTGTAAATTAATTTGTCTTTTGTATCAAGTAGCGTGAGGACTTGAAGTACGTCAGACGTTGTGTTGCTTGCATCGTGCCACGTCCAGCGTGGACAGCTTCACCTATTATAATGGTTTCTAATGATTTTGTCGCGTCATGTCGCTGAGGGGCGGGATAAACCGTTGTCTTTCAAATTCCCTCTGCACACAATAGGACAGCGCTACAACCAACCAGAGCAACGAAGAAGGTGACGTAGTCAGAGCGACGGAGTCAGAGTCAGAGCAAAGCCGTTCTTTGTTCTTGTTTCAAAGAAAAGTTTACCTTCAAATCCTCCAGAGTCGCGGCCAAAGTGAATCGAAAGACCGCTGTTCGCCAGCAGCCGCAGCCATCTTTGTTTTCAAGTAGCAGTGAACTGTCGCAACTCTGTCGTCATTATGTTAAGCCCGCCCGCCGACTCTATACACGATCTGATTGGCCTGACCAGTTTTTGTTTTTTCCAGCTCGGAAGTCAACGGAGAGTTGCTAGACTACACTGGCTGCAAAATAATTTTTGCTGCCGATAGGGTGTGTGAGAAAGTGAACCTCACTTCTCACTGTTACGCAATCCCGCATTGGCTGTGAATGACGTTACATGCGAGAGCGGGAGAGACTCTGGACATTTGCACACACATACACCCGCACGCTCCTTTATAAAAATGATGCCTTGCTTAGGCTATTTGTGTTATTTTGTGAAGGTGTATGGATGGCTAATGAACACAGGGGGGGGGTTGTGTTTAAAGAGAAGGCTCGCGCGAGGCTAGGCACCATTAACTCATTCGCGTTGATTTGTGTGTAGCACGGTTATTCCGCGATTTTATTCACAACACTCAAAACGAATTTGTCACTGCTTATAACTTCCTACTTTACCACCTCAATGACATGTAGTGCGGTACCCACTAGTTCATGTCCCATTTACTCCCTGTTTCTGGCTAAAAATCCTAGTGAATTCATACATAATACAACTCACGCATTTCCGGTTCACTACTCACTACTCCTAGGGGGATGCGCGTGCCGCTGTAGGGGCGGTATTTATCCTTGTCATAAGGCAGAGGATGCAGAGCATTGTTCACAGGGGTGTTTGTTTGTAATAATGTTGTGTATGTATATGGGTGGTGTGAATAGGTGATGTAAATGTGGTATAAAATTATAGTGATATGATGATACTATTTTATTTTCATGTCATGTTTATTTTCTACTTAGCTTATAGCTTATTTATGGCCTTAGGCTAAAGGTAATACCCTGATTGTTGGTATGGTCCAATTTGGCTTAATGCTTTGGCCTATTTAAGAGGGCCTCATTCTGCATTAGGGAGAGTGAGGGTGAGTACAAGCGTGCTGTGAGGCTATGTACAAAGTGTTTGCGGTACTATCATTGAAAGCCAGAAACATTGTGCTGTTTTGATTTATTTTTGATTATTTTGTTTTCTGAGTTAAAATATAAATAAACTTTATTTTATTTTTGGAACAAATTGAGCTCTGGTAACCGTCTTTTCCACCTCCACCACCTAAAGCCAGTGAGCCTACACATCCCAGTATTTGGGGTGCCACTCGGTACCTCACAGGGTGCGTCTAGATTTCTAGGCTATGGCTTAACCACAGTGTAGACAGAAAGTGAAAAAGGCATTCGCTTACGTTTTTTACTTATTCAACATGACTTACAGCAATTCTAATTTCTTGTGCAGCAGCATATCTATTCAGATTGCATTGTTTGCAAAAAATATTAGCAGCAGCATACATGTCAAATTCAGATTGTATGTTTGAGATTATTATTAGCAGCAGCATGCATGGCATTTCCTACGGTTGTGAATATTAATTGGTCACAAATAATATAAACCTCAGCATCATGCATGGCAAATTCTGGGTGGAGAAATTTTGTCATCATGAAAAATTGGAGGTTCCTTACAACAGAAGCCTTTGTTTTCAAAGAATTTGACATTTTCTAAAAGGCACACTATGTAGAAATTGTGTTTTTGTCAAACAGCGACCCCTAGAGTCGCTGTGGAATAGTTGCGCTGTCGTAAATACCCCCCACTCCCGACCCCCCACCCTGTACACCGGTGTTCTGATGATTTGTGCTGCCTTGTCGAAAAATGCTACCCATGCGCGAATCGATCACAGAGAATGTCGATTCATTCTCTATTCTTTCTATAATGGTGTAAATCTCACAATATTATGACATCGTTATTTCATTTAAAACAGGGTAAGTGTATGGGGAGCATATTTTGATATTTTAAATGAACTAGCAATTATCACATTTGATATAACAAGTAAAAATTACATTATTGTATATTATATGAAATACAATTATAATAAAATTCTAAGTTATGAGTACTGTATACTGCACTGTTTTTATTTTTAAAACGGTGTGAAAAGTAAAAATATAAGTTTATATATAAACATCAAATATTCATCTTTGACCTGTCAAAGTACACCTTTCCTACAAGTCTCCACAGCAAGGATGCATAGATTTATGAGCGTGGTAACGCAGAAGAAAACTGTGAGTCTGCACATGCGCATAACCAGTAAGTAGCACATCTCGATGGGTAGCATGAATCGTCAGAACACATGTACCTGTTCGGTAGGATAGAAGCGTTGGGCATGCAACAGGCACAGATAGACTCCGAAGATATTGACCATGTAATGTTAAATGATTTCATACAAATATTAGGCTACTGCATACTGCATAGTCTACTGAACTACTGATGATGGTAATAGGATAATAATAACTATATGTCAGTGTTAGACTACTTTATAATAATAAAGTAGCCTACCGCGTTTGCTGGCTTATAACGTTTTTATATGATTACTGCTAAATCACAAGTAAATAGCCTAGAGTCTTGGCCTACTGTATAATTCCATTTGTGTTTTTTTTATTGTAATGTAAACATTACAAAATGCCAGATGACATCACTAAAGTTAAATGTACGTTGCATTATTTCATAACATTGGCCATTATGATGTCATTAGACATGATTATTGCAATTTATCATAATAGTTTGCAAATTCTGCTAGTTTACACTATTTACAACCTCTAGGCTTATTTATGTCTGTCACAGTGTCTGGTTGTGTTTCCCCTGTCATTCACTAGAGGTCCTCGTTCTCACGGTGTCCTTCACATTTGACTTCAATTCCCAGCATTCTGTCTGTCACTGTCACTCATCAGTTCATTGCACTCAGCTGTTCCCCGTAATCATTGTTCCCAGCTGTTCTGTGTTAGTCTTGTTAAATATGTGTATATAACCCTGTCTGTTTCAGTGTGTCACGGAGTCCTTGTTTAATGTCACCACACTTCGGATGCCTGTTCTTGCCTGAACAAGATCGCCAGGTCAGCATCGCTGTTGCATCCAGTGCTGCTTTTTAGCTCGCGCGAACGAGTGAAAGCCCGACCGAGTGGGACTCTTGTCCGGTTCCTCACGCGGTTAGATTCTCTTTTCCTTTTCCTAGTCTCTTCCGTCCGACTTTTCTTTGCTTTTTTCATAGTTGAGTATCACGTCTGAAATGCGCGCAAGTGTCTTCGTGCTTCATATGTTGTTGTTGATGTGTGTGACGTCATTGCCGTAAAGCATGTTGTGATTCTCGCGAGATTTGTCGGGGGCGCTCCTCTCGCATTGCAAGTTTTTCTAGCGGCGTCCATAGACATAATAAATACATCCTCAGAATTATTTTTTTTTTTAAATTTAATTTGTGTCTATAGGCATGTACAATTGGCTCAAGTGCACTGTAGTAAAAGAATGTGGATAGTTTTGATAACGTTATCATCTGTACAAAATGTTTCCGTTTTTAGCACATCGTCGTGTAAACGTACCCTTCATCTACAAGCATGAATAAATCTTCTAGAATGTCTGACATCAAAAAGGCAAAAAATAAAGCTAAACAAAGAAAATACTGTAGTAACTACTTAGTCTTCACAAGTGAGGGAGCGGGAAACAAGCAACTAACGTTACCACTCTGTGATGCTAAAATGAAGCTTTACATTATTTGGCTGATTTTAGCTTTACACATTATTTTACCGGGACATGATCAGGAAAGAGACAGTCATTCTCTTTTCTAATATCTTCATGTTTTCTCCTGATGTTCCATGCAACTGCGCTGCAAAAAATGCTTTTCTTACTTAGTATTTTTGTCTTGTTTCCTGTCCAAATATAACAAAGTTTCTTAAATCAAGATGCATTTACTAGATGAGTAAAATGACGTGAGAGATTATGTCCTGTTTTCCGGGGGAATTAATCAAAATGAAGTGAGTGGATGCATAAAAAAAGCTAAATTATCTGCCAATGGGGTAAGAAAAATAGTCTTAATTCAAACAGAAACAAAACTGTGTTAAATTCAAATAGAAACCAAACTGTGTTTAACAGAATTTGATGTGCAAGCAAAAGGGTATCAGGCCTATTATATTCGCATTTTTACTGTGGTAAAGTAAAAAACGCTGTAGGACAAACTAAAAGCGAACCAAAGGAAGAAACGTTTATAATCCCCTGCGAAAAAGGGTGAGATGAGAGTAAAGATTTGGGAAAAGAAAGAATATTGTTAAATTCGTTGATAATCGGGTGACCAGATTGCAAAACATAATACAAAGCATAAATTTATGGGCTCATGTGACACACCTCTCTCATTCGGCACAAATCCAATTGTTCCCTTTCGAGGGAACTCGAACTGCGTCGAATGACACTTTAAGGGAACGCCCTTAGCGTAACGCATCTGAAGTATGAATGAAACTAATCCAATCCTGATTGGTGTTGCGTCATGACGTAACGTGACGGCATACACGGAAGCTACAAAGATACGCCGGCACACAACAGAGTTAGCTTTTTGCTCTTCAGCAAGCGCTCTGTGTCAAACTGTCTGTCCTATTTGGTATTGTTTGTCCCATAAGAATTGTCCTAAATAAAGGTCTGCAAGAAAAAAGAAATTGCAATATAGAATCTATAGTGGCTCGGATCTCGCGTTTGCCGAGGCAGCGGGTTGATTACTGGTCTACTCTGCAATAAAGATTCTGTGACAGGGATCTCAAGTTGTCGAGGCAGCGGGTAGATTAAAGGTCTGCATTGCAATACAGAATCTATAGTGGCTCGGATCTCGCGTTTGCCGAGGCAGAACGTTGATTACGGGTCTACTCTGCAATAAAGATTCTGTGACTTGATCTCGCGTTGTCGAGGCAGCGTGTAGGTTAAAGTTTCGTACATTGCAATACATAATCTAGTGGCTCGGATCTCGCGTTTGCCGAGGCAGCGCGTAGATTATGGGTCTACTTTGCAATAAAGATTCTGTGTTTGTGCGAGGCATGAACAGTCAGCTCCTGAGGGTGCTGGCTGTGTTCATTGAGAAATATCTCGACGCGCACAGCCGTGCGTTTTCGGGTGTTTCAGCCTCGCGCCCGTTGATTTTCTTCTCGAGAGATGAAAACGTCTCAGGTTACGTATGTAACCCTGGTTACCTGAGAGGGAACGAGACGCTGCGTTGAGACGCGGTGGGAACGCTCTGCGTGATTGCATCGTGAAGCACGTGTATAATCAGTCCAATGGAAGAGCGAGACGTCATAGGCGGGTGACGTCATAGACCAGGAAGCTATAAAGCACACCAGAAAACAGACCGCAACAGCTTCTGAAAAAGCCTGAAGCAAGTCGATCAGGGCATGCAGGAAGTATGGCAGGAGAACGCAGCGTCTCGTCCCCTCTCAGGGAACCAGGGTTACATACGTAACCTGAGACGTTCCCTTTCAAGGGAACTCGAGCTGCTTTGAGACGCGGTGGGAACCCTATACCCACAACGTGTAATGAGAAATGCCCGTTCTGTGTGAAGTCCTTGCGCACACTAAGAAGCAAGCAGCCTAGCCCCGGGAGTGGAGAGGTCTAGGTCATAAAATCTGACAAATGTATGCGGTGAGGACCAGCCTGCCGCATTACAAATGTCCTGAAGGGAAACACCCGAAATTAAAGCCTTAGAGGCAGCCATACTCCTCGTAGAATGGGCCCGAACAGCCATAGGTGAAGGCTGTCCGGCCGCTTCATAAGCAAGTGAGATAGCCTCAACTACCCACTTGCTCATTACCTGTCTCAATGCAGGGCAACCTTTCTTGGTTGAACCGAAGAAGACAAATAACTGTTCTGATCTACGCGACAGGGCAGCTCAGTGAACGTAGGCATCCAAAGCCCTAAAGGGACATAACAGATTGAGACTTTCCTGATCTGGGGTATTAAAAGGTGGAGGGCAAAAAGCCTGCAGCACAATGGGACCCGCCACATTAGTGGGGACCTTAGGAATGTAACCCGGCCTAGGGTGTAAAAATGCTTTTACCATACCAGGTGCAAATTCCAAACATGAAGGAGCCACCGACAGGGCTTGCAGATCTCCAATTCTCTTGATAGAAGAAATAGTGAGTAGGAATAGATTTTTTTAGTGTAAGAAACTTCTCTGAAACCTCTTCAATAGGCTCGAAGGGAGCCAAGGCCAGACCCTCAAGTACAATGGCCAAATCCCAAGCCGGTGCTCTAGAGTGCAGTGCAGGCCTCAGCCTCAATGTACCACATAGAAAACGAATAATAAGAGGATCTCTCCCAAGCGAAGAAGCCCCCAGAGGAGTTCGATAAGCAGATATAGCCGCCACATACACCTTTAAGGTGGAGGGAGATAATCCAGCAGAGAAACGGTCTTGTAGGAAATCGAGAACTGTACCAACCGGGCAGTTAACAGGATTTAAAAAACGTTCTCCACACCATGTAGAGAACCGTTTCCATTTCAATGAATATAGTTTTCTCGTGGAAGGAGCTCTGGATTGAAGGATGGTCTCAACGACCTCAGTCGAGAGACCAGATTCTATGAGCTGGGGCCCCTCAGAGGCCAAGCCCAAAGGTTCCACAACTCCGGGCGAGGGTGAAATATCGTGCCCCCCGCTTGAGATAGTAAGTCTCTCCTGACAGGAATCTCCATGGGAGAGCCGTCCAGAAGGGACACAAGGTATTTGCTTCTTGAAACCTGTCGACAACACAGTTGATAGCATCGCCGAACAAACTTGAAGGTGAAAGCGGGGCGTCCAGAAGAACAGACCTATCTTTATCCTTTATATCTGACAGATTTAACCAAAGATGCCGCTCGGTGGCCACCACGGCTGCCATAGAACGGCCCACTGATTTGGCCGTCTCCTTGGTGGCCCGGAGAGATAGGTCTGTTGCGCGACGCAATTCTCGAACTGCGTCAGCGCTGACTTCATGTTCATCGATATCTTTCAGCAGATCAGCCTGGTATGCCTGCAGAATGGACATAGTGTGACATGACGCAGCCTGACCTGCTGCCAAATAAGCTTTACCCACCAGCAAAGATGTAGACTTTAAAGGCTTGGTGGGTAACATCGGGGCTTTTAATGATGATGATGACTCGGGAGAGAGATAGCTCGCGAGCGTCTCTTCAGCCCGAGGCACATTCAAATAACCAAAATCAGATGCACCCAAAACATTACTATAGTTGGATGTTTGTAGGTTAAACACTCTGAATGACGCCGGTTTATTCCATGATCTCGACACCTCAGTGTGGAGATCGGGAAAAAACGGGGGTCCCCGACGTGGAGGCTGTGTTCTAGATGATAGAAATCTTTCATCTAGTAAACTCTTTTTTGTAACACACTGAGAATCATCGGCTGGCCAATCAATATTTAATCTAGCTACAGCACGAGATAAAACCTCCATAAGCTCCTCATCATTACCGGAGGCATGAGCTGGCGAAGACTCAACATCCCCCATATCAACACTGACGACATCCAGATCCTCAGAACTGGATAGTCTCAGCATTGGTGCCCCGACCTGGGAAGGAGAAGCCGCAGCGCGGGCTCCTTCCCGGGCAGAGGCACCGGATCCAGCAGGTAAGGGATGAGAAAGGGCTGGGCCCGTCTCAAGCCCCGCTACTAGATCCATATGCGAACCCCAAGATGAAAGCCTTCACCTCGGGGAGCGCGAACCGAACCGTCCTCCTCAAAGAACGCCCGGCGAGAGCGGAGCGTCCTCACGGACAGCTTCTCGCAATGCACACAGTCAGCTCCCTCGAGAACTGACTAGGCATGCTCCACTCCCAAACAAGCAACAACAAAACTGATGTGTGTCCCCACCCGTGATGAAACGAGGGCAAGGGACAACACAACACTTGAATTCTTGTTTCGCCATAATATATATATATATAGATAGATATTGTGTGCTTGTGACAGACAACAGTAAATAGACAAGGACAATATACAGAGAGTGCTTGCTGAAAGCAACAGAAGCTGTCGCGGTCTGTTTTCTGGTGTGCTTTATAGCTTCCTGGTCTATGACGTCACCCGCCTATGACGTCTCGCTCTTCCATTGGACTGATTATACACGTGCTTCACGACACAATCACGCAGAGCGTTCCCACCACGTCTCAACGCAGCTCGAGTTCCCTTGAAAGGGAATTAAATATATTGTGAACAACTCGAATCTCGCGTTTGCCAAGGCAGCGCGCAGAGCACGGGTCTGCAATGAAAGGGACACACGCGATCTGTGAAATAATACTGTTTGGGGGCGAGGCATTCACAGTCAGCTCCTGAGGGTGCTGGCAGCTGTTCATTGAGAAATATCTCGACGCGTATATATCCGTGCGCTGTCGGATGTTTCAGCCTCGCACCTGTTGACTTTCTTCTTGAGGGATGAAAGCCAAATATATTGTAACGACTTGAATCCCGAGGCAGCGTGTAGATTGCGAGACCGTATAACACAAAACAGTATTGTCTGGTAATATGGCTGCATTTAATTTTAAGAAATTAAAATGATGAAATTTTATCTGACTTTAAGGAAGTTAGATATTTTAATTCAGCCTACCATTCAGACCGTGTTTCACTTATACAGTGTTTATGGCTGCATCTAATTCTGAGGAATTGAAATGATGTGCAGCGAACGCAACCTGCTCTGTCTGCCCCACAGGCCTGCGGCCATGCAGTGTTCCTTCTGCACATCAAAAATAATTTTTTTTCCGCTTCAGAGTATCGAAAACGAGACAAAAATAGCAGGGCTATCCCCCCGTGGAGGGACGAGCGAGAATCGCTCCTCCGCGGAGCCCTCAGGAAATCGATGTTTGTATCCAGTGTCAAGTGCGCTTCGGGACACATCGGTTTTCAGCGAATGCGCACTGCAGTGTCCGCCCCAAGGGCTTGTGGCCAGGCATTGCTCGTGTTCGCCCATCGGAAACGGTTTTCGATTATTCCCTGCCGGTCCTCCGCTTCAGGGTGTCGAGAACGAAACCGAAAGACCCCTCAGGAAGTCGATGTCTGTATCCCGCCGTTAAATACGCTTCGGGACACATCGGTTTCCAGCGAACGCACGCTGCTCTGTCTGCCCCACAGGCTTGCGGCCCGGCAGCAATCGCGTCCACCCATCGAGAATCGTTTTCGGTCGAACCCTGACGGAGATCCGTTTAAGGGGCCCGAGAACAAATCCCGATTGATACTCGAAGCCAGGCTCGAGACAGGGGCTGAGGCCCGGGGAAAGGAGACTCCACCCCCAGGTGGTGGTGTCAATATCTCAGGTTCGGCCCAGTGGAAGTGGACCTATTCGCGTCTCGAGAGATGACCCATTGGCCACTGTGGTTCTCCCTCTCTCATCCAGCCCCGCTGGGGTTGGATGCCATGGTGCAGACGTGGCAGAGGCTGCGTTTGTATGCATTTCCGCCGATTGCTCTGCTCCCGGGAGTTCTAGAGGGTCCGTCGCGACGGGATCAGTCTACTGCTGGTAGCCCCGTTGTGGCCGGCCCGAGTATGGTTCTCAGACATTATATCGCTCCTAGACGGCCCTCCGTGGGAGATTCCCCTCAGGAGGGACCTGCTTACATAGGCAGAGGGCTCAATATTTCACACTTGGCCCGAGTTATGGAAACTGTGGGTTTGGCCCCTGAGGGGGCACAGTACCTAGAGGCCGGCCTATCAGCTGGAGTAGTGGAGACCATACTCAGCTCTAGAGCTCCCTCCACGAGGAAATTGTACGGCTTAAAGTGGAATGTCTTTACCAATTGGTGTAGAGAGCGTGAGGTAGATCCAGTTAACTGCCCAGTGGCTTCAGTTCTGGAGTTCCTCCAAGATCGCTTTTCAGCTGGTCCTACCCCGTTCACACTCAAGGTGTACGTGGCTGCCATTATGGCTTTCCACGCTCCTCTGGGTGATGGGCCTCTGGGGGGACAGCAGTTGGTCGTACGTTTCCTCCGTGGGGCTGAGGCCAAGAACCTTTCCCTAAAGGTGGTTTTTCTGTTGTCCAGAACAATCTTCAAGCTAATCTTGAACACTTCCCACTGCAGGAAGTGTTCATTGCTCGATTGCTTTTGTCCGGCTCGCTGCCTGCTGTGAGCTGTGAGTTTGTTTGCGTCGTGGCTGTCTAAGCCTCGTATTAGCTTCGTATTTCCTTCTGTTTTTCCATATTTCTCTCTTTATTCTGTTCTGAACCATCATTTAACTCATAATTACAACTCGGACTGTTGGCCAGACGCGTCTCAAGCCATTATACGGCTGGAACCGCAAATACGGTTGGAACATTGGTTGTTGGTCGTAGAGCGAGACACCGCTTCACTGCTGTTCGCCCTGCGATCGACTGCTTTTGTCAGCCTCGTTGCCCGCTGTGAGTTTGTTTGTTTGCGCAAATACGGTTTGAACATTGGATGTTGGTCGTAGAGCGAGACACCGCTTCACTGCTGTTCGCCCTGCGATCGACTGCTTTTTTCAGCCTTGTTGCCCGCTGTGAGTTTGTTTGTTTGCGTTTGTTTGTTTGCGCAAATACGGTTTGAACATTGGTTGTTGGTCGTAGAGCAAGACACCGCTTCACTGCTGTTCGCCCTGCGATCGACTGCTTTTGTCAGCCTCGTTGCCCGCTGTGAGTTTGTTTGTTTGCGTTTGTTTGTTTGCGCAAATACGGTTTGAACATTGGTTGTTGGTCGTAGAGCGAGACACCGCTTCACTGCTGTTCGCCCTGCGATCGACTGCTTTTGTCAGCCTCGTTGCCTGCTGTGAGTTTGTTTGTTTTCCCGTCTATCGTGCGTCTACATTACAGCCATACCACTAAAAAGACGTTTTTTACCCAAGACTTGAGTCATAAATTAGTATAAATATTAATAGCATCACTGGTTGCATCATTGCTAACTTACTGTCCATCTGTTAAAATGGCGAATATGTCAGGTGTATGTTTTCTACCTTTTGGTGCAGATGAGAACAGATCTGAATTGCTCGCGGTGCAGTCTGAATTAGAAGCTGTAGAAAAGCAGATCCATGACCTTCTAGAGAGAAAAGCTGAGCTGAGAGACCGGCGTTTAGCTCTTGAAACATCACGCGCTGATGCACACAGATCAGTGATTAACGTTAGTAATCCGCTGACGTTGACCTCGTCTACTCCGTGCGTTTCTCAGCATTGGTCCCGAGCGTCCAGGTCACGATCAGCCATGATTTCATTCACTCCGGCTCCAACACACCACCACGAATCCTGGGTGGTTCCGCGGAAGCCGCGTGCCAGGACAAGAATCTTTTCGCCCCTCCCGGTTTTTGAGATCTCCACTCAGAACCGCTTCTCCCCTCTTCGCAAAACGGAACGCGATGCTGTGATCATCGGCGATTCCACCGTCCGACACGTCCACGCTACGTTAGGTAAAAGTAAGGTGCACAGTCACTGCTTTCCTGGTGCTCGTGTTCTCGATATCACTGCGCGGGTAACTGAGAACTTGAACGGTGACGAGCGCGTCGGAGCTGTTGTGCTGCACGCGGGAGCTAACGACATTAGGCTGCGACAGACGGAGGTTCTGAAGAAAGACTTCAGGAGCCTTATCGATACGGTACGCAGCACATCGCCTGAAACATCGATTATTGTGTCTGGACCACTTCATACGTACCGACGAGGGCATGAAAAGTTCAGTAGATTATTCGCGCTAAATGAATGGTTATTGTCATGGTGCAATGAGCAGAAACTGATTTTTGTAAATAATTGGAATCTGTTTTGGGAGCAACCAAGGCTCTTCCGCGCTGATGGCTTACACCCAAGTAGAATCGGGGCAGATCTTCTGTCGGATAACATCTCCAAGATGTTAAATACCATTTGACTAGTAACCAAAAATCCAAATCACAGTCTCTACTGCACCAATTTAATTGATATTAATACTAGTGTAGAACATTGCAAAGAAACTGTGTCTATTCCTCGTTTACTAAGATCAAATAATAAATCTACTGCGGGATCTAGAAAAAATCGAATTGTTATTAAAACAAAGAATCTCGCTATTAGTGAACAAAAACAATTTCTAAAGCTAGGTCTTCTAAACATTAGATCGCTCACACCTAAGGCGGTTATTGTAAATGAAATGGTCACAGATAATAATTTCGATGTTCTGTGCCTTACTGAAACCTGGCTTAAACCAAACAATTATTTCAGTCTAAATGAGTCTACTCCGCCAGGATACTGTTATAAGCATGAGCCCCGTCTGATCGGTCGTGGCGGCGGTGTTGCAACAATCTACAGAGATATCCTTAATGTTACTCAGAAAACTCGTCATAGGTTTAATTCGTTTGAAGTGCTTGTGCTAAATATTACGCTCTTAGATGTAAGAAAAAAATCCCTATTATCTCTAGCATTGGCTACCGTATATAAACCTCCAGGGCCTTACGCCAATTTCCTAAAAGAGTTTGCTGACTTTCTATCAGATCTTTTGGTCAACGTCAATAAAGCATTAATTGTTGGAGATTTTAACATACACGTAAATAATTTAAATGATGCGTTAGGGGCTGCGTTTACAGATTTATTAAACTCCTTCGGGGTCAAGCAAAACGTCACCGGATCAACTCATCGTCTTAATCATACACTCGATTTAATTATATCATATGGAACCGATCCAACCGATATAGATATCATTCCACAAAGTGATGATGTCACTGACCACTACTTGGTAACTTGCATATTACGCACTGCTGTAATATGTCATGCTGCGCCACGTTATCGACCAGGTAGAACAATTTGTCCATCCACCATAGATAATTTCTCAAATAGCTTATCTGATCTGTCTCGGCTGCTGCCTGAACCCAAACAAACAGATGAATAAGACGAACTAGCTAGCACTATGAGCACCATTCTCTGTAGAACATTGGATATTGTTGCACCCATTAGATTAAAAAAGGTCAGAGAAAAAAGTATAGCACCATGGTACAATAATACTACGTATGTTTTAAAGAGAGAAACACGTAATTTAGAGCGTAAATGGAAAAAAACTAATTTAGAGGTCTTTAGAATCGCGTGGAAAGACAGTATGTCACTTTATAAAAAGGCACTTAAAACGGCCAGGGCTGAGCACCTCAGCAAATTAATAGAAAACAACCGAAATAATCCAAGGTTTTTATTTAATACCGTGGCTAGACTAACAAATAAACAGACGTCGTCTGAACAAAATACCTCGTTACAGTTTAGTAGTAATGATTTCATGAACTTCTTCACCGAGAAAATTGAAAGCATCAGAATCAAAATCGTAAACGTTCGATCTTTGCTCGCGCCTTATAATTCGGCCGCAATTATCACCCCGCAAGAACAATTACAATGCTTTACAACCATAGAACAAAAAGAGTTAAATAAACTTATCACTTCATCTAAAACAACAACATGTTTATTAGATCCTATACCAACTGAACTACTGAAAGAAGTGTTACCAATAGTGGAAGAGCCTCTTCTCAATATTATAAACTCATCTTTATCTTTAGGTCATGTTCCAAGAACGTTCAAGCTGGCAGTTATAAAACCTCTTATTAAGAAACCACAATTAGATCCAAATAACCTAGCAAATTACAGACCCATTTCGAATCTTCCATTTATGTCACAAATATTAGAAAAAGTTGTGTCCGCTCAACTCGGCTCTTTCTTGCAAGAAAATGACATCTATGAAAAGTTTCAGTCTGGATTCAGGCCACATCATAGCACTGAAACTGCGCTTGTTAGAATCACAAATGATTTACTTTTAGCTTCGGACCAAGGCTGTATCTCAGTACTAGTTTTACTTGATCTTAGTGCTGCGTTCGATACTATAGATCACACAATACTCTTAGATCGACTACAAAATTACACTGGTGTTCAAGGACAAGCATTAAGCTGGTTCAGGTCATACTTATCTGACCGCTACCATGTCGTCTACTTAAATGGAGAAAAATCGATTATAACTTTGGCAAACTATGGAGTGCCGCAGGGATCTGTGTTAGGCCCTTTATTATTATCAATATATATGCTGCCACTTGGTAATATTCTAAGGAAACATGGAATTAGTTTCCATTGTTATGCTGATGACACTCAAATATATATTTCATTACGGCCAGATGAATACGCTAAATTATCCAAATTGACAGATTGTGTTAAAGATATAAAAGATTGGATGACACGTAATTTTCTTTTATTAAATCCAGACAAGACAGAGGTAATACTTATCGGTTCTAAAAACCGTCCAAAAAACCTTTCACAGCACGACTTTAACATAGTAGGATGCCCTGTTACTTTATCCGCTACAGTAAAAGACCTGGGTGTTACATTAGACTGCAACCTGTCTTTTGAAAAGCATATTTCATATGTTACAAAAACTGCCTTTTTCCACCTTAGAAACATTGCTAAGCTACGTAATATGCTATCAGTCTCTGATGCAGAAAAGTTAGTTCATGCATTCATGACCTCGAGACTAGATTACTGTAATGCTTTATTAGCTGGTTGTCCTGCATCTTCAACAAACAAGCTACAGTTAGTCCAAAATGCAGCCGCTAGAGTTCTTACTAGATCAAGAAAATATGATCATATAACACCGATTTTATCATCACTTCATTGGTTACCTATAAAGTTCCGTATTAAATACAAGGTATTGGTTTTGACTTATAAAGCTCTAAATGGTTTAGCTCCAGTCTATTTAACGGATCTTCTATCGCCTTACAATCCATCGCGCTCTTTAAGATCACTAAATTCGAGGCTTCTGGTCATTCCTAGGATATCCAGATCCACCAAAGGAGGCAGAGCATTTTCACATTTAGCTCCGAAGCTCTGGAATAGACTTCCTGATATTGTTCGTAGCTCAGACTCGCTCTCCCAGTTTAAAACTAGACTGAAGACGCATCTATTTAGCCAGGCATTCATATAATTTTTTTATCTTACAGTTACTGTAAAATTCGGCCTCTAGTTCATAAACGCCAGAGGAGAACTGGCCCCCGACTGAGCCTGGGTTCCTCCCAAGGTTTTTTTTCTCCATTGGGTCATCTGATGGGGTGTTAGGACACCATTAGGTCACTGGATGGAGTTTTTCGGTTCCTTGCCACTGTTGCCTTTGGCTTGCTCAGTTGGGGATATTCAAATGAATTAACCAATCATACCATTGATCAGCTCTACCAAACTTGGATGTCTTTTTTCCAGTAATAAACATACATTGTTAAGTTGTTTTGATTGATACTGTGAAGCAGCTTTGATACAATCTGTATTGTGAAAAGCGCTATATAAATATATTTGACTTGACTTGACTTGTCCTTTACTTCTCTGAGGAGGGTAGGAGATCTCCAGGTGCTCTCTACATGACATTAAAGCCATCTTACATCCCAGGCCGGGCTATTTGCCTAAGGTGCCATCTAATGTGGCACGGCCTACGCTTCTTCAGGCTTTTCATCCTCCACCTCAAGTGACGGCGGATGAGGAGAGACTTCATCGGCTCTGCCCTGTCAGAGCGCTGAAATTATATATTCAGAAGTCCTCTTCATGGCGAAAGTCGGACCAGTTGCTGGTGTGTTTCGGGTTACCCAAGAAGGGGCTTCCCGCTTCCAAGCAGACCATCAGCAACTGGATTGTCCAAGCGATATCCACGGCTTACCAGGTGCGCAATTTGCCTTCACCTTTTGCCGTGAGGACTCATTCGACCAGAGGCATGGCGTCCTCTAGAGCCCTTCTCGCGGGGGCCCCGATCCAGGAAGTCTGCGATGCAGCTGGATGGGCCACCCCTCATACCTTTATTAGGTTCTATAGCCTGGACATTCCGTCAACACCTGGCACTCTCGTGCTCTCGTCCTAGGTGTGCCTGTGAGCAGCTTTACACTAGGACAGGCAGGGCGCGTTGTGGCAGTCGTAACCCGAGGACGTTCCCTTTCGAGGGAACTCGAACTGCGTCGAATGACACTTTGGGGGAACGTCCTCGGGTTACGACTGTAACCCTTGTTCCCTGAGAAAGGGAACGAGAACTGCGTCCCTTCGCCACGCCTGGGAGCGACTTGCTTCATCGCAGAAGCTAACTCTGTTGTGTGCCGACGTGTCTTTGTAGCTTCTGTGTATGCCGTCACATGTTACGTCATGACGCAACACCAATCAGGATTGGATTAGTTTCATTCATACTTCAGATGCGTTACGCTAAGGGCGTTCCCCCAAAGTGTCATTCGACGCAGTTCTCGTTCCCTTTCTCAGGGAACAAGGGTTACAGTCATAACCCGAGGACGTTTTCATGGGTGCAATGTAACATTTAATTGCTAACCTATTATTTATTTTGTAAACAAAGCTTTGTACTTCACTCATGTCATAATATTCATGTAAAACAGGATTCACGTACAAAACATGTTCTGCTAGACCACCGCCGGTGATGCGGTTGTCAAGTTTACCGGCACAGCCCTAATATTGCCGATAGTTTGATAGACTTCGATAGTTTCCCATCACAATGTTCACATACTGGTTATCTCTTCTTTTCTTTTCTTTTTTCTTTTCTTTTATGCTATTAGAACTACTGTGATCACTATAGTAAATAGCTTTCTAGCCAAAAGTGTTGTTCCATGAAATTGTAGAAAAGTGTTCCCTTTCAGTTGCTCACATTCGACGCGTAGACGCCATCCTTCTTATGATGTAACAAGTACATCAGGATTTATGGGAAATGTTCCCAGTTCCGACTGACCTAATCTATGCAGCCTAACATTGAATTATAGAAGTCTATAATGTGTTATGTGTATGCTAGGTCAAAGAGATGTGTTTTTAGTCCAGATTTGAACTAACAGAGTGTGTCTGCTTCCCGGACAATGTTAGGAAGACTGTTACAAAGTTTTGGTGCTAAATAGGAAAAGGATCTTCCGCTAGCAGTCGATTTTGATATTCTAGGTATTATCAACTGGCCGGAATTTTGAGATTGCAATAGACGTGACGGACTATTAATCAATGCGTTAAGAGCTCGCTCAAGTACTGGGGAGCTAAACCATTTAGTGCTTTGTAAGTAATCAGCAATATTTTATAATTTATATGATGTTTAATAGGGAGCCAATGCAGTGTTGACAGAACCGGGCTAATATGGTCATACTTCCTGGTTCTGGTAAGAACTCTAGCTGCTGCGTTTTGGACCAGCTGTAGTTTGTTTATTAAGCATGCAGGGCAACCACCCATAATAGCATTACAAAAATCTAGCCTTGATATCATGAATGCATGAACTAACTGTTCTGCATTTGTCATTGATAGCATAGGACGTAATTTAGATATATTTTTAAAATGGAAAAATGCGTTTTTACAGATACTAGACACGTGACTTTCAAATGAAAGATTGGTATCAAAGAGCACACCCAGGCTCCTAACCGAAGACGAAGACTTGACAGAGCAGCCATCAAGTGTTAGACAGTATTCTAGGTTATTATGCGAGGAAGTTTTCTGTCCAATAATTAGAATCTCTGTTTTTTTAGAAGTAGTAGTAGGAAATTACTAGTCATTAATTTTTTTATATCAGCTATGCATTCTGTTCATTTTGTGAATTGGTAAGTTTCGTCACGGCATGAAGAAATATGGAGCTGAGTATCATCAGCATAACAGTGAAAACGTCCTCGGGTTACAACTGTAACCCTTGTTCCCTGAGAAAGGGAACGAGGACTGCGTTGAATGACACTTTGGGGGGGAACACCCCTCAGCTTAGCGTCTCTGAAGTATGAATGAAACTAAGCCAATCTCTGATTGGTGTTGTGTCATGACGTAATGTGTGACGGCATACAAGCGGAAGCTATAAAGGACGCCGGCACACATGAGATGTCAGCTTCTGTGATGAAGCAAGCATTCCCAGGAAGGGGAAGGCATGGCGAAGGGTGGCAGTCCTCGTTCCCTTTCTCAGGGAACAAGGGTTACAGTTGTAACCCGAGGACGTTCCCTTTCGAGGGAACTCGGACTGCGTCGAATGACACTTTGGGGGAACGAGTACCCACTATGCCACAACGCGCCCTGCCTGTCCTAGTGTGAAGCTGCTCACAGGCACATTTAGGACGAGAGCACGAGAGTGCCAGGCGTAGACGGGATGTCCAGACTATAAAACCTAATAAAGGTGTGGGGGGTGGCCCATCCTGCTGCATCGCAGACCTCTTGGTTTGGGGCCCCCGAGAGGAGGGCTCTAGAGCCCTCATGGCCAAAGGTGAAGGCAGATTGCGCACCTGGTAGGCCAAGGAAATAGCATGGACAATCCAGTTGCTGATGGTCTGTTTGAAGGCGGGAAGACCCTTCTTGGGCGACCCAAAACACACCAGCAACTGGTCTGACTTCCGCCATAAAGAGGACCTCTGAATGTACATTTTTAAAGCTCTGACAGGGCAGAGCAGATGAAGTCTCTCCTCATCCGCCGTCACTTGAGGTGGAGGATGAAAAGCCTGCAGAACCGTAGGCTGTGCCGCATTAGATGGCACCTTAGGCAAATAGCCCGGCCTAAGATGTAGGATGGCTTTAATGTCGCCTGGAACAAACTCCAGGCACCCGTTAGATATAAAGAGCGTCTGGAGATCCCCTACCCTCCGCAGAGAAGTAATGGCCAACAGAAAAACCACCTTCAGGGAAAGTTACTTGGCCTCAGCCGACTCCAGTGGTTCGAAGGGGGCCTCGGCCAGCCCTTCGAGAACCACTGCCAGGTCCCATGTGGGAACCCTGGTACGAGCCGCAGGTCTCATCCTCCAAGCCCCACGGAGGAAACGTACAACCAACTGCTGTCTCCCCAGAGGCCCATCACCCAGAGGAGCGTGGAAAGCCGCAATGGCAGCCACGTACACCTTAAGTGTGGACAGGGTAAGACCAGCTGAAAAGCGATCTTGGAGGAACTCCAGAACTGAAGCCACTGGGCATTTAACTGGATCCACCTCACGCTCTCTACACCAATTGGTAAAGACATTCCACTATAAGCCGTACAATTTCCTCGTGGAGGGAGCTCTAGAGCTGAGTATGGTCTCCACTACTCCAGCTGATAGGCCGGCCTCTAGGTACTGTGCCCCCAGGGGCCAGACCCACAGCTTCCATAGCTCGGGCCGAGGGTGAAATATTGAGCCCGGGGTGGAGTCTCCATTCCCCGGGCCTCAGCCCCTGTCTCGACAGGATGTCTGCTCCCTGATTTTGACTCCCTGGGATGTATGTTGCTCTTAGAGATAACAGTTTCCCCTGGGACCACAGGAGGATCTGATGCGCCAGTCTGCATAGAGGGCGAGACCTCAGCCCCCCTGATAGTTTAAATAGGCCACTACCGACATATTGTCTGTCCTCACAAGGACATGATGACCTTTGAGGTCCAGCAGGAAGCTCCTCAGAGCTCGGAACACGCCAACATCTCCAGGCAGTTTATGTGCCAGGAGGAATGATGGTCCTGCCATAGGCCTGTCGTAAAGCAGCCGTCCATGACCGCGCCCCAGCCCGTGAGGGAGGCGTCTGTCGAAATGGTTTTCCGGCGACATGACGCTCCCAACACTGGACCTTGGGACAGAAACCAAGCTTTTTTCCACATAGATAGGGAACGAAGGCATCTGCGCGTAACCCTGATCATGCGGAACGGGTTCCCCCTCGGGGAGAACCCCTTGGTTTTCAACCACCACTGGAGGGCCCTCATGTGCAGCAGGCCAAATAGAATAATGTTGGACGCTGCTGCCATGAGCCCCAACACTCTTTGAAAATGTTTCACAGTAATGGCTTGGCCTAGCTTTATCCTGGACACTGTGGCCAGAATGGACTCGATTCGTGCAGGAGACAATCGTGCCCTCATCGTGACCGAGTCCCACACCACTCCCAGAAACATGGTTCTCTGGGCTGGAGTCAACACGATCTTTTTCGTGTTGGGTCTCAACCCCAGGCTTTGAATGTGGGCGAGGACGACATCTCGATGCCGAACCGCCAGCTCTTATGACTGGGCCAGAATCAGTCAGTCGTCGATATAATTGAGTGCCTGGAGCCTCAGGGGTGCTAGAGCTGCATCCATACATTTGGTAAATGTGCTTGGGGAGAGAGCTAGGCCGAACGGAAGAACCCGATAATGGTACGCTTCGCCCCCGAAAGCGAACCTCAGGAACTTCCTGTGAGATGGAAGGATGGATATGTGGAAGTATGCGTCCTTTAGATCTATCGTGGCAAACCAATCCTCGGATTGAATTTGACTCACGATGACGGGAATAGTGAGCATCTTGAACCTGAATCTCCTCAGAGAACGATTCAAGTGTCTGAGATCTATTATTGGACGCAACCCCCATCCTTTTTGGGAACTATAAAGTAGTGGCTGTAAAACCCGGACTCCCTGTCTGGTGGAGGAATAGCCTCCTTTACCAGCAGGGAGTTTACTTCCTGTTCCAATACCCGACCCTGCACTGGGTCAACTGCAGTCCAGACCACCCCGTTGAACCTTGGTGGGCGTAAACCAAACTGCAGCCTGTACCCCTTTTGAATAGTGCGCAGGGCCCAAGGCGAAATATTCGTGAGATTTTTCCATGCATCGAAATATTTTACCAAAGGAACCAGGCTTTCGAGCCTGGCTTCGGGTACCAATCGGGATTCGTTCTTGACCCCCTGAAGCGGATCTCCGGCAGGGTTTGACCGAAAACGATTCTCGATGGGCGGATGCGATTCCTGCCTGGCCGCAAGCCTGTGGGGCGGACAGTGCAGTGCACGTTCGCTGGAAACCATTGCGTCCCGAAGCGCACTTGGCGGCGGGAAGTCGACATCGATTTCCTGAGGGCTCCGCGGAGGAAACGGCCCTCAGGTCGCCCTGCTGCTGCTGAGGCTTCGCCTGAGAGTGTCGTCTATGCCCCCAGGCTCCTTGAGGAGGGGCTCTAGATGCAACGCTCTCCTTCTGCGCCTGTCTGTAGGCGGAGGAGCTGGTGGCTGGCTGCGGCTGCCCACTGGGGGCAGGCTTCTTGGATTTGGAGCGGCGAGGGAGGTACTGCTTGAAGGCTGCAGATTGCTTTTTCACCTCCTGAAATGTTTGCCTGGAGATTGTATCTGGAGATTGGTCTCCTGGAGAAACGCTATGTCAGCTTTCAGATAATCAAGGTGTAACAGTACCTTTTTCCATTTCACTGGATGATTTAAAGATTTAACATTTCAACTAACAAAATTAATCATGCACCCTGCACTTCCCATTTGATTGGTGTTAGCCATTAGGAGACTCAGTTAACGAAACACTGAGAACACAGCCCCACAAATCGGGACAATGAAATTTAAAAAAAACAAAACAAAAATTAAACCATTTAGAAACGGGAATATTTATAAAAACAAATAAATTACTTACAAAATAATTAAATAATAAAAATTATTACCAGTGAGTAACATCAGTGGAACATTATGAATGTGATATGCATACATCCATAAGAATGCCAGTAGTCCATAATGGAGCCTTGCCGCTTAGTTAAACACAAAAATCCCACTGTCTCTTATAACTATTGAACCGAGATAAATGACATCTCTGCGCTCTCAGCTTCCCAAGAAGAGAAAGGCACAAAAAAAAGGACAGTAACTATATACACACATATACATACACTGATAGTTCTTTGATGTAACACCAAAGCATATGCATGAGGACAGTAAATTGGAAAGAGTCTCGTAACCTTAATGCAAGGGTCTCTGTCGAAATATGAAAGAGGCAAAGTCCCAAATAAAAGGTTGTAGAATGGCGTATTAGATTCACTTTCCTCACCTTGAATCGTGGACTTCGCGTAGGCTTCCATTGCTTTCTCCAGGTCACAAAAAAATTGCTTGTCTCCCTTGTAAGAGATTGTCACACAGCTCTGTTTTAAGTTCTGCAACTGTCGTCTGTAATGAAGTAATCTCGTCCGACCATGTTGATAATCCTTCCTCCACATCGCTGATAGCGGCCTTCATGTTATCAATTTCAGAACGGAATGCTGATAGCGGCCTTCTTGTTATCCATTTCAGAACGGATCACCACCGTGTTGTTTTCAATTTCCGATTTGACCCGTTCTTAAGAAAGCTTAAGAAAGGGCATTTTTAAGTTCCGCCCAGATAACGACTGAGATATCCTCTCTCAGAGAGGCTAGAATATCTGCTTTCAAATTCAGATTTCCAAATTTCTGTTGCCGATTCTATCTGCGAAATGGGAGGCATGTCGCCAGAAGCGGTAGGGGCTTGTCTTCGGCCTAGTGTTTGCACGGCCACTGTATTTACACTGAACAAAATTATAAACGCAACAATTTTGTTTTTGCCCCCATTTTTCATGAAATAAACTCAAAGATCTAAGACTTTTTCTATGTACACAAAAGGACTATTTCTCTCAAATATTGTTCACAAATCTGTCTGAATCTGTGTTAGGCTGGCCACAATAAAAGGCCACTCTAAAATGTGCAGTTTGAGTTAGATCCATTTTGTGAAACTTTTAGTGTCACCAATTTCTTGGATAATAGCTTCTTAGAGTATAGCTTCTCAGAGTGTAGCTATCTTATTTTCAAAGCTTATTAGAACAACGAATGCAAATTATAAAACAAACTACCATTTTTATTTCCTCCTAACCTTTTGGAAAGGAGATCCTGGAAAACTGTTACGGTAATTAAAATGAAACTGCTCAAAATCTAGAATCAGGGTGGCCACTAAAACAAGATTAACTAACTCACACGGCTATATAATATAATTAACGTGGCATGCAAATGAGCAATAGAAAACTTTTTTGTATGCTCCTGGCAAAATGCCAATATCATCCATACCTGAATGTATAAACTGTGACTTGACGTAATGCAGACATACCTGCTGTAACTGGTCTGATTTGTTCTTCAACAGGTGTTCTTCATGATGTTCAGGGAGTAAGTGGGAAATAAACTAAATCTGGGGTCCAAGGGAGTACTATCAAGTAGATAATCCTCTTCCTTACTGTATCTGCTTGAGAGGTTTGGAGGATGGCAGTCTTCATGTTAGCTATAGTTGTAGAGTCTTTCTTGTCCTTTGTCATGCTCTGTTCGATCATGAATTTCAAGGGCACTATGAGTGACAGGGTGGTTCTCCTTTCATCAGACAGGACAGTGGTGTTTTTTTTAGCGGTTTAAGGTGGTTTACTATTTCTTCGGCATCACTGGTGTCGGCGCTATCCAGAGTATCGAGTTGACGGGCATTGCGCACCTCTGTGCTCAAGAGGGCTGCCGGTTATAGCCGCTTGTTGCTCGAGATAGCGTTCCAGCATTCCCATTGAGCTGTTCCATTGTGTAACAAAATCCATGATAAGCTTATGCAATGATATCAAGCATCTTTTGCTTTGCAGCAAGCACAGTTGTTGCTGTTGCACTATGGTGAAAGAATGCCACGACTTTCCTCACGCGACCAAGCAAGCGACTAATGCGGGGAACATGCAATCCTGCTTTCGAAGCAAGATAAAATGTGTGCGAAAAACACTTAATATGAGGTGACAACCCAGCTTTTCTCACTGCCACCTACATGTTGCATGCGTTGTCTGTAACGACAGCAATGCTATGAGCAGATCTTTCAAGCCTATGCCCGCTTTTAAAACTTTGGCTTTGTTTGTACTAGTTTGTGAAAAAGCGAAAGCCAACATTGTCGACAACAGAGTACGGTCTCTTGTCTTTTGCGATTAAAAACTCAAGATACACCTGGTTCCCTTTCGTTGTCACTCCGAGTTACGTCGGATGACGACGAATGGGGTTTCGCTTAGAAAGCCTATCAACTTCGAGTATTACAAAACGAGCCAATGGCAAAGAAATGCCATGGGTCTGCGGAATTTGCATGACGTAACTCCGCCCCACCTCGTGGGTATAAAAGGAGGAAGTCCGCAACAGCAGTTTATGTTTTTGCTTCGGAGCCAAGTGTATTCTTCTCTCCACAAGCCAACTCTGAATTATCAGCTTCACGAACGAGTGCCTCGAGTGTTGGTGTGACAGCGATCTCCGGCGAGTGCGTGCTTCCTGCTTATCTCTGCAGTGGTTCATCAGAGAGTGCGTGCTTCCCCGGGCGCTTCAACACTTGAGTTTTCTCTCTAAAAGAGCGCACGCGGCACGTCTTTTTAAAGACGGCTCGCCCGTGCATTTAAAAAAAAAAAAAAAAAAACGAATGGTTGCGGCAGCTTGGTATCGGACTCTGATGGGCACGAGCGTTGTCTAGTATGTTTGGGCTTGATCATACTAGAGCAGCGCTCGTGGATGACTCATGTTCTCTCTGTGGGAACATGATCATCGCGTCATATAGGTCGAGACTCGGTGAACTCGCAAGAGTGAGAGTCCCCTCATCCACCCCCCGATCTTCGGCTGGTGGCCAGGGTGACCTGAGGGGGTTGGTCTGGAACAAGGCACCGACTCCGTGTCCGTGACCCCAGCCTCCCCTCAACGGCGGTGCCCGCTAGTGAATAGGTGATTCCCACGAGTCTACCCTCTGGTGGCCCGTGTGTTTCATTTAAAGCTACAGAGGATGATACTATGTTTGTAGCAGCTTCACAAGGTGGGTTTGATTCTCTGCGAAGTGACGACTCGTCACAGCTGCCACCCTCTGGTGTGCATACGGCTGTGCCTGAGTCTGATCCAGAGATGACGGCCATGCTTTCCTGGGACGATTGGTTTTTGGGTAAAGCCGCCGACCCTCGTCCACGGCAAACCCCAATACCTTCCCTCCCGGACGTGCATGATGAGATCTCGAAGTCCCAGAAGACCCCCTGTTTTTCTCGGGACCGCTCGCTGATCTCATCCGCCTTTCCCCCCTCGATGGGGCCGCTGTCACGGGTACACTGGGGTTCCCCCGGCTGAACTCTCTGTTGCGATGCTATGTGTCCTCAGAGTGCTTCTTCTCGGCGCAATCCTAAGCACCCGCCCGTGGTCTATAGTTTTCGTCTACATTTGTGGCGAGATCCTATAGCACCACGGGACTGGCAGCCCCCTCTCTGCAGGCCATGGCCATTCTGCTGGTCCTCGACCCAGATGCTCATGGACTTGCACGAGGGCGGGACTGACCCAGGGCTCTTCACTGAGTCGCGCGCCGCCACTGACCTTGCTCTCCGAGCGACGAAAGTGGCCGTACGCTCCCTGGGTCAGGTGATGCCTACCATTCTGTGGCTGAACCTGTCTGATGTGCTGAATGTCGCGCGGCCCCGTCTGTCCGACGTTCCCATATCCCAGGTCGGCCTCTTCGGCGGTGCGGTTGAGAACTTCGCCCAACAGCTCTCAACCGCCCATGTGCAGACTGACGTGATTCTGTCCCGATGGCCCGCCGTCCGCTCAGATCCCTCGGTCTGCCCACTGCCTCGGTCTGCCCCCCCGCTGCTCCCACCCCGCCCGTTTAAAGAGACGGGCCGGCTCTGGAAGCCGCGGGCGGACGCCACAGCCCTCTCCAGCCCCGCCCCCCGCTACGTGCCGGGTTAAGCGGCGCTCCTGAGACGGGCTCCACAGAGATGGGACTCAGTTCTTCCAGGAGTTGGTAGCAGGACCACTCCTTTCCCCGGGCCGGGGAAAAATCCTTATTCTCCTAAGAACTGACTCTCCCGTCTCTGGGAAGACAGAGTTCTCGGACGACACAGAGCGCCGCCCACAAGCCGTGCTCTCCTCGTCCCCCTCTGTCCCAGAGGTGCTTGACACGGCGTGCCGTCCACGGACCGCTTCGCCCCTGTCCCCCTCTGTCGCCAGACCCCTGGCAGAGCAGGCCCTCGCGGGACGACCAGCATGGTCCTCCCCTGGCCCCCTCTGCCAGGGCGCGGGTGCTAACCGTGCCCCCACACCGGGCCGCTATGCCGTCCACGTCTGGGCCAGTTACTCCGCTTCGCTGCCCCCCCGGGGGGACGCCTGTGGCCCGCATGACCCCGCTGGTTCAGTTCCTGGGAGCCTGGCTAGAGCTCCCCGTCTGTCCCGCTGGGTCACGCGCACCATCAGGCTCGGCTATGCGATTCAGTTCGCACGGTCTCCTCCCCGCTTCCGGGGAGTCCGCTCTATTGTGGTCGGTGGCAATGCCCCCATCATGAGAGCTGAGATTCTCACCCTGCTGGCGAAGGGTGCGATCGAGACTGTCCCTCGAGCCGAGATGAGGTCCGGCTTCTACAGCCCCTACTTCATTGTCCCCAAGAAAACCGGTGGGTTACGCCCAATCCTGGACTTGCGCGTGCTGAACCGCTCCCTTCACAGGCTGCCGTTCAAGATGCTCTCCGCCAAACGCGTTCTCGAATGCGTGCGGCCCCAGGATTGGTTTGCAGCGATCGACCTGAAGGACGCCTACTTTCATGTCTCCATTCTTCCTCGACACAGACCGTTCCTACGGTTTGCTTTCGAGGGGCAGGCATACCAGTACGCGGTTCTCCCTTTCGGGCTAGCCCTGTCTCCTCGCACCTTCATGAAGGTCGTCGAGGCTGCCCTTGTTCCCCTTCGGGAACACGGGGTTCGCATCCTGAGTTATATCGACGACTGGCTGATCCTAGCTCACTCTCGAGATCAGGTTTGCGAACACAGGGACCTAGTGCTCCGGCACCTAGCTCGTCTGGGCCTTCGGGTCAACTGGGAGAAGAGCAAACTTTGCCCCGTGCAGAGGATCTCTTTTCTCGGTATGGACATCGACTCGGACGCCATGTCCGCGCAGCTTACGAGCGAGCGCGTGCAGTCACTGCTGACTTGCCTGAGACATCTCAGGAGCAAGAATGCGGTTCCACTGAAACATTTTCAGAGGCTCCTGGGGCATATGGCATCTGCAGCCGCGGTCACGCCGCTCGGATTGCTTCATATGAGACCGCTTCAGCTTTGGCTTCGCGACCGAGTCCCGAGGTGGGCATGGCATCAAGGCACACTCCGGGTACCAGTTACTCTGACCTGCCGTCAGTTCCTCACCCCGTGGTCGAACCTCAGTTTTCTCAGGGCGGGTGTCCCCCTGGAACGAGCTTCCCGGCATGTTGTGGTCTCCACGGATGCCTCCACCACGGGCTGGGGCGCCATGTGCAATGGACATGCTGCTGCGGGCTCCTGGACAGGACCCCAGCGGCTATGGCATGTCAATTGCCTCGAGTTGTTGGCAGTACGCCTTGCCCTGCACCGCTTCCGGGCATTGCTCAGGGGTCAACACGTACTAGTCCGCTCAGACAATACCGCTACTGTAGCGTACATCAACCATCAAGGTGGTCTACGCTCCCGCCGTATGTCACAACTCGCCCGCTACCTCCTTCTATGGAGTCAGAAGCATCTGAGGTCGCTTCGAGCCATTTTCATTCCCGGAGCCCTGAACTGTGCAGCCGACGAGCTCTCACAGCTTCAGCCCCTCCCTGGAGAATGGCGACTCCATCCCCAGTCGGTTCAGCTGATTTGGGACCAGTTCGGGGACGCACAGATAGATCTGTTTGCCTCTCACGACTCGACCCATTGCGCCCTGTATTTTTCCCTGACCGAGGGCACGCTCGGCACGGATGCACTGGCGCACAGCTGGCCGCCGGGCCGCAAATATACGTTTCCCCCAGTGAGCCTTCTTGCGCAGACCTTGCGCAAGGTCAGGGAGGACGAGGAGCAGGTCATTTTGGTCGCGCCGTATTGGCCCGGCCGGACCTGGTTCCCCGAACTTGCACTCCTCGCGACAGCACTCCTCCCTGGCCCATTCCTCTGAGGAAGGACCTTCTTTCTCAGGGACCGGGCACCCTGTGGCACCCTCGCCCCGATCTCTGGAGCCTCCACGTGTGGCTCCTGGACGGCTCGAGGTAGGTTTGAGTACCCTTCCACCAGCGGTGGCGGCTACCATCACTTCCGCTAGAGCGTCGTCCACGAGACACGACTACGCGTTGAAGTGGAACCTCTTCGTCGTCTGGTGCTCTTCTCACTGAGAAGACCCCCGGAGATGCTCGATCAGCGTTGTGCTTTCCTTCCTTCAGCAAGGGTTGGAGCGAAGGCTGTCTCCCTCCACCCTTAAGGTCTATGTTGCCGCCATTGCCGCACACCATGACCTAGTCGAAGGTAAGTCGGTAGGGAAGCACGACCTGGTCATCAGGTTCCTGAGAGGAGCGAGGAGACTAAATCCTCCTCGCCCTCCTCTCGTTCCCTCTTGGGACCTCTCAGTGGTTCTAACTGCCCTGAAGAGTGCTCCCTTTGAGCCCCTGCAGTCAGTCGAGCTTAAGTTCCTGTCAATGAAGACAGCGCTCCTGGTTGCACTGGCCTCCATCAAGAGGGTAGGGGACCTGCACGCATTCTCCGTCGACGAAGCGTGCCTGGAATTCGGACCGGCTTTCTCTCACGTGATCCTGAGACCCCGGCCCGGATATGTGCCCAAGGTTCCTACCACTCCCTTTCGGGACCAGGTGGTGAACCTGCAAGCGCTGCCCCCGGAGGAGGCAGACCCAGCCTTGGCACTGCTCTGTCCAGTACGCACTCTTCGTGCCTATGTAGACAGGACGCAGTGTTTCAGGACCTCAGACCAGCTCTTTGTCTGTTATGGTGGGAAGCTGAAGGGAAAGGCTCTCTCCAAGCAAAGGTTGTCTCACTGGATAGTGGACGCCATTGCCTTGGCTTACCAGCAGCAAGGTCGACCGTGCCCCCTTGGTGTGACGGCCCACTCCACCCGGAGTGTGGCATCCTCTTGGGCTCTAGCGCATGGCGCCTCGCTAACAGACATCTGCAGAGCTGCAGGCTGGGCGACACCTAACACATTCGCCAGATTCTATAATCTCCGAGTGGAGCCAGTGTCCTTCCATGTACTCGCTTCAACTAGCTAGTTCCGGACCCGCTCAGGTGTCTTCGCTTGCTCGCCATTTCACTCCACGGACTGGATACGTGCGATATTCTCCTCAGGTGAGCTTCCCCGAAAGCCCTGAGTTCCTCCAGCACTCCTGACATCGGCGCCAGTGTCTCTTGCCTGCGCGTCGGCTAGGTGCCTCCCGTGTGCATGGTCCCTCCCCTGAACGACCCCCACATGTGTATTTCCACTGTAAGCCTCTCTGAGCATGTGTCTTTCCCTTGGCAAGCCACCTTGCCACCCCTGGGGTTGAAATATTCCACCTGCGGCTGGACACCCCAGTGTTCTCCATATGTTTCCTTCGGGTCATATGTGTATTCTCTAAGTCCCCCCCCCCCTCTGGGTTGGCATTAATTGCATACTTCCCCTAGCTTGGGATATGCTTCCCAGTGTACCTTGGTATTCCTGTGTTAAATGGAGTCCTTCGTCCAGTCTATGACAGGGATCTCGATTTACGCAGGGCACTGGAAGACAGCCGAGAAGGTGGCGTGATTAGACTGGTAACCCATTCGTCGTCATCCGACGTAACTCGGAGTGACAACGAAAGGGAACGTCTCGGTTACGTATGTAATCCTCGTTCCCTGAGTAGGGAACGGAGACGTTACGTCTGCCTGCCACTTTCCGCTGTACCGCGGGGATCGCCTGACCTCAGTCTTGGCTCCTCAGCGAAGAAACATAAACTGCTGTTGCGGACTTCCTCCTTTTATACCCACGAGGTGGGGCGGAGTTACGTCATGCAAATTCCGCAGACCCATGGCATTTCTTTGCCATTGGCTTGTTTTGTAATACTCGAAGTTGATAGGCTTTCTAAGCGAAACCCCATTCGTCGTCATCCGACGTAACGTCTCCGTTCCCTACTCAGGGAACGAGGGTTACATACGTAACCGAGACGTTATTTCTTGAGCTTTTGCACTTGACTGAGACCTCATTGAAGCAAAACTACATTGTATAGATGTTTGGCCTTCTTTCACTCTCTCTTTCACACCCAGTTGCAGGAGTTTGTCGTTGTGGAGCCGTTTTAAATGATACATCCTATTTGTAGTGTTTGGAGTTGTGTATAGCAGTGTTTGCTTACGGTATTTACACACAGTTCGTGTTCTGTCTGTTTGTTTTTTACCGTCCTCCTGTCGAGTGACTGGAAAAAATAATGCTGCCAGATGTCGGACTTATAAGTGGACGGGGCGTCCTCTATTTCTATTTTAGTGGAACTAATTTTGCCCTGCTACTGCTCAGTTCAAGCGATTTCTGTGATTGTGAAGGCAGCGAATGCACATGTGACGGACAAAACAAAACAGAGGCTAGCTCGACCCTCCCTCCTCCTCATCCCGTCCCCTGCCCTTCCCTTCCGTTGCACGTGCACTAACCCCCCAACCCCCACCCCCAAATTATTCTTGTCGGTTATTGGCTGGAACATTGTTTGTTATGATTCGTGGTCCAGGTTGGACCAGTTTGTTTTTGTTGCCGTTTGTGGAGCCTGGGCTGTCTACAGAGACTGCGTTTTTTTTACAGTGTGTTCAGGGGACAGGCAGCTAGCGGATAGTGAGATGTTTGCTGTATGTGACAAAAAAAATTTCGGCCTAAAAAACGTGTGACATCGCTTAGAGCACCTTTAAATGACATAGGTAAATTGCATTCGAGGATTTTTTTGTAAATAGAGCACAATTTAATCAAGGAATCGTGATAGCCCTATCTTTTAATGAATGTCAATTTAGTTCTACTTTCTGAGCAGGAGACAGAACAACATAATACAAGCTAGAGTCCTCAACGGGCCGGGTCGGCCCGACAAACCCGACGGGACCCGCGGGTTCGGGCCGGGTTTGGGTCGAAAATATAAGCAAATGACTCGGGTCGGGTCGGACCTCGGGCTTAATCTTTTCCGCTCAGTGAAAAAAAAAAAACATTCATTAATCATCGCTGCTGTTCACCGTAAAGAAAGTCTTTGGCTGCTGCGTGCAACGTGCATTGCGGGGGCAGACCTGACGCCGCTGCGTGCACGCCCTTAGCCTGGAGAAGAAGGTGGAGTTGGTGAAAGGTAAACTTGCCGCAGGTGAATTCACCGTCGCTAATCAGGGGTCTGGAAAGTGTTTGGAGTGGTGCTGGATTCTGATGGAAATTCTACAGGTTATGTGCAATGCTTAAAATGCAAGGTGCTGATGAAATATGACAGCAAAAAAAAACAGGGTCGTCCAGAAGATTTTTATTTGAGGCATATTTAGTAGTCTGTATAGCCTATTTATATATTTAAAGTTTGTTTCAGTTGTTTGTATTGCTTGTAGGCTATTGTTAAAATACGTGAACATTAAAGGTTGATTTGAATTCCCATCTGCTGGTCATGATAATACGTGTAAGAGAAAAAAAGAAAAAAAAAAGAAAATCGGCGTCGGGCCGCGGGCCGGGTTCGGGCAGATAATTCATGTTGATGTGTCTGGTTACATCGGGTCCGGGCTTTAAAAGCCACGGGCCGGGTCGGGTCGGGTTGTAATTTTCAGGCTCGTTGAGAACTCTAATGCAAGCACTGTAAAAGGTTTTACCACAAACTCAACTCCGTCATACTGATATTGTGAGACCGCTTTTCACCATGAGAAATATAGTCTCATTTTTAATATTGCAAGATATCATCACACCCCATTGGGGCAAAAGAGCAGTTTCTGAATTTTTCCTCTCCTGTAAAATGATGTCCAACAGTATACTAATGCCTCATTATATTTCTGATACTTGTGCTACTTTCAAAAACAGGACTAATGGATTTGGATCGTTCGCACTGATCTCCACTGTATACAGCCTTAAATTGTTCCAGAATGACAAGACAACAGTTTCCCCCATGTAGACACAGTGTAAGAGTGCAAACAAAGAAAAAAAACTATACAATCCCCGTATTTGTTGTTGTTGTTGTTGTTGCTTTGTCACTTGAAATAAAGCTGTTTTTTGAAAGAAAGAAAGAAAGAAAGAATTCCCAACCCTACTGCAGAGTTACTATAATCTAATTTAACAGAGAATGATGGAGGCAACCAAATGATTAAAATGTATGGTACATTTCCAATCTTGCACAAATCACAAATCTTATATTTCGTTCCTACCTCTGTTCAGCTTGAATGTCCTTGGGCATAGAGAGAGTCTGGATCAGAGGGTACACACAAGAAAATGTAATATTCATCCATCTCAGTCTTGTAATAACAGCCGTCGGCAAGTTAGAATGAATGGAGTTTTGGTAGATGAAGTGAGTGCCATTGCGCTGTGGGGACATTAACAAATATCAATCTCAAGACAGTTCGTCAATCGTCTAATCGTCACAGATATGTATAGATTAAAAGACATCATCAATAGTAGCACTGGTGAGAAATGGATAATCAACCAAGCATTACCGATAGAGTGGTACCACAGATGTGGTCTTTATTGTCAAAATGAAACAGAACCCTGCCATCTTTAACAGTCCCTGTGCAGTTGGGATCATTTAGGTGCAGGATCTCAGGAGTAAAATCAGATTCAAAGAGTTGGCAGCGGGAAAGAGACATGGTGCCAGTGCTGCTGGCACAGAACTCTATGGCATCTGAACAGAAAGAGGATTCAGTGAATTATCTCTTGTATTAGCCCGTATTGCCATTTGTGTTGATCCAATTTATTTGCAGTGCAGTACATCTGCTACAGCAAACTTACCAAATATTTCAGGATTAGGTCTTTGTCCTTCCAAACAACCACAGCCATAGCCATCTCTAAAACGGCAAACCTCATCTTCAGTGCAGTTTAAGGTATCACAAACTAAATGAAAAGAGATGAAAAATCAGAATATCATATTAGCTAAGGTAAAACAAGACAGAAAAATGCATGGATCAACTCCCTCTCCTATCCCTTCTATAAAAATGTTAATATGTGTGCTTATTGTAACCCTAGCTTTATTATAAATGACTATACACATGATACCTTTCACAATATTGCATTTTGGTTTCAGTTGGCATATATTGCACCATAGCATTTTAAAAATACATTTAGTACACATTAATAAAATAATATGACATGATGAACTTACTATTTTGACGACTGAAAAAAAGCAGAACTGAAACTGCAAACAAATTATTTTGAAACTATCTCTAAAAATTTGAAACAATCATCATTTTACAATGAAAAAACCTGATTAAACTGTTGTCAAATGCACAGATTTAATAATGTATCATTACCTTGTGACCTGTTGTCTCTAAACCAGAATGCATGTATACCAAATACAAGTATTTCACATCACAAATGGATAACATGCACTATATGGTCAAAAGTATTGGGACACCTGACCATTAGGAAAACATATACTAGTGTTTCTCAACCCTGCTCCCGGTGGACCCCAACACTGAACATTGTTTGTGTCTTCTCTGTCTGACACACCCATTTCATATCCTGGAGTTTCTTCTAATGAGCTGATGGGTTGAATCAAGTGTGTTGGTAACACTTTATAATAAGTATACAGTAATAACAATATAAAGTACTAACAAATAATTAACAAGCAATTAGTTTATAGTTTAATCATAGTTTATATACTGTAGTCAATACATTGTTAATATATTAATAGGCTTTATTACATGTCTTGGTTGAATTCTAATGTAGAATGCGTCCTGTTATTTCTTGATAACACACCACTGCTAAGTATAACACACCGTTGCCATGAAAAACAGAGTGTTACCATGGACACAGTTCTGTTCACTCCGGAGCAATACAATCGTTTTTAAATCAATAAACTCCTTTTTAAATCAATATTTTGTGTCAAATTATTAATTTATTTGGTACGTAGCTATGTAATAAGCGGGATAATGTAGAGCGAGGCGGTTGTTATCCGGAAAAAAATCCGGAAAAAAAGTTGCACAACTTCCCATATATCCCGATATACTTTGTACATCATAAGAAGGATGGCGTCTACGCTAATATTAGTCTCTCTGCTTATCCCGAGGTTTACCGCAAACCGCCGGATCCAGGCCATATCCAGATCTGATGAAGGACCATCGCATGGACACGACAACAATGCATCCCTGAAGGGCCAGCCTCATCAACACTGTGAAGGCCTCATGGACACCTCAACAAACTCGTCTCCACACCGGCGTGATGACTCCGACCCAACCAGATGGAACTGGAGAAATATTGTGTTGGCCAGAGGAGGACTGCCCCCCCTGACTGAACCTGGGTTCTCCCAAGGTTTTTTTCTTCATTCCGTCACCTGATGGAGTTTTGGTTCCTTGCCACTGTGGCCTTTTTCGCCTTTCTTTGCCTTTGTCGTCATTGACCTTTGACAGCTGACGAGCTGAGGCAATTAAGTGGCCAAAAATAATTGCCCACACGTTTAAATCATTAATTTTTCACTTCATGTCTTTAGTAAATCCTGACAGTAGTTTTTTAAAGGGTTAGTTCACCCAAATATGAAAATTCTGTCAGTAATTACTCACCCTCATGTTGTTCCAACCCCGTAAGCCTTTCGTTCATCTTTGGAACACAAATTAAGATATTTTTTATGAAATCTGAGAGCTGGCTCACTCCTTCATAGGCTGCTATTCATTTTCTTCCGTGTGGGCCTCTGATGTGAGTTAAAGAGAGCGCCACAATGAATGCGCGAGAACTGTGAAGATGACGCAAATGGGTCTCGATGTAGTGTTTTAAATGGTTCTAAAGTGTGTTTTTCCTGGATGTCAGAATTGTGAGAAACCAACGAGAAAACATAAAAGTGCCTTACTAATGCTGCAAAATGAATGGCTTATCTTTCACACTTTCCCATCAAATGAGCGTGAGCATCATCTTCTCAGTTCTCGCGCATGAGTCGTGGCACTCTTGTGAACTCACATCAGAGGCCCACATGGAAGAAAATAAATAGTTGAATAAAGTCGTTATTTAGTTTTTTTGGAGCACAAAAAGTATTCTAGTCTCTTGATAAACTTAAGCTTGAGCCACTGTAGTCACTTGGACTATTTTAACGATGTCTTTACTAACTGTTCTGGGCCGGCAGATGCAATTACCTAGCAGCCTATGAAGGAGTGAGCCAGCTCTCAGATTTCATCAAAAATATCTTAATTTGTGTTCCGAAGATGAACGAAAGTCTTACGGGGTTGGAACAACATGAGGGTGAGTAATTACTGACAGAATTTTCATTTTTGGGTGAACTATCCCTTTAATGCCAAAGACAATGCAGACACAGGGAGAACCAGAAAACTCCACATAGTTTGCACAGTTGGCTCAGTCAGGACTTGAACCGGGGACTGTCTTGATGTGAGACAACAGTGCGACCCACTGAGCCACTGTGCTGCTCTGCAAATAAATATCTCTGTGGTAAATGTGGATCTATCATCGTTTAAACTTGTTGTTTTTAACTTTACTCATTGGTATGCTAAGATATTCCTGGTGCTCTTCAAAATATGCTCTTTTATTTCTGTTTTGAAGGCCTCAGGTCTCAAATATTACCTCAGATTGTGACCCACTTTCTCTATCTCACTTCTTTAGCCAGTAAAAAACGAATTAATTTCAATTTGTTCTCAATCAGAATCATTTAAGACACACTAGTACTTGAACAAGTATTAACATATCAAGAAAAATGAAAACAAAAGTACTGTTAAATAAAAATGGTTGAAAAGAAAATACATTACCATTGTAAACCTGAAAAACCCAGCGACCATTAACATTGACATTGCTGTTGGATGACAATTCAGAGGGCGTCAGTAAGGAAGTGTATGAGTGCGCAAAGTCGATTGTGCCATAACGAGCCTGCATAAAAAGATATGTAAATTGACAGTTTGTGTACTGATTCTCTTTTAAATTGCAACAACAGTTTGAGACTTACTAGCCATTGTTGTCTTGTTTCTGCAATGTTGCCATAGTTGAAGAGGATGAAGGAGTGGTCAAAATTGGAGAGCAAAACCAATTGAAAAGTAACTACCTACAAAAGACAGATGAACAGCATTCAGAGTCTTTCAAAGTAAAATACACAGTACTGGATAATCTACAGTGTTTCCCCTAGGATTTTTTTTCAGGGGGGGGGGGGGGGGGGACTGCTAGTGTTGCGGAGCGGGCGTGTTACGGATACGTGGTGTATTTGTTTTTTATTATTAATTGAAATCATGTACTATGAATCATTAAACTTATACAACATTTTTGTTTTATATATATATATGGAAAAAAAAAATCACACTAATTCTGTGTTGTGTTTTTTCTGGTAATAAAATGAAGACATAAAACACAAATTTTAGCATTTATCATCAATTTTAATCATATGAAATTAAATAAACTTTTTGTCAAATAACTGGCTGCACAATGAGCTTTAGCCTAACTGTTCAAATTAAAACATGGATTATTCCTTAAAAAATTTCAGTTTTGATGATAATTTATTTGGATTAGTGTTAGTGTATTATTACATTGGGATATATCTAAATTCTAATGTACAACAGTAATATATTTCTGTCAAGTTAAACCGAACTTTTATTTTGACGGGTTGCCGTGAAGACCTTTTGAGGTTCTGTGTGTTTGTCATGATGATAGTTTTTCTCAAATGAAGCGGTGAAATGATCACGAAGTGACTTTCAGAGTGGATCTAGAGCCTGGAGAGGAAGTTCATGCATTTGTGTCTTCATATAGGCCAAATAACAGCGCAAGCGTCACACGTGCTTCAGTGTGTGTGTGGTAAATTAAACTGCGCGTCGGGGCACCATTCATTCACACAGAACATGCAGGATTCGTATTTAAATAGTCTTTGTGTTTTAATATTCACACACACTAGTCTACATCGCGATTTGATTTCAAGTGTACTGAACTGCTTTCTATTTTTTCCTCAAATTTACAAATTCCGTGAAATTCCGCGTTTTACACTAAATTCCTTTTTTATGACTGTATTTCGTCAGCATTTTAGGGGTGGCGGGGGGTCGTTTTGCGGGGGCGGGCCGCCCTCCCAAAACAATGGTAGGGGAAACACTGATCTATATTGATAGAGTACTGACTAGGGGTGGGGGATATACCTCACGTGACATTGCTGTGCGTGCTGTGTGCACATCACAAAAGCTTAACGTTTGCATGCGTTTTTTAAGCATTGTGGTTTAAAAACAAGTGATTTTAAATCATTGAGGCGCAATAGGCAGCAAAACAGAATTTGTTTTGCTATATGTGCACGGTCTGAGAGACTGTTTCTGAGTGCTGTCTAAGAGACGCGCTCACGTGAAGCCCGCTGCTCAGTAAGTGCGTGTGTACTGAACAGGGTTCTCTTACGAGAGTATCTCTCGTACTGCGTAATATCTTACGCTATGGGGAAAACCTCTTTTCCACGAGATATTGAAGCCAAAAATTATCCTTAATTTTGAATTAATGTAAAACGCTGTGCAGCAGCATGCAGACATAGGCAAGACGGCTCTCTCTATCGAGAGAGGCTCTGCGTGACACATATCCAATGAGGGCATTTCGCGCCCATTTCGTCACGTCCCGCCAGGAAGGGCGTGGTCTCGCCCTATAAATATAGCTCGATTAGGCTGGTACAACTGATTTTCATCTCTTCAGCGAAGCATCACCGCATCGCTGGATCCGGAGTGAGAAGCCACGCCGTCTGAGAAAAGCACACAGCGGGACGAGCCTTGAGTCTGAAGTCGCTGGCATCGCCGCCTTTAGCCGTCGTACCTGCTACGCTTTCCGGCGTTATATTCTTTTCTGCAAGTGTGTGTGTGTTCGCCGCTGTGACACACAGTTTTTCACGGTCTCTCTCCCTCTCCTAAAAGAGCTGCGTCTTTTTCAAGATGCATAGATCCTGCGGCTCGTGCCGAGCCACACTCAGTGAAGAGGATCGCCATGTCATCTGCGTCTCCTGCCTGGGTGAGGATCATGCGGCTCTCGCTCTCGTCGACGCTGGATGCCCTCACTGTGAGCTACTGCCGATGGTGACTCTGAGGACTCGCCTGGCATCATTCTCAGAGCCTGCACTTCAGCCCACTGTAGCGCCACGCCGTAAAAGCGCCGTGCCCAGCGAGGCCCCGAGCCTTCTCCTGCCCGCCAAAGCTCGCCGGTTCGCCCGCCAACTTCGCCGGCATCGCTCGAGTCCCTCACAGACGGACAGCGGCCGCCGTCTGCCGCCGCTTCCGCCATTGAGGTAGACGAAACAGCCCCGAGCCTTCTCCAGCCCGTGATAGCTCGCCGGTTCGCCCGCCAGCTTCACCAGCTTCACTCGAGTCGCTCGCTGATGGACAACGGCCGCCGCGTGCCGCCGCTTCCGCCATTAATGACGATGAGATAGCTGCATCTGTAGAGAAGGCCAGCTGCTCTATCCTGGTGTCGGACAGTGAGGATTGGGCGAGCTCTGTGGACCTCCCCCTTCTGCCCGCGAGTCGTCAGGGAAACGGGCCAAACCCAAACTAGCCAAACCTAGCTTTCTTTACGTCATAAAAAAGCTACCCCGCCCCCGCCCCCCGTGGGCATGCGTCACCGGCGAAATGAGGAAAGAGTGTGTTTTTAGTCCCGCAGAGGCTGGACCAATCTCCATTTCTCAAACATTTTTCAGCTCCTCTTAGTTTGAGCGGCTGAAAATGTCAATATTGCAGCAATGAGCCTGTTGTATAACATGCACGCCTGCAAACAAACGCCAACACACACAAACTGTGATGATGCTCTCTTATCTGCTCGAGCTATTTTAAGCTTTTGTCGTTTCCCCCTGTGGCTCAGTGGCGAAACCCAAAGCCTTCGCACGGTAGACCCGTGTTCGATCCCAGGTCTCGCAGCAGATAAAACTTAGTCTCACTCTCTCTCCACAACCTGTCATAGAGAATTCGAGCGTGACCAGGCTGCCCGCCGTGATCGGCGCGCCTCCCGCATCGCACACTATAAACATAGTGTTTATGTCTCAGCACACCGAAGCTCTGCAGTTATGCCGCGGCCAGAGCCCTGATTTCATTCTACCCCTGCTATTCACGCAGATGCGTGGTCAAAGCTTCCCGGGATATCAGAATGGGTGTTGAACACTATAAAAAGAGGCTATTCGCTACAGTTCGCTCGACGTCCCTGCAGTTACACGGCGCGAGTCGAAACCACGGTAAACAACGAAGTATCTCATCTACTTTGAGCCGAAATAGCGAAACTGCTGAGCAAAGGGGCCATAGAACCTTTATCTCAGGCTCAGAGCGAAGGGGGGCTATACAGCAGATATTTTCTGGTACCGAAAAAAGACGGGGGTCTCAGACCCATTCTAGATCTGCGACAGCTGAACAGAGCACTTATGAAGAGCCAGTTCAGAATGCTGACAACCAGGAAAATCCTCGCGCAAGTGCGCCAGGGAGACTGGTTTATGTCAATAGATCTGAAAGACGCCTATTTCCAAATACAAATAGCGTCACATCACAGGCGTTTCTTGATATTCGCCTTCGAGGGCCAGGCATATCAATACACAGTCCTACCGTTCGGCCTATCCCTAGCACCCCGTACATTTACAAAGTGCATGGACGCACGCGGCCCTCGCACCCCTGAGACTTCAGGGCATGCGAGTTTTGAACTACTTGGACGATTAACTGATTCTAGCTCGATCACATTCAGAGCTCATAGAACACAGAACCACATTACTCGAGCATCTCGAGAATCTGCGTCTCACAGTCAAAAGGCGAAGAGTTCGCTGTTTCCCAGCCAGAAAATCTCTTTTCTGGGAACAGTGCTGGACTCGCTGTCTATGACAGCACGTCTGTCGCCAGAGTGAGAACTGGACATTCAGCGCGCCGCGAAATACTTTCGCCGCGGCTCTATAGTCCCGCTCAAAAGGTTTCAGAAAATGCTGGGCCTCATGGCCATGGCATCTTCAGTACTCCAGCTGGGCCTGCTTCGCATACGCCCACTGCAGTTATGGCTGAAAGTGCGAGTTCCACCCCGGGCATGGAGCTCTGGTCTGTTTCGCCTCAGGGTCGACATGAAATGCGTTTCGGCTCTGGAACCTTGGAAAATAGCCGACTGGTATCAGTCAGGCGTGAGTCAGCACAACCTGCTTTCACTGAAAGCAGCGCATGTGCCTGGTCGCCTGAATCTGGGACCAGACCGTCTGTCCAGAAACAATGTCCCAGCAGGGGAATGGTTGCTGCACCTGCAGACGATCCAACTGCTGTGGGAGACATTCGGCAGAGCGCAGGTGGACCTGTTCGCGTTCCAAGAAAATGCTCACTGTCCAAACTTTTTCTCCAAGAGCAGGGATGCGCGTTACCAGTGAGGAGAGACCTCCTCTCTCAGGCAAAGGGCTCGATTTGGCATCCTCGCCCGGAATTATGGTCCCTACTAGAGATGCACGGTTGGCGGTTACAGCCGCGGACTAATATTTTAATTAAATTCGGGCGGGTGGTTGAACCAATCAAATGAAAAATATATGTACATTGTTAAATATTGTTATCTGACTATACCAATATTTGTTATAAAAAAAAATAATCGAGCACACCTTGAAATAGTCAAATTTTCATCAGGCAGCTAGTCGAGTCTATGCAGAGACTGCTTGTTATTATCAGATGGACGGATGCATGTGTGAACCTCTGCTCTCTTGATATGCGCCCGTTCGATATTGTTTCTGGTAAAGGATTCCACCAAGTGATCCAGACGTTGATTGACATTGGAGCTAAGTTTGGTGCTGTGACGCTGGACGAGCCTGTTCTGAAGAATTTTGAATGCACGGGAAGAGACGAGAGCGTGTCTTTTTCAGGCACAGTGCAATTCATTTTATACCATCAACAGGCCTAACAATCATATAATAAATTATAGTGCCTCAATATTAAAGAAACGCCGAAGTCAGTCCTAGGCTTGTTCGTTGGTGCGCCATCAGCTATGCCTACAAAATACAGATGAAATCTAATATTAATAATTGATCCATGTCGGTATACACAGCCTAATATTTTATAATGAAAAATAGCCTACACAATCAAGATAGACAATTTACTTTTTATTTATTAAATCCAGGAAATTGGGTAATGAAACATGGATTAAAATTAAGATACAATTAATACAAAACGAAATTCGCTTTAAAGAAAGGCTTTGTGCTTTCTGTTTGAGGTCTCTGTGAAAGTTTGAAAGTCTTTTAGTGCCGCTTTCAGAGTGGTCGCGTCCGTAATGGAGAACTGTCAAGTAGCTGTCAAATATCAGCATGTTGAAATGTGCCAAAATGCGTTTTCTATTAGGCTACAATAAAAATATTGCACAGTATCAGATAAGGTCAGGTTTGCCAAAGTGCGTTTAATTTAGGCTATTTATTTATTTTTGTCCCTGCGTGCCAATCGGAGACTGAGTTCACGATCTCGCGGCTGTCATCAGCAGCGCCTTGTATCGCCCAATCAGCGGATGGCGGGCGGGTGCGGTTTTGAAAATTGGTCAAAAACGTTGGTGCGGATGGATGGCGGACGGATGATGAGTTTTGTGATGCGGTTGCGGATGAAATAATAGCCCATCCGCGCATCTCTAGTCCCTACATGCATGGGCCATCAACGGGTACCCGCTAACCTCCCAGAGGGAGTGTTAAATACAATCACGCAGGCTAGAGCCCCGTCTATTCGCAGGCTCTATTCCTCAAAGTGGTCAGTGTTCTCTGCCTGGTGTCAAGCTCAGGGCTTTTCACCCGCAGACTGCGGGGTTACGGAAGTGCTCTCCTTCCGTCAGGAGCTGCTGGATAAGGGCAGAACCCCATCCAAGCTCAAAGTATACGTGGCGGCCATAGCGGCGTTTGCAAAACCGACGTCTGGCCAGTCACTGGGGAAAAACGACCTGGTCGTGCGATTCCTCAGGGGAGCTCGGAGCCTGAATCCTCCCAGACCCCCCTCAGTCCCTGTGTGGGACCTTTCTACGGTTTTGGAAGCCATGAAAGGTGCCCCATTCGAGCCAATCTATTTGTCAGACATGAAACATCTGTCTCTCAAAACGGTATTCCTTATGGCTCTCGCTTCAGTGAAGCGCGTAGGGGACTTGCAAGCGCTTTCGGTAAGCACGTCATGCATGGAGTTTGGGCCTAATGACTCAAAAGTCATCCTCAAACCAAGGCACGGGTACGTGCCCACATCCCTCAACACACCGTTCAGGGCCCAGGTTATTTCCCTGTGCGCCCTCCCGGTTCGTGATGAGGAGAAGGATGCAAGTCTCCTCTGCCCTGTCAGGGCACTGAGAGCTTATGTGTCCCGCTCATCGGTCTTCAGACAGACTGAGCAGCACTTTGTTTTGTTTGGCGGACGCTCCAAGGGACTGGCCGCATCAAAACAGAGCCTATCCAGATGGATAGTCGACGCCATAGCACTGGCTTACACTTCTAAGGGCCTGCAGTGTCCTTTGGCTGTCAGAGCGCACTCCACGGGAGGCATGGCCTCGTCGTGGGCGTGGTATAGTGGGGTTACCGATATCTGTACGGCCGCGGGCTGGGCCTCGCCGTCTACATTTATAAGGTTTTACAACCTAGAGGTTCCTGCCTTACAAGCCAAGCTTCTGTCGGTATAGAACTCAGTGCTATCTGCCCCGCTGTGCCGGCCCAGATGCTGAGTTTTGCTTGTGCATCGCTCACTGAGCGATAAAACAGCTCCATGGGTGTTGAATAACCCGTACTATTACCCAGTTCAGGCTGAACACGTTCACCCTGTCTGCGTGAAACACTGTTAACATAACTAGCTCCTGTAGGATGCTATTTCATGGGGAATGATGCTTGCAGCCTCTCTTCTCCGACTCTCTGTGAGTCTATGGTGATTATGCACGATATGAGCCCCGGGCTACTGCCCTTGGGACTTTGGTGTCGGATCCCAGTACGCACGGCGTTTTGCATTGTGTTCCCCATAGCGTAAGATATTACACAGTACGAGAGATACTCTCGTAAGAGAACGTACTCGGTTACTAACGTAACCTCGGTTCTCTCTAGAGAGGGAACGAGTACTGCGTATCTTGCCGTGCATACACAGCTCTGGTTCGCTTCGGCGATGAAAACCAGTTGTACCAGCCTAATCGAGCTATATTTATAGGGCGAGACCACGCCCTTCCTGGCGGGACGTGACGAAATGGGCGCGAAATGCCCCCATTGGATATGTGTCACGCAGAGCCTCTCTCGATAGGCTGCTGCTGTTGCCGCAGGGCAGCCAATAGGCGCGCAAGCCGTCTTGCCTATGTCTGCATGCTGCTGCACAGCGTTTTACATTAATTCAAAATTAAGGATAATTTTTGGCTTCAATATCTCGTGGAAAAGAGGTTTTCCCCATAGCGTAAGATATTACGCAGTACTCGTTCCCTCTCTAGAGAGAACCGAGGTTACGTTAGTAACCGAGTACGTTATATTGACGCTTTATTTGCCTTGAACGATTAAATACACACACTTGTATGTGTCAAAATGCCTGTCTTTGCGAGTATCCTAGTAAATACAGTAATTTATGCCTTAAGTGAACATAGAAAATTAAGAAAGTAAAGGCAACAGTGTATTGGATCCGGGCAGGTCGTAAAGTGAGAACAGCCTATTATCTTTATAGCTGTCTTTCATTAATATTATTCAAACAACAAGAGAGAAAATCACTTACTGCTCTGGACTAAATCACAATTTATTTAAGTTTTTCAGGTAGGTCTATTTTATTTTTTTTGCTATTGCTTGTAATTAGTTTATTTGTTTTTATTTTATCGCTGACTATTTAAATGTTATCAGTAAGCTTGAGTTTTTTTGTTTTGTTTGTTAGGCTAGTATTAGTTTTTTGTGATATTAACCTTGGTGACAAGAATTATGAAATGTCTATGGAATCAAAACTGTTGCTATTATAAAATATAAGATTGTAATATAAGATTTTGGTCATATTGCCCCTAGTACTGACAAATTAGGTCTTACCCCTTCACCAGAGGAGTACGGCACCCTGTCCCAGGTGGCCACAAAGGCTGATGTAGTATTAAAAGAAATGGGAAGGTTAGGGAAATATTGGTTAACAGCTGCAGTGACTTGTGCCAGTACAACACTGCTTGTATCCTCTCTATAGGAGATAGTTCCTCCACGTCTATTGTCAAGGTGAGTCCAAAGAGGAGCAATGAAGTCTCTTCCAGAATTCAGAAGTGGGATGTTGTCAGACAGTTGCTCAGTAAATGTTAGAAGGCCATTGTTGTTCACCTAAATTTAAGACAAAAACATTTTGTGTTGTAATGGGAATATATGATGACATAATTAAGAGGTAGAATGAGCTACATTTTCTACTAGTTAACTCTATGAATCAAAAGACTTCTTGATTTGACAATAGCAAAACTTGTACATTAAGATATCGAAGTATGAATAAAGAGAAGCAAGTACTTTAATTCATTCAAATACACTTATGAATTTAGAAGCAAGTACATTAAAAAAATATGTAAAACAACAAATAAAATTGCTTACAAAGGTCTGATTGTGTGTGCGTCCAAAATATTTGAAAGGCTGCTGCAACTTAAAGGCTTCAGAACTTCCATTTTCCAGTCGGGGGGTTACTATTTCTCCATTCCCAAATGGCAGGAAATTAGCTGGCACTAGGAAAAATGTAAGTGAGAAGGAATCCTTTAGTTCTTCAATTAAACATAAGCTCACAGCCATACTGCACTGGTTAAAAGTTGTAAAAGGGAATTCACTCAGAATCAATTGTGCTGGTTTATACTGTTGTTAAATTTTTATGTGTCCCATATGATTTTAGAACCCGATTCAAAGCATGAATGATGTAAATACGGTCATGGAGCTAGGGTATTATGGCCACAAAACTACTGCCCACAGAATTTGCCCAGGGCACTTCCCCAGATCGAAGGGTGTTTCTGAGTGCAAGGTTGTAGAGAGTACAGCAGACTACTATAATCTGTCAGATTGTATGGGATTGTATAGTACGACTCCCCTACTACAATCCAGCATCTAATTTGGCTTTTTAAAAGGCTGAAAGTGCACTCAACTACATGGTGCCACGGAAAGCTCAACTATAAATAAGTTTTAGGTTTTGAGTTCAAACAAAGCATGCTACATGGGCACAAAAGTTTAGTGAATTCACCCTTGAGTACCTTGTCGTAACCAATAATACAACTGGTCAGCTTACAGTTTGGTGAACCATCAACATGGAAAGACCAGCAAGCAGTCACATTGATATTACTGCTTGACAAGAGTTCTGGGACACTGGATGCTGGAATTGTGAAAGAACTGATAGAGTCCACAGTGTAATAGCCAGCCTGTAGGAGTAAACAAAATGTTTTATGTTCTCATTCTATTAAAAAGGGAGAAAAGAGAGAAATAACCCTTTTTCTGCAATCACAAGCAATTCCTTTTGAATTGTATCCGTATTTGTTTTTCTCATTTATACAGTGCACAAGAAGCAGTAGGCTAAATTCACTTACCTGCCAAGGTAGTCCTGTTTCTGCAACATCTCCATAATAGATCAGGATGAAAGAGCGATGAACATTGTAGGCTAAAACCACTTGGAAAGAGGCCACCTTCAAAACACCAACAGACAGGATTCAAAATCTTCCAAACAAACCAGACGGACCATCCATTGATAATCAAAGATTACTTTAGGTCTTACCCCTCCACCATTAGAGTATGGCACACTGTCCCACGTAGCGACAAAAGCTGAAGTGGCAGCAAAAGGTATGTTAGGGAAGTATTGCTGAACAGCTGCAGTGACTTGTGTCAGTGCAGCACTGCTTGTATCCTGTCTATAGGAGATAGTTCCTCCACGTCTATTGTCAAGGCGAGTCCAAAGAGGAGCAATGATGTCTCTTCCGGAATCCAGAGAAGGGTTGTAGGCAGACAGCGGCTCAGTAAATGTCAGATGGCCATTGTTGTTCACCTAAATTTGAGGCCCACATTTTTCAAAAGGATTTTAAAGAGAAGTTTGAAGAAATTAGGGGTATATAAACAACTTGTAACTTCATGTTTGTGTAGGGGTGGAATGTGACGCTTACAAAGATCTGATTGTACGTGCGTCCAAAGTATTTGAAAGGCTTCTGCAAGAAAATGACATCAGAGCTTCCATCATCGGCAGTTGGGATCACTGTTTCTCCAACCCCAGAAGGAAGAAAACTAGTTGGCACTGAGGAAAGAATAGGTGAGAAGAAATTATTTAGCTCTGCTTAAGAGAAAAACAAGCCCATAAAAGGTACAGGTTAAGCCTGTGCTTCTGGTTGCATTGGCTTACAGTTCGGTGAGCCGTCAACATGGAAAGACATGCGACCAGTCACATTGATATTACTGCTGGATGAGAGTTCTGAGGCACTGGTTACTGGAATTGTGAAAGAATTGACAGAGTCTGCCGTGTTGTAACCAGCCTGTAGAAGTACAGTAAATTCACAGTGTTCAGGCCCTCAATCTGTTACAGATATAACTGTATTTTGCAAGAACGTAAGGAAATTAAGTGAGTCAAGGGCAATTCCTTGTCATTTCTATCATTTGCTAAAACAACAAGGACGTTTCTCCACTCACCAGCCAAATTTGTTCGGTTTCTGCAATGTCTCCATAGTTGACCAGGATAAAAGTGCGACGGACATTGGAGACTAAAACCATCTGGAAAGTAACCACCTTCAAAATACCAACAAATGTCATTAAAAACCTTCACTCTTCACAGGACAACACTAAGGCCCTGTCCACACGGAGACATGTTTAGCTGTATATGTACAAATTTTGTATCGTATTGGCGTTTCACCCAGACGGATCCGGCGTTTTGGGACACTGAAACCGCAATTTTTTTAAACCGGGTGCCAGAGTGGATAAATCTGAAACCGACACCCTTGCGTTTTCGTGTGTACGGCCAATCCGTACATTTTGTAAAATGATGATGTCATCACACCACGTGTCAGCATAAGTCACAAACCGCTACGTCAAACGTAACAGAAACAACAATGGCGGACTATATGCTTGTGATCGTGCTGCAGAAGCTACTGAGCCTATTAGCTTTACTAAAGCAAAACCTTCTGCTCCTATGCTACTACGTGAGCAGTCTTCATCTTCACCTTGCTGTTGTTTTTCAATCGGTTTCAGTGGTTTGGTGTACACGCATATATTTCTTAAGACGACGCCGTGTTTACGAAAAAAAAATTAGAACGAGGAAAAAAAAGATCGGATAGGGAAAGCTCTGACTTTGTGTGGATGTGGCCAAAGTTTTCTTTAAACAACGATTAGATCTTACCCCTCCACCAGTAGAGTATGGCACATTGTCCCAGATAGCAACAAAAGCTGATGAAGCACTAAACGTTATGTTAGGGAAGTATTGCCTAACAGCTGCAGTGACTTGTGCCAGTACAGCGCAGTGTAACCTGCAGAGTAGTCACTGTCTGAGTGAAGTTTGTCCCTCTACAGCCTCCTGACGTCACGGTGCCCAGCTAGCCGCTGAGAGGCTAACAATTCATTGGCGACCAGTCCAGTTTCTATAAAACCGTTTGCACTGTCGGGCTAAGAGAGATTCCCTGGTGTGTAGATAAGTCTACAGTCTTGCTTGTATACGTGGTTCCCTCGTGCAACCAAGGTGTCATACTGATTGCCAGACGCTTCCGTGTAGTCGTGTGGTGTACTACCGAAGGTCTTGGGCAAGGCACCCGCCGGGTACCTGTACCGCAATTAAGACGCAACATCTAAAAGAATTGTGAAGACTGGCGCAAGGGCTGTTTTTTCTACGGTGTCATTTCGTATGTCGCATTGTGGTAGATTGCTCCTGCTGCTTTGCCTTGCCTAAATTAAGTGATAGTTTTGCCTTTCCTTACATTTTCTTTGTTTTCCCTTTTTGTTTGGTTATGTTGCCGTGGCTTCCGCCTAGTGCTCCGTACGACTGAAGTGGTATTGGCTGTTTCAGTAGTTTACATAGCCCCGTTAAGATTTTTCCCAGCTGTATATTATATCCATCTTGCTGGTGATAACAACCTTTTCGTCCCTGTCCCCCTCCTCCAGGGTACTAGGGTAACTTCTCACAGGAGAGGTTCCTGAGTCCGTCTTTGCGCACTGCACCGCATATTGTACTGGTAAACTGCACCTCACAATATTGATTGAATCACTTGTTTGTGGTGGTTGTGTTTATGTGTGTGTGTGCTTTGTGTGTGTGTATGCATTTGACTGTAGGCACCAGAGCTTAGAGCACGGTTGGTGAACTTCACGCTTATCTCGGACAGGTAACCTACTTCGACAGCAAATGAGTATTGTCATCTTGATAATTATATTGTCCCTGGTAGCAGCCAATACCAGCCCTGGTCTCTCCCTTTGGGCCAAGCCTTTTCGTTTGTATCTATGCCTCTGTTATGATGGTGTAGCTCTTTTAATTATATTATTGACTAATAAAGTATTGTTATTTTTTGTACTGAAAGCACGCCTCAGTCTAGTTCATCTTGGGTGTATTTCTATGAACCTGCATGCCTTTAGATTAGGTATTCAGCAGTTAACGTGCAAAGTATATCTTGGTGTGAGAGGCACCAGGTGGCGTAGTCCCGAACCTTTAAGCATAGATTTGGTCAAAGTTTCAATAGGTCACATCAGCATAAGTCACACACCGCTACGTCACACGTAACAGAAACGACAATGGCGGACTATAAGATTGTGATCGTGCTGCAGAAGCTACTGAGCCTATTAGCTTTACTAAAGCAAAACCTTCTGCTCCTTTGCTACTACGGTGAGCAGTTTTCATCTTTACCTTGCTGTTGTGTTGGGTTCGTATAGAGCGCGCAAGGTTATGCGCATGCTCCAAATCTTCTTCTCCTTTGTTTAGTGTACCTCTGTGGCAGAATTACAGCGCCATATACTGGTCTGGCATGTATACCACATAGTTTTCAGTCGGTTTCAGTGGTTTGGTGTACACGCATATAATTCTTAAGACGACGTCGTGTTTCAGGAAAAGAATTTAGAATGAGGAAAAAAAAGATCAAATAGGGAAAGCTCTGGCTTCGTGTGGATGTGGCCAAAGTTTTCTTTAAACAACGATTAGATCTCACCCCTCCACCAGTAGAGTATGGCACATTGTCCCAGGTAGCAACAAAAGCTGATGAAGCACTAAACGTTATGTTAGGGAAGTATTGCTTAACAGCTGCAGTGACTTGTGCCAGTACAGCGCTGCTTGTGTCCTCTCTATAGGAGATAGTTCCTCCTCGTCTATTGTCAAGGTGAGTCCAAAGAGGAGCAATGAAGTCTCTTCCACAATTCAGAAGTGGGATGTTGTTGGACAGTTGCTCAGTAAATGTTAGAAGGCCATTGTTGTTCACCTACAATTTAGCACAAAATATGTTTGTGTGTTGTAAGAGGAAATATACTGACAGAATTAAGAAGTAGAATTTGCCACAATTTCTACTAGTTGATTCAACCAATAAAAAGCCTCTAAATTTCACAATTACAAAAACCTGTACATTGAGATTTCAAAGTCTGAACAAAGTAAAGCCAGTAGTTACACTCATTTAAAGAGACTTGTGATTTTAGATGCACGTAGATAAAACATGTCTCTAAATATGCAAAATAACAACTAAAGAATGCTTACAAAGGTCTGATTGTGTGTGCGTCCAAAATATTTCAAAGGCTGCTGTAATATAATGGCTTCAGAGCTTCCGTTATCCAATCGGGGGGTTACTATTTCTCCATTCCCAAATGGCAGGAAATTAGATGGCACTAGGAAAAATGTTAAGTGAGAAGGAATCCTTTAGTTCTTCAAAGAAACATATGCTCACACAAAAACTGCACTGGTTAAAAGTTTTAAAGGGGAATACACTAAGAATGAATAGTGCTGGTTTACACTGTTGTTTATTTTTGTGTGTCCCATATGGTTTTAGCACCCGATTCACAACAGGAATGATAGAAATACGGTCATGGAGCTGGGGTATTATGGCCACAAAACTACTGCCCACAGAATTTGCCCAGGGCACTTCCCAAGGTCGCAGGCCGTTTCTAAATGCAAGGTTGTAGAGAGTACAGCAGACTACTATAATCTGGCAGATTTTACAAAGATTCTATAGTACGACTCCCCCATTGCAATCCAACACCTGAATTGGCTTTTTAAAAGGCTGAGAGTGCACTCAACAACACGGTTCCAGGTAAAGCTCAATTGTAAATAAGTTTTAGGTCTTGAGCTCAAACACGGCATGCTACAGTGGCACAAAAGTTGAGTGAATTCACCCCTCAATACCATGTCGTAACCAATAATACAACTCGTCAGCTTACAGTTTGGTGAACCATCAACACGGAAAGACCAGCAAGCAGTCACATTGATATTACTGCTTGACGAGAGTTCTGGGACACTGGATGCTGGAATTGTGAAAGAACTGATAGAGTCCACAGTGTAATAGCCAGCCTGTAGGAGTAAACACATTTTTTAAAGATCTCATTCTGTTAAAAAAGAGAGAGAAATAAGCTTTTTTTTCCTTTCTTTTTTATGAACAATTCATTTTGAATTGTATATCTGCATTTGTTTTTTTTGTCATTTGTACAGTGCACAAAAAGCAGTAGGCTAAATTCACTTACTTGCCAAGGTAGTCCTGTTTCTGCAACATCTCCATAATAGATCAGGATGAAAGAGCGATGAACATTGTAGGCTAAAACCACTTGGAAAGAGGCCACCTTCAAAACACCAACAGACAGGATTCAAAATCTTCCAAACAAACCAGACGGACCATTCATTGATAATCAAAGATTGCTGTAGGTCTTACCCCTCCATCATTAGAATATGGTACACTGTCCCACGTAGCGACAAAAGCTGAAGTAGCAGCAAAAGGTATGTTAGGGAAGTATCGCTGAACAGCTGCAGTGACTTGTGTCAGTGCAGCCCTGCTTGTATCCTGTCTATAGGAGATAGTTCCTCCACGTCTATTGTCAAGGCGAGTCCAAAGAGGAGCAATGATGTCTCTTCTGGAATCCAGAGAAGGGTTGTAGGCAGACAGCGGCTCGGTAAATGTCAGATGGCCATTGTTGTTCACCTAAATTTGAGGCCCACATTTTTCAAAAGGATTTTGAAGAGAAGTTTGAAGAAATTAGGGGTATATAAACAACTTGTAACTTCATGTTTGTGTGGGGGTGGAATGTGACGCTTACAAAGATCTGATTGTATGTGCGTCCAAAGTATTTGAAAGGCTTCTGCAAGAAAATGACATCAGAGCTTCCATCATCGGCAGTGGGGATCACTGTTTCTCCAACCCCAGAAGGAAGAAAACTAGCTGGCACTAAGGAAAGAATAGGTGAGAAGAAATTATTGAGCTCTTCTAAAGAGAAAAACAAGCCCATAAAAGGTACAGGTTAAGCCTGAGCTTCTGGTTGCATTGGCTTACAGTTCGGTGAGCCGTCAACATGGAAAGACCTGCGACCAGTCACATTGATATTACTGCTGGATGAGAGTTCTGAGGCACTGGTTACTGGAATTGTGAAAGAATTGACAGAGTCTGCCGTGTTGTAACCAGCCTGTAGAAGTACAGTAAATTCATAGTGTTCAGGCCCTTAATCTGTTACAGATATAACTGTATTTTGCAAGAACGTAAGGAATGAATTCCTTGGCGAGGGCAATTCCTTGTCATTTCTATCATTTGCTAAAACAAAAAGGACCTGTCTCCACTCACCAGCCAAATTTGTTCGGTTTCTGCTATGTCTCCATAGTTGACCAGGATAAAAGTGCGATGAACACTGGAGACTAAAACCATCTGGAAAGTAACCACCTTCAAAATACCAACAAATGTCATTAAAAACTTTCACTCTCCACAGGACAACACTAAGTTTTCTTTACACAGCGATTAGATCTTACCCCTCCACCAGTAGAGTATGGCACATTGTCCCAGGTAGCAACAAAAGCTGATGAAGCACTAAACGTTATGTTAGGGAAGTATTGCTTAACAGCTGCAGTGACTTGTGCAAGTACAGCGCTGCTTGTGTCCTCTCTATAGGAGATAGTTCCTCCACGTCTATTGTCAAGGTGAGTCCAAAGAGGAGCAATGAAGTCTCTTCCACAATTCAGAAGCGGGATGTTGTCGGACAGTTGCTCAGTAAATGTTAGAAGGCCATTGTTGTTCACCTACAATTGAGCACAAAATGTGTTTGTGTGTTGTAAGAGGAAATATACTGACAGAATTAAGAAGTAGAATTTGCCACAATTTCTACTAGTTGATTCAACCAATCAAAAGTTCTCTGAATTTCACAATTACAAAAACCTGTACATTGAGATTTCAAAGTCTGAACAAAGTAAAGCAAGTAGTTACACCCATTTAAAGAGACTTGTGATTTTAGATGCAAGTAGATGAAACATGTCTCTAAATATGTAAAATAACAACTAAGGAATGCTTACAAAGGTCTGATTGTGTGTGCGTCCAAAATATTTCAAAGGCTGCTGTAATGTAACGGCTTCGGAGCTTCCGTTATCCAATCGGGGGGTTACTATTTCTCCATTCCCAAAAGGCAGGAAATTAGATGGCACTAGGAAAAATGTTAAGTGAGAAGGAATCCTTTAGTTCTTCCAAGAAACATATGCTCACACAAAAACTGCACTGGTTAAAAGTTTTAAAGCGGAATTCACTCAGAATGAATAGTGCTGGTTTACACTGTTGTTTATTTTTGTGGGTCCCATGTGGTTTTAGCACCCGATTCACAACATGAATGATAGAAATACGGTCATGGAGCTAGGGTATTATGGCCACAAAACTACTGCCCACAGAATTTGCCCAGGGCCCTTACCAAGGTCACAGGCCGTTTCTAAATGCTAGGCTGTAGAGAGTACAGCAGACTACTATAATCTGGCAGATTTGACTAGGATTCTATAGTACGACTCCCCCACTGCGATCCAGCACCTGAATTGGCTTTTTAAAAGGCTGAGAGTGCACTCAACAACACGGTGCCAGGTAAAGCTCAATTGTAAATAAGTTTCAGGTCTTGAGCTCAGACACGGCATGCTACAGTGGCACAAAAGTTTAGTGAATTCACCCCTAAATACCATGTCGTAACCAAAGATACAACTCGTCAGCTTACAGTTTGGTGAACCATCAACACGGAAAGACCAGCAAGCAGTCACATTGATATTACTGCTTGACGAGAGTTCTGGGACACTGGATGCTGGAATTGTGAAAGAACTGATAGAGTCCACAGTGTAATAGCCAGCCTGTAGGAGTAAACACATTTTTTAAAGATCTCATTCTGTTAAAAAAGAGAGAGAAATAAGCTTTTTTTTCCTTTCTTTTTTATGAACAATTCATTTTGAATTGTATATCTGCATTTGTTTTTTTGTCATTTGTACAGTGCACAAAAAGCAGTAGGCTAAGTTCACTTACCTGCCAAGGTAGTCCTGTTTCTGCAACATCTCCATAATAGATCAGGATGAAAGAGCGATGAACATTGTAGGCTAAAACCACTTGGAAAGAGGCCACCTTCAAAACACCAACAGACAGGATTCAAAATCTTCCAAACAAACCTGACGGACCATTCATTGATAATCAAAGATTGCTGTAGGTCTTACCCCTCCACCATTAGAATATGGCACACTGTCCCACGTAGCGACAAAAGCTGATGTAGCAGCAAAAGGTATGTTAGGGAAGTATCGCTGAACAGCTGCAGTGACTTGTGTCAGTGCAGCACTGCTTGTATCCTGTCTATAGGAGATAGTTCCTCCACGTCTATTGTCAAGGCGAGTCCAAAGAGGAGCAATGATGTCTCTTCTGGAATCCAGAGAAGGGTTGTAGGCAGACAGCGGCTCGGTAAATGTCAGATGGCCATTGTTGTTCACCTAAATTTGAGGCCCACATTTTTCAAAAGGATTTTGAAGAGAAGTTTGAAGAAATTAGGGGTATATAAACAACTTGTAACTTCATGTTTGTGTGGGGGTGGAATGTGACGCTTACAAAGATCTGATTGTATGTGCGTCCAAAGTATTTGAAAGGCTTCTGCAAGAAAATGACATCAGAGCTTCCATCATCGGCAGTGGGGATCACTGTTTCTCCAACCCCAGAAGGAAGAAAACTAGTTGGCACTAAGGAAAGAATAGGTGAGAAGAAATTATTGAGCTCTGCTAAAGAGAAAAACAAGCCCATTACAGGTACAGGTTAAGCCTGAGCTTCTGGTTGCATTGGCTTACAGTTCGGTGAGCCGTCAACATGGAAAGACCTGCGACCAGTCACATTGATATTACTGCTGGATGAGAGTTCTGAGGCACTGGTTACTGGAATTGTGAAAGAATTGACAGAGTCTGCCGTGTTGTAACCAGTCTGTAGAAGTACAGTAAATTCATAGTGTTCAGGCCCTCAATCTGTTACAGATATAACTGTATTTTGCAAGAACGTAAGGAATGAATTCCTTGGCGAGGGCAATTCCTTGTCATTTCTATCATTTGCTAAAACAAAAAGGACCTGTCTCCACTCACCAGCCAAATTTGTTCGGTTTCTGCTATGTCTCCATAGTTGACCAGGATAAAAGTGCGATGAACACTGGAGACTAAAACCATCTGGAAAGTAACCACCTTCAAAATACCAACAAATGTCATTAAAAACCTTCACTCTCCACAGGACAACACTAAGTTTTCTTTAAACAGCGATTAGATCTTACCCCTCCACCAGTAGAGTATGGCACATTGTCCCAGGTAGCAACAAAAGCTGATGAAGCACTAAACGTTATGTTAGGGAAGTATTGCTTAACAGCTGCAGTGACTTGTGCAAGTACAGTGCTGCTTGTGTCCTCTCTATAGGAGATAGTTCCTCCACGTCTATTGTCAAGGTGAGTCCAAAGAGGAGCAATGAAGTCTCTTCCACAATTCAGAAGTGGGATGTTGTCGGACAGTTGCTCAGTAAATGTTAGAAGGCCATTGTTGTTCACCTACAATTGAGCACAAAATATGTTTGTGTGTTGTAAGAGGAAATATACTGACAGAATTAAGAAGTAGAATTTGCCACAATTTCTACTAGTTGATTCAACCAATCAAAAGTCCTCTGAATTTCACAATTACAAAAACCTGTACTTTGAGATTTCAAAGTCTGAACAAAGTAAAGCAAGTAGTTACACCCATTTAAAGAGACTTGTGATTTTAGATGCAAGTAGATGAAACATGTTTCTAAATATGTAAAATAACAACTAAAGAATGCTTACAAAGGTCTGATTGTGTGTGCGTCCAAAATATTTCAAAGGCTGCTGTAATATAATGGCTTCAGAGCTTCCGTTATCCAATCGGGGGGTTACTATTTCTCCATTCCCAAATGGCAGGAAATTAGATGGCACTAGGAAAAATGTTAAGTGAGAAGGAATCCTTTAGTTCTTCAAAGAAACATATGCTCACACAAAAACTGCACTGGTTAAAAGTTTTAAAGGGGAATACACTAAGAATGAATAGTGCTGGTTTACACTGTTGTTTATTTTTGTGTGTCCCATATGGTTTTAGCACCCGATTCACAACAGGAATGATAGAAATACGGTCATGGAGCTGGGGTATTATGGCCACAAAACTACTGCCCACAGAATTTGCCCAGGGCACTTCCCAAGGTCGCAGGCCGTTTCTAAATGCAAGGTTGTAGAGAGTACAGCAGACTACTATAATCTGGCAGATTTTACAAAGATTCTATAGTACGACTCCCCCATTGCAATCCAACACCTGAATTGGCTTTTTAAAAGGCTGAGAGTGCACTCAACAACACGGTTCCAGGTAAAGCTCAATTGTAAATAAGTTTTAGGTCTTGAGCTCAAACACGGCATGCTACAGTGGCACAAAAGTTGAGTGAATTCACCCCTCAATACCATGTCGTAACCAATAATACAACTCGTCAGCTTACAGTTTGGTGAACCATCAACACGGAAAGACCAGCAAGCAGTCACATTGATATTACTGCTTGACGAGAGTTCTGGGACACTGGATGCTGGAATTGTGAAAGAACTGATAGAGTCCACAGTGTAATAGCCAGCCTGTAGGAGTAAACACATTTTTTAAAGATCTCATTCTGTTAAAAAAGAGAGAGAAATAAGCTTTTTTTTCCTTTCTTTTTTATGAACAATTCATTTTGAATTGTATATCTGCATTTGTTTTTTTGTCATTTGTACAGTGCACAAAAAGCAGTAGGCTAAATTCACTTACTTGCCAAGGTAGTCCTGTTTCTGCAACATCTCCATAATAGATCAGGATGAAAGAGCGATGAACATTGTAGGCTAAAACCACTTGGAAAGAGGCCACCTTCAAAACACCAACAGACAGGATTCAAAATCTTCCAAACAAACCAGACGGACCATTCATTGATAATCAAAGATTGCTGTAGGTCTTACCCCTCCATCATTAGAATATGGTACACTGTCCCACGTAGCGACAAAAGCTGAAGTAGCAGCAAAAGGTATGTTAGGGAAGTATCGCTGAACAGCTGCAGTGACTTGTGTCAGTGCAGCCCTGCTTGTATCCTGTCTATAGGAGATAGTTCCTCCACGTCTATTGTCAAGGCGAGTCCAAAGAGGAGCAATGATGTCTCTTCTGGAATCCAGAGAAGGGTTGTAGGCAGACAGCGGCTCGGTAAATGTCAGATGGCCATTGTTGTTCACCTAAATTTGAGGCCCACATTTTTCAAAAGGATTTTGAAGAGAAGTTTGAAGAAATTAGGGGTATATAAACAACTTGTAACTTCATGTTTGTGTGGGGGTGGAATGTGACGCTTACAAAGATCTGATTGTATGTGCGTCCAAAGTATTTGAAAGGCTTCTGCAAGAAAATGACATCAGAGCTTCCATCATCGGCAGTGGGGATCACTGTTTCTCCAACCCCAGAAGGAAGAAAACTAGCTGGCACTAAGGAAAGAATAGGTGAGAAGAAATTATTGAGCTCTTCTAAAGAGAAAAACAAGCCCATAAAAGGTACAGGTTAAGCCTGAGCTTCTGGTTGCATTGGCTTACAGTTCGGTGAGCCGTCAACATGGAAAGACCTGCGACCAGTCACATTGATATTACTGCTGGATGAGAGTTCTGAGGCACTGGTTACTGGAATTGTGAAAGAATTGACAGAGTCTGCCGTGTTGTAACCAGCCTGTAGAAGTACAGTAAATTCATAGTGTTCAGGCCCTTAATCTGTTACAGATATAACTGTATTTTGCAAGAACGTAAGGAATGAATTCCTTGGCGAGGGCAATTCCTTGTCATTTCTATCATTTGCTAAAACAAAAAGGACCTGTCTCCACTCACCAGCCAAATTTGTTCGGTTTCTGCTATGTCTCCATAGTTGACCAGGATAAAAGTGCGATGAACACTGGAGACTAAAACCATCTGGAAAGTAACCACCTTCAAAATACCAACAAATGTCATTAAAAACTTTCACTCTCCACAGGACAACACTAAGTTTTCTTTACACAGCGATTAGATCTTACCCCTCCACCAGTAGAGTATGGCACATTGTCCCAGGTAGCAACAAAAGCTGATGAAGCACTAAACGTTATGTTAGGGAAGTATTGCTTAACAGCTGCAGTGACTTGTGCAAGTACAGCGCTGCTTGTGTCCTCTCTATAGGAGATAGTTCCTCCACGTCTATTGTCAAGGTGAGTCCAAAGAGGAGCAATGAAGTCTCTTCCACAATTCAGAAGCGGGATGTTGTCGGACAGTTGCTCAGTAAATGTTAGAAGGCCATTGTTGTTCACCTACAATTGAGCACAAAATGTGTTTGTGTGTTGTAAGAGGAAATATACTGACAGAATTAAGAAGTAGAATTTGCCACAATTTCTACTAGTTGATTCAACCAATCAAAAGTTCTCTGAATTTCACAATTACAAAAACCTGTACATTGAGATTTCAAAGTCTGAACAAAGTAAAGCAAGTAGTTACACCCATTTAAAGAGACTTGTGATTTTAGATGCAAGTAGATGAAACATGTCTCTAAATATGTAAAATAACAACTAAGGAATGCTTACAAAGGTCTGATTGTGTGTGCGTCCAAAATATTTCAAAGGCTGCTGTAATGTAACGGCTTCGGAGCTTCCGTTATCCAATCGGGGGGTTACTATTTCTCCATTCCCAAAAGGCAGGAAATTAGATGGCACTAGGAAAAATGTTAAGTGAGAAGGAATCCTTTAGTTCTTCCAAGAAACATATGCTCACACAAAAACTGCACTGGTTAAAAGTTTTAAAGCGGAATTCACTCAGAATGAATAGTGCTGGTTTACACTGTTGTTTATTTTTGTGGGTCCCATGTGGTTTTAGCACCCGATTCACAACATGAATGATAGAAATACGGTCATGGAGCTAGGGTATTATGGCCACAAAACTACTGCCCACAGAATTTGCCCAGGGCCCTTACCAAGGTCACAGGCCGTTTCTAAATGCTAGGCTGTAGAGAGTACAGCAGACTACTATAATCTGGCAGATTTGACTAGGATTCTATAGTACGACTCCCCCACTGCGATCCAGCACCTGAATTGGCTTTTTAAAAGGCTGAGAGTGCACTCAACAACACGGTGCCAGGTAAAGCTCAATTGTAAATAAGTTTCAGGTCTTGAGCTCAGACACGGCATGCTACAGTGGCACAAAAGTTTAGTGAATTCACCCCTAAATACCATGTCGTAACCAAAGATACAACTCGTCAGCTTACAGTTTGGTGAACCATCAACACGGAAAGACCAGCAAGCAGTCACATTGATATTACTGCTTGACGAGAGTTCTGGGACACTGGATGCTGGAATTGTGAAAGAACTGATAGAGTCCACAGTGTAATAGCCAGCCTGTAGGAGTAAACACATTTTTTAAAGATCTCATTCTGTTAAAAAAGAGAGAGAAATAAGCTTTTTTTTCCTTTCTTTTTTATGAACAATTCATTTTGAATTGTATATCTGCATTTGTTTTTTTGTCATTTGTACAGTGCACAAAAAGCAGTAGGCTAAGTTCACTTACCTGCCAAGGTAGTCCTGTTTCTGCAACATCTCCATAATAGATCAGGATGAAAGAGCGATGAACATTGTAGGCTAAAACCACTTGGAAAGAGGCCACCTTCAAAACACCAACAGACAGGATTCAAAATCTTCCAAACAAACCTGCCGGACCATTCATTGATAATCAAAGATTGCTGTAGGTCTTACCCCTCCACCATTAGAATATGGCACACTGTCCCACGTAGCGACAAAAGCTGATGTAGCAGCAAAAGGTATGTTAGGGAAGTATCGCTGAACAGCTGCAGTGACTTGTGTCAGTGCAGCACTGCTTGTATCCTGTCTATAGGAGATAGTTCCTCCACGTCTATTGTCAAGGCGAGTCCAAAGAGGAGCAATGATGTCTCTTCTGGAATCCAGAGAAGGGTTGTAGGCAGACAGCGGCTCGGTAAATGTCAGATGGCCATTGTTGTTCACCTAAATTTGAGGCCCACATTTTTCAAAAGGATTTTGAAGAGAAGTTTGAAGAAATTAGGGGTATATAAACAACTTGTAACTTCATGTTTGTGTGGGGGTGGAATGTGACGCTTACAAAGATCTGATTGTATGTGCGTCCAAAGTATTTGAAAGGCTTCTGCAAGAAAATGACATCAGAGCTTCCATCATCGGCAGTGGGGATCACTGTTTCTCCAACCCCAGAAGGAAGAAAACTAGTTGGCACTAAGGAAAGAATAGGTGAGAAGAAATTATTGAGCTCTGCTAAAGAGAAAAACAAGCCCATTACAGGTACAGGTTAAGCCTGAGCTTCTGGTTGCATTGGCTTACAGTTCGGTGAGCCGTCAACATGGAAAGACCTGCGACCAGTCACATTGATATTACTGCTGGATGAGAGTTCTGAGGCACTGGTTACTGGAATTGTGAAAGAATTGACAGAGTCTGCCGTGTTGTAACCAGCCTGTAGAAGTACAGTAAATTCATAGTGTTCAGGCCCTCAATCTGTTACAGATATAACTGTATTTTGCAAGAACGTAAGGAATGAATTCCTTGGCGAGGGCAATTCCTTGTCATTTCTATCATTTGCTAAAACAAAAAGGACCTGTCTCCACTCACCAGCCAAATTTGTTCGGTTTCTGCTATGTCTCCATAGTTGACCAGGATAAAAGTGCGATGAACACTGGAGACTAAAACCATCTGGAAAGTAACCACCTTCAAAATACCAACAAATGTCATTAAAAACCTTCACTCTCCACAGGACAACACTAAGTTTTCTTTAAACAGCGATTAGATCTTACCCCTCCACCAGTAGAGTATGGCACATTGTCCCAGGTAGCAACAAAAGCTGATGAAGCACTAAACGTTATGTTAGGGAAGTATTGCTTAACAGCTGCAGTGACTTGTGCAAGTACAGTGCTGCTTGTGTCCTCTCTATAGGAGATAGTTCCTCCACGTCTATTGTCAAGGTGAGTCCAAAGAGGAGCAATGAAGTCTCTTCCACAATTCAGAAGTGGGATGTTGTCGGACAGTTGCTCAGTAAATGTTAGAAGGCCATTGTTGTTCACCTACAATTGAGCACAAAATATGTTTGTGTGTTGTAAGAGGAAATATACTGACAGAATTAAGAAGTAGAATTTGCCACAATTTCTACTAGTTGATTCAACCAATCAAAAGTCCTCTGGATTTCACAATTACAAAAACCTGTACTTTGAGATTTCAAAGTCTGAACAAAGTAAAGCAAGTAGTTACACCCATTTAAAGAGACTTGTGATTTTAGATGCAAGTAGATGAAACATGTTTCTAAATATGTAAAATAACAACTAAAGAATGCTTACAAAGGTCTGATTGTATGTGCGTCCAAAATATTTCAAAGGCTGCTGTAATGTAACGGCTTCGGAGCTTCCGTTATCCAATCGGGGGGTTACTATTTCTCCATTCCCAAAAGGCAGGAAATTAGATGGCACTAGGAAAAATGTTAAGTGAGAAGGAATCCTTTAGTTCTTCCAAGAAATATATGCTCACACAAAAACTGCACTGGTTAAAAGTTTTAAAGGGGAATTCACTCAGAATGAATAGTGCTGGTTTACACTGTTGTTTATTTTTGTGGGTTTTAGCACCCGATTCACAACATGAATGATAGAAATACGGTCATGGAGCTAGGGTATTATGGCCACAAAACTACTGCCCACAGAATTTGCCCAGGGCCCTTCCCAAGGTCACAGGCCGTTTCTAAATGCAAGGCTGTAGAGAGTACAGCAGACTACTATAATCTGGCAGATTTGACCAGGATTCTATAGTACGACTCCCCCACTGCGATCCAGCACCTGAATTGGCTTTTTAAAAGGCTGAGAGTGCACTCAACAACACGGTGCCAGGTAAAGCTCAATTGTAAATAAGTTTCAGGTCTTGAGCTCAGACACGGCATGCTACAGTGGCACAAAAGTTTAGTGAATTCACCCCTAAATACCATGTCGTAACCAAAGATACAACTCGTCAGCTTACAGTTTGGTGAACCATCAACACGGAAAGACCAGCAAGCAGTCACATTGATATTACTGCTTGACGAGAGTTCTGGGACACTGGATGCTGGAATTGTGAAAGAACTGATAGAGTCCACAGTGTAATAGCCAGCCTGTAGGAGTAAACACATTTTTTAAAGATCTCATTCTGTTAAAAAAGAGAGAGAAATAAGCTTTTTTTTCCTTTCTTTTTTATGAACAATTCATTTTGAATTGTATATCTGCATTTGTTTTTTTGTCATTTGTACAGTGCACAAAAAGCAGTAGGCTAAGTTCACTTACCTGCCAAGGTAGTCCTGTTTCTGCAACATCTCCATAATAGATCAGGATGAAAGAGCGATGAACATTGTAGGCTAAAACCACTTGGAAAGAGGCCACCTTCAAAACACCAACAGACAGGATTAAAAATCTTCCAAACAAACCTGACGGACCATTCATTGATAATCAAAGATTGCTGTAGGTCTTACCCCTCCACCATTAGAATATGGCACACTGTCCCAAGTAGCGACAAAAGCGGATGTAGCAGCAAAAGGTATGTTAGGGAAGTATCGCTGAACAGCTGCAGTGACTTGTGTCAGTGCAGCACTGCTTGTATCCTGTCTATAGGAGATAGTTCCTCCACGTCTATTGTCAAGGCGAGTCCAAAGAGGAGCAATGATGTCTCTTCTGGAATCCAGAGAAGGGTTGTAGGCAGACAGCGGCTCGGTAAATGTCAGATGGCCATTGTTGTTCACCTAAATTTGAGGCCCACATTTTTCAAAAGGATTTTGAAGAGAAGTTTGAAGAAATTAGGGGTATATAAACAACTTGTAACTTCATGTTTGTGTGGGGGTGGAATGTGACGCTTACAAAGATCTGATTGTATGTGCGTCCAAAGTATTTGAAAGGCTTCTGCAAGAAAATGACATCAGAGCTTCCATCATCGGCAGTGGGGATCACTGTTTCTCCAACCCCAGAAGGAAGAAAACTAGTTGGCACTAAGGAAAGAATAGGTGAGAAGAAATTATTGAGCTCTGCTAAAGAGAAAAACAAGCCCATAACAGGTACAGGTTAAGCCTGAGCTTCTGGTTGCATTGGCTTACAGTTCGGTGAGCCGTCAACATGGAAAGACCTGCGACCAGTCACATTGATATTACTGCTGGATGAGAGTTCTGAGGCACTGGTTACTGGAATTGTGAAAGAATTGACAGAGTCTGCCGTGTTGTAACCAGCCTGTAGAAGTACAGTAAATTCATAGTGTTCAGGCCCTCAATCTGTTACAGATATAACTGTATTTTGCAAGAACGTAAGGAATGAATTCCTTGGCGAGGGCAATTCCTTGTCATTTCTATCATTTGCTAAAACAAAAAGGACCTGTCTCCACTCACCAGCCAAATTTGTTCGGTTTCTGCTATGTCTCCATAGTTGACCAGGATAAAAGTGCGATGAACACTGGAGACTAAAACCATCTGGAAAGTAACCACCTTCAAAATACCAACAAATGTCATTAAAAACCTTCACTTTCCACAGGACAACACTAAGTTTTCTTTAAACACGATTAGATCTTACCCCTCCACCAGTAGAGTATGGCACATTGTCCCAGGTAGCAACAAAAGCTGATGAAGCACTAAACGTTATGTTAGGGAAGTATTGCTTAACAGCTGCAGTGACTTGTGCAAGTACAGTGCTGCTTGTGTCCTCTCTATAGGAGATAGTTCCTCCACGTCTATGGTCAAGGTGAGTCCAAAGAGGAGCAATGAAGTCTCTTCCACAATTCAGAAGTGGGATGTTGTTGGACAGTTGCTCAGTAAATGTTAGAAGGCCATTGTTGTTCACCTACAATTGAGCACAAAATATGTTTGTGTGTTGTAAGAGGAAATATACTGACAGAATTAAGAAGTAGAATTTGCCACAATTTCTACTAGTTGATTCAACCAATCAAAAGTCCTCTGAATTTCACAATTACAAAAACCTGTACATTGAGATTTCAAAGTCTGAACAAAGTAAAGCAAGTAGTTACACCCATTTAAAGAGACTTGTGATTTTAGATGCAAGTAGATGAAACATGTTTCTAAATATGTAAAATAACAACTAAAGAATGCTTACAAAGGTCTGATTGTATGTGCGTCCAAAATATTTCAAAGGCTGCTGTAATGTAACGGCTTCGGAGCTTCCGTTATCCAATCGGGGGGTTACTATTTCTCCATTCCCAAAAGGCAGGAAATTAGATGGCACTAGGAAAAATGTTAAGTGAGAAGGAATCCTTTAGTTCTTCCAAGAAATATATGCTCACACAAAAACTGCACTGGTTAAAAGTTTTAAAGGGGAATTCACTCAGAATGAATAGTGCTGGTTTACACTGTTGTTTATTTTTGTGGGTTTTAGCACCCGATTCACAACATGAATGATAGAAATACGGTCATGGAGCTAGGGTATTATGGCCACAAAACTACTGCCCACAGAATTTGCCCAGGGCCCTTCCCAAGGTCACAGGCCGTTTCTAAATGCAAGGCTGTAGAGAGTACAGCAGACTACTATAATCTGGCAGATTTGACCAGGATTCTATAGTACGACTCCCCCACTGCGATCCAGCACCTGAATTGGCTTTTTAAAAGGCTGAGAGTGCACTCAACAACACGGTGCCAGGTAAAGCTCAATTGTAAATAAGTTTCAGGTCTTGAGCTCAGACACGGCATGCTACAGTGGCACAAAAGTTTAGTGAATTCACCCCTAAATACCATGTCGTAACCAAAGATACAACTCGTCAGCTTACAGTTTGGTGAACCATCAACACGGAAAGACCAGCAAGCAGTCACATTGATATTACTGCTTGACGAGAGTTCTGGGACACTGGATGCTGGAATTGTGAAAGAACTGATAGAGTCCACAGTGTAATAGCCAGCCTGTAGGAGTAAACACATTTTTTAAAGATCTCATTCTGTTAAAAAAGAGAGAGAAATAAGCTTTTTTTTCCTTTCTTTTTTATGAACAATTCATTTTGAATTGTATATCTGCATTTGTTTTTTTGTCATTTGTACAGTGCACAAAAAGCAGTAGGCTAAGTTCACTTACCTGCCAAGGTAGTCCTGTTTCTGCAACATCTCCATAATAGATCAGGATGAAAGAGCGATGAACATTGTAGGCTAAAACCACTTGGAAAGAGGCCACCTTCAAAACACCAACAGACAGGATTAAAAATCTTCCAAACAAACCTGACGGACCATTCATTGATAATCAAAGATTGCTGTAGGTCTTACCCCTCCACCATTAGAATATGGCACACTGTCCCAAGTAGCGACAAAAGCTGATGTAGCAGCAAAAGGTATGTTAGGGAAGTATCGCTGAACAGCTGCAGTGACTTGTGTCAGTGCAGCACTGCTTGTATCCTGTCTATAGGAGATAGTTCCTCCACGTCTATTGTCAAGGCGAGTCCAAAGAGGAGCAATGATGTCTCTTCTGGAATCCAGAGAAGGGTTGTAGGCAGACAGCGGCTCGGTAAATGTCAGATGGCCATTGTTGTTCACCTAAATTTGAGGCCCACATTTTTCAAAAGGATTTTGAAGAGAAGTTTGAAGAAATTAGGGGTATATAAACAACTTGTAACTTCATGTTTGTGTGGGGGTGGAATGTGACGCTTACAAAGATCTGATTGTATGTGCGTCCAAAGTATTTGAAAGGCTTCTGCAAGAAAATGACATCAGAGCTTCCATCATCGGCAGTGGGGATCACTGTTTCTCCAACCCCAGAAGGAAGAAAACTAGTTGGCACTAAGGAAAGAATAGGTGAGAAGAAATTATTGAGCTCTGCTAAAGAGAAAAACAAGCCCATAACAGGTACAGGTTAAGCCTGAGCTTCTGGTTGCATTGGCTTACAGTTCGGTGAGCCATCAACATGGAAAGACCTGCGACCAGTCACATTGATATTACTGCTGGATGAGAGTTCTGAGGCACTGGTTACTGGAATTGTGAAAGAATTGACAGAGTCTGCCGTGTTGTAACCAGCCTGTAGAAGTACAGTAAATTCATAGTGTTCAGGCCCTCAATCTGTTACAGATATAACTGTATTTTGCAAGAACGTAAGGAATGAATTCCTTGGCGAGGGCAATTCCTTGTCATTTCTATCATTTGCTAAAACAAAAAGGACCTGTCTCCACTCACCAGCCAAATTTGTTCGGTTTCTGCTATGTCTCCATAGTTGACCAGGATAAAAGTGCGATGAACACTGGAGACTAAAACCATCTGGAAAGTAACCACCTTCAAAATACCAACAAATGTCATTAAAAACCTTCACTCTCCACAGGACAACACTAAGTTTTCTTTAAACACGATTAGATCTTACCCCTCCACCAGTAGAGTATGGCACATTGTCCCAGGTAGCAACAAAAGCTGATGAAGCACTAAACGTTATGTTAGGGAAGTATTGCTTAACAGCTGCAGTGACTTGTGCAAGTACAGTGCTGCTTGTGTCCTCTCTATAGGAGATAGTTCCTCCACGTCTATGGTCAAGGTGAGTCCAAAGAGGAGCAATGAAGTCTCTTCCACAATTCAGAAGTGGGATGTTGTCGGACAGTTGCTCAGTAAATGTGAGAAGGCCATTGTTGTTCACCTACAATTGAGCACAAAATATGTTTGTGTGTTGTAAGAGGAAATATACTGACAGAATTAAGAAGTAGAATTTGCCACAATTTCTACTAGTTGATTCAACCAATCAAAAGTCCTCTGAATTTCACAATTACAAAAACCTGTACATTGAGATTTCAAAGTCTGAACAAAGTAAAGCAAGTAGTTACACCCATTTAAAGAGACTTGTGATTTTAGATGCAAGTAGATGAAACATGTTTCTAAATATGTAAAATAACAACTAAAGAATGCTTACAAAGGTCTGATTGTATGTGCGTCCAAAATATTTCAAAGGCTGCTGTAATGTAACGGCTTCGGAGCTTCCGTTATCCAATCGGGGGGTTACTATTTCTCCATTCCCAAAAGGCAGGAAATTAGATGGCACTAGGAAAAATGTTAAGTGAGAAGGAATCCTTTAGTTCTTCCAAGAAATATATGCTCACACAAAAACTGCACTGGTTAAAAGTTTTAAAGGGGAATTCACTCAGAATGAATAGTGCTGGTTTACACTGTTGTTTATTTTTGTGGGTTTTAGCACCCGATTCACAACATGAATGATAGAAATACGGTCATGGAGCTAGGGTATTATGGCCACAAAACTACTGCCCACAGAATTTGCCCAGGGCCCTTCCCAAGGTCACAGGCCGTTTCTAAATGCAAGGCTGTAGAGAGTACAGCAGACTACTATAATCTGGCAGATTTGACCAGGATTCTATAGTACGACTCCCCCACTGCGATCCAGCACCTGAATTGGCTTTTTAAAAGGCTGAGAGTGCACTCAACAACACGGTGCCAGGTAAAGCTCAATTGTAAATAAGTTTCAGGTCTTGAGCTCAGACACGGCATGCTACAGTGGCACAAAAGTTTAGTGAATTCACCCCTAAATACCATGTCGTAACCAAAGATACAACTCGTCAGCTTACAGTTTGGTGAACCATCAACACGGAAAGACCAGCAAGCAGTCACATTGATATTACTGCTTGACGAGAGTTCTGGGACACTGGATGCTGGAATTGTGAAAGAACTGATAGAGTCCACAGTGTAATAGCCAGCCTGTAGGAGTAAACACATTTTTTAAAGATCTCATTCTGTTAAAAAAGAGAGAGAAATAAGCTTTTTTTTCCTTTCTTTTTTATGAACAATTCATTTTGAATTGTATATCTGCATTTGTTTTTTTGTCATTTGTACAGTGCACAAAAAGCAGTAGGCTAAGTTCACTTACCTGCCAAGGTAGTCCTGTTTCTGCAACATCTCCATAATAGATCAGGATGAAAGAGCGATGAACATTGTAGGCTAAAACCACTTGGAAAGAGGCCACCTTCAAAACACCAACAGACAGGATTCAAAATCTTCCAAACAAACCTGACGGACCATTCATTGATAATCAAAGATTGCTGTAGGTCTTACCCCTCCACCATTAGAATATGGCACACTGTCCCACGTAGCGACAAAAGCTGATGTAGCAGCAAAAGGTATGTTAGGGAAGTATCGCTGAACAGCTGCAGTGACTTGTGTCAGTGCAGCACTGCTTGTATCCTGTCTATAGGAGATAGTTCCTCCACGTCTATTGTCAAGGCGAGTCCAAAGAGGAGCAATGATGTCTCTTCTGGAATCCAGAGAAGGGTTGTAGGCAGACAGCGGCTCGGTAAATGTCAGATGGCCATTGTTGTTCACCTAAATTTGAGCCCCACATTTTTCAAAAGGATTTTGAAGAGAAGTTTGAAGAAATTAGGGGTATATAAACAACTTGTAACTTCATGTTTGTGTGGGGGTGGAATGTGACGCTTACAAAGATCTGATTGTATGTGCGTCCAAAGTATTTGAAAGGCTTCTGCAAGAAAATGACATCAGAGCTTCCATCATCGGCAGTGGGGATCACTGTTTCTCCAACCCCAGAAGGAACAAAACTAGTTGGCACTAAGGAAAGAATAGGTGAGAAGAAATTATTGAGCTCTGCTAAAGAGAAAAACAAGCCCATAACAGGTACAGGTTAAGCCTGAGCTTCTGGTTGCATTGGCTTACAGTTCGGTGAGCCGTCAACATGGAAAGACCTGCGACCAGTCACATTGATATTACTGCTGGATGAGAGTTCTGAGGCACTGGTTACTGGAATTGTGAAAGAATTGACAGAGTCTGCCGTGTTGTAACCAGCCTGTAGAAGTACAGTAAATTCATAGTGTTCAGGCCCTCAATTTGTTACAGATATAACTGTATTTTGCAAGAACGTGAGGAATGAATTCCTTGGCGAGGGCAATTCCTTGTCATTTCTATCATTTGCTAAAACAAAAAGGACCTGTCTCCACTCACCAGCCAAATTTGTTCGGTTTCTGCTATGTCTCCATAGTTGACCAGGATAAAAGTGCGATGAACACTGGAGACTAAAACCATCTGGAAAGTAACCACCTTCAAAATACCAACAAATGTCATTAAAAACCTTCACTCTCCACAGGACAACACTAAGTTTTCTTTAAACAGCGATTAGATCTTACCCCTCCACCAGTAGAGTATGGCACATTGTCCCAGGTAGCAACAAAAGCTGATGAAGCACTAAACGTTATGTTAGGGAAGTATTGCTTAACAGCTGCAGTGACTTGTGCAAGTACAGTGCTGCTTGTGTCCTCTCTATAGGAGATAGTTCCTCCACGTCTATTGTCAAGGTGAGTCCAAAGAGGAGCAATGAAGTCTCTTCCACAATTCAGAAGTGGGATGTTGTCGGACAGTTGCTCAGTAAATGTTAGAAGGCCATTGTTGTTCACCTACAATTGAGCACAAAATATGTTTGTGTGTTGTAAGAGGAAATATACTGACAGAATTAAGAAGTAGAATTTGCCACAATTTCTACTAGTTGATTCAACCAATCAAAAGTCCTCTGAATTTCACAATTACAAAAACCTGTACATTGAGATTTCAAAGTCTGAACAAAGTAAAGCAAGTAGTTACACCCATTTAAAGAGACTTGTGATTTTAGATGCAAGTAGATGAAACATGTTTCTAAATATGTAAAATAACAAATAAAGAATGCTTACAAAGGTCTGATTGTGTGTGCGTCCAAAATATTTCAAAGGCTGCTGTAATGTAACGGCTTCTGAGCTTCCGTTATCCAATCGGGGGGTTACTATTTCTCCATTCCCAAAAGGCAGGAAATTAGATGGCACTAGGAAAAATGTTAAGTGAGAAGGAATCCTTTAGTTCTTCCAAGAAATATATGCTCACACAAAAACTGCACTGGTTAAAAGTTTTAAAGGGGAATTCACTCAGAATGAATAGTGCTGGTTTACACTGTTGTTTATTTTTGTGGGTCCCATATGGTTTTAGCACCCGATTCACAACATGAATGATAGAAATACGGTCATGGAGCTAGGGTATTATGGCCACAAAACTACTGCCCACAGAATTTGCCCAGGGCCCTTCCCAAGGTCACAGGCCGTTTCTAAATGCAAGGCTGTAGAGAGTACAGCAGACTACTATAATCTGGCAGATTTGACCAGGATTCTATAGTACGACTCCCCCACTGCGATCCAGCACCTGAATTGGCTTTTTAAAAGGCTGAGAGTGCACTCAACAACACGGTGCCAGGTAAAGCTCAATTGTAAATAAGTTTCAGGTCTTGAGCTCAGACACGGCATGCTACAGTGGCACAAAAGTTTAGTGAATTCACCCCTAAATACCATGTCGTAACCAAAGATACAACTCGTCAGCTTACAGTTTGGTGAACCATCAACACGGAAAGACCAGCAAGCAGTCACATTGATATTACTGCTTGACGAGAGTTCTGGGACACTGGATGCTGGAATTGTGAAAGAACTGATAGAGTCCACAGTGTAATAGCCAGCCTGTAGGAGTAAACACATTTTTTAAAGATCTCATTCTGTTAAAAAAGAGAGAGAAATAAGCTTTTTTTTCCTTTCTTTTTTATGAACAATTCATTTTGAATTGTATATCTGCATTTGTTTTTTTTGTCATTTGTACAGTGCACAAAAAGCAGTAGGCTAAGTTCACTTACCTGCCAAGGTAGTCCTGTTTCTGCAACATCTCCATAATAGATCAGGATGAAAGAGCGATGAACATTGTAGGCTAAAACCACTTGGAAAGAGGCCACCTTCAAAACACCAACAGACAGGATTCAAAATCTTCCAAACAAACCTGACGGACCATTCACTGATAATCAAAGATTGCTGTAGGTCTTACCCCTCCACCATTAGAATATGGCACACTGTCCCACGTAGCGACAAAAGCTGATGTAGCAGCAAAAGGTATGTTAGGGAAGTATCGCTGAACAGCTGCAGTGACTTGTGTCAGTGCAGCACTGCTTGTATCCTGTCTATAGGAGATAGTTCCTCCACGTCTATTGTCAAGGCGAGTCCAAAGAGGAGCAATGATGTCTCTTCTGGAATCCAGAGAAGGGTTGTAGGCAGACAGCGGCTCGGTAAATGTCAGATGGCCATTGTTGTTCACCTAAATTTGAGGCCCACATTTTCAAAAGGATTTTGAAGAGAAGTTTGAAGAAATTAGGGGTATATAAACAACTTGTAACTTCATGTTTGTGTGGGGGTGGAATGTGACGCTTACAAAGATCTGATTGTATGTGCGTCCAAAGTATTTGAAAGGCTTCTGCAAGAAAATGACATCAGAGCTTCCATCATCGGCAGTGGGGATCACTGTTTCTCCAACCCCAGAAGGAAGAAAACTAGTTGGCACTAAGGAAAGAATAGGTGAGAAGAAATTATTGAGCTCTGCTAAAGAGAAAAACAAGCCCATAACAGGTACAGGTTAAGCCTGAGCTTCTGGTTGCATTGGCTTACAGTTCGGTGAGCCGTCAACATGGAAAGACCTGCGACCAGTCACATTGATATTACTGCTGGATGAGAGTTCTGAGGCACTGGTTACTGGAATTGTGAAAGAATTGACAGAGTCTGCCGTGTTGTAACCAGCCTGTAGAAGTACAGTAAATTCATAGTGTTCAGGCCCTCAATCTGTTACAGATATAACTGTATTTTGCAAGAACGTAAGGAATGAATTCCTTGGCGAGGGCAATTCCTTGTCATTTCTATCATTTGCTAAAACAAAAAGGACCTGTCTCCACTCACCAGCCAAATTTGTTCGGTTTCTGCTATGTCTCCATAGTTGACCAGGATAAAAGTGCGATGAACACTGGAGACTAAAACCATCTGGAAAGTAACCACCTTCAAAATACCAACAAATGTCATTAAAAACCTTCACTCTCCACAGGACAACACTAAGTTTTCTTTAAACAGCGATTAGATCTTACCCCTCCACCAGTAGAGTATGGCACATTGTCCCAGGTAGCAACAAAAGCTGATGAAGCACTAAACGTTATGTTAGGGAAGTATTGCTTAACAGCTGCAGTGACTTGTGCAAGTACAGTGCTGCTTGTGTCCTCTCTATAGGAGATAGTTCCTCCACGTCTATTGTCAAGGTGAGTCCAAAGAGGAGCAATGAAGTCTCTTCCACAATTCAGAAGTGGGATGTTGTCGGACAGTTGCTCAGTAAATGTTAGAAGGCCATTGTTGTTCACCTACAATTGAGCACAAAATATGTTTGTGTGTTGTAAGAGGAAATATACTGACAGAATTAAGAAGTAGAATTTGCCACAATTTCTACTAGTTGATTCAACCAATCAAAAGTCCTCTGAATTTCACAATTACAAAAACCTGTACATTGAGATTTCAAAGTCTGAACAAAGTAAAGCAAGTAGTTACACCCATTTAAAGAGACTTGTGATTTTAGATGCAAGTAGATGAAACATGTTTCTAAATATGTAAAATAACAACTAAAGAATGCTTACAAAGGTCTGATTGTGTGTGCGTCCAAAATATTTCAAAGGCTGCTGTAATGTAACGGCTTCTGAGCTTCCGTTATCCAATCGGGGGGTTACTATTTCTCCATTCCCAAAAGGCAGGAAATTAGATGGCACTAGGAAAAATGTTAAGTGAGAAGGAATCCTTTAGTTCTTCCAAGAAATATATGCTCACACAAAAACTGCACTGGTTAAAAGTTTTAAAGGGGAATTCACTCAGAATGAATAGTGCTGGTTTACACTGTTGTTTATTTTTGTGGGTCCCATATGGTTTTAGCACCCGATTCACAACATGAATGATAGAAATACGGTCATGGAGCTAGGGTATTATGGCCACAAAACTACTGCCCACAGAATTTGCCCAGGGCCCTTCCCAAGGTCACAGGCCGTTTCTAAATGCAAGGCTGTAGAGAGTACAGCAGACTACTATAATCTGGCAGATTTGACTAGGATTCTATAGTACGACTCCCCCACTGCGATCCAGCACCTGAATTGGCTTTTTAAAAGGCTGAGAGTGCACTCAACAACACGGTGCCAGGTAAAGCTCAATTGTAAATAAGTTTCAGGTCTTGAGCTCAGACACGGCATGCTACAGTGGCACAAAAGTTTAGTGAATTCACCCCTAAATACCATGTCGTAACCAAAGATACAACTCGTCAGCTTACAGTTTGGTGAACCATCAACACGGAAAGACCAGCAAGCAGTCACATTGATATTACTGCTTGACGAGAGTTCTGGGACACTGGATGCTGGAATTGTGAAATAACTGATAGAGTCCACAGTGTAATAGCCAGCCTGTAGGAGTAAACACATTTTTTAAAGATCTCATTCTGTTAAAAAAGAGAGAGAAATAAGCTTTTTTTTTCCTTTCTTTTTTATGAACAATTCATTTTGAATTGTATATCTGCATTTGTTTCTTTGTAATTTGTACAGTGCACAAAAAGCAGTAGGCTAAGTTCACTTACCTGCCAAGGTAGTCCTGTTTCTGCAACATCTCCATAATAGATCAGGATGAAAGAGCGATGAACATTGTAGGCTAAAACCACTTGGAAAGAGGCCACCTTCAAAACACCAACAGACAGGATTCAAAATCTTCCAAACAAACCAGACGGACCATTCATTAAAAATCAAAGATTGCTGTAGGTCTTACCCCTCCACCATTAGAATATGGCACACTGTCCCACGTAGCGACAAAAGCTGATGTAGCAGCAAAAGGTATGTTAGGGAAGTATCGCTGAACAGCTGCAGTGACTTGTGTCAGTGCAGCACTGCTTGTATCCTGTCTATAGGAGATAGTTCCTCCACGTCTATTGTCAAGGCGAGTCCAAAGAGGAGCAATGATGTCTCTTCTGGAATCCAGAGAAGGGTTGTGGGCAGACAGCGGCTCAGTAAATGTCAGATGGCCATTGTTGTTCACCTAAATTTGAGGCCCACATTTTTCAAAAGGATTTTGAAGAGAAGTTTGAAGAAATTAGGGGTATATAAACAACTTGTAACTTCATGTTTGTGTGGGGGTGGAATGTGACGCTTACAAAGATCTGATTGTATGTGCGTCCAAAGTATTTGAAAGGCTTCTGCAAGAAAATGACATCAGAGCTTCCATCATCGGCAGTGGGGATCACTGTTTCTCCAACCCCAGAAGGAAGAAAACTAGTTGGCACTAAGGAAAGAATAGGTGAGAAGAAATTATTGAGCTCTGCTAAAGAGAAAAACAAGCCCATAAAAGGTATAGGTTAAGCCTGAGCTTCTGGTTGCATTGGCTTACAGTTCGGTGAGCCGTCAACATGGAAAGACCTGCGACCAGTCACATTGATATTACTGCTGGATGAGAGTTCTGAGGCACTGGTTACTGGAATTGTGAAAGAATTGACAGAGTCTGCCGTGTTGTAACCAGCCTGTAGAAGTACAGTAAATTCATAGTGTTCAGGCCCTCAATCTGTTACAGGTATAACTGTATTTTGCAAGAACGTAAGGAATGAATTCCTTGGCGAGGGCAATTCCTTGTCATTTCTATCATTTGCTAAAACAAAAAGGACCTGTCTCCACTCACCAGCCAAATTTGTTCGGTTTCTGCTATGTCTCCATAGTTGACCAGGATAAAAGTGCGATGAACACTGGAGACTAAAACCATCTGGAAAGTAACCACCTTCAAAATACCAACAAATGTCATTAAAAACCTTCACTCTCCACAGGACAACACTAAGTTTTCTTTAAACACGATTAGATCTTACCCCTCCACCAGTAGAGTATGGCACATTGTCCCAGGTAGCAACAAAAGCTGAGGAAGCACTAAACGTTATGTTAGGGAAGTATTGCTTAACAGCTGCAGTGACTTGTGCAAGTACAGCGCTGCTTGTATCCTCTCTATAGGAGATAGTTCCTCCACGTCTATTGTCAAGGTGAGTCCAAAGAGGAGCAATGAAGTCTCTTCCACAATTCAGAAGTGGGATGTTGTCGGACAGTTGCTCAGTAAATGTTAGAAGGCCATTGTTGTTCACCTACAGTTTAGCACAAAATATGTTTGTGTGTTGTAAGAGGAAATATACTGACAGAATTAAGAAGTAGAACTTGCCACAATTTCTACTAGTTGATTCAACCAATCAAAAGTCCTCTGAATTTCACAATTACAAAAACCTGTACATTGAGATTTCAAAGTCTGAACAAAGTAAAGCAAGTAGTTACACCCATTTAAAGAGACTTGTGATTTTAGATGCAAGTAGATGAAACATGTCTCTAAATATGTAAAATAACAACTAAAGAATGCTTACAAAGGTCTGATTGTGTGTGCGTCCAAAATATTTCAAAGGCTGCTGTAATGTAACGGCTTCGGAGCTTCCGTTATCCAATCGGGGGGTTACTTTTTCTCCATTCCCAAAAGGCAGGAAATTAGATGGCACTAGGAAAAATGTTAAGTGAGAAGGAATCCTTTAGTTCTTCCAAGAAATATATGCTCACACAAAAACTGCACTGGTTAAAAGTTTTAAAGGGGAATTCACTCAGAATGAATAGTGCTGGTTTACACTGTTGTTTATTTTTGTGGGTCCCATATGGTTTTAGCACCCGATTCACAACATGAATGATAGAAATACGGTCATGGAGCTAGGGTATTATGGCCACAAAACTACTGCCCACAGAATTTGCCCAGGGCACTTCCTAAGGTCACAGGCCGTTTCTAAATGCACGGCTGTAGAGAGTACAGCAGACTACTATAATCTGGCAGATTTGACTAGGATTCTATAGTACGACTCCCCCACTGCGATGCAGCACCTGAATTGGCTTTTTAAAAGGCTGAGAGTGCACTCAACAACACGGTGCCAGGTAAAACTCAATTGTAAATAAGTTTCAGGTCTTGAGCTCAGACACGGCATGCTACAGTGGCACAAAAGTTTAGTGAATTCACCCCTAAATACCATGTCGTAACCAAAGATACAACTCGTCAGCTTACAGTTTGGTGAACCATCAACACGGAAAGACCAGCAAGCAGTCACATTGATATTACTGCTTGACGAGAGTTCTGGGACACTGGATGCTGGAATTGTGAAAGAACTGATAGAGTCCACAGTGTAATAGCCAGCCTGTAGGAGTAAACACATTTTTTAAAGATCTCATTCTGTTAAAAAAGAGAGAGAAATAAGCTTTTTTTTCCTTTCTTTTTTATGAACAATTCATTTTGAATTGTATATCTGCATTTGTTTTTTTTGTCATTTGTACAGTGCACAAAAAGCAGTAGGCTAAGTTCACTTACCTGCCAAGGTAGTCCTGTTTCTGCAACATCTCCATAATAGATCAGGATGAAAGAGCGATGAACATTGTAGGCTAAAACCACTTGGAAAGAGGCCACCTTCAAAACACCAACAGACAGGATTCAAAATCTTCCAAACAAACCTGACGGACCATTCACTGATAATCAAAGATTGCTGTAGGTCTTACCCCTCCACCATTAGAATATGGCACACTGTCCCACGTAGCGACAAAAGCTGATGTAGCAGCAAAAGGTATGTTAGGGAAGTATCGCTGAACAGCTGCAGTGACTTGTGTCAGTGCAGCACTGCTTGTATCCTGTCTATAGGAGATAGTTCCTCCACGTCTATTGTCAAGGCGAGTCCAAAGAGGAGCAATGATGTCTCTTCTGGAATCCAGAGAAGGGTTGTAGGCAGACAGCGGCTCGGTAAATGTCAGATGGCCATTGTTGTTCACCTAAATTTGAGGCCCACATTTTCAAAAGGATTTTGAGGAGAAGTTTGAAGAAATTAGGGGTATATAAACAACTTGTAACTTCATGTTTGTGTGGGGGTGGAATGTGACGCTTACAAAGATCTGATTGTATGTGCGTCCAAAGTATTTGAAAGGCTTCTGCAAGAAAATGACATCAGAGCTTCCATCATCGGCAGTGGGGATCACTGTTTCTCCAACCCCAGAAGGAAGAAAACTAGTTGGCACTAAGGAAAGAATAGGTGAGAAGAAATTATTGAGCTCTGCTAAAGAGAAAAACAAGCCCATAACAGGTACAGGTTAAGCCTGAGCTTCTGGTTGCATTGGCTTACAGTTCGGTGAGCCGTCAACATGGAAAGACCTGCGACCAGTCACATTGATATTACTGCTGGATGAGAGTTCTGAGGCACTGGTTACTGGAATTGTGAAAGAATTGACAGAGTCTGCCGTGTTGTAACCAGCCTGTAGAAGTACAGTAAATTCATAGTGTTCAGGCCCTCAATCTGTTACAGATATAACTGTATTTTGCAAGAACGTAAGGAATGAATTCCTTGGCGAGGGCAATTCCTTGTCATTTCTATCATTTGCTAAAACAAAAAGGACCTGTCTCCACTCACCAGCCAAATTTGTTCGGTTTCTGCTATGTCTCCATAGTTGACCAGGATAAAAGTGCGATGAACACTGGAGACTAAAACCATCTGGAAAGTAACCACCTTCAAAATACCAACAAATGTCATTAAAAACCTTCACTCTCCACAGGACAACACTAAGTTTTCTTTAAACAGCGATTAGATCTTACCCCTCCACCAGTAGAGTATGGCACATTGTCCCAGGTAGCAACAAAAGCTGATGAAGCACTAAACGTTATGTTAGGGAAGTATTGCTTAACAGCTGCAGTGACTTGTGCAAGTACAGTGCTGCTTGTGTCCTCTCTATAGGAGATAGTTCCTCCACGTCTATTGTCAAGGTGAGTCCAAAGAGGAGCAATGAAGTCTCTTCCACAATTCAGAAGTGGGATGTTGTCGGACAGTTGCTCAGTAAATGTTAGAAGGCCATTGTTGTTCACCTACAATTGAGCACAAAATATGTTTGTGTGTTGTAAGAGGAAATATACTGACAGAATTAAGAAGTAGAATTTGCCACAATTTCTACTAGTTGATTCAACCAATCAAAAGTCCTCTGAATTTCACAATTACAAAAACCTGTACATTGAGATTTCAAAGTCTGAACAAAGTAAAGCAAGTAGTTACACCCATTTAAAGAGACTTGTGATTTTAGATGCAAGTAGATGAAACATGTTTCTAAATATGTAAAATAACAAATAAAGAATGCTTACAAAGGTCTGATTGTGTGTGCGTCCAAAATATTTCAAAGGCTGCTGTAATGTAACGGCTTCTGAGCTTCCGTTATCCAATCGGGGGGTTACTATTTCTCCATTCCCAAAAGGCAGGAAATTAGATGGCACTAGGAAAAATGTTAAGTGAGAAGGAATCCTTTAGTTCTTCCAAGAAATATATGCTCACACAAAAACTGCACTGGTTAAAAGTTTTAAAGGGGAATTCACTCAGAATGAATAGTGCTGGTTTACACTGTTGTTTATTTTTGTGGGTCCCATATGGTTTTAGCACCCGATTCACAACATGAATGATAGAAATACGGTCATGGAGCTAGGGTATTATGGCCACAAAACTACTGCCCACAGAATTTGCCCAGGGCCCTTCCCAAGGTCACAGGCCGTTTCTAAATGCAAGGCTGTAGAGAGTACAGCAGACTACTATAATCTGGCAGATTTGACCAGGATTCTATAGTACGACTCCCCCACTGCGATCCAGCACCTGAATTGGCTTTTTAAAAGGCTGAGAGTGCACTCAACAACACGGTGCCAGGTAAAGCTCAATTGTAAATAAGTTTCAGGTCTTGAGCTCAGACACGGCATGCTACAGTGGCACAAAAGTTTAGTGAATTCACCCCTAAATACCATGTCGTAACCAAAGATACAACTCGTCAGCTTACAGTTTGGTGAACCATCAACACGGAAAGACCAGCAAGCAGTCACATTGATATTACTGCTTGACGAGAGTTCTGGGACACTGGATGCTGGAATTGTGAAAGAACTGATAGAGTCCACAGTGTAATAGCCAGCCTGTAGGAGTAAACACATTTTTTAAAGATCTCATTCTGTTAAAAAAGAGAGAGAAATAAGCTTTTTTTTCCTTTCTTTTTTATGAACAATTCATTTTGAATTGTATATCTGCATTTGTTTTTTTGTCATTTGTACAGTGCACAAAAAGCAGTAGGCTAAGTTCACTTACCTGCCAAGGTAGTCCTGTTTCTGCAACATCTCCATAATAGATCAGGATGAAAGAGCGATGAACATTGTAGGCTAAAACCACTTGGAAAGAGGCCACCTTCAAAACACCAACAGACAGGATTCAAAATCTTCCAAACAAACCTGACGGACCATTCATTGATAATCAAAGATTGCTGTAGGTCTTACCCCTCCACCATTAGAATATGGCACACTGTCCCACGTAGCGACAAAAGCTGATGTAGCAGCAAAAGGTATGTTAGGGAAGTATCGCTGAACAGCTGCAGTGACTTGTGTCAGTGCAGCACTGCTTGTATCCTGTCTATAGGAGATAGTTCCTCCACGTCTATTGTCAAGGCGAGTCCAAAGAGGAGCAATGATGTCTCTTCTGGAATCCAGAGAAGGGTTGTAGGCAGACAGCGGCTCGGTAAATGTCAGATGGCCATTGTTGTTCACCTAAATTTGAGGCCCACATTTTCAAAAGGATTTTGAAGAGAAGTTTGAAGAAATTAGGGGTATATAAACAACTTGTAACTTCATGTTTGTGTGGGGGTGGAATGTGACGCTTACAAAGATCTGATTGTATGTGCGTCCAAAGTATTTGAAAGGCTTCTGCAAGAAAATGACATCAGAGCTTCCATCATCGGCAGTGGGGATCACTGTTTCTCCAACCCCAGAAGGAAGAAAACTAGTTGGCACTAAGGAAAGAATAGGTGAGAAGAAATTATTGAGCTCTGCTAAAGAGAAAAACAAGCCCATAACAGGTACAGGTTAAGCCTGAGCTTCTGGTTGCATTGGCTTACAGTTCGGTGAGCCGTCAACATGGAAAGACCTGCGACCAGTCACATTGATATTACTGCTGGATGAGAGTTCTGAGGCACTGGTTACTGGAATTGTGAAAGAATTGACAGAGTCTGCCGTGTTGTAACCAGCCTGTAGAAGTACAGTAAATTCATAGTGTTCAGGCCCTCAATCTGTTACAGATATAACTGTATTTTGCAAGAACGTAAGGAATGAATTCCTTGGCGAGGGCAATTCCTTGTCATTTCTATCATTTGCTAAAACAAAAAGGACCTGTCTCCACTCACCAGCCAAATTTGTTCGGTTTCTGCTATGTCTCCATAGTTGACCAGGATAAAAGTGCGATGAACACTGGAGACTAAAACCATCTGGAAAGTAACCACCTTCAAAATACCAACAAATGTCATTAAAAACCTTCACTCTCCACAGGACAACACTAAGTTTTCTTTAAACAGCGATTAGATCTTACCCCTCCACCAGTAGAGTATGGCACATTGTCCCAGGTAGCAACAAAAGCTGATGAAGCACTAAACGTTATGTTAGGGAAGTATTGCTTAACAGCTGCAGTGACTTGTGCAAGTACAGTGCTGCTTGTGTCCTCTCTATAGGAGATAGTTCCTCCACGTCTATTGTCAAGGTGAGTCCAAAGAGGAGCAATGAAGTCTCTTCCACAATTCAGAAGTGGGATGTTGTCGGACAGTTGCTCAGTAAATGTTAGAAGGCCATTGTTGTTCACCTACAATTGAGCACAAAATATGTTTGTGTGTTGTAAGAGGAAATATACTGACAGAATTAAGAAGTAGAATTTGCCACAATTTCTACTAGTTGATTCAACCAATCAAAAGTCCTCTGAATTTCACAATTACAAAAACCTGTACATTGAGATTTCAAAGTCTGAACAAAGTAAAGCAAGTAGTTACACCCATTTAAAGAGACTTGTGATTTTAGATGCAAGTAGATGAAACATGTTTCTAAATATGTAAAATAACAACTAAAGAATGCTTACAAAGGTCTGATTGTGTGTGCGTCCAAAATATTTCAAAGGCTGCTGTAATGTAACGGCTTCTGAGCTTCCGTTATCCAATCGGGGGGTTACTATTTCTCCATTCCCAAAAGGCAGGAAATTAGATGGCACTAGGAAAAATGTTAAGTGAGAAGGAATCCTTTAGTTCTTCCAAGAAATATATGCTCACACAAAAACTGCACTGGTTAAAAGTTTTAAAGGGGAATTCACTCAGAATGAATAGTGCTGGTTTACACTGTTGTTTATTTTTGTGGGTCCCATATGGTTTTAGCACCCGATTCACAACATGAATGATAGAAATACGGTCATGGAGCTAGGGTATTATGGCCACAAAACTACTGCCCACAGAATTTGCCCAGGGCCCTTCCCAAGGTCACAGGCCGTTTCTAAATGCAAGGCTGTAGAGAGTACAGCAGACTACTATAATCTGGCAGATTTGACTAGGATTCTATAGTACGACTCCCCCACTGCGATCCAGCACCTGAATTGGCTTTTTAAAAGGCTGAGAGTGCACTCAACAACACGGTGCCAGGTAAAGCTCAATTGTAAATAAGTTTCAGGTCTTGAGCTCAGACACGGCATGCTACAGTGGCACAAAAGTTTAGTGAATTCACCCCTAAATACCATGTCGTAACCAAAGATACAACTCGTCAGCTTACAGTTTGGTGAACCATCAACACGGAAAGACCAGCAAGCAGTCACATTGATATTACTGCTTGACGAGAGTTCTGGGACACTGGATGCTGGAATTGTGAAAGAACTGATAGAGTCCACAGTGTAATAGCCAGCCTGTAGGAGTAAACACATTTTTTAAAGATCTCCTTCTGTTAAAAAAGAGAGAGAAATAAGCTTTTTTTTCCTTTCTTTTTTATGAACAATTCATTTTGAATTGTATATCTGCATTTGTTTTTTTGTCATTTGTACAGTGCACAAAAAGCAGTAGGCTAAGTTCACTTACCTGCCAAGGTAGTCCTGTTTCTGCAACATCTCCATAATAGATCAGGATGAAAGAGCGATGAACATTGTAGGCTAAAACCACTTGGAAAGAGGCCACCTTCAAAACACCAACAGACAGGATTCAAAATCTTCCAAACAAACCTGACGGACCATTCATTGATAATCAAAGATTGCTGTAGGTCTTACCCCTCCACCATTAGAATATGGCACACTGTCCCACGTAGCGACAAAAGCTGATGTAGCAGCAAAAGGTATGTTAGGGAAGTATCGCTGAACAGCTGCAGTGACTTGTGTCAGTGCAGCACTGCTTGTATCCTGTCTATAGGAGATAGTTCCTCCACGTCTATTGTCAAGGCGAGTCCAAAGAGGAGCAATGATGTCTCTTCTGGAATCCAGAGAAGGGTTGTAGGCAGACAGCGGCTCGGTAAATGTCAGATGGCCATTGTTGTTCACCTAAATTTGAGGCCCACATTTTCAAAAGGATTTTGAAGAGAAGTTTGAAGAAATTAGGGGTATATAAACAACTTGTAACTTCATGTTTGTGTGGGGGTGGAATGTGACGCTTACAAAGATCTGATTGTATGTGCGTCCAAAGTATTTGAAAGGCTTCTGCAAGAAAATGACATCAGAGCTTCCATCATCGGCAGTGGGGATCACTGTTTCTCCAACCCCAGAAGGAAGAAAACTAGTTGGCACTAAGGAAAGAATAGGTGAGAAGAAATTATTGAGCTCTGCTAAAGAGAAAAACAAGCCCATAACAGGTACAGGTTAAGCCTGAGCTTCTGGTTGCATTGGCTTACAGTTCGGTGAGCCGTCAACATGGAAAGACCTGCGACCAGTCACATTGATATTACTGCTGGATGAGAGTTCTGAGGCACTGGTTACTGGAATTGTGAAAGAATTGACAGAGTCTGCCGTGTTGTAACCAGCCTGTAGAAGTACAGTAAATTCATAGTGTTCAGGCCCTCAATCTGTTACAGATATAACTGTATTTTGCAAGAACGTAAGGAATGAATTCCTTGGCGAGGGCAATTCCTTGTCATTTCTATCATTTGCTAAAACAAAAAGGACCTGTCTCCACTCACCAGCCAAATTTGTTCGGTTTCTGCTATGTCTCCATAGTTGACCAGGATAAAAGTGCGATGAACACTGGAGACTAAAACCATCTGGAAAGTAACCACCTTCAAAATACCAACAAATGTCATTAAAAACCTTCACTCTCCACAGGACAACACTAAGTTTTCTTTAAACAGCGATTAGATCTTACCCCTCCACCAGTAGAGTATGGCACATTGTCCCAGGTAGCAACAAAAGCTGATGAAGCACTAAACGTTATGTTAGGGAAGTATTGCTTAACAGCTGCAGTGACTTGTGCAAGTACAGTGCTGCTTGTGTCCTCTCTATAGGAGATAGTTCCTCCACGTCTATTGTCAAGGTGAGTCCAAAGAGGAGCAATGAAGTCTCTTCCACAATTCAGAAGTGGGATGTTGTCGGACAGTTGCTCAGTAAATGTTAGAAGGCCATTGTTGTTCACCTACAATTGAGCACAAAATATGTTTGTGTGTTGTAAGAGGAAATATACTGACAGAATTAAGAAGTAGAATTTGCCACAATTTCTACTAGTTGATTCAACCAATCAAAAGTCCTCTGAATTTCACAATTACAAAAACCTGTACATTGAGATTTCAAAGTCTGAACAAAGTAAAGCAAGTAGTTACACCCATTTAAAGAGACTTGTGATTTTAGATGCAAGTAGATGAAACATGTTTCTAAATATGTAAAATAACAACTAAAGAATGCTTACAAAGGTCTGATTGTGTGTGCGTCCAAAATATTTCAAAGGCTGCTGTAATGTAACGGCTTCTGAGCTTCCGTTATCCAATCGGGGGGTTACTATTTCTCCATTCCCAAAAGGCAGGAAATTAGATGGCACTAGGAAAAATGTTAAGTGAGAAGGAATCCTTTAGTTCTTCCAAGAAATATATGCTCACACAAAAACTGCACTGGTTAAAAGTTTTAAAGGGGAATTCACTCAGAATGAATAGTGCTGGTTTACACTGTTGTTTATTTTTGTGGGTCCCATATGGTTTTAGCACCCGATTCACAACATGAATGATAGAAATACGGTCATGGAGCTAGGGTATTATGGCCACAAAACTACTGCCCACAGAATTTGCCCAGGGCACTTCCTAAGGTCACAGGCCGTTTCTAAATGCAAGGCTGTAGAGAGTACAGCAGACTACTATAATCTGGCAGATTTGACTAGGATTCTATAGTACGACTCCCCCACTGCGATGCAGCACCTGAATAGTCTTTTTAAAAGGCTGAGAGTGCACTCAACAACACGGTGCCAGGTAAAACTCAATTGTAAATAAGTTTCAGGTCTTGAGCTCAGACACGGCATGCTACAGTGGCACAAAAGTTTAGTGAATTCACCCCTAAATACCATGTCGTAACCAAAGATACAACTCGTCAGCTTACAGTTTGGTGAACCATCAACACGGAAAGACCAGCAAGCAGTCACATTGATATTACTGCTTGACGAGAGTTCTGGGACGCTGGATGCTGGAATTGTGAAAGAACTGATAGAGTCCACAGTGTAATAGCCAGCCTGTAGGAGTAAACACATTTTTTAAAGATCTCATTCTGTTAAAAAAGAGAGAGAAATAAGCTTTTTTTTCCTTTCTTTTTTATGAACAATTCATTTTGAATTGTATATCTGCATTTGTTTTTTTGTCATTTGTACAGTGCACAAAAAGCAGTAGGCTAAATACACTTACCTGCCAAGGTAGTCCTGTTTCTGCAACATCTCCATAATAGATCAGGATGAAAGAGCGATGAACATTGTAGGCTAAAACCACTTGGAAAGAGGCCACCTTCAAAACACCAACAGACAGGATTCAAAATCTTCCAAACAAACCAGACGGACCATTCATTAATAATCAAAGATTGCTGTAGGTCTTACCCCTCCACCATTAGAATATGGCACACTGTCCCACGTAGCGACAAAAGCTGATGTAGCAGCAAAAGGTATGTTAGGGAAGTATCGCTGAACAGCTGCAGTGAGATGTGTCAGTGCAGCACTGCTTGTATCCTGTCTATAGGAGATAGTTCCTCCACGTCTATTGTCAAGGCGAGTCCAAAGAGGAGCAATGATGTCTCTTCTGGAATCCAGAGAAGGGTTGTGGGCAGACAGCGGCTCGGTAAATGTCAGATGGCCATTGTTGTTCACCTAAATTTGAGGCCCACATTTTTCAAAAGGATTTTGAAGAGAAGTTTGAAGAAATTAGGGGTATATAAACAACTTGTAACTTCATGTTTGTGTGGGGGTGGAATGTGACGCTTACAAAGATCTGATTGTATGTGCGTCCAAAGTATTTGAAAGGCTTCTGCAAGAAAATGACATCAGAGCTTCCATCATCGGCAGTGGGGATCACTGTTTCTCCAACCCCAGAAGGAAGAAAACTAGTTGGCACTAAGGAAAGAATAGGTGAGAAGAAATTATTGAGCTCTGCTAAAGAGAAAAACAAGCCCATAAAAGGTATAGGTTAAGCCTGAGCTTCTGGTTGCATTGGCTTACAGTTCGGTGAGCCGTCAACATGGAAAGACCTGCGACCAGTCACATTGATATTACTGCTGGATGAGAGTTCTGAGGCACTGGTTACTGGAATTGTGAAAGAATTGACAGAGTCTGCCGTGTTGTAACCAGCCTGTAGAAGTACAGTAAATTCATAGTGTTCAGGCCCTCAATCTGTTACAGGTATAACTGTATTTTGCAAGAACGTAAGGAATGAATTCCTTGGCGAGGGCAATTCCTTGTCATTTCTATCATTTGCTAAAACAAAAAGGACCTGTCTCCACTCACCAGCCAAATTTGTTCGGTTTCTGCTATGTCTCCATAGTTGACCAGGATAAAAGTGCGATGAACACTGGAGACTAAAACCATCTGGAAAGTAACCACCTTCAAAATACCAACAAATGGCATTAAAAACCTTCACTTTCCACAGGACAACACTAAGTTTTCTTTAAACACGATTAGATCTTACCCCTCCACCAGTAGAGTATGGCACATTGTCCCAGGTAGCAACAAAAGCTGATGAAGCACTAAACGTTATGTTAGGGAAGTATTGCTTAACAGCTGCAGTGACTTGTGCAAGTACAGCGCTGCTTGTATCCTCTCTATAGGAGATAGTTCCTCCACGTCTATTGTCAAGGTGAGTCCAAAGAGGAGCAATGAAGTCTCTTCCACAATTCAGAAGTGGGATGTTGTCGGAGAGTTGCTCAGTAAATGTTAGAAGGCCATTGTTGTTCACCTACAATTGAGCACAAAATATGTTTGTGTGTTGTAAGAGGAAATATACTGACAGAATTAAGAAGTAGAATTTGCCACAATTTCTACTAGTTGATTCAACCAATCAAAAGTTCTCTGAATTCCACAATTACAAAAACCTGTACATTGAGATTTCAAAGTCTGAACAAAGTAAAGCAAGTAGTTACACCCATTTAAAGAGACTTGTGATTTTATATGCAAGTAGATGAAACATGTCTCTAAATATGTAAAATAACAACTAAAGAATGCTTACAAAGGTCTGATTGTGTGTGCGTCCAAAATATTTCAAAGGCTGCTGTAATGTAACGGCTTCGGAGCTTCCGTTATCCAATCGGGGGGTTACTATTTCTCCATTCCCAAAAGGCAGGAAATTAGATGGCACTAGGAAAAATGTTAAGTGAGAAGGAATCCTTTAGTTCTTCCAAGAAATATATGCTCACACAAAAACTGCACTGGTTAAAAGTTTTAAAGGGGAATTCACTCAGAATGAATAGTGCTGGTTTACACTGTTGTTTATTTTTGTGGGTCCCATATGGTTTTAGCACCCGATTCACAACATGAATGATAGAAATACGGTCATGGAGCTAGGGTATTATGGCCACAAAACTACTGCCCACAGAATTTGCCCAGGGCACTTCCTAAGGTCACAGGCCGTTTCTAAATGCAAGGCTGTAGAGAGTACAGCAGACTACTATAATTTGGCAGATTTGACTAGGATTCTATAGTACGACTCCCCCACTGCGATGCAGCACCTGAATTGGCATTTAAAAAGGGTGAGAGTGCACTCAACAACACGGTGCCAGGTAAAACTCAATTGTAAATAAGTTTCAGGTCTTGAGCTCAGACACGGCATGCTACAGTGGCACAAAAGTTTAGTGAATTCACCCCTAAATACCATGTCGTAACCAAAGATACAACTCGTCAGCTTACAGTTTGGTGAACCATCAACACGGAAAGACCAGCAAGCAGTCACATTGATATTACTGCTTGACGAGAGTTCTGGGACGCTGGATGCTGGAATTGTGAAAGAACTGATAGAGTCCACAGTGTAATAGCCAGCCTGTAGGAGTAAACACATTTTTTAAAGATCTCATTCTGTTAAAAAAGAGAGAGAAATAAGCTTTTTTTCCTTTCTTTTTTATGAACAATTCATTTTGAATTGTATATCTGCATTTGTTTTTTTGTCATTTGTACAGTGCACAAAAAGCAGTAGGCTAAATACACTTACCTGCCAAGGTAGTCCTGTTTCTGCAACATCTCCATAATAGATCAGGATGAAAGAGCGATGAACATTGTAGGCTAAAACCACTTGGAAAGAGGCCACCTTCAAAACACCAACAGACAGGATTCAAAATCTTCCAAACAAACCAGACGGACCATTCATTAATAATCAAAGATTGCTGTAGGTCTTACCCCTCCACCATTAGAATATGGCACACTGTCCCACGTAGCGACAAAAGCTGATGTAGCAGCAAAAGGTATGTTAGGGAAGTATCGCTGAACAGCTGCAGTGAGATGTGTCAGTGCAGCACTGCTTGTATCCTGTCTATAGGAGATAGTTCCTCCACGTCTATTGTCAAGGCGAGTCCAAAGAGGAGCAATGATGTCTCTTCTGGAATCCAGAGAAGGGTTGTAGGCAGACAGCGGCTCGGTAAATGTCAGATGGCCATTGTTGTTCACCTAAATTTGAGGCCCACATTTTTCAAAAGGATTTTGAAGAGAAGTTTGAAGAAATTAGGGGTATATAAACAACTTGTAACTTCATGTTTGTGTGGGGGTGGAATGTGACGCTTACAAAGATCTGATTGTATGTGCGTCCAAAGTATTTGAAAGGCTTCTGCAAGAAAATGACATCAGAGCTTCCATCATCGGCAGTGGGGATCACTGTTTCTCCAACCCCAGAAGGAAGAAAACTAGTTGGCACTAAGGAAAGAATAGGTGAGAAGAAATTATTGAGCTCTGCTAAAGAGAAAAACAAGCCCATAAAAGGTATAGGTTAAGCCTGAGCTTCTGGTTGCATTGGCTTACAGTTCGGTGAGCCGTCAACATGGAAAGACCTGCGACCAGTCACATTGATATTACTGCTGGATGAGAGTTCTGAGGCACTGGTTACTGGAATTGTGAAAGAATTGACAGAGTCTGCCGTGTTGTAACCAGCCTGTAGAAGTACAGTAAATTCATAGTGTTCAGGCCCTCAATCTGTTACAGGTATAACTGTATTTTGCAAGAACGTAAGGAATGAATTCCTTGGCGAGGGCAATTCCTTGTCATTTCTATCATTTGCTAAAACAAAAAGGACCTGTCTCCACTCACCAGCCAAATTTGTTCGGTTTCTGCTATGTCTCCATAGTTGACCAGGATAAAAGTGCGATGAACACTGGAGACTAAAACCATCTGGAAAGTAACCACCTTCAAAATACCAACAAATGGCATTAAAAACCTTCACTTTCCACAGGACAACACTAAGTTTTCTTTAAACACGATTAGATCTTACCCCTCCACCAGTAGAGTATGGCACATTGTCCCAGGTAGCAACAAAAGCTGATGAAGCACTAAACGTTATGTTAGGGAAGTATTGCTTAACAGCTGCAGTGACTTGTGCAAGTACAGCGCTGCTTGTATCCTCTCTATAGGAGATAGTTCCTCCACGTCTATTGTCAAGGTGAGTCCAAAGAGGAGCAATGAAGTCTCTTCCACAATTCAGAAGTGGGATGTTGTCGGAGAGTTGCTCAGTAAATGTTAGAAGGCCATTGTTGTTCACCTACAATTGAGCACAAAATATGTTTGTGTGTTGTAAGAGGAAATATACTGACAGAATTAAGAAGTAGAATTTGCCACAATTTCTACTAGTTGATTCAACCAATCAAAAGTTCTCTGAATTCCACAATTACAAAAACCTGTACATTGAGATTTCAAAGTCTGAACAAAGTAAAGCAAGTAGTTACACCCATTTAAAGAGACTTGTGATTTTATATGCAAGTAGATGAAACATGTCTCTAAATATGTAAAATAACAACTAAAGAATGCTTACAAAGGTCTGATTGTGTGTGCGTCCAAAATATTTCAAAGGCTGCTGTAATGTAACGGCTTCGGAGCTTCCGTTATCCAATCGGGGGGTTACTATTTCTCCATTCCCAAAAGGCAGGAAATTAGATGGCACTAGGAAAAATGTTAAGTGAGAAGGAATCCTTTAGTTCTTCCAAGAAATATATGCTCACACAAAAACTGCACTGGTTAAAAGTTTTAAAGGGGAATTCACTCAGAATGAATAGTGCTGGTTTACACTGTTGTTTATTTTTGTGGGTCCCATATGGTTTTAGCACCCGATTCACAACATGAATGATAGAAATACGGTCATGGAGCTAGGGTATTATGGCCACAAAACTACTGCCCACAGAATTTGCCCAGGGCACTTCCTAAGGTCACAGGCCGTTTCTAAATGCAAGGCTGTAGAGAGTACAGCAGACTACTATAATTTGGCAGATTTGACTAGGATTCTATAGTACGACTCCCCCACTGCGATGCAGCACCTGAATTGGCATTTAAAAAGGGTGAGAGTGCACTCAACAACACGGTGCCAGGTAAAACTCAATTGTAAATAAGTTTCAGGTCTTGAGCTCAGACACGGCATGCTACAGTGGCACAAAAGTTTAGTGAATTCACCCCTAAATACCATGTCGTAACCAAAGATACAACTCGTCAGCTTACAGTTTGGTGAACCATCAACACGGAAAGACCAGCAAGCAGTCACATTGATATTACTGCTTGACGAGAGTTCTGGGACGCTGGATGCTGGAATTGTGAAAGAACTGATAGAGTCCACAGTGTAATAGCCAGCCTGTAGGAGTAAACACATTTTTTAAAGATCTCATTCTGTTAAAAAAGAGAGAGAAATAAGCTTTTTTTCCTTTCTTTTTTATGAACAATTCATTTTGAATTGTATATCTGCATTTGTTTTTTTGTCATTTGTACAGTGCACAAAAAGCAGTAGGCTAAATACACTTACCTGCCAAGGTAGTCCTGTTTCTGCAACATCTCCATAATAGATCAGGATGAAAGAGCGATGAACATTGTAGGCTAAAACCACTTGGAAAGAGCCCACCTTCAAAACACCAACAGACAGGATTCAAAATCTTCCAAACAAACCAGACGGACCATTCATTAATAATCAAAGATTGCTGTAGGTCTTACCCCTCCACCATTAGAATATGGCACACTGTCCCACGTAGCGACAAAAGCTGATGTAGCAGCAAAAGGTATGTTAGGGAAGTATCGCTGAACAGCTGCAGTGAGATGTGTCAGTGCAGCACTGCTTGTATCCTGTCTATAGGAGATAGTTCCTCCACGTCTATTGTCAAGGCGAGTCCAAAGAGGAGCAATGATGTCTCTTCTGGAATCCAGAGAAGGGTTGTAGGCAGACAGCGGCTCGGTAAATGTCAGATGGCCATTGTTGTTCACCTAAATTTGAGGCCCACATTTTTCAAAAGGATTTTGAAGAGAAGTTTGAAGAAATTAGGGGTATATAAACAACTTGTAACTTCATGTTTGTGTGGGGGTGGAATGTGACGCTTACAAAGATCTGATTGTATGTGCGTCCAAAGTATTTGAAAGGCTTCTGCAAGAAAATGACATCAGAGCTTCCATCATCGGCAGTGGGGATCACTGTTTCTCCAACCCCAGAAGGAAGAAAACTAGTTGGCACTAAGGAAAGAATAGGTGAGAAGAAATTATTGAGCTCTGCTAAAGAGAAAAACAAGCCCATAAAAGGTATAGGTTAAGCCTGAGCTTCTGGTTGCATTGGCTTACAGTTCGGTGAGCCGTCAACATGGAAAGACCTGCGACCAGTCACATTGATATTACTGCTGGATGAGAGTTCTGAGGCACTGGTTACTGGAATTGTGAAAGAATTGACAGAGTCTGCCGTGTTGTAACCAGCCTGTAGAAGTACAGTAAATTCATAGTGTTCAGGCCCTCAATCTGTTACAGGTATAACTGTATTTTGCAAGAACGTAAGGAATGAATTCCTTGGCGAGGGCAATTCCTTGTCATTTCTATCATTTGCTAAAACAAAAAGGACCTGTCTCCACTCACCAGCCAAATTTGTTCGGTTTCTGCTATGTCTCCATAGTTGACCAGGATAAAAGTGCGATGAACACTGGAGACTAAAACCATCTGGAAAGTAACCACCTTCAAAATACCAACAAATGGCATTAAAAACCTTCACTTTCCACAGGACAACACTAAGTTTTCTTTAAACACGATTAGATCTTACCCCTCCACCAGTAGAGTATGGCACATTGTCCCAGGTAGCAACAAAAGCTGATGAAGCACTAAACGTTATGTTAGGGAAGTATTGCTTAACAGCTGCAGTGACTTGTGCAAGTACAGCGCTGCTTGTATCCTCTCTATAGGAGATAGTTCCTCCACGTCTATTGTCAAGGTGAGTCCAAAGAGGAGCAATGAAGTCTCTTCCACAATTCAGAAGTGGGATGTTGTCGGAGAGTTGCTCAGTAAATGTTAGAAGGCCATTGTTGTTCACCTACAATTGAGCACAAAATATGTTTGTGTGTTGTAAGAGGAAATATACTGACAGAATTAAGAAGTAGAATTTGCCACAATTTCTACTAGTTGATTCAACCAATCAAAAGTTCTCTGAATTCCACAATTACAAAAACCTGTACATTGAGATTTCAAAGTCTGAACAAAGTAAAGCAAGTAGTTACACCCATTTAAAGAGACTTGTGATTTTATATGCAAGTAGATGAAACATGTCTCTAAATATGTAAAATAACAACTAAAGAATGCTTACAAAGGTCTGATTGTGTGTGCGTCCAAAATATTTCAAAGGCTGCTGTAATGTAACGGCTTCGGAGCTTCCGTTATCCAATCGGGGGGTTACTATTTCTCCATTCCCAAAAGGCAGGAAATTAGATGGCACTAGGAAAAATGTTAAGTGAGAAGGAATCCTTTAGTTCTTCCAAGAAATATATGCTCACACAAAAACTGCACTGGTTAAAAGTTTTAAAGGGGAATTCACTCAGAATGAATAGTGCTGGTTTACACTGTTGTTTATTTTTGTGGGTCCCATATGGTTTTAGCACCCGATTCACAACATGAATGATAGAAATACGGTCATGGAGCTAGGGTATTATGGCCACAAAACTACTGCCCACAGAATTTGCCCAGGGCACTTCCTAAGGTCACAGGCCGTTTCTAAATGCAAGGCTGTAGAGAGTACAGCAGACTACTATAATTTGGCAGATTTGACTAGGATTCTATAGTACGACTCCCCCACTGCGATGCAGCACCTGAATTGGCATTTAAAAAGGGTGAGAGTGCACTCAACAACACGGTGCCAGGTAAAACTCAATTGTAAATAAGTTTCAGGTCTTGAGCTCAGACACGGCATGCTACAGTGGCACAAAAGTTTAGTGAATTCACCCCTAAATACCATGTCGTAACCAAAGATACAACTCGTCAGCTTACAGTTTGGTGAACCATCAACACGGAAAGACCAGCAAGCAGTCACATTGATATTACTGCTTGACGAGAGTTCTGGGACGCTGGATGCTGGAATTGTGAAAGAACTGATAGAGTCCACAGTGTAATAGCCAGCCTGTAGGAGTAAACACATTTTTTAAAGATCTCATTCTGTTAAAAAAGAGAGAGAAATAAGCTTTTTTTCCTTTCTTTTTTATGAACAATTCATTTTGAATTGTATATCTGCATTTGTTTTTTTGTCATTTGTACAGTGCACAAAAAGCAGTAGGCTAAATACACTTACCTGCCAAGGTAGTCCTGTTTCTGCAACATCTCCATAATAGATCAGGATGAAAGAGCGATGAACATTGTAGGCTAAAACCACTTGGAAAGAGGCCACCTTCAAAACACCAACAGACAGGATTCAAAATCTTCCAAACAAACCAGACGGACCATTCATTAATAATCAAAGATTGCTGTAGGTCTTACCCCTCCACCATTAGAATATGGCACACTGTCCCACGTAGCGACAAAAGCTGATGTAGCAGCAAAAGGTATGTTAGGGAAGTATCGCTGAACAGCTGCAGTGAGATGTGTCAGTGCAGCACTGCTTGTATCCTGTCTATAGGAGATAGTTCCTCCACGTCTATTGTCAAGGCGAGTCCAAAGAGGAGCAATGATGTCTCTTCTGGAATCCAGAGAAGGGTTGTAGGCAGACAGCGGCTCGGTAAATGTCAGATGGCCATTGTTGTTCACCTAAATTTGAGGCCCACATTTTTCAAAAGGATTTTGAAGAGAAGTTTGAAGAAATTAGGGGTATATAAACAACTTGTAACTTCATGTTTGTGTGGGGGTGGAATGTGACGCTTACAAAGATCTGATTGTATGTGCGTCCAAAGTATTTGAAAGGCTTCTGCAAGAAAATGACATCAGAGCTTCCATCATCGGCAGTGGGGATCACTGTTTCTCCAACCCCAGAAGGAAGAAAACTAGTTGGCACTAAGGAAAGAATAGGTGAGAAGAAATTATTGAGCTCTGCTAAAGAGAAAAACAAGCCCATAAAAGGTATAGGTTAAGCCTGAGCTTCTGGTTGCATTGGCTTACAGTTCGGTGAGCCGTCAACATGGAAAGACCTGCGACCAGTCACATTGATATTACTGCTGGATGAGAGTTCTGAGGCACTGGTTACTGGAATTGTGAAAGAATTGACAGAGTCTGCCGTGTTGTAACCAGCCTGTAGAAGTACAGTAAATTCATAGTGTTCAGGCCCTCAATCTGTTACAGGTATAACTGTATTTTGCAAGAACGTAAGGAATGAATTCCTTGGCGAGGGCAATTCCTTGTCATTTCTATCATTTGCTAAAACAAAAAGGACCTGTCTCCACTCACCAGCCAAATTTGTTCGGTTTCTGCTATGTCTCCATAGTTGACCAGGATAAAAGTGCGATGAACACTGGAGACTAAAACCATCTGGAAAGTAACCACCTTCAAAATACCAACAAATGGCATTAAAAACCTTCACTTTCCACAGGACAACACTAAGTTTTCTTTAAACACGATTAGATCTTACCCCTCCACCAGTAGAGTATGGCACATTGTCCCAGGTAGCAACAAAAGCTGATGAAGCACTAAACGTTATGTTAGGGAAGTATTGCTTAACAGCTGCAGTGACTTGTGCAAGTACAGCGCTGCTTGTATCCTCTCTATAGGAGATAGTTCCTCCACGTCTATTGTCAAGGTGAGTCCAAAGAGGAGCAATGAAGTCTCTTCCACAATTCAGAAGTGGGATGTTGTCGGAGAGTTGCTCAGTAAATGTTAGAAGGCCATTGTTGTTCACCTACAATTGAGCACAAAATATGTTTGTGTGTTGTAAGAGGAAATATACTGACAGAATTAAGAAGTAGAATTTGCCACAATTTCTACTAGTTGATTCAACCAATCAAAAGTTCTCTGAATTCCACAATTACAAAAACCTGTACATTGAGATTTCAAAGTCTGAACAAAGTAAAGCAAGTAGTTACACCCATTTAAAGAGACTTGTGATTTTATATGCAAGTAGATGAAACATGTCTCTAAATATGTAAAATAACAACTAAAGAATGCTTACAAAGGTCTGATTGTGTGTGCGTCCAAAATATTTCAAAGGCTGCTGTAATGTAACGGCTTCGGAGCTTCCGTTATCCAATCGGGGGGTTACTATTTCTCCATTCCCAAAAGGCAGGAAATTAGATGGCACTAGGAAAAATGTTAAGTGAGAAGGAATCCTTTAGTTCTTCCAAGAAATATATGCTCACACAAAAACTGCACTGGTTAAAAGTTTTAAAGGGGAATTCACTCAGAATGAATAGTGCTGGTTTACACTGTTGTTTATTTTTGTGGGTCCCATATGGTTTTAGCACCCGATTCACAACATGAATGATAGAAATACGGTCATGGAGCTAGGGTATTATGGCCACAAAACTACTGCCCACAGAATTTGCCCAGGGCACTTCCTAAGGTCACAGGCCGTTTCTAAATGCAAGGCTGTAGAGAGTACAGCAGACTACTATAATTTGGCAGATTTGACTAGGATTCTATAGTACGACTCCCCCACTGCGATGCAGCACCTGAATTGGCATTTAAAAAGGGTGAGAGTGCACTCAACAACACGGTGCCAGGTAAAACTCAATTGTAAATAAGTTTCAGGTCTTGAGCTCAGACACGGCATGCTACAGTGGCACAAAAGTTTAGTGAATTCACCCCTAAATACCATGTCGTAACCAAAGATACAACTCGTCAGCTTACAGTTTGGTGAACCATCAACACGGAAAGACCAGCAAGCAGTCACATTGATATTACTGCTTGACGAGAGTTCTGGGACGCTGGATGCTGGAATTGTGAAAGAACTGATAGAGTCCACAGTGTAATAGCCAGCCTGTAGGAGTAAACACATTTTTTAAAGATCTCATTCTGTTAAAAAAGAGAGAGAAATAAGCTTTTTTTCCTTTCTTTTTTATGAACAATTCATTTTGAATTGTATATCTGCATTTGTTTTTTTGTCATTTGTACAGTGCACAAAAAGCAGTAGGCTAAATACACTTACCTGCCAAGGTAGTCCTGTTTCTGCAACATCTCCATAATAGATCAGGATGAAAGAGCGATGAACATTGTAGGCTAAAACCACTTGGAAAGAGGCCACCTTCAAAACACCAACAGACAGGATTCAAAATCTTCCAAACAAACCAGACGGACCATTCATTAATAATCAAAGATTGCTGTAGGTCTTACCCCTCCACCATTAGAATATGGCACACTGTCCCACGTAGCGACAAAAGCTGATGTAGCAGCAAAAGGTATGTTAGGGAAGTATCGCTGAACAGCTGCAGTGAGATGTGTCAGTGCAGCACTGCTTGTATCCTGTCTATAGGAGATAGTTCCTCCACGTCTATTGTCAAGGCGAGTCCAAAGAGGAGCAATGATGTCTCTTCTGGAATCCAGAGAAGGGTTGTAGGCAGACAGCGGCTCGGTAAATGTCAGATGGCCATTGTTGTTCACCTAAATTTGAGGCCCACATTTTTCAAAAGGATTTTGAAGAGAAGTTTGAAGAAATTAGGGGTATATAAACAACTTGTAACTTCATGTTTGTGTGGGGGTGGAATGTGACGCTTACAAAGATCTGATTGTATGTGCGTCCAAAGTATTTGAAAGGCTTCTGCAAGAAAATGACATCAGAGCTTCCATCATCGGCAGTGGGGATCACTGTTTCTCCAACCCCAGAAGGAAGAAAACTAGTTGGCACTAAGGAAAGAATAGGTGAGAAGAAATTATTGAGCTCTGCTAAAGAGAAAAACAAGCCCATAAAAGGTATAGGTTAAGCCTGAGCTTCTGGTTGCATTGGCTTACAGTTCGGTGAGCCGTCAACATGGAAAGACCTGCGACCAGTCACATTGATATTACTGCTGGATGAGAGTTCTGAGGCACTGGTTACTGGAATTGTGAAAGAATTGACAGAGTCTGCCGTGTTGTAACCAGCCTGTAGAAGTACAGTAAATTCATAGTGTTCAGGCCCTCAATCTGTTACAGGTATAACTGTATTTTGCAAGAACGTAAGGAATGAATTCCTTGGCGAGGGCAATTCCTTGTCATTTCTATCATTTGCTAAAACAAAAAGGACCTGTCTCCACTCACCAGCCAAATTTGTTCGGTTTCTGCTATGTCTCCATAGTTGACCAGGATAAAAGTGCGATGAACACTGGAGACTAAAACCATCTGGAAAGTAACCACCTTCAAAATACCAACAAATGGCATTAAAAACCTTCACTTTCCACAGGACAACACTAAGTTTTCTTTAAACACGATTAGATCTTACCCCTCCACCAGTAGAGTATGGCACATTGTCCCAGGTAGCAACAAAAGCTGATGAAGCACTAAACGTTATGTTAGGGAAGTATTGCTTAACAGCTGCAGTGACTTGTGCAAGTACAGCGCTGCTTGTATCCTCTCTATAGGAGATAGTTCCTCCACGTCTATTGTCAAGGTGAGTCCAAAGAGGAGCAATGAAGTCTCTTCCACAATTCAGAAGTGGGATGTTGTCGGAGAGTTGCTCAGTAAATGTTAGAAGGCCATTGTTGTTCACCTACAATTGAGCACAAAATATGTTTGTGTGTTGTAAGAGGAAATATACTGACAGAATTAAGAAGTAGAATTTGCCACAATTTCTACTAGTTGATTCAACCAATCAAAAGTTCTCTGAATTCCACAATTACAAAAACCTGTACATTGAGATTTCAAAGTCTGAACAAAGTAAAGCAAGTAGTTACACCCATTTAAAGAGACTTGTGATTTTATATGCAAGTAGATGAAACATGTCTCTAAATATGTAAAATAACAACTAAAGAATGCTTACAAAGGTCTGATTGTGTGTGCGTCCAAAATATTTCAAAGGCTGCTGTAATGTAACGGCTTCGGAGCTTCCGTTATCCAATCGGGGGGTTACTATTTCTCCATTCCCAAAAGGCAGGAAATTAGATGGCACTAGGAAAAATGTTAAGTGAGAAGGAATCCTTTAGTTCTTCCAAGAAATATATGCTCACACAAAAACTGCACTGGTTAAAAGTTTTAAAGGGGAATTCACTCAGAATGAATAGTGCTGGTTTACACTGTTGTTTATTTTTGTGGGTCCCATATGGTTTTAGCACCCGATTCACAACATGAATGATAGAAATACGGTCATGGAGCTAGGGTATTATGGCCACAAAACTACTGCCCACAGAATTTGCCCAGGGCACTTCCTAAGGTCACAGGCCGTTTCTAAATGCAAGGCTGTAGAGAGTACAGCAGACTACTATAATTTGGCAGATTTGACTAGGATTCTATAGTACGACTCCCCCACTGCGATGCAGCACCTGAATTGGCATTTAAAAAGGGTGAGAGTGCACTCAACAACACGGTGCCAGGTAAAACTCAATTGTAAATAAGTTTCAGGTCTTGAGCTCAGACACGGCATGCTACAGTGGCACAAAAGTTTAGTGAATTCACCCCTAAATACCATGTCGTAACCAAAGATACAACTCGTCAGCTTACAGTTTGGTGAACCATCAACACGGAAAGACCAGCAAGCAGTCACATTGATATTACTGCTTGACGAGAGTTCTGGGACGCTGGATGCTGGAATTGTGAAAGAACTGATAGAGTCCACAGTGTAATAGCCAGCCTGTAGGAGTAAACACATTTTTTAAAGATCTCATTCTGTTAAAAAAGAGAGAGAAATAAGCTTTTTTTCCTTTCTTTTTTATGAACAATTCATTTTGAATTGTATATCTGCATTTGTTTTTTTGTCATTTGTACAGTGCACAAAAAGCAGTAGGCTAAATACACTTACCTGCCAAGGTAGTCCTGTTTCTGCAACATCTCCATAATAGATCAGGATGAAAGAGCGATGAACATTGTAGGCTAAAACCACTTGGAAAGAGGCCACCTTCAAAACACCAACAGACAGGATTCAAAATCTTCCAAACAAACCAGACGGACCATTCATTAATAATCAAAGATTGCTGTAGGTCTTACCCCTCCACCATTAGAATATGGCACACTGTCCCACGTAGCGACAAAAGCTGATGTAGCAGCAAAAGGTATGTTAGGGAAGTATCGCTGAACAGCTGCAGTGAGATGTGTCAGTGCAGCACTGCTTGTATCCTGTCTATAGGAGATAGTTCCTCCACGTCTATTGTCAAGGCGAGTCCAAAGAGGAGCAATGATGTCTCTTCTGGAATCCAGAGAAGGGTTGTAGGCAGACAGCGGCTCGGTAAATGTCAGATGGCCATTGTTGTTCACCTAAATTTGAGGCCCACATTTTTCAAAAGGATTTTGAAGAGAAGTTTGAAGAAATTAGGGGTATATAAACAACTTGTAACTTCATGTTTGTGTGGGGGTGGAATGTGACGCTTACAAAGATCTGATTGTATGTGCGTCCAAAGTATTTGAAAGGCTTCTGCAAGAAAATGACATCAGAGCTTCCATCATCGGCAGTGGGGATCACTGTTTCTCCAACCCCAGAAGGAAGAAAACTAGTTGGCACTAAGGAAAGAATAGGTGAGAAGAAATTATTGAGCTCTGCTAAAGAGAAAAACAAGCCCATAAAAGGTATAGGTTAAGCCTGAGCTTCTGGTTGCATTGGCTTACAGTTCGGTGAGCCGTCAACATGGAAAGACCTGCGACCAGTCACATTGATATTACTGCTGGATGAGAGTTCTGAGGCACTGGTTACTGGAATTGTGAAAGAATTGACAGAGTCTGCCGTGTTGTAACCAGCCTGTAGAAGTACAGTAAATTCATAGTGTTCAGGCCCTCAATCTGTTACAGGTATAACTGTATTTTGCAAGAACGTAAGGAATGAATTCCTTGGCGAGGGCAATTCCTTGTCATTTCTATCATTTGCTAAAACAAAAAGGACCTGTCTCCACTCACCAGCCAAATTTGTTCGGTTTCTGCTATGTCTCCATAGTTGACCAGGATAAAAGTGCGATGAACACTAGAGACTAAAACCATCTGGAAAGTAACCACCTTCAAAATACCAACAAATGTCATTAAAAACCTTCACTTTCCACAGGACAACACTAAGTTTTCTTTAAACACGATTAGATCTTACCCCTCCACCAGTAGAGTATGGCACATTGTCCCAGGTAGCAACAAAAGCTGATGAAGCACTAAACGTTATGTTAGGGAAGTATTGCTTAACAGCTGCAGTGACTTGTGCAAGTACAGCGCTGCTTGTATCCTCTCTATAGGAGATAGTTCCTCCACGTCTATTGTCAAGGTGAGTCCAAAGAGGAGCAATGAAGTCTCTTCCACAATTCAGAAGTGGGATGTTGTCGGAGAGTTGCTCAGTAAATGTTAGAAGGCCATTGTTGTTCACCTACAATTGAGCACAAAATATGTTTGTGTGTTGTAAGAGGAAATATACTGACAGAATTAAGAAGTAGAATTTGCCACAATTTCTACTAGTTGATTCAACCAATCAAAAGTTCTCTGAATTCCACATTTACAAAAACCTGTACATTGAGATTTCAAAGTCTGAACAAAGTAAAGCAAGTAGTTACACCCATTTAAAGAGACTTGTGATTTTATATGCAAGTAGATGAAACATGTCTCTAAATATGTAAAATAACAACTAAAGAATGCTTACAAAGGTCTGATTGTGTGTGCGTCCAAAATATTTCAAAGGCTGCTGTAATGTAACGGCTTCGGAGCTTCCGTTATCCAATCGGGGGGTTACTTTTTCTCCATTCCCAAAAGGCAGGAAATTAGATGGCACTAGGAAAAATGTTAAGTGAGAAGGAATCCTTTAGTTCTTCCAAGAAATATATGCTCACACAAAAACTGCACTGGTTAAAAGTTTTAAAGGGGAATTCACTCAGAATGAATAGTGCTGGTTTACACTGTTGTTTATTTTTGTGGGTCCCATATGGTTTTAGCACCCGATTCACAACATGAATGATAGAAATACGGTCATGGAGCTAGGGTATTATGGCCACAAAACTACTGCCCACAGAATTTGCCCAGGGCACTTCCTAAGGTCACAGGCCGTTTCTAAATGCAAGGCTGTAGAGAGTACAGCAGACTACTATAATCTGGCAGATTTGACTAGGATTCTATAGTACGACTCCCCCACTGCGATGCAGCACCTGAATTGGCTTTTTAAAAGGCTGAGAGTGCACTCAACAACACGGTGCCAGCTAAAACTCAATTGTAAATAAGTTTCAGGTCTTGAGCTCAGACACGGCATGCTACAGTGGCACAAAAGTTTAGTGAATTCACCCCTAAATACCATGTCGTAACCAAAGATACAACTCGTCAGCTTACAGTTTGGTGAACCATCAACACGGAAAGACCAGCAAGCAGTCACATTGATATTACTGCTTGACGAGAGTTCTGGGACGCTGGATGCTGGAATTGTGAAAGAACTGATAGAGTCCACAGTGTAATAGCCAGCCTGTAGGAGTAAACACATTTTTTAAAGATCTCATTCTGTTAAAAAAGAGAGAGAAATAAGCTTTTTTTTCCTTTCTTTTTTATGAACAATTCATTTTGAATTGTATATCTGCATTTGTTTTTTTGTCATTTGTACAGTGCACAAAAAGCAGTAGGCTAAATACACTTACCTGCCAAGGTAGTCCTGTTTCTGCAACATCTCCATAATAGATCAGGATGAAAGAGCGATGAACATTGTAGGCTAAAACCACTTGGAAAGAGGCCACCTTCAAAACACCAACAGACAGGATTCAAAATCTTCCAAACAAACCAGACGGACCATTCATTAATAATCAAAGATTGCTGTAGGTCTTACCCCTCCACCATTAGAATATGGCACACTGTCCCACGTAGCGACAAAAGCTGATGTAGCAGCAAAAGGTATGTTAGGGAAGTATCGCTGAACAGCTGCAGTGACTTGTGTCAGTGCAGCACTGCTTGTATCCTGTCTATAGGAGATAGTTCCTCCACGTCTATTGTCAAGGCGAGTCCAAAGAGGAGCAATGATGTCTCTTCTGGAATCCAGAGAAGGGTTGTAGGCAGACAGCGGCTCGGTAAATGTCAGATGGCCATTGTTGTTCACCTAAATTTGAGGCCCACATTTTTCAAAAGGATATTGAAGAGAAGTTTGAAGAAATTAGGGGTATATAAACAACTTGTAACTTCATGTTTGTGTGGGGGTGGAATGTGACGCTTACAAAGATCTGATTGTATGTGCGTCCAAAGTATTTGAAAGGCTTCTGCAAGAAAATGACATCAGAGCTTCCATCATCGGCAGTGGGGATCACTGTTTCTCCAACCCCAGAAGGAAGAAAACTAGTTGGCACTAAGGAAAGAATAGGTGAGAAGAAATTATTGAGCTCTGCTAAAGAGAAAAACAAGCCCATAAAAGGTATAGGTTAAGCCTGAGCTTCTGGTTGCATTGGCTTACAGTTCGGTGAGCCGTCAACATGGAAAGACCTGCGACCAGTCACATTGATATTACTGCTGGATGAGAGTTCTGAGGCACTGGTTACTGGAATTGTGAAAGAATTGACAGAGTCTGCCGTGTTGTAACCAGCCTGTAGAAGTACAGTAAAATCATAGTGTTCAGGCCCTCAATCTGTTACAGATATAACTGTATTTTGCAAGAACTTAAGAAATGAATTCCTTGGCGAGGGCAATTCCTTGTCATTTCTATCATTTGCTAAAACAAAAAGGACCTGTCTCCACTCACCAGCCAAATTTGTTCGGTTTCTGCAATGTCTCCATAGTTGACCAGGATAAAAGTGCGATGAACACTGGAGACTAAAACCATCTGGAAAGTAACCACCTTCAAAATACCAACAAATGTCATTAAAGACCTTCACTATCCACAGGACAACACTAAGTTTTCTTCAAACAACGATTAGATCTTACCCCTCCACCAGTAGAGTATGGCACATTGTCCCATGTAGCAACAAAAGCTGATGAAGCACTAAACGTTATGTTAGGGAAGTATTGCTTAACAGCTGCAGTGACTTGAGCCAGTACAGCGCTGCTTGTGTCCTCTCTATAGGAGATAGTTCCTCCATGTCTATTGTCAAGGTGAGTCCAAAGAGGAGCAATGAAGTCTCTTCCACAATTCAGAAGTGGGATGTTGTCGGACAGTTGCTCAGTAAATGTTAAAAGGCCATTGTTGTTCACCTAAAATTTAGCACAAAATATGTTTGTGTGTTGTAAGAGGAAATATACTGACAGAATTAAGAAGTAGAATTTGCCACAATTTCTACTAGTTGATTAAACCAATCAAAAGTCCTCTGAATTTCACAATTACAAAAATCTGTACATTGAGATATAAAAGTCTGAACAAAGTAAAGCAAGTAGTTACACTCATTAAAAGAGACTTGTGATTTTAGATGTAAGTGGATGAAACATGTCTCTAAATGTGCAAAATAACAATTAAAGAATGCTTACAAAGGTCTGATTGTGTGTGCGTCCAAAATATGTCAAAGGCTGTTGTAATATAATGGCTTCGGAGCTTCCGTTATCCAGTCGGGGGGTTACTATTTCTCCATTCCCAAATGGCAGGAAATTAGATGGCACTAGGAAAAATGTAAGTGAGAAGGAATCCTTTAGTTCTTCCAAAAAACATACGCTCACACAAAAACTGCACTGGTTAAAAGTTTTAAAGAGGAATTCACTAAGAATGAATAGTGCTGATTTACACTGTTGTTTATTTTTGTGGGTCCCATATGATTTTAGCACCTGATTCACAACATGAATGATAGAAATACGGTCATGGAGCTAGGGTAATATGGCCACAAAACTACTGCCCACAGAATTTGCCCAGGGCACTTCCCAAGGTCGCAGGCTGTTTCTAAATGCAAGGTTGTAGAGAGTACAGCAGACTACTATAATCTGGCAGATTTTACTAGGATTCTATAGTACGACTACCCCACTGCGATCCAGCACCTGAATTGGCTTTTTAAAAGGCTGAGAGTGCACTCAACAACACGGTGCCAGGTAAAGCTCAATTGTAAATAAGTTTCAGGTCTTGAGCTCAGACATGGCATACTACAGTGGCACAAAAGTTTAGTGAATTCACCCCTCAATACCTTGTCATAACCAATAATACAACTCGTCAGCTTACAGTTTGGTGAACCATCAACACGGAAAGACCAGCAAGCAGTCACATTGATATTACTGCTTGACGAGAGTTCTGGGACACTGGATGCTGGAATTGTGAAAGAACTGGTAGAGTCCACAGTGTAATAGCCAGCCTGTAGGAGTAAACACATTTTTTAAAGTTCTCATTCTGTTAAAAAAAGAGAGAGAAATAAGCTTTTTTTCCTTTCTTTTTTTAAGAACAATTCATTTTGAATTGTATATCTGCATTTGGTTTTTTGTCATTTGTACAGTTTACAAAAAGCAGTAGGCTAAATTCACTTACCTGCCAAGGTAGTCCTGTTTCTGCAATATCTCCATAATAGATCAGGATGAAAGAGCGATGAACATTGTAGGCTAAAACCACTTGGAAAGAGGCCACCTTCAAAACACCAACAGACAGGATTCAAAATCTTCCAAACAAACCAAACGGACCATTCATTGATAATCAAAGATTACAGTAGGTCTTACCCCTCCACCATTAGAGTATGGCACACTGTCCCACGTAGCGACAAAAGCTGAAGTGGCAGCAAAAGGTATGTTAGGGAAGTATCGCTGAACAGCTGCAGTGACTTGTGTCAGTGCAGCACTGCTTGTATCCTGTCTATAGGAGATAGTTCCTCCACGTCTATTGTCAAGGCGAGTCCAAAGAGGAGCAATGATGTCTCTTCCGGAATCCAGAGAAGGGTTGTAGGCAGACAGCGGCTCGGTAAATGTCAGATGGCCATTGTTGTTCACCTAAATTTGAGGCCCACATTTTTCAAAAGGATTTTAAAGAGAAGTTTGAAGAAATTAGGGTATATAAACAACTTGTAACTTCATGTTTGTGTGGGGGTGGAATGTGACGCTTACAAAGATCTGATTGTACATGCGTCCAAAGTATTTGAAAGGTTGCCGCAACAAAATTACATTAGAGCTTCCATCTTCGGCAGTGGGGATCACTATTTCTCCAACCCCAGAAGGAAGGAAATTAGTTGGCACTAAGAAAAGGATAAGCGAGAATGAATTCTTTAGTCCTGTTAAAGAAAAAAAAAGCTCATAAATAGTACAGGTGAAGCTTGAGCTTCTGTCTGTATTGTCTTACAGTTCGGTGAGCCGTCAACATGGAAAGAGCTGCGACCAGTCACATTGATATTACTGCTGGATGAGAGTTCTGAGGCACTGGTTACTGGAATTATGAAATAATTAACAGAGTCCACCGTATTGTAACCAGCCTGTAAAAATAAATTAATTGTTTTTATGTCCTCAACATGTTCTAGGTATAAAGCAAAGCAAAGGGAATTCCTTGTAATTTCTATCATTTGCAAAAACAACAAGGAAATGTCTCCACTCACCAGCCAAATTTGTTCTGTTTCTGCAATGTCACCATAGTTGATCAGGATGAAAGAACGATGAACACTGGAGACTAAAACCACTTGGAAAGTAACCACCTTCAAATTACGAACCGACAGCATTAAAACCTTCACCCATGTGAATCACTAATTCATTAATATTCAACAAGTAGATCTTACCCCTCCACCATTAGAGTATGGCACACTGTCCCAGGTAGCAATAAAAGCTGATGAAGCACTAAACGTTATGTTAGGGAAGTATTTCTTAACAGCTGCAGTGACTTGTGCCAGTACAGCGCTGCTTGTGTCCTCTCTATAGGAGATAGTTCCTCCATGTCTATTGTCAAGGGAAGTCCAAAGTGGAGCAATGAAGTCTCTTCCACAATTCAGAAGGGGGATGTGGTCGGAGAGTTGCTCAGTAAATGTTAAAAGGCCATTGTTGTTCACCTAAAATTTAGCACAAAATATTGTTTGTGTGTTGTAAGAGTGTTGTGTGTTGTATACTGACAGAATTAAGAAGTATAATTTTCCAACATATCTACTAGTTGATTTAACTCATCAAAAGTCCTCTGAATTTCACAATTGCAAAAACTAGTACATTGAGATATCAAAGTCTGAAGAAAGTAAAGCAAGTAGTTACACTCATTTAAAGAGACATGTGATTTAAGATGCAATTAGATGAAAAATGACTGTAAATATGCAAAATAACAACTAAATAATGCTTACAAAGGTCTGATTATGTGTGCGTCCAAAATATTTCAAAGGCTCCTGCAATATAATGGCTTCAGAGCTTCCATTATCCAAACGGGGGGTTACTATTTCTCCATTCCCAAAAGGTAGGAAATTAGCTGGCACTAGGAAAAATGTAAATGACAAACAATCCTTTATTTCTTCAAAGAAAATTAAGCTTACAAATTCTGCACAAGTTAGAAGTTTTAAAGGGGATATCACCAAGAATGAATTGTGTGTGTTTATTGTATTGTTTATTTTTATGTGTGCCATTTGAGTTTAGCACCTGATTTACAAAATGGATGATGTAATTAAGTTAGTGGAGCTAGAGCAGGGGTCGGCAACTTTTTTGTCATGAAGTGCCATTTTTAAGTTTATCACTGTGCCATAACCTCATCCCAATATAAAGACACATACACATATTTTATATATTAATAATGGCTAACACAGAAATAGTGCAGAACCTTATGTAATAGGCCTATTTCTGAAGCATTTTTTTCATAAAATAATTTTTTTGTCAAAATCCTTTAGTTTGTTTGTTTTCAGTTTTAAATTAGACTTTGAATAACAGTTCTCTTTTGAGGGTACTCGCACTGCGTCGTTAGAAACGACTCTTTCGGGACGCTCCCTAAAGCCTTGTTCACACGGGACGATTTTAAAATTGTCGGACGATTTTCCAAATCTGAGAGACCCCACACACGTCGATAAAAAATCACGGGTCTAACAGTTTTGGTCGTACCGTGTGTGGTGCGCAGCCACACGGCAAAATCAACACATCACACACAAACCGATTGGACTCCCGAGCATTCCCAGGTCAGACGGAAAATCTTGTAAAATCCCTCGAGATCAAACGTGACTTCAGAGTAAACAATCATGGCGGACGAAGAGGATGCAGTGGCGATAGTTTGTAGTTTGTTTTTAACCGAATCCATCTCCGACGTCCACCGGACTTTCTGGTGCGCCATGCCGCCGGCTGTTTTGATTTTGTTTCCCGGTGCTTCCTCTGCGCCTCGTCATCTCGCTTTCTTTTTTTTTTTTTTTTTTTTATTTAACAATCAGGCATACATACAAACAAACCAACATAGTGCAGTAGTGAGCAATCTTGTAAATCCATACTTCCAGCAGTGACAAGAGTGATTTAAGTGTTTAAGTGTGTATGTGTGCGGGTGTGAGTGTGGTTATGTGTATGTGTGTGTATGCGTAAACAAAGTAACCGTTTATTATGTATTACCATTGTCATTACCATCACCATCCCACTTCCCACTACCACCATATTGCCAATATTGTGTTGGTAGATTTTTTACTTCCATCCTTCCTCCTATGTTCTATGTTGTGGTGCATTAAAAACCCATGAAGAGATAAGGGGGAAGCTATTGCACTAGTGATGACAATGATATCTAATTCTAAAACAGCATTGACAATGGCAATATTGATGATGATAATAATAATAATAATAATATTAATAATAATAATAAATGACAATGATGATGGCAGTGGTGATCATAACGGTAAGAGCAAAAGACAGCAACAACAGTAGTTACAACAATGAAACAACAACAAAAAAACAAAAAAACAAAAAACAAAGTGAAAATAGTAATCATAACAGTAACAGTAAAGATAGCAATAACAATGATGACAGAAACAAGTTTAAACAACTAATATGAATATTCGTGGGTTGAGTAAGAAGGTGAGAGAAGTCAGAGTTGAAAACAGACAGTCATCTCGCTTTCTGATTGGCTACACGCCACAGTCCACAGGCTGCGTGCTCGTTTCCCATATAGCACACGAGGAGAAATCGGGCCAAAATAATCCAACATGTTGGAAATCCCCGATTTGAGATCGGAGCGGTCCCGACGTCCTTCCGAGCAGACGAGAGCCCTCTTAACACACCACACACGGCAGGAATATCTGATCAGATTATTTTATGATAATCGGAGTATCCTTAAGATTGTCGGAAGGGGTAAATCGGGGCTAAAATCGGCCTAATTTCCTGCCGTGTGAACCAGGCTTAAGCGTACGCCTCTGAAGTATGAATGAAACTATTCCAATCCTGTTTGGTGTTGCGTCATGACGTACATGTGACCACATACTGGAAGTATAAGGTGACGCCGGCACACAGAAGCTTTAGCTTTCGTTCTTCAGCAAGCACTCTCTGTTGTTGTCTGTACTATTTGGTGTTGTCTGTCTCATATCAAGCATTTAAAAAAGTATCATTATGGCGATTGAAACAATTCAGACTATGTGTGCACTCCTGTCCTAGATTCCTAACGGGTGGGGACACGCATCAGTTGTGTGTGAATTGTTTGAGAGTGCAGCACGCCCAGGCAGCTCTTGAGGGGGCTGCTTGTGATCATTGTAAAGCACTTCCTATCAGAGTGCTGCGCTCTCGCGCTCTCGACTATTTTTAATGAGGATTGCCAGGCTCGTGTTCCCCATGGTTCAGTTCCTGCGTTCGTTGAGGCAGTTGAGAGTCTCGGTCATGGTGCAGATGCCCGCACTGCGGCTTCTTCTGCCCCTTGACGAGGGCCCGGTGTTCGAGTTTTCTGCTTCTGAGTAGACGTGCTCAGCATCGAGGCGGATGAGTATGAATTAGACTCACCAGTTCACGTACCCGCCTATGACGAGCTCGTAGAGGTTGTGACGTGTGCTGTGGCCAGACTTAACATCAGCTGGACGCATGAGAAACAGGAAGCGCTTGATAAAAGCAAGCTGGATGAGCGCTTCCATTTACAACCTCAGCGCCGGGGCTTACCATTTTTCCCCGATTTACATCATGAGTTATGTAAGTTGTGGGATAAACCCCCCTCCTCTCGCGTCTCTAATCCTACTTCGGTGGATTATAGTGATGTAGAAGGTGAGAGAGAGTTGGGGTATGGGAAGAAGCGGCATCATCCCTGAAAGCCCTGGTGTTGCCCAGCAAACCTTGCAGAGACACATCTGCATTGTTGCGCAGGGCATATATGGCGGTGGGTCACGCTCGTTCAAGTCTACACTAAATGGCAATTCTGCAGGCATACCAGGCCAACCTTTTAAAGGACTTGGATGAGGGCGAGGGACCAACTCCTGAAGATATTGCAGAGTTGCGTTAAGACACAGATTTGTCTCTCCGGGCTACTAAGGAGCCATCCGTGCCATGTCCGTGCCATCGGCCGCTCCATGGCAGCTCTGGTAGCCACAGAGAGAGATCTGTGGGTGATCTTATCTGTAATTAAGGAGAAGGATAAGTCGTTTCTCCTGAATGCGTCGCTCTTCTGGCCTGTTCGGTGACGCAGTAAATACTGTCGTCGACAGGTTTCAGGAGGCGAGGAAGCAATCTGTGGCGTTCTAGCAATTTCTTCCTCGCCGCTCAAGATCCAAGTCCAAGAAGGCTGTACCGAGCGGTCAGCCTCAGCCGTCAATGAGCTCCTCGTACCGTCTGGTAAAAAAGGAGAGCATTGCCTCTAGATCCCCTCCCTAGGGAGCCTGGCAACAGAGAAAACGCTCTCGTTCGAAGTCTTCTGACCAGAAGGGCGACCTGAGGGCCGTCCTTCAGGCAAAGAGTGCTTCAGGAAAGAGGTCTTAGCCAAAATAATTGGACCTCTAAGGGCTGTCCCCCCGTAGCAGAGCAACCAAAGTTATTCTCACAACATAGCCCTCAGGAAAACGATGTTTGTTTTCCCGCCATCCAGGACACCTCTGGCCACATCAATTTCCAGCGAACGCATACTGTGTCGTTTGTCCCTAAAGCTTGCAAACGGGCATCGACTATGGTCACAAGATCGGTCTCGACCAATTCCTGCCAGTCCTCCGCTTCAGGGGGTCGAGAACTGTGCTCGAAGAACAACCGAGGCCAGCCTCAAGAGTGGAAACGCCTACCCAATATATCTGCATGGGTCCTGCGTATAATAAAATTAGGATGCAGACTGCAGTTCGGTCAGCGCCCCCAAATTTGCTGGTGTGGTACAGACTGCAGTGGTTCCAGAGCAGGCTCGGGTAATGGAACAAGAAGTACACTCTCTGCTGGTCAAAAAGGCCATAGAACGTGTTCCTCCTCCAGGAGTTCGGGTTTAACCGTCGGTACTTTATAGTTCCAAAGAAGGATTGCGGGTTGCGGATGATTTTAGATCTGAGACACTTGAATCGTTCTCTGAGGAGGTTCAGGTTCAAGATGCTCACGATTCCCATCATGGTGAACAAAATCAGGTCCGAGGACTGGTTTGTCACGATAGATCTAAAAGATGCATACTTCCATGTCTCCATCCTTCCATGTCACATGAGAATCCTGAGGTTCGCTTTCGGGGGCGAAGCATACCAATATCGGGTTCTTCCCTTCAGCCTAGATCTCTCCCCTCGCACATTCACCAATTGCATGAATATGAGCTCCTCTGAGGCTTCATATACTGAATTATATCGGCGAATAGCTCATATTGGCTCAGCCACGAGAAATGGCAGTTCGGCATTGAGATGTCCTTGGTCATATTCAGAGCTTGGGGTTGAGACTCAACACAAAGAAAAGCGTGTTGGTGCCCGCCAAGAGAACTATGTTCCTGGGTGTGGTATGGGACTCGACTACGATGCGGGCACAAATGTCCCATATCGAGGCTAGGCCACGGCATCACTGTAAAGCAATTTCAAAGACTGCTGCATCCAACATAATACCATTGGGCTTCCTGCACATGAGGCCCCTTCAGTGGTGGCTGAAAGCCAAGGGCTTTTCCCCAAGGGGAAATTCATTCTGTATGATCAGGACTACACGCAGATGCCTTGGTTCTCTATCAATATGGAAGAAACTTTGGTTTCTGTCCCAAGGTCCAGTGCTGCCGAAAATCTGATTCGACAGACGCCTCTCTCACTAGTTGGGGCGCGGTCATGGACGGCCGCTTTGCCAGGGGTCTGTGGCAGGACCATCATCGCTCTTGGCATATAAATTGCCTGGAGATGTTGGCTATGTTCAGAGCTCTGAGGAGCTTCCTCTCAGACATCAAAGGCTACCACGTCCTGATACGGTCAGACAATATGTCGGTGGTAACTTATCTGAATCGACAGGGGGGACTCTATCCAGACTGGCGCATCAGAACCTCCTCTGGTCCCAAGGGAAACTGTTGTCCCTCAGGGCAATGTATGTCCCTGGGGTTCAGAATCAGGGAGCAGACATACTGTCGAGGCAGGGGCTGAGGCCCGGGGAATGTAGACTTCACCCAGATGTGATGAAGTCGATATGGGAGAGATTTGGCTTCTGATGGAAGTGGACCTGTTCGCATCTTGAGAGATGTCCCACTGTCCACTGTGGTTTTCCCTCATTCACCCAGCCCCACTGGGGTTGGATGCCATGGTATAGGTGTGGCAGAGGCTGCACTTGTACGGATTTCCCCCAATCACTCTGCTCCCGGGAGTTCTGGAGAGGGTCGGTCAAGATGGAGTCAGTTTACTTCTAGTAGCCCCATTTTGTCCGGCCCGTGTATGGTTCTCAGACATAATAGCACTCTTAATAGGTCCGGCATGGCAAATTCCTCTGAGAAGGAGATTCCTCTGTCTCAGGTGGGAGGCACAATATTCCACCCTCGCCCGCAGCTGTGGGTCTGGCTTCCGAGGGGGTTCAGTACCTAGATGCTGGCCCCTAGGGGTATCCGTATCCCCTAGGGGTATGGCATCCTCTAGGGCCCTATACTCGGGAGTGCCCCTCCAGGAGATCTGTGAGGCAGCCGGTTGGGCTACCCGACACACCTTTATCAGGTTTTACAGTCTGCACCTCCCCAACACGCCGGGTACACAAGTGCTCGTCCTAGCTTGTGCCTGAGACAGTTTCACACTAAGGTAGGTATTTTTGGCACATGGCATAGTGGCCATTCATTCCCCAGAGAGTCGTTTCTAACGACGCAGTGTGAGTTCCCTCGAAAGGGAACATTTCAGGTTACGTATGTAACCCTTGTTCCCTGAAAAGGGAACAAGACACTGCGTCGCCTTGCCACGCCCCTTCATGCCTGGGAGCGGCATGCTTCATCACAAGGCTAACGCGTGTGTGTGCTGGCGTCACTTTATACTTCCGGGTATGCTGTCACATGTTACGTCATGACGCAACACCAATCAGGATTGGAATAGTTTCATTCATACTTCAGAGGAGTACACTTAGGGAGCGTCCCCAAAGAGTCGTTTCTAACGACGCAGTGTCTCGTTCCTATCTCAGAATCAGAATCAGAATCAGAAAGAGCTTTATTGCCAAGTGTGCTTGCACACAAAAGGAATTTTCCTTGGTACTGAGGCTTCCAGTGCACATATACAAATACAGATACAACAAGTAATAGTACAAATATTAATAATATTAATACAAATTCTACAAATAAAATTATAAAAAATATGAAAATACTATAAAAATATATGGTCACAGTTGGGTTTTGTCAGAATAAACATTTACAGATAATGAACATATTTACAGTATTTTGTATAGTATGAATAAATATAAATATAAATATCACCTGAATTTTTAAGATATTGCTCTAAACAGTGGGAGTATTGCACTTACAGGCATATGCCTTGGGAGATATGTGAACTGTTCAGAAGGGAGATGGCCTGTGGGAAGAAACTGTTCCTGTGCCGAGATGTTCTAGTGGCCAGTGATCTGGGTCGCCATCTTGACGGTAACAGATCAAACAGGAGGTGTCCAGGGTGAGTGAAGTCTGAGATGATTTTACCTGCTCTCTTCCTCACTCTGGAAGAGTACAGGTCCTGGAGGGATGGCGGGGGGGGGGGGGGGCACCAATAATCCTCTCCGCAGTCCGGACTGTCCGTTGTAGTCTCCTGATGTCTGATTTGGTAGCTGAACCAAACCAGACAGTGATGGAAGTGCATAAAACAGACTCAATAATGGCTGAGTAGAACTGAATCAGCAGCTCCTGTGGCAAGTTGAACTTCCTCAGCTGGCGAAGGAAGTACAGTCTCTGCTGGGCCTTTTTCACAGTGGAGTCAATGTGATTGTCCCACTTCAGGTCCTGAGAGATGGTAGTGCCCAGGAACCTGAATGACTCCACAGCTTCCACAGTGCTGTTCATGAAGGTGAGTGGGGGGAGTGCTGGGCTGTTCCTCCTGAAGTCCACGATCATCTCCACTGTTTTGAGCGTGTTCAGCTCAAGGTTGTTATAACTGCACCAGACAGCCAGCTGTTCAACCTCCAGTCTGTAAGCAGACTCATCACCATTTTGGATGAGACCGATGACAGTGGTGTCGTCTGCAAATTTCAGGAGCTTGACAGTGGGGTCTTTAGAAGTGCAGTCGTTAGTGTACAGGGAGAAGAGCAGTGGGGAGAGAACGCACCCTTGGGGGGCGCCAGTGCTGATTGTGAGTGTCTTGGATGTGTGTTTCCCCAGTCTCACACGCTGCTGCCGGTCCGTCAGGAAGCTAGTGATCCACTGACAGATCGAGGATGGCATGGAGAGCTGGGTCAGTTTGGCTGTGAGAAGACCAGGCATGATGGTATTGAAGGCCGAACTGAAGTCCACAAAGAGGATCCTTGCATAAGTCCCTGGTCTGTCGAGATGTTGCAGGATATAATGCAGTCCCATGTTGACTGCATCATCCACAGACCTGTTTGCTCTGTAAGCAAACTGAAAGGGATCCAGCACGGGTCCGGTGATGTCCTTCAGGTGGGCCAGCACCAGTCTTTCAAACGACTTCATGACCACAGACGTGAGAGCAACAGGTCTGTGGTCATTAAGTCCAGTGATTTTGGTTTTTTTGGGGACAGGAATGATAGTGGAGCGTTTGAAGCAGCAGGGAACTTCACACTGCTCCAATGATCTATTGAAGATCTGCGTGAAGACCGGGGCCAGTTGGTCAGCGCAGGCTTTTAAACAAGCAGATGAGATGCCGTCTGGGCCTGAGGCTTTCCTAGTCTTCTGTTTTTTGAAGACTCTGCTCACGTCCTCCACACAGACCTTAAGCTCAGGGGGGGAGAGTGGGAGTGCAGGAGGTGATGGTGAATGTGTGAAGTGCAGATCAGACCGGTTGTGTGGTGTGAATGAGGGCTTTTCAAACCGGCAGTAAAATGAATTTAAATCGTCAGCCAGGTGTTGATTGTCCACAGATCGAGGGGATGGTGACTTGTAGTTGGTGATGTTCCTCAGGCCATTCTAGACTGATGATGGGTCGTTGGATGAAAACTGTTTTTTCAGTTTATCAGAGTAGTTCCTTTTAGCAACTCTGATCTCCTCTGTCAATCTGTTTCTGGGCTGGTTATACAAGATTTTAACCCCACTTCTGTAAGCATCCTCTTTGGCATGACGAAGGTGTTTGAGTTTCCCAATAAACCATGGTTTATCATTAGTGAATGATAAGAATATCTCAGGGAACAATGGTTACAGATGTAACCCGAGACGATTTCCAATGGGCCTTTTTGCACCTGGTCATTCATTCGTTTTAAATGATCAGATAGCTATCTATTTTGTTAAAACTTCTCCATTTACAGTGGGAAAAATAACTGTGTCTCCGCAAAATGAATATAAATCTAATGTTCAATTCCTGTACTTTATGCAAATTTAACAGCGTTCACGTCAGAGAAAGCAAGATCCAGATCAAAGACTGCACTTGGAGAGAGAGAGAGGCATCAGCATTGGTAAGTCTATTATTGATCATTTATTACTTTTAATGAAGACGACTGTGTGCTTCAGGATGAGACGCCGAGCTTTGTTTCATTTGCGGCAGTTTGTGTGTTGGCTTGCGTGCTGCAGTAGCGCTGTCATATCTGGGTACCGGGACCTGTTTTAAAACACTCTTAAATGTTGAGTTTTAACCATTTTACGAGGAGTACAATTTACATTTGTGGCTTCAACAACCAGATGCATGTTCTCCAGTTTCATCTGGAATGCAAAAAAAATTCCTCTCTTTCGGTCTTTTCATGATTGGATAGCTATCCGATCAGAGAAAACACATGAAGTGACCAGGTACACATAAACGGTGTAACCACGATGCATCACATTCATTTTGATGTGTGTGGAATGTTTAATAAGGACTCTATACTGAATACCTCAGAAATTTATAGCATTAACTATGTAAAGCGGAACAAGCTGTTAGTCAGTCAACTTGTGCATGCTTGACAAGCAGTGGTCGCGCTAATGGTTTGTCAGAGTTGAATGCTTTTATTGACTTGCGGAGTTTAATTCTCACACTTTAATTTTATAATTGCTACCTTAATATAACAAGCTGTGTTACTATGAGGAATGATTACCTCAAAATGTAGATCTGTATGCAGGTACGAGGTACTTCATCTGAATGAAATACCTAGATCTCTCTTACTTTTGCTCAAGTGCCAAAGATTAACCCTCAGCGTGACAATGTTGGCATGCGTCCCATACGTTGCTGACCCCTGAGCTAGAGTATTATGGCCACAAAATTACTGCCTATCAAAATTTGCCCACGGCAGTTCAGCAGCTCGCAGGCCCCTTTTGAGTGCAAGGTTGTGGAGAGTACCACTGCAATCTGGCAGATTTCTCCCCCACTGTGATCAAGCACCTGAATTGACTTTTTAAAAGGCTGAAAGTGCACTCAACTAAACTCTGCCTTGTAAAACTCAGTTGTAATGAAGTTTCAGGTATTTGTGTTGAAATACAACATGCTACAGTGACACAAAGGTTTAGTGAATTCACCCCTGAGTATCTTGACGTAAACAATAATGCAACTCGTTGGCTTACAGTTTGGTGAACCATCAACAGGGAAAGACCAGCAAGCAGTCACATTGATATTACTGCTTGACGAGAGTTCTGGGACACTCGATGCTGAAATTGTGAAAGAACTGACAGAGTTCACAGTGTAATAGCCAGCCTGGCGGAGAAAAATAGAATATTTGATGTTCTCTTTATATACAAAAAAAAATAAAGAACCCTCATTTACCATTCATGAGCTATTTCTTTTTAATTATACATTTGTATTTGTTTTAGTCAAATATACAGTGCACAAGAAGCAGAACTCCACTTACCCTCCAAGTTTGTCCTGTTTCTGCAACATCTCCATAATAGATCAGGATGAAAGAGCGATGAACATTGTAGGCTAAAACCACTTGGAAAGAGGCCACCTTCAAAACAACAACAGACAGCATTCAAAATCTTCCAAACAAACCAGACAGATCATCCATTGAAAATCAAAGATTACTGTAGGTCTTACCCCTCCACCATTAAAGTATGGCACACTGTCCCATGTAGCGACAAAAGCTGAAGTAGCAGCAAAAGGTATGTTAGGGAAGTATCGCTGAACAGCTGTAGTGACTTGGGTCAGTACAGCACTGCTTGTATCCTGTTTATAGGAGATAGTTCCTCCACGTCTATTGTCAAGGTGAGTCCAAAGAGGAGCAATGATGTCTCTTCCGGAATCCAGAGAAGGGTTGTAGGCAGACAGCGGCTCGGTAAACGTTAGATGACCATTGTTGTTCACCTAAATTTATGACCACATTTTTCAAAGGTATTTTAAAGAGAATTTTGAATAAATTTGAGGTATCAAAATAACTTGTGCTCACAAAGATTTGACTGTATGTGCATCCAAAGTATTTGAAAGGCTGCTGCAAGAAAATGGCTTCAGAGCTTCCATTTCCAGAAAAGGGGTTCAATATTTTTTCATTCTCCAAAGCTAGGAATCTAGTTGGCACTAAAAATGTGCAAGTGACAATTAATTTTTCAGTTCTGGTGTCAAAACATAAGCTCAAAAATGTTACTTTTGAAACATTGTCTTACAGTTCGGTGAGCCATCAACACGGAAAGACCAATACCCAGGCACATTGATATTGCTGTTGGTTGAGAGTTCTCTGGCCTTGGTTATTGGAATTGTGAATGAATGGACAGAGTCCATTGTACGATAACCAGCCTGTAGAAGTAAACTGAATTTTTAGACTTCCCAACCTTTTCAAAACAAAGCTTTATTTTGGTAGTACATGAAGTATTGAATGAATGATTTCAAACTCGATGATCATGAAATTCAGTAATTTGTCAAATGAAGACCTGTACTCCACATACCGTCCAACTTTGTACTGTTGTAGCAATATCACCATAATTGAATAGGATAAAAGAGCGATGAACATTGTAGGCTAAAACCACTTGGAAAGTCACCACCTTCACAATATAAATAAACAGCATTCAAAATCATCCAAATGAAAAACAGAGATAATTTATTGATAATCATTTTATTACTGTTAGTCTTACCCCTCCACCACTATAGTATGGCACCCTGTCCCAGGTAGCAATAAAAGCAGATGTAGCAGCAAATGTTATGTTAGGGAAGTATTGCTTAACAGCTGCAGTGACTTGTGCCAGTACAGCGCTGCTTGTGTCCTCTCTATAGGAGATAGTTCCTCCACGTCTATTGTCAAGGTCAGTCCAAAGAGGAGCAATGATGTCACTTTCAGACTTGAAAACGGGGCTGTAGGCATATATTGGCTCAGTAAATGTTATCTGGCCATTGTTGTTGACCTAAATTAAGAACCAAAGCAAGTTTTCATATCAAAATGTTTGTCTAAACTAAATATGAATGATGCAGTGCACCGCTAAAACAGACAATTAAAAAGATCCACAAAATATTAGTATAAATTATTGAATATTCTTATAATTTTATCAATCTGCAACCACAATAAAAAAAACTCAAATGCTTACAAAGATCTGACTGTATGTGGTTTGGAAGTATTTGAAAGGCTGCTGCAAGGAAATGGCTTGAGAGCTTCCATCATCTGACATGGGGTTTCGTGTGTCTCCATCCCCAAAAGGTAGGAAATTAGCTGGTGATAAAGACATTGTAAACAATAATGCATTATTATGAATTTTCAAAGAAACTTCCAAATGAACAGTCCTTTGTAAAATCTTCTATTTTAATTATCAGTTATGCAACAATTTATGCAAATTCATGATTATTCATCCTGGCTATTCATTTCAGACACATTAGTTCCCTTTTGAGGGAACTCGTTGTTGCTTCATGATGTTGTCACTATGGGAACGCTGAAGCACATTTGAAATCCCGTCAATTCTATTGAAGGAGTTAGATGACGTAGTGTGGAATGTCATTAAGACCATTCAATAGTACCTGCTTTAAACATCATACATTTCTTTGTCTTCAGGAAGCTGCATGTCTGTGTGTACTCATATGATTGTTTGTCAGATCATTTGTCGTATTGATCATCTCATTTTGTGGATCATTCTAGTATGGCAAGTATAGGAGTGCGTTGCCTTGCTTCATATTTAGGGACGACACACTCAATCTTTGTGTGGTTTGTTTGGGAGCGAGGCACCCTCAGTTAGCCCTCGAGGCATTGATTGATTTACATACAACCAAATTATTAGTTAGTAATCGGACTGACGGTTCATGTAAATACCGTAATCGATCTGATTGAGCGCGATCCGAATGAGCTTGATCCGAATGAAATTTCGATCGGATTGAAAGGGGTGGTTTATTCCTTTTCTAAATCGATCGGGATAACATGTAAACACTTGATCGGATTAAAAACTGAAACTGAAGGACTGCACATGTGCAATGACTTTGAAATAGCGCAATGACTTATGACACGCTGAGCGAGCTGTTCTTCCTGTTGAATAAAGTGTCATAGAAATGTGCATTCCGTCATTCTAAAATTCTCCTTTCACTCAGCGTCTGTGAAGTGAAGCAGGACAACATCCCACCAGTCCTTGTTTCGGATTTCCATTCACAGACGACGGTTTTGGGCGCAGGGAGGGGCATTTTTACTGTGTGATAAATATAAGCAGCATGGCACAATGGTTCATATGCTAATTGTCTCTTTTGTCTCTAAATATTAAGTCTTCTGTTTAAAACAAAAAAGAACCAATGCAGGAGAATGGTTATTATGCGCAGATAGCAGGAAATTGTGTTTATTCATGCAGTGTGTGCATGTCAAAAAATCTATTCCGATACGAAGCTGTGTCCAGCTCTGCTTCCTCACTCATATGCATATGAGGAGCTACTCCAGGTAGTAAATCATGCAATGGCCAAACCAAAACTAGATTGACTAGAAGGAAAACAGGAAGCAGCTAGTAGCTAGCTCTATGAGAGCTTTGTGACTGTGCAATATCACGGCAGAATATCCCTATTACCCGGTGTAAACCAGAAGAGGGAAACAAAGAGAGTCTCATATCAATAGCTCAATTCTCAAATGACATTTTTTTTTCTCAAAACAATAAGTTCAGATCTCCGAACAATTACTTACTTGAGGCTCGATTGCTCCTGTCTGCCTCGCTGCTGCTGGTTGGTTTGTGTCTGTAAGCCTCGTATATCTCTCTGTTTTGAATCATTATTTACTAGCATTTCCTGTTGTTTATATTGCTAAATATAACCTACTCAATATCCCCTATTAACTTTACATCGCTAGCTTCAATCTAAATCTAGCCTGTTAGCGTGCCATCATTGCGCTCATTTATTTATTTATTTTGCTTGCGCGCTCGCGCCTTTTACCAATTCATCAAACATCTGAGGTGAGTATCAGTCAGTCAAACAAACACGGTGAGTCATGTCATCTTCTCCTCTTATTGTCACTTGCACTTCATGTAACATGTATAGCATAGCCTTCTCTGTCAGCACAGGATTTACATGTGATGAATGCAGGGAGATAGTCAGGCTGACAGAGAAGATTTCAGAACCAGAGACACGCATCCAAACTTTAATTGAGGTTAATTGTAAGGTGCAAAGGCTTTAGATACTACATTGTTCGGTTCCGGGTGTAGTGGAACCCGTGCAGCAGGGCAATTGGGTGACGGTGAGACGCTGTAGTGGTGGGAAAAAACACCGCTCTTCTGTTCCGATTACAACATGAAACAGATTCCCCTCTCAGTGAAACACCCACTGAGAATCCTGTTGAATGTGCTCTAGTTATTGGCGATTCTATTACACGGAACGTGAAAATAGAGACACCAGCCACCAGTCACATGTTTGCCGGGAGCCAGAGCGCCTGACTTCAAAGCAAATTTAAAAGTGCAGGCTGACTGTCTGCAGAAGTGGTGCCCGCAAAATAATATACAATTCATAAACAATTGGAAAAGTTTTTGAGGCAGACCTGACCTGTTGAAAAGAGATTGTATTCATCCCTCCTGGGATGGTGCTGCTCTTCTCTCTAATAATATGGCACATAGTCTTAGAGCTCAAACATGACAATCTGGGGCTCAGGTCAGAAAGCAGACAAACTGGCTAAACCGACAGTTTGCTAGCTGTCTCACGTCACTGAGGTCAGATAAACCCCATCATATAGAGACTCTTTGACCTAAATATCATCACATAGAGACTGTGTCTGTTCCCCGAATTAGGAAATACAAAAAAACTTCCAAAAAATTCATCTAAGAGAAAAAAACAAATAAAAAACAGAAATAATACAAATGTACAAATGATAAAGCTCAGGTTGCTGAAAATTCGATCCCTTACTTCAAAAGCACTTATCGGTAATGATATGATCACAGACTATAAACTAGATGTGCTGTGTTTGACAGAAACCTGGGTAAAACCAAACAATTACATTACTTTAAATGAGTGCACCCCCAAAATTACAGTTATAAATATGAACCTCGTATGAAAGGCAAAGGGGAAGGTGTTGCTGTAATTTATAGTAATATTTTCAGAATTACTAAGAAGTCTAGTTTCAAATATAATTTGTTTGAAGTGTTGGTGCTAAATGGAACAATATCTAGTGTAAATGATAAATCACATTTGAGATTTGTGCTGGCTACTGTATACAGGCCACCGGGTCAAGAATTTGCTGACTTTCTATCAGAGTTAGTACTGGCTGCAGATAAAGTCCTAAATGTTGTTGATTTTAATATACATGTAGATAACGAAAAAGATGCATGGGGGGAGCATTTATTTATTTATGAAGAGAAAGTTGAACACAGACCGTGAATCCCTTTTCAGGTTTCATCATGAATGTTTGTCCCATAAATCGCAATAAGCTTTATGCTTTGTTACTTTTGATATAAAACAAAGTATCAGCTTTCAAATTCTGTCCATTTTATCACACATTTCAAACATGAAATACTGTTTTAGCGCTCTTTAATGTGGTGCGAGAGATCACAGTAGAAGTGGAGCACGAGTGAAAGCGATCAATTCCTCCTCCTTTACTACAGAACGAATTAAAAATGAATATCAGAAAATGTGTTAAAAGATACAGTCCAGCTTATCGAAATCCGTATCATGTATCTCATGTAAATCGCTCAATCAGTGTTTCAACCACAGAAAGACGTCAATAAAACAGCTTGTAAACAAATGTCACCTATCAGCTTACGGTATAAGGCAAAAATAAGGACTGCGCACTAACCATTACCATAGTAAACATGGTAAATATGACCACTTGAAGAAATCAGACAAATCATAAAGCAGGGGTGCCCAACCCTGCTCCTGCCGACCGACTGTCCTGCACAGTTTATCTCCAACCCTAATTAAACACACCTGCCTTTAATTTTCAAGTGATCCTGAAGACCTTAATTGGTTGCTTCAGATCCTGAAGACCTTAATTGGTTGCTTCAGGTGTGTTATATTAGGGTTGGAGATGAATTGTGCAGGACAGTCGATCGGCAGGAGCAGGGTTGGGCACACCTGTCATAAAAGCTATCGCAATCATGTTTTTATTTTATCTGTCAATAGCCTACCTAAAAATAAATAGCCATATCACAATAGCCATATCACATAAAATAAAGCAACTCCGGTTTTTCGAGAGCTTAAAAAAAATGTATGCAAAATGTGTTTAAAATTTGATAAACACAGCATTTGATCTATTGTTATAGTTTCACAGTGTTTATAATGCAATATGTAAATGCATTTTATGACACATTTTTGGTCATTGAGAAATCACAGGATATGATCTGTGTTTCAGTATAATTATTGATGATTAACATCATCAATAAATACCCAACACATTAGAGATTATCCACATAATTTCTATTGGCTTTTTTTTTTTCTCTATAACAACTATGTCGTATAAACGCACGTCTACAAAAGTTCTTATTGAGAATTAACTGTAGTAATATAAGTGAAGCGTGTAATGCTGTTTTTGTTGTTTAGCATAGGAGGGCTATGCTGTGTTCTTGAGAGATTTGATAGTGTTTAATGTTCCTTTGGGATTTAAATGGTTTCTATTGTCTGAGTTTTGTGGGTCACCATTGTGCTGAAGAGTAGAGCCTGTGCTTCAGTCCAACAGAAGACCTTGGGGGAGCCCGCCCGACCGATGCTGACCTGGCCGTTGGACTAGTAAATGTATTGCTTGCATACTATCTCTATTTCTTCGAATTTGTTGTCTGTCTGACCATGTTACGGAATCTATCTGGTCCTCCATTTATCTTCATGATAGTCAAGTTTGTTTATTTATTTTTCTGGTGAAAGTGTCTTGCCTCAGGCTATAATGCAAATCGATTTTTCAAAATTTGCAGATTCATCTATGGTAGCTTGATATTATAATATTGACAATATATGGCTATTACCTACCACACAAACATTGAATTGATTTAGCATATCCCTTATGTAAAACAGTAGCCATAGGCTACTATAATGACGCTGGCTTGTAAACGTGAGCTACGTGATCTTTTGACGTTTTAAAAAAAAATAAAACCCATGAAATTATATTCATATGACATGCTGAAATACACTCACCTAAAGGATTATTAGGAACACCATACTAATACTGTGTTTGACCCCCTTTTGCCTTCAGAACTGCCTTAATTCTATGTGGCATTGATTCAACAAGGTGCTGAAAGCATTTTTTAGAAATGTTGGCCCATATTGATAGGATAGCATCTTGCAGTTGATGGAGATTTGTGGGATGCACATCCAGGGCACGAAGCTCCCGTTCCACCACATCCCAAAGATGCTCTATTGGGTTGAGATCTGGTGACTGTGGGGGCCATTTTAGTACAGTGAACTCATTGTCATGTTCAAGAAACCAATTTGAAATGATTCGAGCTTTGTGACATGGTGCATTATCCTGCTGGAAGTAGCCATCAGAGGATGGGTACATGGTGGCCATAAAGGGATGGACATGGTCAGAAACAATGCTCAGGTAGGCCGTGGCATTTAAACGATGCCCAATTGGCACTAAGGGGCCTAAAGTGTGCCAAGAAAACATCCCCCACACAATTACACCACCACCAGCAGCCTGCACAGTGGTAACAAGGCATGATGGATCCATGTTCTCATTCTGTTTACGCCAAATTCTGACTCTACCATCTGAATGTCTCAACAGAAATCGAGACTCATCAGACCAGGCAACATTTTTCCAGTCTTCAACTGTCCAATTTTGGTGAGCTCTTGCAAATTGTAGCCTCTTTTTCCTATTTGTAGTGGAGATGAGTGGTACCCGGTGGGGTCTTCTGCTGTTGTAGCCCATCCGCCTCAAGGTTGTGCGTGTTGTGGCTTCACAAATGCTTTGCTGCATACCTCGGTTGTAACGAGTGGTTATTTCAGTCAAAGTTGCTCTTCTATCAGCTTGAATCAGTCGGCCCATTCTTCTCTGACCTCTAGCATCAACAAGGCATTTTCGCCCACAGGACTGCCGAATACTGGATGTTTTTCCCTTTTCACACCATTCTTTGTAAACCCTAGAAATGGTTGTGCGTGAAAATCTCAGTAACTGAGCAGATTGTGAAATACTCAGACCGGCCCGTCTGGCACCAACAACCATGTCACGCTCAAAATTGCTTAAATCACCTTTCTTTCCCATTCTGACATTCAGTTTGGAGTTCAGGAGATTGTCTTGACCAGGACCACACCCCTAAATGCATTGAAGAAACTGCCATGTGATTGGTTGATTAGATAATTGCATTAATGAGAAATTGAACAGGTGTTCCTAATAATCCTTTAGGTGAGTGTATATGCCAATGTACCTGGGATGAAGACATTTCACATGCAACGCTGGCAGTCTGCACAAGACGTGAGACAACAAATGCACGTGTATCCCCTGGTGTAACCACTACAGATTTTACGACCGTAGTAGAAGACAATACTGTTTCCCAACTGTAGGGGGACCCCGAGAGCAAAAACGCAAAAACGACATAGTGCTGCTTTAATATGCAGAAATCTATTGCAGTCTTTTCTATTAACTTCAAGTTTTTTTTTTTTTTTTTTTATTATTTAAGTTTCTGTTTAATAAATACAAATTATTGCACACTTAATGTCTATTATTGTCCTGACACTCGTTTGTATGTTTTTATATTAGAAACTTATGACTTTGAGTAAAACATCCTTGAGAAAATGTAAGGCAATCATTTTCCAAGTTCCCTTTCGAGGGAACTCAACACTGCGTCGAGAATCGACACTTTGGGGACGCTCCCTTAGCGTGCTCCTCTGAAGTAAGAATGAAACTAATCCAATCCTGATTGGTGTTGCGTCGTGACGTAACATGTGACGGCATAACCGGATGCATAAAGTGACGCTGACACACACACACATCAGCTTTAGCTCTTCAGCAAGCGCTCTCTGTGAAACTGTCTGTCTTATTCGGTGTTGTTTGTCTGTCCAAAGCTCTGTATTATGGCGAGTGAACAATACACTAAGTGTGTGCACCCCTGCCCAAGATAATATATATGCCACGGGTGGCGACATGCATCAGCTGTGTGTATGTGTTTTGTTTAGGGGCACAGCACGCACTGTCAGCTCTCGAGAGGGCTGCCTGTGCACACTGTGAAACACTTCCTATTAGAGTGCTGCGCTCCCGCTTGGCTTTATTATTTCCTGATGATGGCCAGGCTCGCGATCCCCGCGGTTCGGGTCCCGCGTCCATTGAGGCGGCGCGACGCCTTAGATCGTGGAGATCGCAGAAGGATCTCGCGGATGAGAACGAGACTGCTGAGGCACCTTTTCTCTCATCATCCGCAGATTCTATGACACTCGTTCACGACGCAGAAGCCCGCGATGCGGCTTCTTCTGCCCGTGACGAGTGCCCAGTGCTCGAGCTATCTGTTTATAAGGAAGTAGATGTGCTCAGCATCGGGAACGAGCAACATGAGTCACACTCGCCGGCTTATGTTTCTGCTTATGTAGAGCTCGTGGAGGTTGTGATGCATGCTGTGGCCAGACTAAATAATTATATATGAGCTGGCCACAAAATAAGCAGGATGATCCCCGTCAAAATGAACTAGACGAGAGATTCCTGAAGCACCATTCACAACCTCAGAGCCGGGGCTTACTGTTTTTCCCAGATCTTTATAAAAATATAAATATATATGTGTAGATCCTGGGAAAAACCCCACTCTTTACGTATCTCACCACATTCATTATATGTTTATTCGAATGTGGTGGGTGCGAGAGAGTCGGGTTATGGCAAGATGCCGCAGAGGAAGCTTTAGCGATCTATCTTTCTCCTGTTCCAGCATCTTCACTTTAAGCCCCGGCGCTGCCCAACAAACCGTGCAGGGACACCTCTGCACTGGTTGGCTGGGCTTATATGGTGCAGGAAATCGATGTTGCTCTTCCGCCGTTAAAAACGTTTCGGGTCACATCGGTTTCCAGCGAACGCAGGCTGCACTGTCCGCCCCACATTTTTGCGGCCAGGCAGCATTCGCGTTCGCCAATCGAGAATCATTTTCGGTCCAGCCCTGCCGGAAACCTGCTTCAGGGGGTCGAGAACGAATCCCGATTAATTACCGAAGCCAGGCTCGAGAGCCTGGTTCCTTTGGTAAAATATTTAGAAAAGGTCAGGCTGGTGCGTGCCTGCACTCTAGGACGATTTTGCAGGCGTACCAGGCCGATCTTCTTAAAGATCTAAGTGAGGCAAATATTTCCTGTTGGCCGCTCCGCTATCTCCTTCTGGCCTGTTTCCAACGCTGTCACTACAGTCGTTGACAGGTTTCAGGAAGCGAAAAAAAAAAAAAGAAAAAAAAAGAGAGCGTTGCCTCTAGAGCCCCTCCTGAGGGAGTTTGGCAAACAGAGGAAGCACTCTCAACCGAAGTTCTCCAGCCAGAAGGGTGACCTGAGGGCCGTCCTTCGGGCGTAGAGGTCCTAATTGTAGGACCTCTGAGGGCTGCCCCCCCGCTGTGAAACAATCGAGGTTGTTCTAGCAGCAGGTGCCCTCAGGGAAGAAGATGTTGTCACGCCGTCTTTGACGCTTCGGGCCACATCGATTTCCAGCGAACGCACTCCGTGGCGTTCGCCCCAAAAGCTTGCAACAGGGCACCGACTATGGTCAGAAAATCTGTATCGACTTTTTTCCTGCCGGTCCTCCGCTTCAGGAAGTCGAGAATAGTGCTCGGAAAACACCCGAGGCCAGTCTCGAGGGGCTGGTTCCCTTAGTAGATTTTGTAGAAGAATGGCAACGCCTTCCGAATATATCTATATGGGTCCTGTATATTATAAAATATTATAAAATATGGGTACAGATTTCAGTTCGGTCACCGACCTCCCTAGTTTGCTGGGGTGGTACCGACTGCAGTGATTCCAGAACAGGCTCGGGTTATGGAACAAGAGGTACAGACTCTACTGGAATTAAGGGGCCATAGAATGTGTTCCCCTACCAGGCAGGGAGTCCGGGTTTTACAGTCGGTACTTTATAGTTCCAAAGAAGGATGGCGGACTGAGGCCAATTTTAGATCTAGGGCTTTTGAATCGTTCTTTGAGGAGATTCAGGTTCAAAATGCTTACTATTCCCATTATCGTGAGCCATATCAGATCCGAGGACTGGTTTGTCACGATGGATCTAAAAGACGCTTATTTCATGTCTCCATCCTTCCATGTCACTAGAGGTTCCTGAGGTTGCTTTCGGGGGCGAAGCATACCAATATCGGGTTCTTCCGTTCGGCCTAGCTTTCTCTCCTCGCACGTTCACAAAGTGTGTGGATGCGGCTCTGGCTCCACTGAGGCTTCAGGGCATCCGTATACTGAATTACATCGACGACTGGCTCATATTGGCCCAGTCTCGAGAAATGGCAGTTCGGCATCGAGATGTCGTCCTTGACCACATTCAGAACCGGGGGTTGAGGCTCAACACTAAGAAAAATGTGTTGGACCCAGCTCAGAAGACTACTCTTCTGGGCGTGGTATAGAATTCGGTTACGATGCGGGCACGTATGTCTCCCGCTCGTATCGAATCCATCCTGGCCATGGTGTCCGGGATAAAGCTAGGCCATCACTGTAAAGCAATTTCAAAGACTGCTGGGCCTCATAACAGCGGCATCCAACATAATTCCTTTGGGCCTGTTTCACATGAGGCCCCTTCAGTGGTGGCTCAAAGCCAAGGGTTTTTTCCCCAAGGGGAATCTGTTCCATATATATATATATATATATATATATATATTTTTTTTATTCATTTAGCTGACACTTTTATCCAAAGCGACTTACAATTGCTATATACATGTCAGAGGTCGCACGCCTCTGGAGCAACTAGGGGTTAAGTGTCTTGCTCAGGGACACAATGGTGTCTCACAGTGGATTCATAGGATATAATAAAGGTTACGCGCAGATGCCTTCGTTCCCTATTAATATGGAAGAAACCTTGGTTCTTGTCCCAAGGGCTAGTGGTAGGGGTGTCATGTCGCCGGGAAACTGTTTCGACAGACGCTTCCCTCGCTGGCTGGGGCGCGGTCTCGGACGGCCGCTTTGCCAGGGGTCTGTGGCAGGACCATCATCATTCTTGGCATATAAATTGCCTAGAGATGTTGGCTGTGTTCAGGGCTCTGAGGAGCTTCCTCACAGACATCAAAGGTTACCACGTCTAAGTGGTAGCTTATCTAAACCGACAAAGAACACTCAGATCGCGCCCTCTATCCAGATTGGCGTATCAGATCATTTTATGGCCCCAAGGGAAAATATTATCTATAAGAGCAATATATGTCCCGGGGGTTCTGAATCAGGGAGCAGACATCCTGTCGAGGCAGGGGCTGAGGCCCGGGGAATGGAGACTCCATCCAGAGGTGGTGGAGTTCATATGGCAGAGGTTTGGACCAGTGGAAGTGGATCTGTTTGCGTCCCGAGGGACTACTGTCCACTTTGGTTCTCCCTCACTCCCTCACTCACTCACTCCCTCACTCCCTCTCCCAGCCCCGCTGGGGTTGGATGCCATGGTACAGGCCTGGCTGAGGCTTCGCCTGTATGCTTATTCCCCCGATCGCTCTGCTCCCGGGAGTCCTGGAGTGGGTCCGTCAGGAGGGCATCAGTCTTCTTCTGATAGCCCTGTTTTGGCCAGCCCGAGAATGGTTTTCAGACTTAATTTCACTCCTGATAGCTCCGCCATGGCAGATTCCTCTGAGGAGGGGTCTGTTGTCTCAGGCGGAGGGCACTATATTCCATCCTCATCCAGAGCTGTGGAAATTGTGGGTCTGGCCTCTGAGGGGGCTCAGTACCTAGATGCTGGTCTATCATCTGGGTGGTCGAAACCATACTTATCTCTAGGGTTCCGTCTACTAGGAGATTATATGGCCTCAAGTGGAATATTTTTCTACTTGGTGTAGAGAACTTGAGTTAGACCCAGTTAACTGCCCAATGGCTTCAGTTCTGGAGTTTCTTCAAGATCGTTTCTCTGCAAATCTCTCCCCATCCACACGTAGGGTGTACGTGGCTGCCATTGCGGCGTTCCATGCACCACTAAATGTTGGGCCTTTAGGGAGGCACCAACTGGTCATACTATTTCTCCATGGTATTGGAGGATGAGACCGACAGTCAGGTCCAGGGTTCCTTCCTGGGACCTGGCGGTGGTTCTCGAAGGGCTATCCCTTGGCTCCCTTCGAATACCTCCAGTCGGCTTTGCCTAGGACCTCACGTTCAAGATAGCCTTTCTCTTAGCTATTTCTTTAAAGAGACTGGGAGATCTCCAAGCCCTGGCATTATCGCCAGCTTGCTTGGGGTGTGCCCCCGGCGGAGTTAAGGCCATCCTGCATCCGAGACCCAGCTATGTGCCTTAAGTGCAATTTATCATGGCTAGGTCCATGGTCCTGCAAGTATTTCATCCTCCACCTCATGTGTCGGCAGAAAAGGAGAGGTTCCTTGCTCTGCCAGTCAGAGTTCCGAGTATTACCTTGAGAGGTCCTCTTCTTGGAGGAGGTCGGACCTACTGTAGTGTGTTTTGGATCACCTATTAGGGGCTCCCGGCTATACAAACCATAGGTAGGCCTACAAGGTGCAGAATTTCCCTTCACCTTTGGCCGTTAGGGCTCATTCTAACAGAGGCATGGCGTCCTCTAGGGCCCTCCTTTCGGGAGTTCCCATCAAGGAGATCTGTGAGGCAGCCGGTTGGGCTACCCCACACACTTTTGTTAGGTTCTATAGTCTGCACCTCCCTAGTACGCTTGGCGCACACGTGCTTTCGTCCTAGCTGAGTGCCTGAATCAGTTTCACTCCGGGGCAGGCCTGTTTTCGGTGCGTGGCCTAGTGGGCATTCGTTCCCCAAAGTGTCGATTCTCGACGCAGTGTTGAGTTCCCTCGAAAGGGAACGTCTCGGGTTATGACTATAACCCTTGTTCCCTGAGAAGGGAACGAGACACTGCGTCGTCCTGCCATGCCCCTCGAGGCCTTTATGCATCCGGTTATGCCGTCATATGTTACGTCACGACGCAACACCAATCAGGATTGGATTAGTTTCATTCTTACTTCAGAGGCGCACGCTAAGGGAGCGTCCCCAAAGTGTCGATTCTCGACGGAGTGTCTCGTTCCCTTCTCAGGGAACAAGGGTTATAGTCATAACCCGAGACGTTTTCTAAGTACAGTCAACTAACTACATTTTATAGTGTAAATATATTGCAAATACAATTTTCAATATATGAAAAGTGGCAATTCCTTATGTATTATTCAATATAATGTAATTAGTGCTGTCAAACGATTAAAATATTTAATCGCGCTTAATCGCATTAATGTCATAGTTAACTCGCGATTAATCGCACATTTTTATCTATTCTAAATGTCTCTTGATTTCTTTTTGTTCATTATTTTTTCTCATTTTAATGCTCTTATCAACATGAAAAAAGTGGATTGCTTGCTTTGTGCACATTTTTTTTTTATTGAAAACAACATTGGCAATACTGTGCTCAATTTCACACTAACATTCTCACTTGGAGCAAATAATTTCTTTGTAACACTGTCCATCAATAAAAGGGTGAAAGAAATACTGACGAGGTACTGATATTGACGAGGGGGCGGAGAATTCGCATCAGCTGTGTGTGTGTGCTTGGCCATCATCAAGTGGTACTTCAGACTGGACGTGCTGCGTTGATGATAGCTCAGTTCATAACGACAAAACACACAGATCACTTTGGTCTAGTCAATGAAACCATTTGGCAACTTTTTAAAAGTAAACTTTCCATTCAGAATCTTATTGGCATCCATTTCGGCGTCTCGCGCTCGTCATCCACTCAAAACGTAACGTTAACCTATTTGGCCGGCTCGCAAGCCCAAACAAGTGTGTGCGCGTGCCTGTTGTTTTGTTTCCGGTCTAGCTAGATCCACTTGCGCTTTGGTCGACGAAGCAACAAAACGTCCTCGCACTGCGCAAGCCCTTGAAATGAATGGGTTTCATAGCGCAGCACATGCAGCGTCCTGTTGCATGTCTTTTTGTCGAATATCTTCATAACATAAGAGCAGTCTTATGATGAACGTAAAGAGTTTTGACTCCTGAATGAGAATGAGGCGCCTGTGAGATCCACGTCTCTGTCAGCAGCGGCTGCTCTTAAAGTGACAGTACACAGTAGCCACTAATTATCTCTGTTGTTAAAGTTAATCAAAGAACAAAGGGAACAGAGAAAACAGTCACTGATCTTGACTAAAGAACTTTTGTAACTTTAATAAGGATTAGCCTATATATAATTTAAAATGTATGCAGCACAGACTGTTTGATAACTTTATTCAATTTCTGTATTATGAAAAACTGTACTTTTACAATTTCTGTAAAAAAAGGGGGGGGGGGTTATCCAGACATCAATGGCTTATTGATCACTATAGGTGTTATCATTTAGTTGTTGTTGCTAGTTTAGGTTGAGTTCAGAAGCACTACGCTATTACACTAGTGAACTGACTCGAGGCCCACAGAGAATGAAATTAATAGTTGAAATAAAAAACAAAGTCATTATTTTTGTTTTGTTTTTGCGCACAAAAAGTTTTCTCATCGCTTGATAAACTTAAGATTGAGCCACTGTAGTCACTTGGACTATTTTAACGATGTCTTTAATAACTTTTCGGGGCTGACAAGTGTCAATCACTTAGAAGCCTATGGAGGAGTGATCCAGCTCTCAGATTTAATCAAAAATATCTTAATTTGTGTTCTGAAGATGAACGAAGGCCTTACGGGGTTGGAACAACATGAGGGTGAGTAATTACTAACAGAATTTTCATTTTTGGGTGAACTATCCCTTTAATAGAAGGACTCAGTACCTTAAATATAGTTGCAAATAAAACCTTTGTGTTTTTTACATTATTTAATTTAATTTGTGAAGAAATATGATAATCTAGCAGCTTTAACAGCATTTTATAAATAAAGATTATCTAAAAAATATCATAAGATACTTGCAATTTATCTTTAAGCCACTTATGCTCAGCATGGCGAGAAATCCGACTAAGATTCAGAGTAACATAATTTAACCACAGTTGATCAATCAACCTCCACCTCAGTGAGACATGTCATTTGACATCACATAAAAGATGGTGGCAAGTCCTGCTCCCAACAAGCATAGCGTATGACCTTATGTCAAATATAAAACTTAACTTTAACATGAGTCATTACTTTATGTAATGATATCAACATTTTTGTTTTTTCATCAGCTGTTTTCAAAGCGAATGCCAGCCTTTAATATATATATTTTTTTTTTTTTACTTTTGCCATAATTGACACAAAAACAAAAAATGCTCTAGTCGTGTCATGTGTTGTGTCACTTGCCTGAACTTTTCTTTTCTTTTTTTTCAAACACCTTTAGGAGAACATTAAAGAGCATCAACATAAACGGTCACTTGAATGCCTGTGTGTTTTCCTTCGGACAATTAGAATCTGATGACATTTAACTCTGGCGTGATTTCACACATGCTTCAGACTCCGGTGCACACTGGAAACAATCCCATTGATCCCAAAACACCATGATTCAGCATCTCGTTCTCTTCTCAACCAGGTTGCATACATAACCAGAGACTTTTTCTGCTCAGTTGTTGTCCGCTGGTGTGGACGCTAATATAGTCATAGCTAATATCGTTATAGTTATCTTTGTAGTTCTCATTTTTGTTTTGAACGAGCCTGTTAGAGTTAGACTTTACTGAACAACTGTTAACCAGCACAATGTGGGCAAATTGAACAGGGCTTGAAATGTAGTTTATCTGGGACAAGTTAATACAATCACAGTATTTTGCGATCATCTAAAATTGACCAGAGACTTAGCTCTTAATGTTAGCAAAATATAGTCAAGCCCCTGAACATATCTACTTTCTTAGACTACTTAGAAAACTATCCACCGGTTTCACAGACAAGGTTTAAATTAGTCCCAGACTAAAATGCAGCCCTGTCTTTGAAATCGGGCCTATATATTGCACAACATATTATACAGTTCTGCTATTTTACAATCATGTATTGTTATAAGAGGGTTTGTATGTCTATTATATTTGAAAAAAAGCATGATTCATCTTACTTCAGCACATTCTGAACAAAAACAGTCACACATATATATATATATATATATATATATATATATATATATATATATATATATATATATATATATATATATATATATAATAATTGTCATTACCTTTTGCTCCAGTTATTTTGCCTGGTGGAGTGAGGACAGAACAGTTAGTTTCAGGGCTAATCTTAAGCTTTCAAAAGTATCAAAAAGTATATAGAAGATATTTTATGCTTGACAAAACTGTATATTACTTAACAGCCAAATCTGAGTCATTAAATGGGTTAATTAATTTCATCATTTACCAGTGAGTTACAATTAGTGTCATATTTAGTAAAAAACTTCCTGACTTACTGGCAAGAAAAGACAGCAGTGCTATAATATATAATGGGACAGATATCCCCATCCTTTCGTTGGTCTGTCACAGCGTTGTCTGTAAAAGACAAAATATATAATATATGTAATATATAAAATGGCAAATAAACAAACAAATAACAGCAGCAAAAACAACTATTACTACTACTAAAAATGCATTGTTTTTTGGTAATGAGGCAATGAATCTTACCAAAATGTCCAAAGGAAATTTCTGAAGAACAAATACGATGAACTGCGTTTTTGTGGAACAAAAAATTGTGTGTTGTTGTCTGTATTTATACCTAAATATTTTGGGTGGGGTTTGTTAGTTTGGTGTGTTTTTGACCTTTTGCTTGTAACTATTGCTTTGATCTTCCTAAGGTCATCATACATTATGATGTCTATGAGGAATTTGGCAAAGATGTATGTGTTTTTGCAAAGAGGTTTTAACAAATTGTAAAGTTAATACTGTGTGGAGACAACAGAAAATTTTCCCACTTGACCTTACCTTACCACATTCAAAATTTCATACAAAGGACTGAATATTTTATTTTCACTCAGCCATTATGCTTTATCACATATAATTATTAACCTTTTTTAGAGTATTGATCGGAAATACAATCTGTAAGCAATTGTGTTTGAATGGAGTTTTGAAACACTTTCTTGGGTTTCACTTTATTTTGATGGTCCCTTTAACACATTCTGTTGTCTATAAGTAACATTGCACCTTCATGTCTACTAACTCTCATTAGAGTATTAGTAGAGTATTAGTAGACTGGTAGGGTTAGGGTTAGAATAAGTTGACATGTAGTTGCAAAGTTACTTATAGTCAGTATAATGTCTGTTGGGGAGCATCACAATAAAGAGTTTGCAGATATGAAGCAGACAGTCTACTAATACTCTAATGAGAGTTAGTTGACGTAGTTGCAAAGTTACTTATAGTTAACAGAATGTTCAAAAGGGACCATCAAAATAAAGTGTTACCCTTTCTTGATTGTTTTTTTTTTTAAATTAAGAATACAATGAATGTGTTTCTTTGGCATACATGTAAGTAACAAGATCCTTAATTGAATACTTTGTCGGACCAACAGCTATTTTTTTCCCAATTCTGTAGTACATGTAGTACCTGTTCAGAATGTTTCTCTGCCTCCATGTGACCCAATACATATGAGAAGTGGGATGGATGGATGGATCGATAAATAACTTAACATGGTTTGCCCCAAACCTGAATATGAATTGCTTTTAATATGTTTAATAACAAAAACTGCATGTTAAATATTTGTTTGCAAGGTTCAAAGGTTAGCCTGAAATATCAGGGTTTAGACATATTTTGATTTTTATCAGCATGTTTACAATTTCATCACAAATTACAAGCTTTATTCTCTAATTGTTGGCCTCAAGATGCTTTAAATGGTTTTTGTTTAAATAATAATAATTAACCTTTTTAAGGTTGTTATGCTTGAAATGTTGGTTCATACTCACCTTGACTCTGATTGAATAATTTTCAACACTCAAAAAATAAATAAATACTTAGAGGGCGTAGTTTCAAAAATGACAAAAAGTGTTTTTTTTTTCAAGGTTGGCTATAAATCAGAATTTTCTGTTTACCTATTATCTTGTCATATGTGCCTGCAACAAGCTACATTCCACACATTGCATTTTAGACTGCATTATTGAACTGGTGTGCTTTCAACTGCTTTTATGAGGTTAGTTAATGTATTTTGCTTTAGGGGGATCATGAACTTTATGAAATGCTCCCTAGTAAGGCAGCATATCTCAGCTACCACGTCATCAAGCTCCTACAGTTAGACTGAATTCTATTTAAGAACTGGGCTGTGGTAAGTTCTCATCTCAGGGCGTCATATAAGGCCGTTTTGTCACGTCCTTCAGCGTTTTTTGCCCACGCATATAGCAGCCTTTTGCGTATAGAGATCGTTAAGACATGTGACCAACTGGGCGGCAACGTCAGCAGAACGCAAAAAATTATCGGTATGTTTCTCCCGTTTACATGGGCTGGCATGGCAGGCTAGTGTTCTGGCATAAAAAATAAAAAAAAAATAGCGTGAAAAACAGAATATAATCCTACAAAATGCAGCGGGCTAAAGAAAACATTGTCGGACCATACCAGAAAACGTACTCGGTTACTAACGTAACCTCGGTTCTCTCTAGAGAGGGAACGAGTACTGCGTAATATCTTACGCTATGGGGAAAACGTACTCGGTTACTAACGTAACCTCGGTTCTCTCTAGAGAGGGAACGAGTACTGCGTAATATCTTACGCTATGGGAAAACCTCTTTTCCACGAGATATTGAAGTCAAAAATTATCCTTAATTTTGAATTAATGTAAAACGCTGTGCAGCAGCATGCAGACATAGGCAGGACAGCTCGCGTGCCTATTGGCTGCCCTGCGGCAACAGCAGCAGCCTATCGAGAGAGGCGCTGCGTGACACATATCCAATGGGGGCATTTCGCGCCCATTTCGTCACGTCCCGCCAGAAAGGGCGTAGTCTCGCCCTGTAAATATAGCTCGATAAGGGTGGTACACTGATTTTCATCGCCGAAGCGAACCAGAGCTGTGTATGCACGGCAAGATACGCAGTACTCGTTCCCTCTCTAGAGAGAACCGAGGTTACGTCAGTAACCGAGTACGTTCTCTTACGAGAGTATCTCTCGTACTGCGTAATATCTTACGCTATGGGGAACACAATGCAAAATGCCGCGCGTACTGGGATCCGACACCAAAGTCCCAAGAGCAGTAGCCCGGGGCTCATGTAGTGCATAATCACCATAGACTCATAGAGAGTCGGAGAAGAGAGGCTGCAAGCATCATTCCTCATGAAATAGCATCCTATAGGAGCTAGTTATGTTAATAGTGTTTCACACAGACAGGGTGAACGTGTTCAGCCTGAACTGGGTAATAGTACAGGTTATTCAACACCCATGGAGCCGTGTTATCGCTCAGTGAGCGATGCACAAGCAAAACTCAGCATCTGGGCCGGCACAGCGGGGCAGATAGTACTGAATTCTATACGACAGAAGCTTGGCTTGTAAGGCAGGAACCTCTAGGTTATAAAACCTTATAAATGTAGACGGCGAGGCCCAGCCCGCGGCCGTACAGATATCTTGCAAGGTAACCCCACTATACCACGCCCACGACGAGGCCACGCCTCTCGTGGAGTGCGCTCTGACACCCAAAGGACACTGCAGGCCCTTAGAAGTGTAAGCCAGTGCTATGACGTCGACTATCCATCTGGATAGGCTCTGTTTTGATGCGGCTAGTCCTTTGGATCGTCCGCCAAACAAAACGAAGAGCTGCTCGGTCTGTCTGAAGGCAGATGAGCGGGACACATAAGCTCTCAGTGCCCTGACAGGGCAAAGGAGACTCGCATCCTCCTCCTCATTATGAACCGAGAGAGCGCACAGGGAAATAACCTGGGCCCTGAACGGTATGTTGAGGGATTTGGGCACGTACCCATGCCTTGGTTTGAGTATGACTTTTGAGTCATTAGGCCCAAACTCCATGCATGACGCTCTTACCGAAAGCGCTTGCAAGTCCCCTACGCGCTTCACTGAAGCGAGAGCCATAAGGAATACCGTTTTGAGAGACAGATGTGTCATGTCTGACAAATGGATTGGCTCGAATGGGGCACCTTTCATGGCTTCCAAAACCGTAGAAAGGTCCCACACAGGGACTGAGGGGGGGTCTGGGAGGATTCAGCCTCCGAGCTCCCCTGAGGAATCGCACGACCAGGTCGTTTTCCCCAGTGACTGGCCAGACGTCAGTTTTGCAAACGCCGCTTTGGCCGCCACGTATACTTTGAGTGTGGATGGGGTTCTGCCCTTATCCAGCAGCTCCTGAAGGAAGGAGAGCACTTCCGTAACCCCGCAGTCTGCGGGTGAAAAGCCCTGAGCTTGACACCAGGCAGAGAACACTGACCACTTTGAGGAATAGAGCCGTCTAGTAGACGGGGCTCTAGCCTGCTTGATTGTATTTAACACTCCCTCTGGGAGGTTAACGGGTACCCGTTGATGGCCCATGCATGTAGGGACCATAGTTGCGGGCGAGGATGCCAAATCGAGCCCTTGGCCTGAGAGAGGAGGTCTTTCCTCAAAGGTATTGGCCACGGGCAGTGCTGGTCAGCTGCATCAGGACTGAGAACCAAGTCTGGTTCGGCCAGAGCGGGGCCACAAGCAGCACTGGGCATCTGTTTTCCCTGATTCGTTCCAGCACTTGAGGCAGGAGCGAGACGGGGGGAAAAGCATAGAGGGGACAGCGGGGCCAGACGTGGGCCAGCGCGTCCTCGCTCTTGGAGAAATATTTCGGACAGTGAGCGTTCTCATGGGACGCGAACAGGTCCACCTGCACTCTGCCGAATGTCTCCCACAGCAATTGGATCGTCTGCGGGTGCAGCGACCATTCCCCTGCTGGGACATTGTTTCTGGACAGTCTGTCTGGTCCCAGATTCAGGTGACCAGGCAGATGCGCTGCTCTCAGTGAAAGAAGGTTTTGCTGAGCCCAGACCAGGAGACGTTCCGTTAGCCTGTAAAGGTTTCGGGACCTGATGCCGCCGTGGCGATTTATGTATGCCACCACTGACATGTTGTCCGAACGGACCAAGACATGGTGACTTTATATCTGGGGACAGAAGCGCCGTAGCGCGTTGTCAACTGCCATCATTTCCAGACAGTTTATATTTAGGAGCTTTTCCTGTTCTGACCAAGTGGCCACAAAACGGTCTGCCCTCTAGCAGCGCTCCCCATCCCGAGGTGGAGACGTCCGTGGACACCACCTTCACACTCGAGGGAGTCCCCAGACTCACACCTGACTGATACCAGTCGGTTACTTTCCAAGGTTCCAGAGCTGAAACACATTCTAGATCGACCCGGAGGTGAAACCGGCCAGCGGTCCATGCCCAGGGTGGAACTCGCGCTTTCAGCCACAGCTGCAGTGGGCGCATGCAAAGCAGACCCAGCTGGAGTACTGAAGCTGCTGAGGCCATGAGGCCCAGCATTTTCTGAATCCTTTTGAGCTGGACTATTGAGCAGCGGCGGAAGCATTTCACGGCGTGTCCATGCTCTTCGTAAATGTACGGGGTGCCAGGGACAGGCCAAACGGCAGTACTTTGTATTGGTATGCCTGGCCCTCGAAGGCGAATCTCAAGAATCGCCTGTGACACGACGCTATTTGTATTTGAAAATAGGTGTCTTTCAGATCTATTGACATAAACCAGTTCTCCTGGCGAACTTGCGCGAGGATTTTCCTGGTTCCAATCATTCTGAACTGGCGCTTCGTGAGTGCTCTGTTCAGCTGTCGCAGATCTAGAATGGGTCTGAGACCCCCGTCTTTTTTCGGTACCAGAAAATACCTGCTGTAAAGACCCCCTTTGCTCTGAGCCTGAGATAAAGGTTCTATAGCCCCTTTGCTCAGTAGTTTCGCTATCTCGGCTCGAAGTAGATGAGATACTCCATTTTTTACCGTCGTTTCGACTCGCCCCGCGCAACGGCGGGGGCGTCGAGTGAACTGCAGCGAATAGCCTCTTTTTATAGTCTTCAGCACTGTGACGACCTCTGCTGTTGGTCTTGAGTATTGCAGTTTGGCATATGAGCCCACTAATTGCCTCAATCGGCAGTCAATTGGAAACACCTGTGACCGTGCCTTAGACGCTTCTTAAGAGATCACCAGCTGAGCCAAAGGGAGAGGGAATTTTGGTGTTGGACTTTTGCTTTTGCCTTGTGCTTGCATTGTATTTTGTTACTTTTTGCACTTACATTTCAACTTCAACATTACATTACACTTTCAACCATGCATCTTGCTTTACACACTGATCTTACTGATGAATACAGAAACACTCTTATTTTCTTTAATTGTTTTCATTCTATTATTTAATCTAGTCTTATTTTTGTAGTTAAATAAACATTACTTTGAGCTTACAATTTGGTTTACGTGTGTCCCTTGTTTTTGTTGCTTCCCTTGAGCCAAGGGTCGTAACAAATTGGGGGCTCGTCCTTGCTTAGGTTATTTGATTGCGTTTAATTTTTGGACAATTAGTTTGATAATTGATTATTTTTTGGACACACGAAAATGTTTTGTGCCAAAGTCAATTTGTTCACAGTGTGAAATCACCAGTTGGTAAGTAAATGTGCAATATTGAGTTTTGAACGTGAGTTTTCTCTGGTAGGTATAGCGGCATGTTTCTTTTGAGACGTGTCGGATTTGTTATTTTTGTGTAGTGTTGCGGTGAAAGTGGGTAGTAGTAATTATCTCGGGAGCACATCCGTGGTGTTGAAGGCGTCGCTGGTTTGACCAGTTGCGTTTTTCACCCAGCGGGCTACAGTGCATAAATACCCCCCACCGGTAATTGCATGAAGACTAGGGTTGAGTTAGGTAGAGAAGTACTGGAACGGTAGGTAGAGGGAAAACTCTCGTTATTTGATTGCACTGTGTTGATTAAACTTGTTCTGGTGATTTTAGCATGGCTGATATTGATGAGTTTGTTAGTTCACCTTCTCATGAATTTTTGAATAGGTGTACTAAAGAGCAATTATTAAGCATTGCTGAACGTTTTGAAATTGTGATTAAAGATAAAAGGCTCAAAGAAAATGTTAAAGTAGCTTTGAAAATTGAGTTGATTGAAAAAGGTTTCTTAGACACCGAGATGGAGTATGTACCAGTTGCATCTGAATTAAAAAGTAATTTGTCTTTTGAACAGCAAAAAGAGCTGCTACTTTTACAGATGGATCACGAGAAGTTGAAACAGCGTTCTGAACAAGGTAAAATGGAATTAGAGAAGGCAAAATTGGATTTGGAGTTTCTCAAGCTCAACCTGATGAAAGAAGGTAAGCTTTCTAGTTCTGGTCAAGAACAGAGTGTGTTTTCAATCAATTCAAACCTAAAACTTATTCCCAAATTCAACGAAGAAGATCCTGATATTTTCTTTACTCTATTTGAACGCATGGCAGAATTAAGAAATTGGTCAGATGATAATCGTGTTGCACTGCTACAGTGTGTGTTAACTGGGAAAGCACAAGTAGTTTTTTCTTCATTGTCGGTTGACGATTGTAAAGATTATGATAAAGTTAAATCTCTAATCTTAAAAGCCTATGAATGTGTACCCGAAGCATACAGACAGCGTTTTCGACTGCAGAAAAAAGACCAGTTACAAACAAACTTAGAATTTGTGCGTGATCTGAGAAAACGTCTCAGGTTACGACTGTAACCTATGTTCCCTGAGAACAGGGAACGAGACAATACGTCAACGACGTTATGGGGAACGCCTCAGGCGTGACAGGTGTCTGAAATCACTATCAAATCACGTCAATCATATTGACCGGCGACAGCCCGTGAATCATTAGCGTGAATGATTAACGTGCGACCTGGAAGTATAAAGGGGCGCCTTGCACACATGACAAATCACCTTATCGTCTGAAGGGACTGTACGGTAGGCAAGCCCCGAGGCATGGCAGGGAGACGTATTGTCTCATTCCCTGTTCTCAGGGAACATAGGTTACAGTCGTAACCTGAGACGTTCCCTTTCGAAGGAAACTCAACAATACGTCAACGACGTTATGGGGAACGATATACCAACTCCGCCATGCTAAGGGGAGTGCATGCCAAGTGGCAGTGACAACTGTCAGAACCAGCAACTTCAAATGAAACGCTAGAACCACTCACCCTCAGGTCACACTGGGCTGTTAGTGACAGCATTCCCTACGGTCATAGCCCAAGCTACAGCCTCACAGAAAAACCTTCATAAACATGGTTAAATAAAAGGTCTACCTGGGCCGGCTCCGGGCCTGGAACCACAGCTTCCGATTAGAAGGGGTCCCTTCTAGGGAATGTGGCTAGGGAACCCGAAGGAGCCCCAGCCAGTCACTATTCAGGGGAACGTACTCACCCCGAATGCCACCAGGACGGCCTGACCTGGCGTCAGTACATAGACACTAGTCTGGCCAAATCCTGTCTGTCTGAAGACAGAGCCTCTGGACAACAAAGCCTTCAGAAAGGCATCCAACCCGAGGGACTGCGAAGCTGGCAGTGAACCACTCGGCCCGGATCTCAGAGACGGGATATCCCGGAGAGTATGACTCAGCATAGTGCTTTCCAACCCTTGCTAGCGAGGGGAGTTTCTCTACTCGATCCACGGATCAACCCAGTGTCTGTGTTTCAAAACACTGAGGAGGCCTGTGAAGGCCTAAGGGCTGATCTAACTGGGAGGCCTCACGAGAGGCCTACGACCGTCTGACCAGACTCAGGAAGCCGCATGCTCTTAGAGACCCTCGGTGAGGGGAGCACAGGTCTGCCTGGTAGGCAAACCAGGCTGTAGGCAGAAAAAGTTCCGGGAGGGAACCAATAGCAGAGAATGAACACTTTAGCGAGCCAGGGCGCAAGCTCGCCTTCAGCAGCTGCCTATTAAGGCTAGCTGAAACTGATAGCAAGAGACCACTAGCTTCATAAACCCAGCACCACTAGGGAACGTTACAGGGAGGCCCGGAGAGGCCTACTACCTGATAGCCAACGTAAGTGGGAATTCACCTTCAGAGAGGCCCGTGAGGCCTACTACCTGATAACCACAGTAAGTGGGGTGCTCACCTTCAGGGAGGCCCAGAGAGGCCTACTACCTGATAACCACAGTATGTGGGGTGCTCACCTTCAGAGAGGCCAAGAGAGGCCTACTACCTGATAACCACAGTACGTGGGAACTCACCTTCAGGGAGGCCCGGTGAGGCCTGCTACCTTACAACCACAGTATGTGGGGAGCTCACCTTCAGGGAGGCCTGGTGAGGCCTACTACCTGACCGTACTCATTCAAGGAGGCCTGGAGGAGCCTACTACCTGATAATCACAGCATGTGGGAACTCACCTTCAGGGAGGCCTGGTGAGGCCTACTACCTGACACCCAAAATATTTGGGCGCTCACATTCAGGGAGGCCCAGAGCGGCCTACTACCTGACAGCCACAATATTTGGGAGCTCACATTCAGGGAGGCCCAGAGAGGCCTACTACCTGATAGCCAACTTAAGTGGGAATTCGCCTTCAGGGCGGCCGGCTGAGGCCTACTACCTGATAACCATCTTAAGTGGGAATTCACCTTCAGGGAGGCCTGAGTGGCCTACTACCTGATAACCACTGTTAGCTTTGAGCCCTGAGTCCGGGTGATAGTATAAGGTGGCCTGCTAAGGCCAGCCAGCTGGGGACTCGCCTATCAGGGAGGCCTGGTCGGGCCTACTAGCTAATAGCAAGTCATATTCTGCTATAAAGTACACTGTTGGGAACCATACTACACAAGCATAAATTTACTAATGGGCTTCCAGTAGCGCTATAAGGTATGTCCCACAATGTTGGGACTCACCTCCGAGGAGGCCTGTTTAAGGCCTACTACCCATCAGTGAGTCAACTGCCCGAACCACCAAGGCCAACCACGTAAAGTGAGCTGGCCTACAGTGCCCTCTAGGGGGCTGTCCAATCAAGGAGGCCTGCTGAGGCCTACTACCTAATGGCGCAGCCTTCGTTGGCAGCAAAGCTGTTTACGCAGCGCCTACAGCATCCTGGTGCCTAATCACATTGCCCATGGCAGTGTACTCCGCAAAAAAGCTAGCACCTTTAAAACAAGGGGAGTACAACATACGCCACTCTGCCTCAACGGAGGCCCCATTAGTCAGGGGCCTACCATCTATGCATGGGCGTCAGCTCAGGGCAATGCTCTGGCTTCAGGGGAGCGTACTTCGACCAAAGAAGAAGTGAAGCTTACTTCATACTCGATCCGAGCCATAGTGGTGCGAGGTAGGATAAACAGAACTGGGAGTGAAGTGCTCAGACCTACCCTGTATCACAGGGGGATACTCACACCTCACCCTGAGGTTACCAGGGTCCGGGCCTGCCAGCGGCTCTAGGGGTGACAGAAATTTATCTGTGCCCAACCTAGGGGAGTGGGGCTTGAATGAAAGCCATCCACCTACAACCTAGCGCTCGAGCAGTCGCTCAGCGAGGTGAGTGAAGCCTAAACTGGCGGCCTAAATCCGTAGGCCAGTTCTGCATGGCAGGGTCGGGCAGGAAACCCAGTCTTCTTCGTGAAGCGAAAGACGGCCTAACCCTGCTCAATAAAGACATATATACCACGGAGGCCTGTTTGAGGCCTACCATGTCCTTACAAACCATCCTCTGCACCATGCTGCATTACTCTAGTCACCCCAGAATGCAGAGAAGGGGGCGGGCCTTGGCCTAACGACTCCCATGGGAGGAGGCTGTTTATACAGGGATGCTAGAAACCTACATTCACAAAGTGAAGGTTCAGAGGAAGCAATGCTAAATTTTAGCAGAGCACTTCTATTATCCCTGGCACAGCCTAGGCCAGCTACAGAGGCGGCCCTGGTGAGGGCCAGCCTGCAGGCATAGATCTATCTGAGGGCTCGGAGGAGCCACAGCCTTACTAAAGAATATAGTCTGTATTATTCCATACAAAGGGCTGCATGATCGCTCAGCCTAATGAAAACCCAAACAGAGCTCAAGGGGCGAAATACTCAGGAAGAAGTCAAACGGACCCGTGGGCCGGACATAAGATCTATCTGAAGCTCTAGCGTCAGTCAACACTCTAAGTAAAAAATTCTAAGAGAGAGACCAACTACTCTACCCTGAGGTGGCTAACAGCCCGAAGGCTAACATAGTTATCGTTCTGGCCACCTAATGGGGAACTTCAGGGCCCTAATAATCCAGGAAACTTCTCTTACCTTATTACCTGATGACATAGCAAATGACATGACCCCATAGCTCTATACAGGGAACGAGGTCTGTAGAGAGATACATTTCGGAATTTTAATTCACAAAAATTGACTCTTGAAAAGACCAGACAGCTCACCTGCGGCGTGCGGAGTGAAGACTCGCCAGATAGTTCTTTATGAACCTGGGGTCTACCACTTTACATGCCTGAAAGAGGCGTTTCTACTAACCAAGCCTAGGCGGGCCATCGGAACATCGTTCTTATCATAGGCCCAGCGCCAGGCCTGATGTAATGCACGTCTGGGGAGTCAGAAGAGAGGAGAGGGCTGGATTTCTCTTTTTAATGAAGCCCTCCGGGGAGATTATCCATCAGCGACGCTGTATGCGCTTGTGCTGGATAACCTCCCTCAGATCCCTCTTCTAGCGGGAGTCACGCCTTTCCTGCGCCCTGTTCCTCCACAGAGGGGGCGCACGAGAGGCGACACTGGCTCTCTGGCCCTCTCTACGGTCCTCAGACCGTGAAGGGCCAGGCCCTCCCGCCTGCCTGGGCGTGGAACCGGATCTCAGCGGTATGCAGGTTTTTTCCTAAAAGCAGCTGAGCGCGCCTTCGCCTCCCTGAACTTCCCAAGCCCCGCCTCCACGGAGGGGCCAAAGAGTTCAGAGGGCGAAACCGACGAATCAAGGAGAAAGGCCTTCTCTTTCTCCTCAACGTCGGCCAGGTTTAACCAAAGCTGTCTCTCCGTGGCCACCATCGCCGCCATCGACCGACTGATCGTGGCAGCAGTCTGTTTGGTGGCCCGGAGCGCAAGAACCGTGGTTCGGCGCGGCTCAGTAACCGCCTCAGGGGACATCCCTGCCCCCTGGTCGAGATCCTGCAGCAGGTCGGCCTGGTATGCCTGCAGCACCGCCATGGTGTGCAGGGAAGCACCAGCCTGAACTGCTGCTGTGTATGCTCTGCCATTCAAATGCGCTGTTGTCTCTAGCGGTTTGGATGGCAGAAATGGAGCTCTCAGTGTCAACGCCTGCCCAGACATGAGATAGTTCGCAAACGACTCGTCAAATGGGCGGCATCGACACATACCCATGCTCTGCGATCCCCTCAACATCAGCGAAATTAACCCGCTGATGTCAGTGAATACTGGCAGAGAATGGGCTCTTCCATGCCCTCTAGATCTCTGTGTGAAGATCAGGAAGGAATGGATTAGGCTCACCTGAGCTGGTGGTGTATGGCCGGGGAGAAACCGATCGCCGAGCCTACCGCGAGCGGTCTCTCCTCTAGTGCGTTGCCATGGCAGCTACAGCCTGTTGGCGGCGCGCTCCACAACATCCACCAGACCTGCATACACGGGGCAGGGTGGCTGAGAGGGTTCAGGATCTACCTGATTATAAACCTCCTCAGCCATCTCCTGCTCGTCCTGAAGAGCAGCAAGAGCACCTGCTTCGCCCTCGTCAGCCGTCGAATCATCTGAGAGGTTTACAGCACTCTCAAGATGATCAACGAGCTCTATCTGGAAGCCCATGATGCAAGTCGCCGCTCTGCCTCGGCACGAGCGGGACCACGAGAACCAGACGTTGAACCCCCTTCACTCGAGAAGAGGGCCAGACGAGAGCGAGCGTTTTAAAAGAAAAACGCTCACAGTTCACACAGAGGATTCCCTCGAGTATCTCCCGTGCGCGCTCTTCTCCCAGGCAGGAAAAGCACACTCGTGTGCTGTACATTTAATTTTCTTACCGTTTCATTGAGTAGCGTTTTCAAACAGACAGTCCCTGAAGACGATGAGATGATTTGTCATGTGTGCAAGGCGCCCCTTTATACTTCCAGGTCGCACGTTAATCATTCACGCTAATGATTCACGGGCTGTCGCCGGTCAATATGATTGACGTGATTTGATAGTGATTTCAGACACCTGTCACGCCTGAGGCGTTCCCCATAACGTCGTTGACGTATTGTTGAGTTCCCTTCGAAAGGGAACACTTTAATCATTGGTGTTCAGCATTAGACATTGAAACATTGGAGGATTTAATTCATTTGATGGTGTTGGAACAATTTAAAAATTCAGTCCCGAGCCGTATAGCTATGTATATTAGTGAGCATAATGTTAAAACGCCAGAGGAAGCGGCTATGTTGGCCGATGATTTTGTATTGATGCATAAAACCACTTTTGTTGATTGGCATGCTCGTGATGTTCAGTATGTAAAGTCTCCGTCTAACTCTAACCGTGTTTTCACAGGAAATTTTGACCCAAGCAAGATTTGCAATTACTGTCACGAGAAAGGACATTGGAAAGCAGATTGTCCTGTCCTTAAAAAGAAATCCAAACATAATGCACAAAGTTCACATGCTAAGCCTTCTGCTCTTGCGGCACCAGTCCTGTTTTCAGGGAGTGAAATTGTTGAAAAAATAAAACTTGATGTTGATTTCTCATCTTACTCGCCTTTTATTACAGAGGGGCGTGTGTCCCTGGTTGGAGAGAAAGAGGAAATCCCTGTTAAAATCTTGCGGGATACTGGCGCAATGGATTCATTTATCTTGGAGTCCGTATTGCCTTTTTCCTCGCAGTCTCATACTGGTGAGAGTGTGTTAATTCGGGGAATAGGACTGAATACTCTGTCTGTGCCTCTACATAAGGTAAGGCTTCAGTCCGATTTGATTCAAGGTGAGGTTGTAGTGGGAGTACGACCAGCCTTGCCAGTTGAGGGTGTCCATATTATTTTAGGAAATGGACTGGTAGGTGAACGTGTGTGGGCTGATACTTCAGTGTTTCCCATAGTGATCACTGATAATAAAATTGAAACTGAGCCGAGTTCTTTGTGTCAGGATTCAGCGTGTGTCGTGACTCGTGCAATGAAATGTGCCAATAAGGATGAAGTTTGTGATCAAAAAGAGATTAAATCTGATAAAGTCTGCACGAAGTTGTTTATGCCTGATTTGTCTGCCTTGTCTTTTCCTGTCTCTGCAGAGGAATTAGGAAAAGAACAGCGGACTGACTCCTCTTTGGATGAACTCTTCCAGAGTGCTGTTCTTCCAGGAGAAGAGTGTAACATTTCCCGTGGATATTTCACTCACAATGGAGTATTGTTGAGAAAATGGAGTCCTCACAAAAATTTTGTTGGGGATCCTGTTTTCCAGGTTGTTGTTCCTACAAAATTTTAACAAATGATGATCGAAATTGCGCATGATCAATCAGGTCACCAGGGGGTGCGTAAGACTTATAATCGCCTGTTGCGATATTTTTTTTGGCCACGCTTAAAACGAGACATCTCTGCTTATATTAAGAGATGCAAAACATGCCAATTAATGAGTAAACCGAACCAGGTGTTGAAACCTGCTCCGCTGAAACCAATTCAGGCTACTGGTGAACCTTTCGAACATCTTATTGTCAATTGTGTAGGGCCAGTTCCCCATTCGAAGTCTGGTTGCAGTTATTTATTCACTGTGATGTGTTTGAACACACGTTTTCCTGCGGCATATCCACTGCGTACCATTACGTCTCGTTCTATTGTGAAAGCGTTAACCCAGTTTATATCTGTTTTTGGGATTCCAAAAATCATCCAAAGTGATCAAGGTTCGAATCTCACTTTGCATCTTTTCCAGCAGGTATTAAAACAGCTGCATATTAAGCATAATCAATCTACGGCGTATCACGCACAAAGTCAGGGTGCATTGGAGAGATTCCACCAGACGTTAAAGTCACTTCTCCGTGCGTACTGTGTGCAGCTGAATAGAGATTGGGAAGAGGGTTTGCCATGGATGATGTTAGCTGCACGTGAAGTAGTGCAGGAAAGTATGGGTTTCAGCCCTAACGACTTGGTCTTTGGCCATAATGTTCGTGGACTGTTGTCTGTATTTCAGCAGGTTGGTAAAGCACCAGAGCCTCCTAAAAACTTGGCGTCATATGTTTTAGGGTTTAAAAACCGACTCATCCAGGCTAGAGAACTAGCTAAATTAAATCTGGGAAAACGTCAGGAAAACATGAAGCAATTGTATGACCGTACGGTTGAACATCGAGTGTTTGTACCAGGCGATCAAGTTCTTGTCTTACGGCCTATGGTATCTTCTCCTTTTGAAGCCAAATTTGATGGCCCATTTGTTGTACAACGAAAATTGACTGATGAAAATTATGACGTCTCAATGCCATCACGGAAAAAGTCAGTTAAACGGTGCCATGTAAATCTATTAAAACCCTATTATGAAAAGGAAACCAAACCTGTAGAAAATGTGACCTTTTTGCACCCAGCACTTCCGGCCGTTTCTATCGGTGGGGGTAATGTTGTGAGTTTGGTGGGTGAGGAAGAGGAGACTCTTTCGCCCGATGATTGTGTTTTTCACGGCCGTTTGAATAATTCTGAGTCCTTGCACAACTTGGAATTTACTCTCCGTCATTTATCTCCTGTAATATGCCAGGAGTTATGTGACATATTGCGTAGTTTTCCCGAATTATTTGATGATGTGCCATCGCGTACTGATTGGGTTGAACATGATATATGTTGGGGACGCAAAGTCTATTAAACAGCGTTTTTATCGTGTTGCACCTGAGAAACGGGAATTGATGGAGAGGGAAATTAAGTATATGCAGGAACACGATATTGCAGTGCCTTCTTTTTCTGATTGGGCTTCCCCGTGTATTTTAGTTGGAAAGTCAGATTTCCGTAAAGTTAACGCCTTAACAAAACCAGACTGTTTTCCTTTGCCCCGTGTCGAGGATTGTGTGGACCAGGTTGGTTCAGCCAAGTTCGTCAGCAAGTTTGACTTGCTGAAGGGCTATTGGCAAGTGCCTTTAACCAAGAGAGCACAAGAAATTTCATCTTTTGTCACCCCGTCAGAATTACACTCTTACCGGGTCATGAGTTTTGGCCTGTGAAATGCTCCGGCGACTTTTCAACGCCTCATGAACCGTGTAATTTGTGGTCTTGAGGGTTGTGCCGTCTATTTGTACGATTTAGTCGTTTTTAGTGACAGTTGGGAATCCCATTTAAAACGGGTGCGTTCGGTGTTGAGACGTTTGTCTGATGCTCGACTTACCGTGAATTTGGCCAAATGCGAGTTTGCGAAGGCGACCGTGACGTATCTCGGGAAGGTGGTGGGGAATGGAGAAGTGCGTCCGATACAGGCTAAAGATCAAGCCATCGAGAATTTTCCTTCCCCAACGACAAAGAAAGAGCTCATGAGGTTTTTAGGGTTGGTAGGATATTATCGATCTTTTTGTCGCAATTTCTCTACTGTGGTAGCACCACTGACAGACTTGTTAAAGGGTAAGACAAAGTTTTTATGGTCTTACAGTTGCGAATTGGCTTTTGAGAATGTAAAATCCTTGCTGTGTTCAGCGCCCGTGCTTATGGCTCCGTGCTTTGACAAACCTTTCATGTTGCACGTTGATGCCAGTAATGTTGGAGCTGGAGCTGTCCTTCAGCAATCTGATGTGGACGGAGTAGACCATCCAGTTAGTTTCTTTTCGAGAAAGTTTAACGCATACCAACGTAACTATTCTGTGGTCGAAAAGGAAGCGTTAGCCCTGATTTGGGCCTTGCAACATTTTGCTGTTTACCTTAATTCCTGCGCACCTATTGTGATATATACGGATCATAATCCATTAACCTTTCTCAATTCTTTGCAGTGTCCTAATCAGAGGTTGGTTCGGTGGTCCTTGTTTTTGCAATCCTTCTGTCTGGATATTCGACACATACGAGGATCAGAAAATGTGGTAGCTGATGCGCTGTCACGCTCCTGATGCGTTTTAATTTATTGGATTCAAATTTATTTTGAAATTTTGGGAAATTTCGGTTTTGGGAGCTGTCTTTGGTCCTGAACTTGGGTGTATACTATGCCGGTTTATTGAGATTTGTTTGTTTCGTTACAGGGATCTTTGTGGGAGTCCCTGTCTTATGGGGAGGGGTGTGACGACCTCTGCTGTTGGTCTTGAGTATTGCAGTTTGGCATATGAGCCCACTAATTGCCTCAATCGGTAGTCAATTGGAAACACCTGTGACCGTGCCTTAGACGCTTCTTAAGAGATCACCAGCTGAGCCAAAGGGAGAGGGAATTTTGGTGTTGGACTTTTGCTTTTGCCTTGTGCTTGCATTGTATTTTGTTACTTTTTGCACTTACATTTCAACTTCAACATTACATTACACTTTCAACCATGCATCTTGCTTTACACACTGATCTTACTGATGAATACAGAAACACTCTTATTTTCTTTAATTGTTTTCATTCTATTATTTAATCTTGTCTTATTTTTGTAGTTAAATAAACATTACTTTGAGCTTACAATTTGGTTTACGTGTGTCCCTTGTTTTTGTTGCTTCCCTTGAGCCAAGGGTCGTAACAAGCACCCATTCTGATACCCCGGGAAGCTTCGCCCACGCATCTGCATGAATAGCTAGAGGTAGAATGAAAATCTGGGCTCTGGCTGCGGCATAACGGCGGCCGGAGAGCTCCGGTGTGCTGGAAAATAAACACTTTGTTTGCAGTGAGCGAGGCGGGGGGTGCGCTGATCACAGCGGGCAGCCCGGCCGCACTCAGCTTCTCTCTGACAGGTTGTGGAGAGAATGCGAGCGGGACGAGCCCCGTAGGGTTCGGCATGTCTGTGAGGGAATGTGGGCGCGGGATAGTGGGCACACTCACTGCACTGGGAACACTGTCGGCTCGCACCGACTGTGAATGTGTTGGTTTCGTTTTTACAGAAACCGTGGGACATGCTTCGTGTAGTGTTTGTGGGCACTGTGTTGTGGGCACGTACACTACATTTATTGCACAATCGACATGAGTCAATTTTATTTGTACTAGCCCTGTATTGTGGCGGGCTGTGTCTGTGTGTGGAAATGGGCACTGAGACGTGGGCATTCTTACAACACTTATAACACCATCGGCCGTGGCCGGAATTCCAGAAAATACACTCTTTTTGAGATTTATCTGGGTCGCCGTAAAACTGGCGTTTGTGTGCAGGCAAGCGGGCTGTGGTACCAGCTTGTTTACTGCAAAATACACTGGAACAGTCACATTGTTTGGAACTGAACGAGCGAGAAGTTTCGGTAGAGTCTGGCCGCGGCGAGACTTAAACACCGTGGGCCTTAGCTGACTGTATGTGTGTTGGTTTCTTTTACAGAAAACGTGGCACATGCAGTGTGTAGTGTTTGTGGGCACTGGGTTGTGGGCACATTCACTATAATTAATGCACAATCGAACTCATTTGTGCGAGTCCTGCACTTTGGCGGGCTGTGTTTGTGTGTAGAAATGAACACTGGGCTGTGGCATTTTTAATACACTCATAACACCATCGGCTGTGGCCGGAATACCAGAAAATACACTGCTAACATGATTTTTCTGGGTCGCCATGGAAACGGCATTTGTGTGCAGGCAAGCGGGCCATGGTACCGGCTTGTTTACTGCAAAATACACTGGAACAGTCGCATTTTCTCGGAACTGTACAAGTGAAAAGTTTGGGTGTAAGTCTGGCTGCGGCGAGACTAAATTTTTATCCTCTGCGAGAGCTGGGCTCGAACACGGGTCTCCCGTGCGAAGGCTTTGGGTTTCACCACTGAGCCACAGGGGGAAACGACAAAAGCTTAAAATAGCCCGAGCATATAAAGAGCGTCATCACAGTTTTGTGTGTGTCGACGTTTGTTTGCAGGCGTGCGTGTTATACAACAGGCTCACCGCTGCAATATTGACATTTTCATCCCGTGGTGTCCCCTCTGCACGACACCTCACAAACACAGACAACCTTGTGTAATGAACCACACTGGTCATTGTAATCCGGACTTAAAACTCATCAAATTCGAAGGACGCACACACATACACGGAACTGAAGACGATCAGGAGTCCAACGCGTGACTGACCATGCGACGAACTCTGAATACACACACACACACACACACACACACACACACACACACACACACACACACACACACACACACACACACACACACACACACAAAGAGACAATCATTCTGAACCACGTGTAGTTAAACGTAACTTTCAAATGTACAAATGTTTTCTGGTTGTGTTCAGGATTCCCTTGTGATCTAATTGATATAACTGTAAGCTTTTATGATATGTGATCAGTCTGACATTCGTTTAATCACGAAAAATCATGTATCTGCATTTTACTAGCCCTAGGAATGCCGCGAGTGGTACGATTGGAATCAGAGAAATCGAATAAGATCGAATCACTAACCCAAAATGCAATATGAGGCATATTTTATTAATCCTAGTTTAGAAGTGTATTATTTCTAAATTTGTAATATCTTATGCACATGACCCCGAAGGCGTGTACTTCGCGAACCACAAGGTTTGCCGACACGCCTCCTCCCAAACGATTGGATCAGACGCGAACGAAAGGCGTGTCTCGAGCGCCTTCAAAACCAGGAGCGCCATGTCTCCTCGGTGCTAGCGAGCAGTCCTACGCCAGAGAGAGATCCCAACTTCCCTGCGAACTCCAGCCCGGAGTTCCGCGTCGTTTTCCTACTTTGTTTTAATCTAAGTTCTTTCTTTTCTTGAGCTACCTCAGTTTGATAAGTCTCTTTTGTTCAGTGTACTCACGAACGAAACGGAATTAAGATTAAGCATCTGTCGTACGAGCTGAAGAGATCGCAACATCTACCTCCGTCCGAACGAAACTCCAGACATCAGCCTGTTTCTTTTGTAACACAGCTACACCAAAGGGACCATATCAAAGTAACGTACAATCTAAATTAAGTGCTGTTTAAGGTTGTCTAGATACGCCTAAGAAAGCCTTTGGGTCTCGTTTGAATTGTTTGAATTGTTTGAACTGATCTCTCTCTCTCTCTCTCTCTCTCTCTCTCTCTCTCTCTCTCTCACCCTCTAACTTTCTCTCCAATATTTCGTATTGCAATCGTTCTTTTGTCTTTGTTAATTGTTTGTTTTTGTTATAAATATTTACTCCTGCGTGATTTAAGTACTTGTAAGTTTATGTAATCTTTAGTCTTGTTTTATTAAACTCTATAATCTTTTGAATTGAATCTGTCTTATTGTTCTATAAAGTTGAAGTCCCTGAAAATGCCGATCTTATGTTACAAAGCTCTACTTGATTTATATTAAAATATCTAAAGTGCCTTACACGAAAATATAATTTCTGGTGGCCACAGGAAGGGTATTTTTGATGTTTACAGGCTGGTAAACGAACGAGTGCATGATAAACTAAGTTTGAATCATACCAAAGTTTACCCTGATAATTGATCTGATTTTACCGACCTATATTAATAATTAATACGAGCAATCGTGTTAATGATTCATATACGGTGAGGTTTAACCTATTCCCTATTTGGGATAATCCAATTTGTGTATACGATAATGCATATTCATCATCTCATGAATATTATTCCCCCTTTGAGTTAATAATTTCCCTACAAAAGTCATTGTCGCTACATTTATATGGTGGAAGAACGCGGGCATTTTCAAACTTAATTTTGAGACCAATATTCAGATTCATATTCATGTGTGTTTTTGAGAGTTTAATATTGCGTACGTGCGTCTGCATTGTATAACGTTATAGTCGACTCAGAAACTGAGCAAGGCAAAAAGCCATATGCCACACCAACAGTGCTAAAAAGAGGTCTAAAACATTTCTTTTTAACACTACTGGATGTGATAAACTGCAGTCACAATATTTTAAAAGGCCCAGGTTAAGGAAAAGAAAAACATTTCTTTTGTTTGGCTGTGGTACATGTTAATATTGTTCGAAGTCCTGTTTGAACAAAGAAATCTTCACTCAGGCGTATTACCGGTATATATATTAAGTTACTGCGGGGGCGAGAATCCTCCCGTCAGTAAAAGATCTTTATTTTATGTCGTTATAGCAACGATAATTTCGGGTTTCAAAACTGGCTTAGCTACCCGGTGAAAATCCCGTTTCATTTTCTGTGCGGACCGAGCACAAAGAGATCCGCCGTGATCTTCGTAAAGTATACTTGTGAAATGTGTGTATACTTGTGTCGTGTAGAAAGCTGTGCGTGAGGAAACTTTGGTTCCCTTTCGTTGTCACTCCGAGTTACGTCGGATGACGACGAAATGGGGTTTCGCTTAGAAAGCCTATCAGCTTCGAGTATTACAAAACGAGCCAATGGCAAAGAAATGCCATGGGTCTGCGGAATTTGCATGACGTAACTCCACCCCACCTCGTGGGTATAAAAGGAGGAAGTCCGCAACAGCAGTTTATGTTTTCGCTTCGGAGCCAAGTTTATTCTTCTCTCCACAAGCCATCTCTGAATTGTCAGCTTCACGAACGAGTGCCTCGAGTGTTGGTGTGACGGCGATCTACGGCGAGAGCGTGCTTCCTGCTGATCTGCTGCAGTGATTTGCCAGTCGGCGCGTTTCTCCCCGGGCGCTTCAACACTTGAGTTTTCTCACTAAAAGAGCTTACACGCGGCACGTCTTTTTAAAGATGCCTCGCCCGTGTACTTCTGGTTGCGGCAGATTGGTATCGGACTCTGATGGGCACGAGCGCTGCTTGGTATGTTTGGGCATTGATCATGCTAGAGCAGCGCTCGTGGATGACTCATGTTTTCTCTGTGGGAACATGACCATCACGTCATTACGGTCGAGACTCAGTGAACTCGCAAGAGTGAGAGTCCCCTCATCCACCCCCCGCCCTGCGGCTGGTGGCCAGGGTGACCTGAGGGTGACGGTCTGGAACAAGGCGCCGACAATGTGTCCGCGACCCCAGCCCCCCTCTTCAATGACGGTGCCCGCTAGCGAACTGCCGATTCCCGCGGGTCTACCCTCTGGTGGCCCGCGTGTTTCGGTTGAAGCTACAGAGGATGATGCCATGTCTGTTGCTGCATCACTAGGTGGGTTTGATTCTTCTGGAAGTGAGGGCTCGTCACAGCTGCCACCTTCCGGTGTGCATACGGCTGTGCTCGAGTCTGATCCGGAGATGACGGCCATGCTTTCCCGGGCAGCCGCGAGCATCGGGCTTGAGTGGAGGCCTCCACCCTGTCCTGAGCGCTCGCGGCTGGACGATTGGTTTTTGGGTAAGGCCGCCGACCCTCGTCCTCGGCAAACCCCAATACCTTTCTTCCCGGATGTGCATGATGAGATCTCGAAGTCCTGGAAGACCCCGTTGTCTTCCCGTGACCGCTCGGTGACCTCATCCGCCTTTCCTCCCCTTGATGATGCAGCCGCCCGTGGGTACACTGGGCTCCCCCCGGTTGAACGCTCTGTTGCCATGCAACTATGTCCTCAGAGTGCTTCTTCTCGTGGCGAGCCTAAGCACCCATCCAAAGCCTGTAGATTTTCGTCGACCTTGGTGGCGAAGTCTTACAGAGCGGCGGGACAGGCGGCTGCGTCACTGCATGCTATGGCCACTCTGCAGGTCTACCAGGCCCAGATGCTCAGAGACATGCACGAGGGTAGGACAGACCCAGGGCTCTTCAATGAGCTGCGCGCCGCGACCGACCTTGCTCTCCGGGCGACGAAGGTTACCGCGCGCTCCCTGGGTCTGGTGATGTCCACAGCTGTGGTCCAGGAGAGACATCTCTGGCTGAACCTGGCTGACATGCTGGACGCGGAGCGGACCCGTCTGCTTAACGCCCCCTTGTCCCAGGCCGGCCTCTTCGGCGGTGCGGTTGAAGATTTTGCCCAACAGTTTTCAACCGCCCAGAAACAGACCGAAGCCATAAAACACATTCTGCCCCGCCGGCCAGCTGCTGCCTCCACCCAGCCGACCGGGCAGATGCCTCGTCCTGTTTCCCGCCGAGGGCGCCCTCCTGCGGCTCCCGCCCCTCCCGCCCGGCCCACGCAGCAGCCTCCACCCCGGGCCGGTCGCGGAGGAAGCCGTAAGAAGGCGCCACAGCCCTCTCCCGCCCCGCCCCCCGCTAAACGCCGGGCCAAGCGGCGCTCCTGAGACGGGCTGCTCAGGGAAGATGGTCGTTTTTCAGGAGATGGTAGCAGGACCACTCCTTCCCCCGGTGGAGGGCCGGGGGAGAATCTTTTGTTCTCCGCTCCCCGCTGCTCACCCAAGGGTGGGCAGCACCCTAAAGTGGTTAAAGACAGAAACAATCCTCTCTTCCCTGAGCTCACAGAGTTCTCGGGCGACACAGAGCGCCGCCCACAAGCCGTGCTCTCCTCGCCCCCCTCTGTCCCAGAGGCGGTTGACAGGGCGTGCCGTCCACGGACCGCGTCGCCCCTGTCCCCCTCTGCCGCCAGACCCCTGGCAGAGCAGGCCCCCGCGGGACGACCAGCCTGGTCCTCCCCTGGCCCCCTCTGTCAGGGCGCGGTTGCTAACTGTGCCCCCACACCGGGCCGCTATGCCGTCCACGTCTGGGCCAGTTACTCCGCTTCGCTGCCCCTCCGGGGGGACGCCTGTCGTCCGCTTGATTCCGCTGGTTCAGTTCCTGGGAGCCTGGTTAGAGCTTCCCCGTCTGTCCCGCTGGATCGCGCGCACCATCAGGCTCGGCTATGCGATTCAGTTCGCACGGTCTCCTCCCCGCTTCAGGGGAGTCCGCTCCACTTTGGTCGGTGGCAATGCCCCTATCATGAGAGCAGAGATTGCCACCCTGCTGGCGAAGGGTGCAATCGAGACTGTCCCTCCAGCCGAGATGAGGTCCGGGTTCTACAGCCCCTACTTCATTGTCCCCAAGAAAACCGGTGGGTTACGGCCAATCCTGGACTTGCGCGTGCTGAACCGCTCCCTTCACAGGCTGCCGTTCAAGATGCTCTCCGCCAATCGCGTTCTCGAATGCGTGCGGCCCCAGGATTGGTTCGCAGCGATCGACCTGAAGGACGCCTACTGTCATGTCTCCATTCTTCCTCGACACAGACCGTTCCTACGGTTTGCTTTCGAGGGACAGGCATACCAGTACGCGGTTCTCCCTTTCGGGCTAGCCCTGTCTCCTCGCACCTTCACGAAGGTCGTCGAGGCTGCCCTTGTTCCCCTTCGGGAACACGGGGTTCGCATCCTGAGTTATATCGACGACTGGCTGATCCTAGCTCACTCTCGAGATCAGGTTTGCGAACACAGGGACCTAGTGCTCCGGCACCTAGCTCGTCTGGGCCTTCGGGTCAACTGGGAGAAGAGCAAACTTTGCCCCGTGCAGAGGATCTCTTTTTTCGGTATGGACATCGACTCGGTCGCCATGTCCGCGCAGCTTACGAGCGAGCGCGCGCAGTCACTGCTGACTTGCCTGAGACATCTCAGGAGCAAGAATGCGGTTCCACTGAAACATTTTCAGAGGCTCCTGGGGCATATGGCATCTGCAGCCGCGGTCACGCCGCTCGGATTGCTTCATATGAGACCGCTTCAGCTTTGGCTTCGCGACCGAGTCCCGAGGTGGGCATGGCATCAAGGCACACTCCGGGTACCAGTTACTCCGACCTGCCGTCAGTTCCTCACCCCGTGGTCGAACCTCAGTTTTCTCAGGGCGGGTGTCCCCCTGGAACGAGCTTCCCGGCATGTTGTGGTCTCCACGGATGCCTCCACCACGGGCTGGGGCGCCATGTGCAATGGACATGCTGCTGCGGGCTCCTGGACAGGACCCCAGCGGCTATGGCATGTCAATTGCCTCGAGTTGTTGGCAGTACGCCTTGCCCTGCACCGCTTCCGGGCGTTGCTCAGGGGTCAACACGTACTAGTCCGCTCAGACAATACCGCTACTGTAGCGTACATCAACCATCAAGGTGGTCTACGCTCCCGCCGTATGTCACAACTCGCCCGCCACCTCCTTCTATGGAGTCAGAAGCATCTGAGGTCGCTTCGAGCCATCTTCATTCCCGGAGCCCTGAACTGTGCAGCCGACGAGCTCTCACGGCTTCAGCCCCTCCCTGGAGAATGGCGACTCCATCCCCAGTCGGTTCAGCTGATTTGGGACCAGTTCGGGGACGCACAGATAGATCTGTTTGCCTCTCACGACTCGACCCATTGCGCCCTGTATTTTTCCCTGACCGAGGGCACGCTCGGCACGGATGCACTGGTGCACAGCTGGCCGCCGGGCCGCAAATATGCGTTTCCCCCAGTGAGCCTTCTTGCGCAGACCTTGCGCAAGGTCAGGGAGGACGAGGAGCAGGTCATTTTGGTCGCGCCGTATTGGCCCGGCCGGACCTGGTTCCCCGAACTTGCACTCCTCGCGACAGCACCTCCCTGGCCCATTCCTCTGAGGAAGGACCTTCTTTCTCAGGGACGGGGCACCCTGTGGCACCCTCGCCCCGATCTCTGGAGCCTCCACGTGTGGCTCCTGGACGGCTTGAGGTAGGTTTGAGTACCCTTCCACCTACGGTGGCGGCTACCATCACTTCCGCTAGAGCGTCGTCCACGAGACACGTCTACGCGTTGAAGTGGAACCTCTTCGTCGACTGGTGCTCTTCTCACCGAGAAGACCCCCGGAGATGCTCGATCAGCGTTGTGCTTTCCTTCCTTCAGCAAGGGTTGGAGCGAAGGCTGTCTCCCTCCACCCTTAAGGTCTATGTTGCCGCCATTGCCGCACACCATGACCTTGTCGAAGGTAAGTCGGTAGGGAAGCACGACCTGGTCATCAGGTTCCTGAGAGGAGCGAGGAGACTAAATCCTCCTCGTCCTCCTCTAGTTCCCTCTTGGGACCTCTCAGTGGTTCTAACTGCCCTGAAGAGTGCTCCCTTTGAGCCCCTGCAATCAGTTGAGCTTAAGTTCCTGTCAATGAAGACAGCGCTCCTGGTTGCACTGGCCTCCATCAAGAGGGTAGGGGACCTGCACGCATTCTCCGTCGACGAAGCGTGCCTGGAATTCTGTCCGGCTTTCTCTCACGTGATCCTGAGACCCCGGCCCGGATATGTGCCCAAGGTTCCTACCACTCCCTTTCGGGACCAGGTGGTGAACCTGCAAGCGCTGCCCCCGGAGGAGGCAGACCCAGCCTTGGCACTGCTCTGTCCAGTACGCGCTCTTCGCGCCTATGTAGACAGGACGCGGTGTTTCAGGACCTCAGACCAGCTCTTTGTCTGTTACGGTGGGAAGCTGAAGGGAAAGGCTCTCTCCAAGCAAAGGTTGTCTCACTGGATAGTGGACGCCATTGCCTTGGGTTACCAGCAGCAAGGTCGACCGTGCCCCCTTGGTGTGACGGCCCACTCCACCCGGAGTGTGGCATCCTCTTGGGCTCTAGCGCATGGCGCCTCGCTAACAGACATCTGCAGAGCTGCAGGCTGGGCGACACCTAACACATTCGCCAGATTCTATAATCTCCGAGTGGAGCCAGTGTCCTCTCATGTACTCGCTTCAACTAGCTAGTACCGGACCCGCTCAGGTGTCTTCGCTTGCTCGCCATTCCACTCCACAGACTGGATACGTGCGATATTCTCCTCAGGTGAGCTTTCCGAAAGCCCTGAGTTCCTCCAGCACTCCTGACGTCGGCGCCAGTGTCTATTGCCTGCGCGTCGGCTAGGTGCCTCCCGTGTGCATGGTCCCTCCCCTGAGCGACCCCCACATGTGTATTTCCACTGTAAGCCTCTTCGAGCATGTGTCTTTCCCTTGGCAAGCCACCTTGCCACCCCTGGGGTTGAAATATTCCACCTGCGGCTGGACACCCCAGTGTTCTCCATATGTTTCCTTCGGGTCATATGTGTATTCTCTAAGTCCCCCCCCTCTGGGTTGGCATTAATTGCATACTTCCCCTAGCTTGGGATATGCTTCCCAGTGTACCTTGGTATTCCTGTGTTAAATGGAGTCCTTCGTCCAGTCTATGACAGGGATCTCGATTTACGCAGGGCACTGGAAGACAGCTGAGAAGGTGGCGTGATTAGACTGGTAACCCCATTTCGTCGTCATCCGACGTAACTCGGAGTGACAACGAAAGGGAACGTCTCGGTTACGTATGTAACCCTCGTTCCCTGAGTAGGGAACGGAGACGTTACGTCTGCCTGCCACTTTCCGCTGTACCGCGGGGATCGCCTGAGCTCAGTCTTGGCTCCTCAGCGAAGAAACATAAACTGCTGTTGCGGACTTCCTCCTTTTATACCCACGAGGTGGGGTGGAGTTACGTCATGCAAATTCCGCAGACCCATGGCATTTCTTTGCCATTGGCTCGTTTTGTAATACTCGAAGCTGATAGGCTTTCTAAGCGAAACCCCATTTCGTCGTCATCCGACGTAACGTCTCCGTTCCCTACTCAGGGAACGAGGGTTACATACGTAACCGAGACGATTTCCTTAACAGGCGCGCGTCAGTTTCAAATTACTACGCTCGTGAGTTTGGCTCGCATGAGCGCGACACCGCCACCGCGTGGGCAATAGCAGGTAGGACCTGCTACCCATTGCTTCCGGAATGGTTGTGCTTTCCTCCAAATTTACTGCGATGATTGTTGAATAAGCTGCCTAAATACATACGTGCATTTACAGCTTGCTAGTTTGTTAAAACAATCCTCCTTTGGGCTGAGACATTTTATTTTAAGCACAATTCACGGAAGTGAATTCGGGGCTTGAGTCAAAGAATTCCTCAGTCCAAATCACTGATAGCTCACGTGGAGAGAGACCGACGCCCCTCCAGGTCAGCTATCACTCTTCTGCTCAAACTCACTCTGCCTACCCTTCACTATTTCTATCTGTCTCGATTACTCTGTTCTGTTTTAATTTTTTTTATAGTTTTTTTTTAATGTTTATAATCTTACTAATAACTTCAGTAGTATGGTGATTTATTATCAGAAATCATTCTGATTCCTCTACAAAAACTTTGTTTCTCCTTCCCAGTGTATCTAGAGCTGATTTGAAACAATTATTATCTTATTTTTTATTTTTTTATTTTTTCTCCACTATAAATTTCTCACATTTCAGTCATTGATAGCCCCCCCTGAAAAGAAAGACGCCACCTTAGTGGCAGACACCCTTCTCAAGCCAGCTATCAGCCTTCTACTGAACTTAAACTGTATGAAATCATTCTCATTTATGCTTTTCCCGAGGATTATTTTATAATCATTACGAACGACTTCAGTGTTGTTACGATTATTATAAGAATAGAACTTTCAATTTCCCCCAGGCTCATTTGGATTTGAGTTAAACCAATTTAATTGAAATTTAAATTGTGTCAAACAGTCCAGGTGACCCACAGAGAGGAAGTGCGCCCCCCTTGAGGCTCCAAAACCCACTACAGCGGCCTACCGCTCCCATTTCCGGCTTCCACCTGCATTGAGTTATTGCTAACTTCCAATCGGGTTAGGTTATTTTTCAATAACTACCATCATGTCTAATATATTGTTGTGCTATCATCAGTTGGCAAAAGCCGTTCATCTTCTAATTTAGTTTTCCTTTCCAGGTAAATTAGTTTTTTCTCTTCAAAGTCATTTTATTACTACCTTACCCCTCTTCAGGTTTATTGTAGTTTCTGTTTTACATACCTAAATTACTCAATTTGGTTTAAGAAAGGAAAATCTTAATTCACTTTAAGCTCCCTTGTTCATTCCATTTTGCTTGTTGTATAGGTAAAAACCTCAGCAGCTGTGGTGGATTGTGGGAGTCCTGGTTGATCTCGGTGGGCGAGTCTGCTGACTGGCGTCGCCGACACTGACCGTGCGGTGTTGTTTTATCTCTGCCACGGTTCACGGCACGCAGTAAGTGACATCAGCAATCTGGTGCTTTGTAGGGTCAACCATCAAGCCATCGCACAAGTCAATTGTTGGGAATGGTGCACAAACCATAGGCGAAACCGCCACGCCAGTTCACTGGTGGGTTCTGGGCCCCGCCCATTACATTACATTAACATTAATTCATTTAGCTGACGCTTTTATCCAAAGCGACTTACAATTGCTATATATGTCAGAGGTCGCACGCCTCTGGAGCAATTAGGGGTTAAGTGTCTTGCTCAGGGACACATTGGTGTCTCACAGTGGATTCGAACCCAGGTCTCTCACACCAAAGGCATGTGTCTTATCCACTGCGCCATCACCACCCCTACCCACCTTTGCAGTGCGGTCGGCCGGTTGATACCTCGAAGATTACCAGGTAGTGTTTACATGTCACGCTGTTTGAGGGGGCGTAAACGTGACCAGAGCAACGAACAGCCCGAGGTCACGGCGGTCAAGTGTTTGGCGGCACCGGAAAGTTTGACCACGCTTGCTGGATCCAGCTGGGTTCGACCTCAGTTCACCTCAGGTAAAGGAAAAAAACAGATTTTGATAAAACCCTGACACTTAATATAAGCCACAGAATATTAGACATTCCCCCGGATAGATTTTCTAAGCGTTTGGTTTACCTCTTTCCCCCTAAGACACACCCTCTTAGTTCTTAGAGGTTACGCTACAGAGCAGGTCAATTCACTTAGGTTTTATTTTCACTGCAATATTTTTGTTTGGCTCTTTTCCTTTCAATCTTCTCTTCCCTTTGTTTTGTTTTGTTCTGTTGTGATTTGTTTCTTTCAGTTCACCAAGAGACCCCAAGGAAGTTAAACAATAAGAGTGACAACCAAGCAGCCTCTATTTCGGGTCCCAAGTTGACCCGCATAAATTGGCTTACCTAAGTGTCTACGGCAGTTAGCCAAAATCTCTATAGACGGCACGACCGTACTACGGCTCGTTAGCCTCAAAAACAAAACAAAGGCTTGCATTGTGTTGTGTTTCTCTCGCCCCCAGTGAGCCAGAATGTCACGCGCTTCCAGTCCCGCGGCCCTTCGGAGCAATCTGGATGCTTGGTTAAGAGCCATGACAACCGGCTGTCTGCCCAAGGACGCTGGCGACCCAAAACCCCTGACCCGAGGAACTGGACGCCGACGTAGACCAGCTAATGTCCAACGACCCCACGCAGACCTACAGCTCAAAGGAATGGAGCCGGATAATCGGAAGCCTAGCTCACAACTTAGTGGCACAGGCACGCTTGGCGGAGGAGGACAACGCCAATCTGGAAAAGGAAATTGCAGGACTAAAGACTCAACTGAAGGAGGCCCGCAAACAAAAGGACCACACGCAGGAGTGCCTGGATCAGCTACTTCTGGAGGTCAAAGCCAAGGACGAAACGCGCCCAGAATTACAAGAGGAAGTGGAAAGACTGCAAAAGGCCTTGGAGGATCTGCGCACGGACACAGACAAGAGGTTGCAGTCGGAAAAACGGACCACGGAGGAACTCCAGGACAAACTGCTACGTGGCGACGCTCTGTTGAAAAGAGCAGAGATTGAATTAAAGGACAGAGAGGCCAAAGCCAAGGCCTGTGAAAGACATTTGCAAGCAGCCCGAGCTGAAATTAACGAGCTCGTCCAACAGAGACAAGATCTAAAAGATGAACTTGACATTGTCCACAGAGAACTGAAGCCACCTGGAGGGGGAAACACCCATCACTCCGTTTCCCCTTACCAGCGAGCCTGCACGTTTCACCCAATCCCCCAAAGCTGAAGGAGGGGAAGCAAGCCCACGGCGCGACACCACTCTAGCCAGCCGCTACGAGCTCCCACCAGCTGAAGAGGAGCAGGGCCCCAGACCGAAGGGTAGGGCCATCGGTCACCACACGGCCCCTAAAGAACTGGACAAGCTTGCTAGAAACATCCCGAAATTCACTCCCAATCCAGCAGGAGGTCACGATGTACACTCTTATTTAAAAGACATTGATTTTCACTTACAAACTGTGGCCAACGCCACTACTTGGGATAAGTTGTATCTTCTCAGGATCACTTCAAGCCGTGACGTGAGAAGCTTCCTCGACCGCCAACCAGACACCGTCAAGATGGACTACCAGCAATTGCAGCAAGCTCTGATTTGTGAATTCTCCGATCCAGAATCAGACCAAGGTATCATAGCGGCAATGGACCTGAAACAAGCCCGGCTCGAAACGCCACAAGCGTATTACGGCCGCCTCCGTCAAGCCTACTTCGGATCACGCAATGAGCCAGGCATGGAAGAGGACTGGAATTTCAAGACCCTGTTTCTGCGGAATCTCCACCCTACCCTCATTTGGGAGTCTTGGCTGAGCCAAGGACTATGTCAAGTCAACAATTGCGGGACTTGGCTCACAAAGCATACACCAAACAAAGAACTATCTCTGAAAAGACTGTGAGAAACCCCACAATCTGCCCCGTCTCTGAGCACCGCTCAGAGCTGCCCCTAGAGGGCGCACAGCACCCCACTTACAAACCTGTCAACAGAGAGTCAAGACAGTTTCAGGCCAACAGAGGTCAGCGCGGTCGTGGGGGTGCTCGCCCAAGGCAACAGAACGACCACTCTAGGCAATTCTGGGACCGGCCTCGCCCCTCCCACAACCAAACGGGAGGGGGCACCTGGGAAGCCGGCCGGCAACCCAGAAGGAGCCGACCTCCATCTCCCCGAACACTAAGCCCAGAGAGCCGGTCAAAGGACCCCTCTCGACGTGACACTGATAAGCTGCGGTTGGAGCCAAAATCCAACAAAAACAACACAGCCACTGTTGAAGCTGCAGAACTTCTGAGTGTGCTGAGAGAGTTTCTTCAAAAGAAACCTCGCAAGGAAGACAAGGATAAACCAGACACCGCATGACTAAACCCTAGGCCTGAAGCCAACTCCACTCCCAACGTTCCTCCCACTGACAGCCCCACAGACACTGTCAAACCACAGACTCTGGAACTCGCTGTTACATCACAAAGTGACATCACCACTCACTCCCTCCAACTGACAGCCTCCAACCCCCAGAACACTGTTTGTCAGCCACAGACTAGTGAAGTCATTTTTGCATCACCAACTGACAACACCCCTCACTCACTCCGGCTGACAACCGCACTTCCTGAACAAAACGCTGCACTTCCTGAACAAAACTGCAGCAGCACTCACACAAAGGTACCAGACAGTGCTGTCTTGTTGATCTGCACCCACAACGAGCCACACGAAACATACCCGCACTGTTTATCGATCAACACGCAAGACCCCACACCAAAACTCCTGGGGAACCTGATCGAAAAAGGAGTGGCACGCAAACTCTACCTAACAATCACTTTGGAAAAGGAGGTGAGACTCGAAGCGCTTGTGGACACAGGCTCCGATCTCACGCTCATATCGACTGAACTCTTTGAAAATCTTAAATTTGAAGCTCAAAAACAGAATCGAACTCTTAACTTCCACACTTGTGAGCTGAATGTGCAGTCATACAGCCAAAATGACATCCAACTAAGAAACGTAGCTCCCATTCACCTGGCAATCGGTCCTATGAGCCTAGTACACCCTGTCTACGTTTCACCAATGAACATTTATCCATTTCTCATAGGCAAGGACCTGCTGGATCGATTCAAGCCGTTACTGGACTTCAAACACCTGCAAATGTGGGCTCACGTGCGTGAACCCCTCCCCCTCCAGCCACGCATATCTGCTCTACGGGAATTCCCTCAGCCAGACATGGCGACCCAGTCACAACAGCTGATCAGGGGTCAAGTTCACTACTCTGTACTTTCAAAACCAGCCAAGGCTCTGGTACCTACTGCCCCCAGGTCAGGACTGCCCTGCAACTGCAAGATATAACCACAACAGACATTATCCTAGCACTATGGGCAGACAACTCAGCCATCAGTCTCTCACTATTCAATGCAATCATTGACAATACACCGGACCTGCCTTATACCAGCAAACGCACACGTTTCCCTCTCAACGCACATCCATCTTCCATGATAGCTGCAAAAGGGATCTGTGCTTTGCAATTAAGTGGAATAACCGGTGCCTGACCCATTACTTCCTCCGGTCCACGATGTCTACATCGGAGCAGACGTTTTGCTTCGTCTCAAAGCTCATGTGGACATGTTTAATGAAGTGGTATGGGCCCCATTGACTTTACAGCCACCTGTTCTCATCGATCATGAAAATCTGCTGTCAGGGCAGACCATCCCAGAAGTCTGTACCCTAATCAACGAACAAAGAACAGTGATACCAGCTTACACTAAAGGGGTCACTGTACGGCTCAACATGCGACGTGGCCAAAGTTAAACCACACGCTGGCTTTCTTCCAACCTTCACTCGAATGTGAAGACCTCGGACTCACACTCGAAGCCACACCCCTCACAGAAGTGTCATCTCGGGTAGTCTACATTCTGTTCAACAACTGCACAGCAACGGACATCAACATCCCCAGATCCTACAGGCTAGGATGGCTAGTGAGCCACGACTTTCATGACTTTGAACTTGTATTACCCGTCATCGGGCCCATCCCACCTGCACTGATACCTGAAGGGCACACTGACAACACAGTGTTCACAGTACCCTTCCAACTCATTGCCATCACATCTGTCATGTCAGTAGCCAAAGACCAAGTGTGCAGAACTGAGCTGACAGAGGACCAACACCTTGCAGTGTACACAGTCTCCCACCAGCCTGTCAGTGAGACTAATGCACCTGCTACACCTTTAAAAATCAACCCGACCGATGACACAACGACAGAGGAGCAATATCAAGGCTTTGAATCTCAAGTGCAGCAAATTCTACAAGATGCTGATGCGCTTCAGGATGACGCAGACCGCCAAAGACTAAGACAAGTCCTTTACAAGTTCAAAGAATCCTTTGCCAAAGACTCGTTAGACTGTGGCCTTACCCACCTCCTGCGTGATTTAAGTAGTTTATGTAATCTTTAGTCTTGTTTTATTAAACTCTATAATCTTTTGAATTGAATCTGTCTTATTGTTCTATAAAGTTGAAGTCCCTGAAAATGGCGATCTTATGTTACAAAGCTCTACTTGATTTATATTAAAATATCTAAAGTGCCTTACACGAAAATATCATTTCTGGTGGCCACAGGAAGGGTATTTTTGATGTTTACAGCCTGGTAAACGAACGAGTGCATGATAAACTAAGTTTGAATCATACCAAAGTTTACCCTGATAATTGATCTGATTTTACCGACTTATATTAATAATTAATACGAGCAATCGTGTTAATGATTCATATACGGTGAGGTTTAACCTATTCCCTATTTGGGATAATCTAATTTGTGTATACGATAATGCATATTCATCATCTCATGAATATTATTCCCCCTTTGAGTTAATAATTTCCCTACAAAAGTCATTGTCGCTACAACGTAAAGAAAGCTGGTTTTGAAGCTGGGCTTCTCTACAGATGCAGCTATCTCGTCATCTCGGCGGCCGCTGTCCGTCGGTGAGGGACTCGAGCGATGCCGGCGAAGCTGGCGGGCAAACCGGCGAGCTTTGGCGGGCAGGAGAAGGCTCGGGGCCCCGCTGGGCACGGCGCGGCGCTACAGCGGGCTGAAGTGCAGGCTCTGAGAAAGATGCCAGGCGAGTCCTCAGAGTCACCATAGGCAGTAGCTCACAGTGAGGGCATCCGCCGTCGAAGAGAGCGAGAGCCGCATGATCCTCACCGGGCAGGAAACGCAGATGACATGACGGTCCCCGTCGCTGAGTGTGGCTCGGCACGAGCCGCAGGATCTTTGCATCTTGAAAAAGACGCAGCTCTTTTAGCAGAGAGAGAGACATTTAAAAAATGTGTCGCAACGGCGAACACACACACATAGTTTGAAAGGATATAACGCCGGAAAGCGTAGCAGGTACGGCAGCTAAAGGCGGCGATGCCAGCGACTTCAGACTCAATGGCTTGTCCCGCTGTGTGCTTTTCCTCAGATGGCGTGGCTTCTCACTCCGGATCCAGCGATGCATGATGCTTCGCTGAAGAGATGAAAATCAGTGTACCAGCCTTATCGAGCTATATTTACAGGGCGAGACTACGCCCTTTCTGGCGGGACGTGACGAAATGGGCGCGAAATGCCCCCATTGGATATGTGTCACGCAGCGCCTCTCTCGATAGGCTGCTGCTGTTGCCGCAGGGTAGCCAATAGGCGCGCGAGCTGTCCTGCCTATGTCTGCATGCTGCTGCACAGCGTTTTACATTAATTCAAAATTAAGGATAATTTCTGGCTTCAATATCTCGTGGAAAAGAGGTTTTCCCCATAGCGTAAGATATTACGCAGTACGAGAGATACTCTCGTAACTGAACTGTCGTCCGTTCAAAAGTATGCTAATGTTTTAAGCACCGCACTCCTTGCTCTCTCTCATCTATCTGCATGCAGTCAGAATTCATGTCAAGATTGCAATGCTGGAGTGTGTGTGTGTGTGTGTGTGTGTATGTGTGCGCCCGCGAGAGAGAGAGGCGCGGGCGCGATCGAACTGTGTGTGTGAGAGAGAGAGAGAGAGAGAGACACTATCGAACTGTGTGAGAGAGAGAGAGAGATAGAGAGAGAGAGAGAGAGAGAGAGAGAGACGATCAAACTGTGTGTGTGAGAGAGAGGCGCGGGCGCGATCGAACAGTGGAAACATAAAAACATACTCCGTCCTTTTGTTCATTGAGGTTATCATTCAAACTGCAAAGACTATGTGTTTACTTATATTTGTGTAACTTACACTCGCAATAAAACACAACATTGTGCTTTTGTCACACTCTAAACTCTTGTCAAGCTGTAACCTACAACTGTCACCCAACCAAACACACACAGTTTTAAAAGCAACATCCAACCCCATTTCAAAACAGTCTGTGGGTTACATCTTTTGGACATTAATCATATCGCATTGGTTTTCATTTCTTGTCTTCAGAGCAGTTACATATTCTACATTGATTAAAAAAGAAAATCAAATGTGTTTTTAATGGTAGTATTATTACGAAAATCAATTATTTACCATTCAGATGAGAATAAAGTTAGGGTTAATTAAAATTAAGGAAAACAAATATATTGATCCGTTCTTAAAGGATAATTCAGGTATTTAGCACTTTGAGTCTATTTTCTAGTTTGTTTTGGATGAACTAAGTTAGAGTGGTGGGTAGAATTTTGACGATAGGTCCTGTCTTGACTTTTTGAATCTTTTAGAATCGCCTCTGACCCCTTCAGAGTGGCTGTCTACGAGCATACACAAACATGTCCTTAAAACAACCCTTAACGTTCGTTTTCAAAACTGTGCAAGGACTATTGCAGTTTATAACACAGCAGGTAGACGGCATCTTGAACACTGCGTTCTTCCCTCCATGCAATCAAGTCTGGCGCCTTCTGTTTGTGCCGCGGATTCCCAAAATGCTTTGCGTTCACCACTGGTAATACGTCACGATGACGTCACATTAGCAATCTCTATAGATGACACGCACATGGCTTTAAACCAACTTCAATGTAAAACCATCCGCAATGTTATTACACGCTCAGGGCTTCGCGAGTCATCAATTCACCTCACCGTTGACCGACTGCACAGAATAAAGACATTTTCAGCAACAACGACTTATATTTGCTCTATGATTAGGATTGCCTACTACACCTAACATAGGAGGTCACTGTTTTACATTATCTATCTTTCAAGAGGAGTCCATTTGTCATTTTCAATACCCTTATCGTCTGTGAGAGACGCTCGGCTTAACCACCTCCAATGCAACCCACCCGCGTTTTACAGGACGCGCTTGGACTTAGCCAATCCAAGTGCGTGATATCAGACGCTTTCAGCAACAGTAGCATGCGTAGGCTACAATTTCGTTTAGTTTTAAATTAGCCTGTGGTAACCTACTCAATTTAAACGTGAATGTGTGCTAGGTATCCTAACTAAAAACACGACAATATAGGTATAGTTTGTAGTAGCAAACATGAATGTGTGCTTGGTAGGCCTAATTAAACATACCATATCATCCCTTAATAGCCTATAGAGATGTTTCTTGGCCTTTATCGTGTGACGCCCGTTTCACATATACTCTGTTTGCAGTGCGTATGCGGTGCGTATTTTTTTACGTACCCATGTTAACAAGTTACAGCTTTCACACTGCACGCGGGTGGGGTCCGGCGATCCGTTCCAGGTGCGGTGTGTGTATACAGCAGTGCAGCGATCGTTTCCGCACCGAGTATATTGCTGTGCTGCACAGCACCTAATTAAAGTGACAGCGCATTGTTCACATTAAAATAGATATAGATTGACAAGAAACTGAAATAATATCATCATATACGCATAATTACAGTTAATGTGTTCTATAGTTACTAAATTACAGGGTCAAGTAAAACAAAAAAGTATGATTATAGTCTCAAAAGTTGCAAAATGCCATCATATATGATTTTTCCCCCTCAAAAAATACATGATATATATTTTGGGGAGGGGATCGGGGGAAACTACATGTAAAATAAAGAATCATGATTAAAATTAATTTTCATACCCATACAGAAATGTAATATATGTCAATATAAGTAAATTACATATAATGTCAGTGCCCATGTACGTCTGCTGCCTATATGAGAATATATGCAAAATATAAAACACATAGACATATATGAAACATATATTTCAAAATATAGCAAAAATGGCCGTTTTCATATGTGCCATATATTTTCCGTATATGCACGTAAATGTTAAATATATGTAAGACGCAGACTTATTTCAATGCATCAGTATCACATGCATGTATGTTTACATAAATGTATTAAATATGTGGGAAACAAATATGTATGTCACATATTTATACATAATGTTCTCCATGCGAGAAACCAATACTATAGCCTACTGTAATATAAGCAGATATATGGTATCATATATGGATGAACTCAAATATTTTCTTCACATGTTTGGACACATAAATGTTCATATATGTTGCAGACATATATTGTGTTCTCAGATAAGTCAAATATATGTAGCCTATAGATATATGTCATGCTATTTAAAATATAAGTACGTACATATATGGCCATATATTACATTTTTGTATGGGTTAAACAATGTCAAATTTAACGTTTGGATTTAAAATCAAAATTACTTAGCCATTTTTGATTTTGTGGCACACAGAAACTGCGGATCAGTAGCGCACTGCAAACGCAGCATATGTGAAAGCACTATAGCGCGTGCTGCTCCTGTACCGTATATGCACCGCAACACGCACCGCATACGCACTGCACACGGAGTATGTGTAAAACGGGCGTCACACATACTCCGTTTGTAGTGTGTATGCGGTGCGTATTTTTTTTTACGTACCCATGTTAACAGGTTAGAGCTTTCACACTGCACGCGTGTGCGGTCCGGTGATCCGTTCCAGGTGCGGTGTGTGTATACAGCAGTGCAGCGATCGTTTCCGCATCGAGTCTATTTCTGCTGTGCTGCACCGCACTGAATTAAAGTGGCAGTGCATTGTTCACATTAAAATAGACATAGATTGACGTGAAACTGTAATAATTTCATCATATACGCATAATTAGTGTGAATGCTTCAAGCATTCACACTATTGAAATCCAAATCTTTATTATTATTCCGTATTCTTCCGTGGTCGCTTTCAACTCCTCTCTACTTTGTGCTACAAAAACCATTCAAGTATCAAAATGTTCAGCTTTTCAATGACTTGTGTGCTATTATTTTTCTTTTTTATACCTTTTATAATTTTTAAACTATTAAGCTTTTAGTGCATTTTTTTTAACATTTAAGTGCGGATGAGAGAGACTGTTCAGAGCTAGAGCACGTGATGTCATCTGCTAGAGTGAGCCAGCTTGAAAATTAATCGTAAAAAATAATTTTTAAATCGCTGGCCTGGCCACAATTTTAACTCTTCGGGCATGTAATTATACTTGAAACGTAGGTATTTTTGTTGTGGTTCCTCACGTGTGTTTAGTAAATCCCTCGGACTTATAATTTTTTCTCTGTGTCCTTCCAAAGGACAAGAGTGACAGACAATCCTCCATTGGCAGCAATTATAAATTCAGGTCAAACTTTAGTGATCAGAGCATTACGGACCAGTTTTTCAACTCGCCAAAGTGGTCCCTTTTTTCAACTCTATCCACACAAAAAATACATCACATCGTTCACAAAGGCCTTGTCTCGCTCATGGTCAGGTCATTTCGTCATTTTCGATTGCACAGGTGATGTTGATTAGACAAGATCAAAGGGAGACACACATAATTGCTCCTGTGTTTTTATGCTTCTGCTTCTCCTGTTCTCCCTCCCTCTTCCCTCCTCTTCTCCTCCTTCCATCCTCTACTCCTCCTGTCCTCCTCTTCTCCCCTCCTTTCCTAATCTCTTCTTCTCCTTTCTACTCCTCCTTTTATCCTCTTCTATCTATCTGCCTGTCTAACTATTTGACTTTCTGTTTCCAAATTATCTATCTATCTATCTATCTATCTATCTATCTATCTATCTATCTATCTATCTATCTATCTATCCCTTTCTTTTTTTTGTTCTCCTTTACTTCTCTACCTCTGTCTCTTTCTCTACCCCTTTATTTATTTACCTCTGTCTACTCCTCTCTCATTAAACTCTTTAGTTTTCTACAATTTTTTTTATCTTTTTTTGCATTTCAGCTTATTAATGCATTTGAATTAAGCTTTTTTTGCATTTTTGCTCTGTTTTGCAGTTGTTTGTGCATCTCAGCTTGTTTAGCAATATTTTGCAGTTGTTTGTGCATTTCATTTAAGCATTTCAAACATTCACACGCATGTTCCGCAGGAAATGCAATTTTTCTAGTTACAGTTAAAGGTCCCATATTATGCAAAATTCACTTTTGCATGCTGTTTAGACATAAATGTGTGTTGGCAGTGTGTGTACACAACCACCCAATAGTGATAAAAATCCACTCACTCCTTTTTTATTAATCCCCATAAATCATCAGCAGTGTCTCCCAACGACCTGTTTTCAGAATGCTGTTTTAGTGACGTCACTAAGTACAGGCCCCGCCCACGAGTGTTGACAGACACTGCCGTTCTAACATAGACCCGCCCTGATCAAGTTCACAGCTGCTGCACTGACGAGAATGTCTCCCAGCGTTGTAGGTGTTGTGTGGCTGGATGTATTAATCCACATAGCTCTCTCTATTTACTCCCGAAATCTGAGGCAGACGCTGATTTTGTTTTTATAGAAAATGCTCCCTCAACTCTACCGAAATTCGTTAATGTACTTGCGCACTTCTTATATCTTACTGTTTACTCAGCTCTTACGGTGAGTTTCTGAAGTAAAACCGACGCTTCATCTTTTGAGTTATGTACAATAAACTTTATTAAACTCATCAGTATATGTTTGATCATCATTCGGTCCGAAACAGCAGACTTGTAGGCTATTAGCATATACATACAAGCAGATGACAAATACGTTATAACCGTATTTAAACTACTAAACTATACCTGTTCCATCTCTATACAGCACTCTGACTCTGTAGGCATTATTGTCCGACTCCGGGTCGAAATGAACACCGTTACTGAGAGTTTCTGATATTATTATGTCACGGTTCATTGATTCATTGACTCTTTCTCGCGCTGTGTTTGTGTTGTACGTTAATAGGGGCGTGGTCGCTGATCAGCTACTGATTGTCATCAGCGCCAGCTGATCTTGATCAGCGATCTCTATTTATACCCTGGTCTTTCGTCTTGTGTTTGTCAGATCGTTGTTGGATGTATCCTGTACTGTTGGTCTTCGTCTGGTGTTCCCGTTCCTGTTTTGGAGTCGTGTTGAGTTTACTGTCTGCCTGCCGTCGTGTTGAGTTCCTGTCTGCCTGTCGTCATCGGAGGATTTTGTCTCGTCTCTTCACTGCACGGATTATCGGGTGGCTCTCTGCACTTCACGGATATCAGGTGGCTCTCTGCACTTCACGGATCATCGGGTGTCATCGCATCACGGACTGTCGGGTTGCTCATCTGTCCCTGCGCTACCATTGTGCTCTGGACTGTGTTTTCTCACCACCTTCATTCTGTGTTCAATAAATCTGGTTTTCTGCACTTGCATCTTCTGTCATCATTCCTCCCGTTACATATTATCATCATTCTGTGAGATGAACTTGTCCTGAGACTGAGCATGATCTCTTGAAGCTCCGCCCCCTGCGTCGTGCTCATTTGCATTTAAAGGGCACACACTAAAACAGCGCGTTTTTCTGAGCACCAAAAAATGACAATTCGCCTTTGGCTAAGCCACGCCCTAGAATGTAGATTGACCAATCACAGCGCAGCCAAGAACGAGCTCCGACAGAGGTCCGACACTTTTTCACAGCGCTCCATTGACTTTAACGCGAGCGTCTCATATTTTTGGTCTCGGCAGGCCATTGTCGTCGTAGGATTATCAAAAACATGGTTAAACGTTGTGCCTGGGGCATTTGTAACACCGATACGCGTTTCCCAGAGAGGTTGGAGGGGGGTGTCCGTTTTTTTCCCTTCCCAAAACCGAAGTCAAATCCTGACAAGTGTCGTCTTTGGATTAAACTGTGTGGACGTCCACACAGTCAGCTAAACCCCTCAAGGATCAACAAGCACACCTTTGTGTGCTCTAAGGTAAATTTTGCTTTTAACCTTACTGTGAAGTTATAATTAGACAGTTTTATGCTGTTTTAGGTTATGATTTCGTTTCTCTACCCTGAAGAAGAATGCTAGCAAGCTTAGCTTAGCTGGATGTTAGCCAACTTTGTTATTCAAGATACAAACATCTAACGTTAATGTTACAGACACGCTGTTGTGGTAGTTTGAAGGTGACTAACGTTACCGCCACCGTGTTGCCACAGTCCAACAATATTTTACATTACTATTTCAGCATTTTGTTAGTGGGGAACCAAGTCCCGAATTCCCAAATCCAGTCCCTGCTATTCATGGTGAAGGAAGTGCAGTCAAAGGTCGAAGACTGCCGACTAAAAGGTAAGAGTTATAATAAAATAATTAAATTGCAGAAAGAATATTACAGCCACAAAACAGTATCAGGATAATATCAAACACTTTAATCGATTTCACATATGTATTTACAGAAGCAGTTCTTACAGTATCAGAATAATATCAAACACTTTAATCGATTTTACATATGTATTTACAGAAACAGTTCCACAGTATCAGAATAATATCAAACACTTTAATCGATTTCACATATGTATTTACAGAGGCAGTTCCACAGTATCAGGCTCATCAGTGCAGGATACCACATCAGAGAAGTTGTCCATGGTCAATGAAACAGGTAAGCTACAGCTCATGTGACTGTTGTAGACTCTCACTGCACATTTTAGGGAGCAAGTATTCAAAAAAGTACCAGTCAAGTTTATCTTTTATTTTCCTCCACATCTCAGGATCAAACCATATTCGCTCCAGGTGATAGTCACTTTCACATAACACAAAAAGGTCACACCATGGCATCCCAGTTATTCCCAATTGTCCCATGATTTGGAAGTAATATTCGTGTGTACAATTGAGCCTGTAGCTGTCATCACTAACCTGTTTAAGGTACTGGCAATCTGTGTAATTGATTTTCATTGGACATTTAATTTCTAGAAGTCCATAGGTCTCATTCTCACCACTCTTAACCCTTCTGTCAGGGGATGTACCCAAATAGGGGGCGTTAGGGTTGATGACAAACCCACACACTTGAACTTTATTACCAGTGATGACAGCATACTGAGCTGCAGCGGCTGGCTCAAGCTCCAGGCCTCTCTTCATGGCTTTTGTCATAATGTTCTTCTTCTTCCTCTGCATGATGGTGGCAAGTTGTTCAAAGTCGGCTCTTCTAGAGAATATTCTCTTGAAGGAGGATGAAGTTAGGCGAATAGAGCGGACATGATGCCAGATATTGTTGCTACTCTGCTGTCTGGTGTTTTTCTCAAGTGCCTCTGCCTCAGGTTGAGAGACTACTTGGTACTTAACTTTTCCATCTGGACTTCATTAAGAACAGTACAGAAAGAGCCTGGCTGTGGTGGCAAAGGGAATGCTGGGAAGTCAGTGGAGTTTGATTGGGAGGATGCTTGTGAAGTGTTGTTCAATAGTGGGAGCTGTATGCAATGAAGGGGGGGGGGGGATACATTTATTATTTACATTGCTTCGTGATTTTATTTTATTTATTTATTTAACTAGTCCTCATTTTTAATAATTTCATTATGTTTTTTACAAAGAAAACCAGATTCACACAGAGGATCCACACCAGGATTGCACAGAGGACCAAGAGGAAGAGGAAGTAAATCGATTAAAGAGGCAACTTGCCGATAAAGAAAAAGAAAATGCCTTGCTGAGGGAAGAGATTAAAACTTATCAAGCATCTCACCCACTCACCAACACCACACCCACTCAAGCTCATTACCAACTCACACCAGAGACTATATCTAACTGCAGTGTGCCTGAGTACTTTAAGTACTGCACAGGTTTTAGTTATGATGAGTTCAACAAGCTGTGTGCATTTTTTAGAATACCCAGCACTGCAACAGATACACAAACACTTAGCCCTGTGACATACCACAGAGTAGATCAGCAGATCAACCTCATGCCTTTACGACAACAGTTCCTACTCGTGCTTATGAAGCTGAGGCAAAACTTTGATCTGAAAGAGCTGACCTTCAAATTTCAAGTTCCAGAACGAACTGTTAGTACTTTATTCAATTCATGGATTGATTTCATGTATGGTAGACTAGGCAACATGTCTATTTGGCCACACAGGGACAGCATAACAGAAAACATGCCTGACAACTACAAAGCTGAGTTCCCAACAAACTTTGCAATTCTTGATGGTACAGAGATTAAGATAGAAAAACCAACATCACTGTTACTTCAAAGTCAGACTAACTCAAACTACAAATCTGCCAACACACTTAAATGCCTTATTGCCTGTGATCCTCGTGGCGCCATTATCTTTGTATCCACACTTTACACGGGATCAATCTCAGACCAAGAGATATTTAGACAATGTGGAATCAAAGATTTACTGAAAGGTCTGCTTCAGTGTGGCTACCTTAAAGCAGGTGATGGGCTCATGGTGGATAAGGGTTTTCTTATTGAGAAGGATGTAAAGGAGCTCGGGCTTAATTTAAACATTCCCCCCTTTGCCAAATCAAATAGTCAGATGCCAGCTACAGACGTTGAGATGACAAAGAAAATAGCCAAACACCGAGTACATGTAGAAAGAGCCATAGCCAAAGTGAAGAAATTTAAAATGGTTTCTGGAAGGATCCCTAATGTCAGACTTGGAAACATAAATCAGGTATGGTTTGTGGTCTGTATGCTGTCCAATTTCCAGCCGAACATTATAAAAGCATAGGATCCAGCTCAATTATCTGTCTGTACACACAGCTAAGATAATCTCCTGAATTTGAATGTTTTTATTTTTTAACTTACATGGTTGATAAATCAATTACTGTGTTGTTATTGTGAATGAAATCAAATGTATGTTGGCTATGTGACTGTAATAAAATGTCTCCCTGCAAATGATAAGAAATGAGTCATTATTTTTAACAGTTTTACATCTGCTTTACCTGGTAGCTCAAGCCACTTCCAAGAGGGTACTTTTCCTGACCTATTACTACGTCTATCGGGGGTTTGTTTGCTATGTAGCTCATAGGTTTCCCTGTCAGCTCTCTCAATAACAGCAAATCCTGATCTGTTACCTCGGAGGTGGCCCTGTGAATAAATTAGCCAAAGGCGAATTTAAACTTGCTGTAAAAAATTATCTGTTGGGTATTTTGAGCTAAAACTTAACATACACACTCTGGGGACATCAGAGACTTATTTTACATCTTGTGAAAAGGGGCATAATATGGGACCTTTAATGTGTTCTGAGCCATTCCACCGAATGGGTGACATTTGCTTGTTGTAACTCTTCAAAATTAAACTTGATTTATATAATTTATATATGTGTCTGTGTACTGTTCGTAAGTACAATGGAATAGTTTCTTTTCAGAAAAAAAAGCTGGAAAGATGATCTGTAATCTGCTTTTCTTGAAATCAGGACGGAAAGACATGCTTACCCTCTTGGCTTTAGGGTGGAATGAAAGGAAGTTGGAAAACCTGAGTCACACTTTAAGCCAGAGATACTTAAAGGTTAATTTTTCAACAATGTTATTGTCATAATGAACTCAAACAACATTCATACAAATGGGATTGATTGATTGTTTTTGTTGTTGTTGTTGTTGTTGTTGTTACTAATATTAGACCGTAAGGATACTCAAAGAACATCTGGACATCCTGAATGCTACAAAAAAGGAGCTTGGCATTGATGATGACAGTGCAGCTGTGGGTGGCTGAAGTGCAGAAGTGGGCAGAGGGTAAGTTTGCCTATTTAAAAACTTTCATCATAGAACCCTGCACATTGACAACTAAGTATGCTAAATTTCAGCATTGTAGCACACACTGTATATCAATGTGCTTATCATCAACATTCCTGATGTTGCATTGCTGAGCCAACTGCAATAATGTGTTTGTTGTATTATTTCATTGATTATTGCTCACCTTCTAAAGTGGGCAATGTGTGCTGAAAATTACTTGCTTAGTTAAATTACTTGCTACTTGATACATTAAAGGAGAAATATAGCCGATTCCGAACCTAACACAGTAGCTTACTGGGAGCACTGGCCATTAGCTACAGCTTCTCCAGTTGTAATCCACCGATTTTGGTTGTGTATTTCCTATCAGTGGTACGTGGCGACGTCTAGCGATCAAGATCCATCTAGAAATCGGACAGATTTCTCTTTTAAATTACTTGCTAATTGTATTTGAGTGATTGTCATTTCATGCATATACTGAGTAATATAATTCTAATTTAGGAACTGATCAAAGTGATGGTAGCCTTGGTGCACTACAGGCCCGGATAGAGGAGCTGGCTGTCCTTGTCAAAGTACGCAGCCTAAACCTTTACAAACAAACAGGTATTTCACAGTTACATACACCTATATTTAGGTTCTTATTAATTCTACTCAATTCTAATGTTTCAGTTCCTAACCAAACACTGTGACCCTTTAGAAAATGTACATTGTACCTATGCAGCTAATGGAGCCTGGTCCCGACAGTTTATCTATAGCAATACACATACAATCTGAATCAACTTTAAGAAACGAATACTCTGTGACATTTTTTTTTTTCAGATAGCAAAAAGAGGCGACAAAAGATACGAAGATTCATTTTAAATGACAAAAAAGAAACGTTTGGAAGCAGCTGTTGCCAAGTACAATCATCTGGCTGAACCGTCTGGACAAGTTGTGTCCACTGATGCCATTATCCAGACGGACACGTGGCCTTGGCAAAGTAAAAGTAAGTTCTCTGTTGTTTATTATGCAACATTGGTTTCTATCAGGGTTTCCATGGTCATGTAAACCTTAGACCTATGTCGCAGAAATGTCAAAATCCAATCTTGATATTGTCTATCTAGACATCAATCACATTGCACAGGGCTCCCTTGAAAAGTAGATGTAATATCTCAATGGGACTCACCTGGAAAAATAAATGATAAATAAAAACATTTACTATACATAAAAACTCCACTTTCACCTTTTGTAGACCTTCACACCAAAAGGAAGGTCTTTGATAAGTTTATGGCTGTGCAACGCCTGAAGGAGGAAGAAGTAATCATCTGTAAGGAAATGCTGCAACACGGGACAGCAATAAAGGCACAATACTTGACACTGGGAGCCCACATCTATGTCTGTGTCAGTGTTTATTTGGGTAGAAGTGTCTGCAATATCTTACTACACTTTCACCTTCAATACAGTTTTGCAGGAGTGAGTATGTTTGGTGTAGATCCCCATTTCCATGATTTCAGTAATTAACTAGGCAGTCTAGAATGCATGTGCACACTAACAAATGTTATTAACTTCATTATTGATTTATCGTTATTATGTTTTTGCAGCCTCTCTTGTTGACCTCTCTGAGGATGCACAAAAAGGACTGCAGTGTCTGGTTCATCAGAGGCTCAGCAAACTGAAAGCAGAAATGCTATTAGTCACGGGCCATTACAAAACTATCCTGAATGATAACTCACATCTGTAGATGGAGTTGGAAGAAGACATAGAACTTGATACTATATACTCTGATTTCAGTTGTTCTGATGAGGGCTCTGACTGAATGTGTTCTGCCATCAAACATGCTTCAGTTACTGTGTTGTTGTTGTGGTTGTTGACATGTTGATGGTTGTGGTTGAGTTTGTTGTTGTATGATGGTGCTTGTGCCCTTGGGTTCTGCAACTTTGCCTAGGGTTTTGTTGTGTACAATGTTGAAAGGGTTTGTATGGCTTTGGATCAATGTGTCATACAAGATCAATAATCAATGTGATCAAATCCACATACAAACACACACACACACACACACACACACACACACACACACACACACACACACACACACACACACACACACACACACACACACACACACACACACACACACACACACACACACACACACACACACACACACACACACACACACACACACACATACACATGTCTGTATTACTAACAGGGGACTATCGCTCTACACTGGCCAAGAGGGGACTACTGTTTCTGGCTATTTTGAAGAAACAAAAATTACATACAAAATTTTCTTTTAAGGTCTTTTTTCATAATATAACTTTAAATATCCATTTTTTATTTTTTTTATAAAACGGCCAAGAGGGAACCTGAAACTCTGACCGATTTCTACCTTACCAACAGGGGACTCATATAGCCTGCAATGGAACTGTGTGTGTGTGTGAACAGTGAAGTGAACTGGCAGGGAAATCTGTCTTCATAATGAAAAAAAAAAAAGAATAATACATATATAGTATATATATATATAATAATATATATATATATATAATATGTATATGTATATGTATATGTATATATATATATATATATATATATATATATATATATATATATATATATATATATATATATATATATATATGAGTTAGTGACAGTGAAGTGTGAACTGGCAGTGAAGTCTGTCTTCATTGTTTAATATATGTATATATATATATATATATATATATATATATATATATATATATATATATATATATATATATATATATATATATATATATATATATATATAGGTAGACATCAAATATGCATTTTCTTATTCTTAAACATGCCAAGATAGGACCTGCGACTCTGGACGATGTCTACCTTACCAACAGGGGACTCATATGCAATGGATCTGTGTGTGTGTGAACAGTGAAGTGAACTGGCAGGGAAATCTGTCTTCATAATGTAATATATATATATATATATATATATATATATATATATATATATATACATACATATATTAAACAATGAAGGCAGACTGCCAGTTCACTTCACTGTCACTAACTCTCTCTCTCTCTCTCTCTCTCTCTCTCTCTATATATATATATATATATATACATATATATTACACACACTATATATATATATATATATATATATATATATATATATATATTAGTGTGTGTAATATATATATATATATATATATAGAGAGAGAGAGAGAGAGAGAGTTAGTGACAGTGAAGTTAACTGGCAGTCTGCCTTCATTGTTTAATATATGTATGTATATATATATATATATATATATATATACGTGTGTGTGTGTGTGTAGACTTCAAATATGATAGGTAGACCTCAAATATGCATTTTCTTTTTTCTTAAACATGCCAAGATAGGACATAAGACTCTGGACGATGTCTACCTTACCAACAGGGGACTCATATAGCCTGCAATGGATCTGTGTGTGTGTGTGAACAGTAAAGTGAACTGCCAGGGAAATCTGTCTTCATAATGTAATATATTTATATATATATATATATATATATATATATATATATGAAGAGTTTGGTTCCAAAACGCGATAAACTTTCAATTGTTTTATTCAAAGTCAACGAAAACCGAGCAGGACCAAGCCATTTTACAGCTGATCGCCGTCAAAAATTCGTGAATCTTTGTGAAAGTACGTGTTTTTGTCTGTGAAAACTTACTAAAGATATTATACTAATATTATTATACTAATAAACTTACTTTGTTGTGTATTTTCAACAGTTTCAATATGAAAAATGACTTTTATATTGATTCAATGGATTAATTCCATTTTGAATTTTTTTTTTTTGATTTATTGCATTTTGGAGAAAAAATAACCCGTTTTTATAATAAATCTTTGAAAATCAAAACCTGGATTTAATTTTTTTAAATCCAGGTTAATGACAGTGAAGTGTGAACTGGCAGTGAAGTCTGTCTTCATTGTTTAATATATGTATATATATATATATATATATATATATATATATATATATATATATATATATATATATATATATATATAGGTAGACCTCAAATATGCATTTTCTTTTTCTTAAACATGCCAAGATAGGACCTGCGACTCTGGACGATGTCTACCTTACCAACAGGGGACTCATATAGTCATGTGAACAGTGAAGTGAACTGGCAGGGAAATCTGTCTTCATTGTTTAATATATGTATATATATATATATATATATATATATATATATATATATATATATATGTGTGTGTGTGTGTGTGTGTGTGTAGACCTCAAATATGCATTTTCTTTTTTTTTAAACATGCCAAGATAGGACAAAAGAGTCTGGACGATGTCTACCTTACCAACAGGGGACTCATATAGCAATGGGTCTGTGTGTGTGTGAACAGTGAAGTGGCAGTGAAATCTGTCTTCAAAATGTAATATTTGTATATATATATTAGTGGTGGGCCGTTATCGGCGTTAACGTGCTGCATTAACGTGAGACTCTTATCGGGCGATAAAAAAAATATCGCTGTTAATCTATTCTCAAAGTTGGGCTGGGATCATAAAATAGCTTTTTCGAATATCGTTATATTTTCGCGCAATTCCAATGTGTAGTATATACATAATTGACGCCGCGCCTGTCATAGATCGCGCAGTAGGGTATTTTCCTGTCAGGGACACAAGGTTTACTTTTACTTTGTTACGTTGGGCGACGTTCCGCTCGTTACTTTATTTTAATGCAATACATGTTGTTAAATGAGTTTATTCCAAGCGCGCGCCCATATCTTTTTTATGGGCATGAGCGATGCTCAATTTACAAATGAATCACTCTTTTGAGTCGATTCTGTTCAAAGACTTCATCAAACAAGTTGGCAGATCTGTCTAAATCGGTTGGCGAATCAGTTTGAATGATCTGTTCAGTTTCCTCACGTACTGAATCGTCTGAAGCGCTTTCAATTCACACTCAACACGGAGTCGTAACAGGAAGATTTAAGAACATCAAGAGTGTTGAATGAATTGGCCGTGGATCTACAGTACAGTCTAGTGAAAGCAAATCTGCAAATGCATCATATTTTTGCCAGCGATGAAGATCTTTATTAGTTGAACATCTTTGTATGCTGTCTGTGAATGAATGATTCCACAGGACGGTACATTTGATTTAATTTCATTCAGGTAATACATTTTACAACCAAACTGATTATTACACCACGATTAAAAAGTATGACATTATCCGTTTTTTGGACATATACATTAATTTATAGGCTACAAAAAACGCTTCAGAGCGTCGGCGCACTGGCAAAGGTTAACAGGTTAAATAAGCTACCATTGTCCACAGTTTATGAACACCCGCCATCCCGCGGTAATGTGTGTGTGTATTGTGCAGTGGCATAGTCACACGAATAGTTTACATTGATTGAAACTAATTTGTTTAAAAAGGAGGCTATTGCCGGTAACAAGGCAGGTTCACATAAAATCATTATGACATATGACATTATTTTTTTATCTAACGAGCATCTGGTTTGGCGATGCAAAAACGGACTGTCGTGCTTCTATTGTTTTTTCTTATTTCCAATTAGCCTACTATGTTAAAAAAAAACGACGAAAATTTTTTACTTGTTCAATTAATAAATAGTTTGTTTGATGACAAATTGCTAAAGATGAAATTGGCCTCCCTTTCTGTCATTGTGAGTGTGCGTTACTGCGTTTTTTATTAGTTTTTTTTTTTACGATATTCGACTTTTGCTCCTCGATTGTCGAATAGCATTTTTGGCAGAAATTCACATCCCTACGCGAGGCAAACTATTCTCAAAGACTTACTTTTAGTCATTATTTGGGTGGCACACATATTCTGAATGCCTTCGGCAGAATTCAAATGAGCCATTTTAATCTAGATTAATTCCAAGATTACAGTGAGATTAATCTAGATTAAAAAAATTAATCTATGCCCACCTCTAATATAGAGGTGATGTAATATATATATAAAATTGTATAATGTTCACGCGGGCATCAGAGATCACAATATGCAGATACACATATACAATGTACAATTAAAAAAAGAATGACTAAACCAGCTGTTATCAAAAATGAAAACATTTACATTTTTTGAGTAAAGACCATTTGAATCTGTTTTTCATTCAACGGTTAAAAAATACAGACAGCCCGGCGGCAACAGTTCAAAAGCAGAGGCGAGAAGACGCCTCTTATCATTCTTAATATTATTTTTCTCTCTTCAGAGATACTTTCTATGCTTGGTTATGCAGTCCCTAACAATTTACTTGCCATGGTTACCACTTTTCTTAATAATTTTCTCTGTACCTCAGTAGCAGTTCCATACTAACAAATAGTACTGAATATCATAACACTTTCGATGAAAGCAGTATAAATCATCAGACGCTTTATGTTGTGGACATTACAGGAAAGTTATTGCTTTAAGAAATTAATTCTCTGTTGTGGCATTATACTTACACTATATGACCGTTCCACATATCCCATTTAAGCTTATGTCAAGAACACCAAGATATTAATAATGCGACTGATCGTATCGGCTGCCTATTAACAAAAACATAATTTCAACTCTAAAAACATTCAATAGGCATGTCCTTTTTTTTTTCTAGGATGTTGATGTACAGAGATAGTCAGTGCTCAATCTAAATGCAACCAAACATATGTCATTCTTTACCATTCATCAGTGGACCTTTCTTGAAGATCAAATTCAAAACTTTTAAGCTGACTTTCTGCATCTGGTCATTCTCTCTTCATAGATACTTTCTATGCTTGGTTATGCAGTCCCTAACAATTTACTTGCCATTGTTATGTGCCATTGCACACACACACACATACATGTCTATATTACTAACAGAGCACTGTCGCTCTACACTGGCCAAGAGGGGACTTTCTGAACGATTTCTATCCAACCAACTGGGGACTCTGTGTGTGTGTGTGTGTGTGTGTGAACAGTGAAGTGACCTGGCAGTGAAATCTCTCTTCATTATGGAACTTATATAGTTACATTATATATCTTTTATATACATTATATATAAAAAATAGGGACAGGATAGGGATTCTTGGGAATTTGTATAAAACAGGTTTTAATTTTGAAAATAAAAAGTTAGTTAAATTACAAAATCTGCAAGTATATCATTATAGACCAAGGTCTTGGCTGTTCAGCAATGTAACGGTGCAACCTCCTCATTTTGTATTTTTTTCATAAAAGTTATTACTTTGTTTTTGTACCGTCAGACACAATAAAAAGCAAATTATTTTTTATTTATTTGGTCTAATATGTATTTAGAGTTTTTAAATCATTATCTGGCATTCTTAGTACACATATATGCTGTTAAATGTTGAATATTCACTTTTGTTAATTTGTTATACTGTTTCACGTGTACTCCTTTTAAAGATCTAACATTGTACAACGTTTACTTTAAGCCTAAATAGAAAAAAGTAATCTTTTTTTACTTAACAAAGTTCTAATACTTTTTTTAATACTAAGTTAAATACTAAGTTTTAATACTTATTCTTGTATTAAAAGAGACTATTAATTTAATAACTCAACAGCACTGAAGAAACATACTGTAAGCATATTAATTTAAAACAAATAAAACTCCCTCTGACGGTGGTGACTTTAGATCTGACGGTGGTGACACTAATCTGACGGTGGTGACAGTGGCCTCATTACAACATACATTTCCAAACTTTATACCACTCAAGTCAATGGCTTCTTGCTTAACAACTTTATTTAACTATTTGGTCCAAAACATTACAATCCTGGGCACTGTGATAAACATTTTTCAAGGAATATAAGGTACAATTAAGCAATATCATTATTGAAAGTACCCCATCCCCATATCATCAAATATCAAGTGGAGCCAATCTGCTTTTTGATCCTGAACTTGTTCCCATTGCTGCCATTTAACATGGTGAATGTTAGATTTGGTTAAATGTTGTCATGCCATTTTCATTTGGCTTTAGTCATTGTGACGTAAGCCAAATGAACATGGCATAATAGTGAATTGAGAGAGAGAGGGAAGGCACAGCTCATCCCATAGGGTTGGACGTTAGGCCGATGGTGTAGTTCATCAATTGGTTATACCGCAGTTAGGTCCGGTCTAATTATTTAGAATCATTTATTATTTCCGATTGGCCGAGAGACGTCCTATGACACACTTTGAGTGAGGATATCTATGCGCATCCTCACTCGACCATAGAATCTTCACTGCTCACAGCTGATAATCACTCCACCTTTCGCTTTAAAATGCGCAACGCAAACATTCCAAGTTCAAAGACAATGAAGTTGCGGAGCAAACCAAGCTGGTTGTTTGGAACAGATTTTTAGTGCGGGCGAAAATCAAAATGACCGTTAGAAAACATTTAATCGCTTCAAACGTGTTCAGATGAAAGTGGAACTGCTGTATAAAAGCAATATAGCGCTCGTGTTTGTGAGGATGTTCATGGATATCCTCACTCTCACTATATTGCTTAATAGCATGCAATGTAGGCCTGTATGGAAGAAATATAGGGGGAATTACATAAATAAAAATATTAAGGTTAATGTGGTTAATGAAACATTACAGGTCATATTGGTATTTAGTGTGATCAACAATTATATTCTAGCCTCCGTTGAGGACCATTTGGAGGTTTTTGTCACCACCGTCAGACAGAAAACCTGACGGTGGTGACGTCTGACGGTGGTGACAAAAACCTACTCTTTCACATGATATGCATAGAGTTGTTCACATTAGCCATCTTGTTTCCACTCTGTTGTTAGCTACTTCAGACCTCTTCTTAAAAAGTATACATTTATGTCATAATCTAATCTAATATTTTTTTATACAAAAGAGACGGTGTTGACATGTTATGGTTGTGACAGTAGCAGTGTTTCAAAAAATATGAACAAGTTTAAGAGAAAATAGGAAATTCACGGGAGTTTGAGTGATCTTGAAGCATGCAGTAGAGCTGAAGGTTTGAAAATGGGGTCCTCAGGAATGTAATTGACCTTGTAGTTGCCTGATTTTATTGCTTTTTATAAATATCTGACGGTGGTGACGAACATGTGGGACACATTTTGAGCAACCACAAAATAATAGTAAATATTGTTCAAAACTTACTGTTTGTAATTGTTAATACATATTGCAATATACTCTTTCATGTGGTAAATATATTATTCAATTAAATTATTAATTTTTGTTTTTTTAATCAAGTTGGAATGATTTTCTCTTATCCGACGACAACTGATTTTGTAGGCAATGGGCCAGCATATAATCATTAAATGAATACAATAATAATATAATAATAAAAATAAAATAAAAATAATTTAATAATAAACGTGAATTTGTGAAAATGGTACGTCATTCCATGTCTCTATAGCACGCATTGTGTTTATCGTGCAATTTATACACGAAAAGGAGTGTTTATGTGCATATGATACGCATGGGGAGGTTTAGGGTAGGTTTAGTAGTGGTGTGGGTTACGCATGTATTATACGTTTGGTTAGGATTAGTGGTGTGGTGTGTGTGTGTGTATTATACGCAATAAAGTGCGTATCATATGCACGTAAAATACGAATTTTCACGTAAAAAGTGCACAATAAACACAATGCGTGCTATAGAGATGCATTTTCATGAGATCAGGCTGGTCAAGCACAAGCATATAACCTGTTCACATGCGTACTTATGATCACATGTTCACACGTTCATGAGTATTACGTGTTCGCGGGTTTATTTTTTGACAAAGCGACATCAACTACTGGCCTGGCTTGCATAATACAGCCATTTTAGTGTTTAAAGGGTTTGTTTGTAAACAATGTTGTAGTTGTATTTGACAATATTTTACATTTTACACGCAGTTTTGACTGATATGTGTAGTGTATTACTTTAGTTTGAAAATTACTTCAATTATCTTTTTAACTGTTAACTGGTTTCAATCTTATTTATGGATCAGAAAGTTTTTTGTCAGGATCGGTCATTTCTCCTCTTCTGTTGCTCACCTCCACGAGGATCGATCTTGGCGCCCTCCCTTTACTCGTTCTACATGCTACCATTGGGTTCTATTTTAATAAGACATGGTGTTTCCTTCCATTCTTATGCTGACGACACTCAAATATATATATATACCTATTGAGAGAAATGATCCGTCTGCATTCATTTCTCTTTTATTATGCTTAGATGAGGTTACATCTTGGCTTGCTCAAAACTTTTTGTCTTTAAATGAAGACAAAACTGAGGTGATAGTTTTCGGCCCCACTGATCATTTTAAGACCACCAGCATCGCTTTGAGGAGCTTCTCTGCATTCAGATCTACGCATGTGCGGGGTTTGGGTGTGCTTTTAGATGGGCCTTTAAAACGTGACAAACAAATAACTTCGGTAATTGTATCTAGTTTCAACTCAATAAAAGCAAGCAGAAATATCTCTTTAAGTTTAACACAAGTTAAACTGTACATGATCTAGACTCTATATAAATAAAATGCAATCGCAGCAGTAAGTCAGGGGAATGCTTATATTTCTCCCTTTGGTTTCAATTTTGAACATGTTTCAGTTCTTTTAACAAGGTATACATTTTAATACAATTATAAAATGATATAACATGATTTGATACTGTATATTTGCAGCAATTACACATTGTTTACTTTACCAACAAAGCGGAGACCCTCTTTTCTGTAATGAAAGACCAATCTTATGGGTTGTGGTCCCTCATACATTGGCCAATATCAGTAAAAAAAACAACAACAAAAAAACAACCTTGTTTCCCTTAGGGCTTAAATTACCCAGAATCTTTTATTACATCATTACATTTTTCCCCTGACTGACAGGTGATGCTTGTAACCCAATCATAATCCGTTAACCCACAACATTAGAATGTTATATTCTAATTAAATTAAATTAGAATATATTTATTTGTAAATACTTATCACTTTTTTCAAAGCTCTTCGCTCCGTTGTCTTAACCAACTTTCAGCTTCACTGCAGTTCATTTCACATTCAAAACGCATTAAAACTACCAAAACACATCATTCATGTCTCAAATTAAGTCATTATTCCAGAACACTAGTAAAGGTTTCACACAACAAACACAATAAAATAAAATAAAATAAAAAAACACAACAGGCAGCAATATGCACTATTTTCTGCTGTTCAATTCGTTACATGGTTCATGTTTACATGAAAGACTAAGACTTGTGTTGGTGTTTAGTTACATCTTCATTTTTCTAGATTCAGAATATGTTTCAATGTGGTATACGGTAGAAATATCTTATTCCTTTGTGTGTTGATAGGTTTTGAACTTAAATATAACAGTCTTGGAAATAATATGTAAGCATGTGCAAATTGGCCTGTACAGTAAATCAAGTTCTGCTGGTCTTTGTGTTTAAGCGAGAAATGAATTCATGTAAATGGAAAGTTTAGCCGGAGACTGATCTTGTGATCACTGAGTGAAGAGTTTTGAGAAGGTGTTCAATGTTGTATTATGTTCAGTTTTGGCAGTGTTGTGTCTAATGACATATGTAGTTTGGAAGATGTAGTCACTGAATGCATTAATACAACTCTAAAAAAAACAAAAAAGAAAACAACCTGTAATAGCAGCTGCAAATGGAGCCTGATTTATCACTCAGAATTAGTGTTAAATACATTTACACAAACACATGTAGATCACTGTCTCTCTAGGGTCGTCACAGAAGACACAGAATGATCATATGTGCCCCACATCACACCAGGATATTCCACCCAAAACTGAAAATTCACTCATTAAATGTTCAACTGATGTTAAAAACAGAAACATTATATGGTAACCTCTACACATTCGGTGTTGTTACAGTGCTGCAAAAATGGCAGAAATGTTTCTTTATGAAATAGCAGACACAATACCACATATTTTTTTTTTTTTTAAAGATCTAAATCAACTTCTAGGTTTGGGTGAAGTGAGAAAGTCACAGAGACAGAACTAAAAACCTAATGCATCAAATAAACTCTAAAAATAAAAGATATTCAAGACTGTGGTATAAATTATTGAATGATTTGACCATAACTCAGTGCTATCCTTGATATTCTAACATAGGCATTTCATGTGACTCTAGTGTGTGGATTGAGCACATCCCCCACAGTCATTTACATCTCAATGCAGGACGGCTTGAAGGTGTTTTAGGTGAACCGGCCTGAGAGCTCACAAAAACACACTTACCAATGTCCAAGAATCTGTGCAACTTCTCAAATAAACTACAATAAACTAGAGAAAACGCTGGGATTTACCCTTCCAAACATATTTTGTAACGTTTTCTTTTGTACAAATGTATTTAAAAAATAAATAAAAACAAGAATTACACTATCTACTGTTAACTGCAGTTTGTTACATTATCCATGTTTACAATACTGTACAAAATTATTCTTAATTTCCCCTTTTGTACAGATGGTGATTAAACGGAGACTAACACGAACACTTGTGCAGGTGTTTAGTTAAATATATATATATATATATATATATATATATATATATATATATTTTTTTTTTTTTTCAGATTCAGAATATATTTCAAAATGGTATTACTATATAAATGTTGCACATTTTGGTCTTATTTATGTTTTGTTGTGTTAGGTTTTGAATATCAGTTTTGATTAGAGAATGTAGATGTATAGAAGATGTATAGAAAATAAAGTTCTGTTAGTGTTTGTGTTAAGTGAGAAAAAAATTCATGTAAATTGAAAGATGTCTTTGAATAATTTTTTTGCCAAAGCAATAATAAATGATCCACAGTTTGTCACATAAGCCCCTTTCACACCGAGATTCCAGAAAATACACTGATAATTCGTCCCGGGATGTTTTGATTTCTGTTCATCCACACTACCAGGGATTTTCTGGAATCAGTGTATGTTCAAACATCCTGTAAAGATACCGCATTCATCCTGCCTTTCTTTCACACCGGGTCGATTCCGGGACTGATCCCAGCAATGTTGCTAGGGGAAATTAAGAATAATTTTGTACAGTATTGTAAACATGGATAATGTAACAAACTGCAGTTAACAGTAGATAGTGTAATTCTTGTTTTTATTTATTTTTTAAATACATTTGTACAAAAGAAAACGTTACAAAATATGTTTGGAAGGGTAAATCCCAGCGTTTTCTCTAGTTTATTGTAGTTTATTTGAGAAGTTGCACAGATTCTTGGACATTGGTAAGTGTGTTTTTGTGAGCTCTCAGGCCGGTTCACCTAAAACACCTTCAAGCCGTCCTGCATTGAGATGTAAATGACTGTGGGGGATGTGCTCAATCCACACACTAGAGTCACATGAAATGCCTATGTTAGAATATCAAGGATAGCACTGAGTTATGGTCAAATCATTCAATAATTTATAACACAGTCTTGAATATCTTTTATTTTTAGAGTTTATTTGATGCATTAGGTTTTTAGTTCTGTCTCTGTGACTTTCTCACTTCACCCAAACCTAGAAGTTGATTTAGATCTTTAAAAAAAAAAAAAATATGTGGTATTGTGTCTGCTATTTCATAAAGAAACATTTCTGCCATTTTTGCAGCACTGTAACAACACCGAATGTGTAGAGGTTACCATATAATGTTTCTGTTTTTAACATCAGTTGAACATTTAATGAGTGAATTTTCAGTTTTGGGTGGAATATCCTGGTGTGATGTGGGGCACATATGATCATTCTGTGTCTTCTGTGACGACCCTAGAGAGACAGTGATCTACATGTGTTTGTGTAAATGTATTTAACACTAATTCTGAGTGATAAATCAGGCTCCATTTGCAGCTGCTATTACAGGTTGTTTTCTTTTTTGTTTTTTTTAGAGTTGTATTAATGCATTCAGTGACTACATCTTCCAAACTACATATGTCATTAGACACAACACTGCCAAAACTGAACATAATACAACATTGAACACCTTCTCAAAACTCTTCACTCAGTGATCACAAGATCAGTCTCCGGCTAAACTTTCCATTTACATGAATTCATTTCTCGCTTAAACACAAAGACCAGCAGAACTTGATTTACTGTACAGGCCAATTTGCACATGCTTACATATTATTTCCAAGACTGTTATATTTAAGTTCAAAACCTATCAACACACAAAGGAATAAGATATTTCTACCGTATACCACATTGAAACATATTCTGAATCTAGAAAAATGAAGATGTAACTAAACACCAACACAAGTCTTAGTCTTTCATGTAAACATGAACCATGTAACGAATTGAACAGCAGAAAATAGTGCATATTGCTGCCTGTTGTGTTTTTTTATTTTATTTTATTTTATTGTGTTTGTTGTGTGAAACCTTTACTAGTGTTCTGGAATAATGACTTAATTTGAGACATGAATGATGTGTTTTGGTAGTTTTAATGCGTTTTGAATGTGAAATGAACTGCAGTGAAGCTGAAAGTTGGTTAAGACAACGGAGCGAAGAGCTTTGAAAAAAGTGATAAGTATTTACAAATAAATATATTCTAATTTAATTTAATTAGAATATAACATTCTAATGTTGTGGGTTAACGGATTATGATTGGGTTACAAGCATCACCTGTCAGTCAGGGGAAAAATGTAATGATGTAATAAAAGATTCTGGGTAATTTAAGCCCTAAGGGAAACAAGGTTGTTTTTTTGTTGTTGTTTTTTTTACTGATATTGGCCAATGTATGAGGGACCACAACCCATAAGATTGGTCTTTCATTACAGAAAAGAGGGTCTCCGCTTTGTTGGTAAAGTAAACAATGTGTAATTGCTGCAAATATACAGTATCAAATCATGTTATATCATTTTATAATTGTATTAAAATGTATACCTTGTTAAAAGAACTGAAACATGTTCAAAATTGAAACCAAAGGGAGAAATATAAGCATTCCCCTGACTTACTGCTGCGATTGCATTTTATTTATATAGAGTCTAGATCATGTACAGTTTAACTTGTGTTAAACTTAAAGAGATATTTCTGCTTGCTTTTATTGAGTTGAAACTAGATACAATTACCGAAGTTATTTGTTTGTCACGTTTTAAAGGCCCATCTAAAAGCACACCCAAACCCTGCACATGCGTAGATCTGAATGCAGAGAAGCTCCTCAAAGCGATGCTGGTGGTCTTAAAATGATCAGTGGGGCCGAAAACTATCACCTCAGTTTTGTCTTCATTTAAAGACAAAAAGTTTTGAGCAAGCCAAGATGTAACCTCATCTAAGCATAATAAAAGAGAAATGAATGCAGACGGATCATTTCTCTCAATAGGTATATATATATATTTGAGTGTCGTCAGCATAAGAATGGAAGGAAACACCATGTCTTATTAAAATAGAACCCAATGGTAGCATGTAGAACGAGTAAAGGGAGGGCGCCAAGATCGATCCTCGTGGAGGTGAGCAACAGAAGAGGAGAAATGACCGATCCTGACAAAAAACTTTCTGATCCATAAATAAGATTGAAACCAGTTAACAGTTAAAAAGATAATTGAAGTAATTTTCAAACTAAAGTAATACACTACACATATCAGTCAAAACTGCGTGTAAAATGTAAAATATTGTCAAATACAACTACAACATTGTTTACAAACAAACCCTTTAAACACTAAAATGGCTGTATTATGCAAGCCAGGCCAGTAGTTGATGTCGCTTTGTCAAAAAATAAACCCGCGAACACGTAATACTCATGAACGTGTGAACATGTGATCATAAGTACGCATGTGAACAGGTTATATGCTTGTGCTTGACCAGCCTGATCTCATGAAAATGCATCTCTATAGCACGCATTGTGTTTATTGTGCACTTTTTACGTGAAAATTCGTATTTTACGTGCATATGATACGCACTTTATTGCGTATAATACACACACACACACCACACCACTAATCCTAACCAAACGTATAATACATGCGTAACCCACACCACTACTAAACCTACCCTAAACCTCCCCATGCGTATCATATGCACATAAACACTCCTTTTCGTGTATAAATTGCACGATAAACACAATGCGTGCTATAGAGACATGGAATGACGTACCATTTTCACAAATTCACGTTTATTATTAAATTATTTTTATTTTATTTTTATTATTATATTATTATTGTATTCATTTAATGATTATATGCTGGCCCATTGCCTACAAAATCAGTTGTCGTCGGATAAGAGAAAATCATTCCAACTTGATTGAGGACGACTTCCGCTTCCGCTTCTCGCTTTGACTATTGCCCTGCGATCGACTGCTTTTGTCAGCCTCGTTACCCGCTGTGAGTTTGTTTGTTTGCGCAAATACGGTTTGAACATTGATTGTTGGTCGTAGAGCGAGACACCGCTTCACTGCTGCTCGCCCTGCGATCGACTGCTTTTGTCAGCCTCGTTACCCGCTGTGAGTTTGTTTGTTTGCGTTTGTTTGTTTGCGCAAATACGGTTTGAACATTGGTTGTTGGTCGTAGAGCGAGACACCGCTTCACTGCTGCTCGCCCTGCGATCGACTGCTTTTGTCAGCCTCGTTACCCGCTGTGAGTTTGTTTGTTTGCGTTTGTTTGTTTGCGCAAATACGGTTTGAACATTGGTTGTTGGTCGTAGAGCGAGACACCGCTTCACTGCTGCTCGCCCTGCGATCGACTGCTTTTGTCAGCCTCGTTGCCTGCTGTGAGTTTGTTTGTTTTCCCGTCTATCCTGCGTCTATATTACACCCATACCACTAAAAAGACGGTTATACCCAAGACTTGAGTCATAAATTAGTATAAATATTAATAGCATCACTGGTTGCATCATTGCTAACTTACTGTCCATCTGTTAAAATGGCGAATATATCAGGTGTATGTTATCTACCTTTTGGTGCAGATGAGAACAAATCTGAATTGCTTGCGGTGCAGTCTGAATTAGAAACTGTAGAAAAGCAGATCCTTGACCTTCTAGAGAGACAAGCTGAGCTGAGAGACCGGCGTTTAGCTCTTGAAACATCACGCGCTGATGCACACGGATCAGTGATTAACGTTAGTAACCCGCTGACGCTGACCTCGTCTACTCCGTGCGTTTCTCAGCATTGGTCCCGAGCGTCCAGGTCACGATCAGCCATGATTTCATTCACTCCGGCCCCAACACACCACCACGAAGCCTGGGTGGTTCCGCGGAAGCCGCGAGCCAGGACAAGAATCTTTTCGCCCCTCCCGGTTTTTGAGATCTCCACTCAGAACCGCTTCTCCCCTCTTCGCGAAACGGAACGCGATGCTGTGATCATCGGCGATTCCACCGTCCGACACGTCCATGCTACGTTAGGTAAAAGTAAGGTGCACAGTCACTGCTTTCCTGGTGCTCGTGTTCTCGATATCACTGCGCGGGTAACTGAGATCTTGAACGGTGACGAGCGCGTCGGAGCTGTTGTGCTGCATGCGGGAGCTAACGACACTAGGCTGCGACAGACGGAGGTTCTGAAGAAAGACTTCAGGAGCCTTATCGATACGGTACGCAGCACATCGCCTGAAACATCGATTATTGTGTCTGGACCGCTTCCTACGTACCGACGAGGGCATGAAAAGTTCAGTAGATTATTCGCTCTAAATGAATGGTTATTGTCATGGTGCAATGAGCAGAAATTGATTTTTGTAAATAATTGGAATCTGTTTTGGGAGCGACCAAGGCTCTTCCGCGCTGATGGCTTACACCCAAGTAGAATCGGGGCAGATCTTCTGTCGGATAACATCTCCAAGATGTTAAATACCATTTGACTAGTAACCAAAAATCCAAATCACAGTCTCTACTGCACCAATTTAATTGATATTAATACTAGTGTAGAACATTGCATAGAAACTGTGTCTATTCCTCGTTTATTAAGATCAAATAATAAATCTACTGCAGGATCTAGAAAAAATCTAATTGTTATTAAAACAAAAAATCTCGCTATTAGTGAACAAAAACAATTTCTAAAGCTAGGTCTTCTAAACATTAGATCGCTCACACCTAAGGCGGTTATTGTAAATGAAATGGTCACAGATAATAATTTCGATGTTCTGTGCCTTACTGAAACCTGGCTTAAACCAAACGATTATTTCGGTCTAAATAAGTCTACTCCGCCAGGATACTGTTATAAGCATGAGCCCCGTCTGATCGGTCGTGGCGGCGGTGTTGCAACAATCTACAGAGATATCCTGAATGTTACTAAGAAAACTCGTCATAGGTTTAATTCGTTTGAAGTACTTGTGCTAAATGTTACGCTCTTAGATGTAAGAAAAAAATCCCTATTATCTCTAGCATTGGCTACCGTATATAGACCTCCAGGGCCTTACGCCAATTTCCTAAAAGAGTTTGCTGACTTTCTATCAGATCTTTTGGTCAACGTCGATAAAGCATTAATTGTTGGAGATTTTAACATACACGTAGATAATTTAAATGATGCGTTAGGGGCTGCGTTTACAGATTTATTAAACTCCTTCGGGGTCAAGCAAAACGTCACCGGACCAACTCATCGTCTTAATCATACACTCGATTTAATTATATCATATGGAACCAATCCAACCGATATAGATATTGTTCCACAAAGTGATGATGTCACTGACCACTACTTGGTAACTTGCATATTACGCACTGCTGTAATATGTCATGCTGCGCCACGTTATCGACCAGGAAGAACAATTCGTCCATCCACCATAGATCATTTCTCAAATAGCTTATCCGATCTGTCTCAGCTGCTGTCTGAACCCAAACAAACAGATGAATTAGACGAACTAACTAGCACTATGAGCACCATTCTCTCTAGAACATTGGATATTGTTGCACCCATTAGATTAAAAAAGGTCAGAGAAAAAAGTATAGCACCATGGTACAATAATACTACGTATGTTTTAAAGAGAGAAATCCGTAATTTAGAGCGTAAATGGAAAAAAACTAATTTAGAGGTCTTTAGAATCGCGTGGAAAGACAGTATGTCACTTTATAAAAAGGCACTTAAAACGGCCAGGGCTGAGCACCTCAGCAAATTAATAGAAAACAACCGAAATAATCCAAGGTTTTTATTTAATACCGTGGCTAGACTAACAAATAAACAGACGTCGTCTGAACAAAATACCTCGTTACAGTTTAGTAGTAATGATTTCATGAACTTCTTCACCGAGAAAATTGAAAGCATCAGAATCAAAATCGTAAACGTTCGATCTTTGCTCGCGCCTTATAATTCGGCCGCAATTATCACCCCGCAAGAACAATTACAATGCTTTACAACCATAGAACAAAAAGAGTTAAATAAACTTATCACTTCATCTAAAACAACAACATGTTTATTAGATCCTATACCAACTGAACTACTGAAAGAAGTGTTACCTGTAGTGGAAGAGCCTCTTCTCAATATTATTAACTCATCTTTATCTTTAGGTCATGTTCCAAGAACGTTCAAGCTGGCAGTTATAAAACCTCTTATTAAGAAACCACAATTAGATCCAAATAACCTAGCAAATTACAGACCCATTTCGAATCTTCCATTTATGTCAAAAATATTAGAAAAAGTTGTGTCCGCTCAACTCGGCTCTTTCTTGCAAGAAAACGACATCTATGAAAAGTTTCAGTCTGGATTCAGGCCACATCATAGCACTGAAACTGCGCTTGTTAGAATCACAAATGATTTACTTTTAGCTTCGGACCAAGGCTGTATCTCAGTACTAGTTTTACTTGATCTTAGTGCTGCGTTCGATACTATAGATCACACAATACTCTTAGATCGACTACAAAATTACACTGGTGTTCAAGGACAAGCATTAAGCTGGTTCAGGTCATACTTATCTGACCGCTACCATTTCGTCTACTTAAATGGAGAAAAATCGATTATAACTTCGGCAAACTATGGAGTGCCGCAGGGATCTGTGTTAGGCCCTTTATTATTCTCAATATATATGCTGCCACTTGGTAATATTCTAAGGAAACATGGAATTAGTTTCCATTGTTATGCTGATGACACTCAAATATATATTTCCTCACGGCCAGATGAATACGCTAAATTATCCAAATTGACAGATTGTGTTAAAGATATAAAAGATTGGATGACGCATAATTTTCTTTTATTAAATCCAGACAAGACAGAGGTAATACTTATCGGTTCTAAAAACCATCCACAAAACCTTTCACAGCACGACTTTAACACAGTAGGATGCCCTTTTACTCTATCCGCTACAGTAAAAGACCTGGGTGTTACATTAGACTGCAACCTGTCTTTTGAAAAGCATATTTCATATGTTACAAAAACAGCCTTTTTCCACCTTAGAAACATTGCTAAGCTACGTAATATGCTATCAGTCTCTGATGCAGAAAAGTTAGTTCATGCATTCATGACCTCGAGACTAGATTACTGTAATGCTTTATTAGCTGGTTGTCCTGCATCTTCAATAAACAAGCTACAGTTAGTCCAAAATGCAGCCGCTAGAGTTCTTACTAGATCAAGAAAATATGATCATATAACACCGATTTTATCATCACTTCATTGGTTACCTATAAAGTTCCGTATTAATTACAAGGTATTGCTTTTGACCTATAAAGCTCTAAATGGTTTAGCTCCAGTCTATTTAACGGATCTTCTATCGCCTTACAATCCATCGCGCTCTTTAAGATCACTAGATTCGAGGTTTCTGGTCATTCCTAGGATATCCAGATCCACCAAAGGAGGCAGAGCATTTTCACATTTAGCTCCGAAGCTCTGGAATAGCCTTCCTGATATTGTTCGTTGCTCAGACTCGCTCTCCCAGTTTAAAACTAGACTGAAGACGCATCTATTTAGCCAGGCATTCATATAAATTTTTATCTTACAGTTACTGTAAATTCGGCCTCTAGTTCATAAACGCCAGAGGAGAACTGGCCCCCGACTGAGCCTGGGTTCTCCCAAGGTTTTTTTTTCTCCATTGGGTCATCTGATGGGGTGTTAGGACACCATTAGGTCACTGGATGGAGTTTTTCGGTTCCTTGCCACTGTTGCCTTAGGCTTGCTCAGTTGGGGATATTCAAATTAATTAACCAATCATACCATTGATCAGCTCTACCAAACTTGGATGTCTTTTTTCCAGTAATAAACAAACATTAAGTTGTTTTGATTGATACTGTGAAGCAGCTTTGATACAATCTGTATTGTGAAAAGCGCTATATAAATATATTTGACTTGACTTGACTTGACTTGATTAAAAAAACAAAAATTAATAATTTAATTGAATAATATATTTACCACATGAAAGAGTATATTGCAATATGTATTAACAATTACAAACAGTAAGTTTTGAACAATATTTACTATTATTTTGTGGTTGCTCAAAATGTGTCCCACATGTTCGTCACCACCGTCAGATATTTATAAAAAGCAATAAAATCAGGCAACTACAAGGTCAATTACATTCCTGAGGACCCCATTTTCAAACCTTCAGCTCTACTGCATGCTTCAAGATCACTCAAACTCCCGTGAATTTCCTATTTTCTCTTAAACTTGTTCATATTTTTTGAAACACTGCTACTGTCACAACCATAACATGTCAACACCGTCTCTTTTGTATAAAAAAATATTAGATTAGATTATGACATAAATGTATACTTTTTAAGAAGAGGTCTGAAGTAGCTAACAACAGAGTGGAAACAAGATGGCTAATGTGAACAACTCTATGCATATCATGTGAAAGAGTAGGTTTTTGTCACCACCGTCAGACGTCACCACCGTCAGGTTTTCTGTCTGACGGTGGTGACAAAAACCTCCAAATGGTCCTCAACGGAGGCTAGAATATAATTGTTGATCACACTAAATACCAATATGACCTGTAATGTTTCATTAACCACATTAACCTTAATATTTTTATTTATGTAATTCCCCCTATATTTCTTCCATACAGGCCTACATTGCATGCTATTAAGCAATATAGTGAGAGTGAGGATATCCATGAACATCCTCACAAACACGAGCGCTATATTGCTTTTATACAGCAGTTCCACTTTCATCTGAACACGTTTGAAGCGATTAAATGTTTTCTAACGGTCATTTTGATTTTCGCCCGCACTAAAAATCTGTTCCAAACAACCAGCTTGGTTTGCTCCGCAACTTCATTGTCTTTGAACTTGGAATGTTTGCGTTGCGCATTTTAAAGCGAAAGGTGGAGTGATTATCAGCTGTGAGCAGTGAAGATTCTATGGTCGAGTGAGGATGCGCATAGATATCCTCACTCAAAGTGTGTCATAGGACGTCTCTCGGCCAATCGGAAATAATAAATGATTCTAAATAATTAGACCGGACCTAACTGCGGTATAACCAATTGATGAACTACACCATCGGCCTAACGTCCAACCCTATGGGATGAGCTGTGCCTTCCCTCTCTCTCTCAATTCACTATTATGCCATGTTCATTTGGCTTACGTCACAATGACTAAAGCCAAATGAAAATGGCATGACAACATTTAACCAAATCTAACATTCACCATGTTAAATGGCAGCAATGGGAACAAGTTCAGGATCAAAAAGCAGATTGGCTCCACTTGATATTTGATGATATGGGGATGGGGTACTTTCAATAATGATATTGCTTAATTGTACCTTATATTCCTTGAAAAATGTTTATCACAGTGCCCAGGATTGTAATGTTTTGGACCAAATAGTTAAATAAAGTTGTTAAGCAAGAAGCCATTGACTTGAGTGGTATAAAGTTTGGAAATGTATGTTGTAATGAGGCCACTGTCACCACCGTCAGATTAGTGTCACCACCGTCAGATCTAAAGTCACCACCGTCAGAGGGAGTTTTATTTGTTTTAAATTAATATGCTTACAGTATGTTTCTTCAGTGCTGTTGAGTTATTAAATTAATAGTCTCTTTTAATACAAGAATAAGTATTAAAACTTAGTATTTAACTTAGTATTAAAAAAAGTATTAGAACTTTGTTAAGTAAAAAAAGATTACTTTTTTCTATTTAGGCTTAAAGTAAACGTTGTACAATGTTAGATCTTTAAAAGGAGTACACGTGAAACAGTATAACAAATTAACAAAAGTGAATATTCAACATTTAACAGCATATATGTGTACTAAGAATGCCAAATAATGATTTAAAAACTCTAAATACATATTAGACCAAATAAATAAAAAATAATTTGCTTTTTATTGTGTCTGACGGTACAAAAACAAAGTAATAACTTTTATGAAAAAAATACAAAATGAGGAGGTTGCACCGTTACATTGCTGAACAGCCAAGACCTTGGTCTATAATGATATACTTGCAGATTTATTAATTTAACTAACTTTTTATTTTCAAAATTAAAACCTGTTTTATCCAAATTCCCAAGAATCAGTGACCTCCAAAATCTTTACAGTGTTTGTGATGGCAAGAAATGTACAAAGCAGCCAAACTGGAATCGTTCATTACCATCTGACTGGCGACCGAGTTCATTTTGATTAATAAAATTATTATTCTGCATTAAATCATAGAAATGGTTACTTTAAGGAGCTATTTTCTGGCATAATCCCTAAAGGGACTGCATAACAAAGTATAAAAAGTATCTATGAAGAGAGAGCATTAAATAAGAAAAATAATATTAAGAATGATAAGAGGCGTCTTCTCGCCTCTGCTTTTGAACTGTTGCCGCCGGGCTGTCTGTATTTTTTACCCGTTGAAAGAAAAACAGATTCAAATGGTCTTTCCTCAAAAAAATAAATTTTTGAATTTTGAAAACTGATTCTCTTTTTAATATTATATTGTATATGTTTATCTATGCATATTGGGATATCTGACGCCTGTGTGAACATTATATATATACATATAATGTATATAAAAGATATATAATGTAACTATATAAGTTCCATAATGAAGAGAGATTTCACTGCCAGGTCACTTCACTGTTCACACACACACACACACACACACAGAGTCCCCAGTTGGTTGGATAGAAATCGTTCAGAAAGTCCCCTCTTGGCCAGTGTAGAGCGACAGTGCTCTGTTAGTAATATAGACATGTATGTGTGTGTGTGCAATGACACATAACAATGGCAAGTAAATTGTTAGGGACTGCATAACCAAGCATAGAAAGTATCTATGAAGAGAGAGCGTTAAATAAGAAAAATAATATTAAGAATAAGAGGCGTCTTCTCGTCTCCTGCACTGTTGCCGCCAGGCCGTCTGTATTTTTTCCCGTTATATGTAAAAACAGATTCAAATGGTCTTTCCTCAAAAAATTTAATTTTTTTAATTTTTGATAACTGATGGTTTGGTCATTCTCTTTTTAAAGCTGCAGTCCGTAGCTTTTTTTGGGTTAAAATTTATCCAAAATACATATTTGATAAAATACGTAACCAGCCAGTGTTCAAAACTATCTGCTTGCCTTAGCTCGATTCAAAGCGGTAAGCTTGTAATAATGTTATTAATTCCAGTGGTACTGGTGGATTTCCGCGGGAGATTCGAGCATGTCTTTGCGTCATTACGTCACATCTGTACACATAAAGGAGTTTCGGCTAGTATAAGTTATATTGCGTGTGAGGATGTTGGAGGTGGAGATTTATAGCCTTTTCTCACAGCTCTTGATATAATTAAACTTATCAATTTGATGGCGGATACAGAAATATTCAAACGACGATCATCAGCGACAACTAGAGACTCACCCGCTGTAAATAGTGGCTACAGAAAAAAAGAGACTGCAACCGGCCCATGCGAAAACAAGGATAATATCGGAAGGACATTACATGTAGTCACGCAATGCTGACGTTGTTAACATCAACAATTTGAGAACAAAGTATAATTTGCACGGTTTTGCGTGATATGACAACTTAAGCAATTGTTAGATTTAATCAGCGCGATTTACTGCAATGTCAGAACCAGAACAAAAGTGGATGTTTCTTACTTGTTCAGATGACATTTTCCGGTGAAAATTCTTATGTTGGTCATACCTTTAAAAAGAATAATCTGTGATTCTGAATGACAGTCTCCACACCGGCGCGGTGACCGACAGCTGCACTCTCCTCAAACACTGTTCATCCGCGCGGTGCCGTGTCGAGGGTGTTGAAGTACAACTCACGTAAAGTTGATAATTCCGCGAATGACTGCAATTGCAGATTTCGAACAGAGATGGCGACAAAGAGGAAAAATGCCGGACTGCAGCTTTAATATTATATTGTATATGTTTATCTATGCATATTGTGATCTCTGATGCATGTGTGAACATTTTTATATATATAATGTATATAAAAGATATATAATGTAACTATATAAGTTACATAATGAAGACAGATTTCACTGCCAGTTCACACACAGATCCATTGCAGGCTATATGAGTCCCCTGTTGGTAAGGTAGACATCGTCCAGAGTCTTATGTCCTATCTTGGCATGTTTAAAAAAAAGAAAATGCATATTTGAGGTCTACCTATATATATATGTCACAGGTCGGGGGGGCCAAGCCAGACTGCACCCACCCCTCAAACCCAGGACCACCTCGAGGAGCGTACCAGAGACCAGGCAGACACGAAGAATTTCTAAAAGTAACAATCTTTATTGAATAAAAGCAAGAATTAAAAGTCTTAATGCGGGCTTCGTTTCTCTTTCCAGGGAGGAGGAGGCCGAGGAGTTCACTGCGAGGGCCCGGGTGACTGGCTGCCACAGAGGAGGAAGGAATCAAACGCCCGTCCGGCGTGCAGGTAAGTACCGGGGTAAGTAGACCCTTTTCGGCGTAATACAGGCGGGCGGCGACCCGTGCAAACCAGGGCCGGGGCCACGGGTCAGGAAGGGACTCTTTCCACAGGACAGGTGGGTAGCAGGTAAGTTTTTCCCAAGCGTCACTATTCGGTAGATGACCGGCACAGGGGGCGATGGAGTCCAGGAGGGGGACTCGCTGCCGGCCAGGTAGGTAGTCGGGTAGGCAGATCCTCTCCGTGTAGGGTGCTCTCCCCCGTAACGTCACTGAGCAGCAGATGTGAGAAGTTTATAGGTTCAATTTTGTTTCAGTAAAGTAAGGACTGGTTTACTCCACACAGGCACTAGGGCTGGAATGTGTCTCTCCTCCGACCGGGCAGCACACACAGAGGCGGTGGCAGGAGAATGGCTGGGCTGGGTGGTTCCCACGGCAACACTGAGGCTGGGGTGTGTTCCTCCTCCAAACAGACAGTACACAGGAAGACGGCGGCAGAAGAACGTTCTATTTAAATAGACAAGACAAGTTAAGCTGGACAATGGCTGGGCTAGGTTGCTCCACACAAGCACTAAGGCTGGGATGGGTCTCTCCTCCAACCAGGCAGCACACACAGAGGCGGTGGCAGGAGAATGGCTGGGCTGGGTGGTTCCCACGGCAACACTGAGGCTGGGGTGTGTTGCTCCTCCAAACAGGCAGCACCCACGAAGACGGCGGCAGAAGAACGTTCTATTTAAATAGACAAGACAAGTTAAGCAGGGCAATGGCTGGGCTGGGTTGCTCCACACAAGCACTAAGGCTGGGATGTGTCTCTCCTCCGACCAGGCAGCACACACAGAGGCAGTGGCAGGAGAATCTTAAATAGACGGAACGTTTAATACAAGAGCGAACATGATCCTTTCATATAATGGAGACTCAGGCTTACGGCTTGGCTGGGTGGTTCCCACGACAACACTAAGGCGGGGGTGTGTTTCTCCTCCGAACAGGCAGTACACACGAAGACAGCGGCAGAAGAACGTTCTATTTAAATAGACAAGACAAGTTAAACAGGACAATCACACTCTTCTCTCATATCACAGGACCTGGTGGCCGAAATGGAACATGCACATTCAACCTGAGGGCTTTTGCTCCGCAACACTGGGCGAGGACGTGGACTGGAGAATACTAGCGGTTAAATAAACGTGTACATCCACACACTGCAACTTCACTTCAAGTCCAATACTGTGTGACACTTCAATTCGGGCACCGCAATCCACTCTCAAACCTTCGTGCAATAAGGCCAGCACTCACCCACTGTCAATCCCTCCACTGTTGCGCTGAATCAATACTCAGAAGCTGAAGAGATGCAGAGGACTTCACACCACATGGAACACAGCGTCTTCACCACTCTTTCACACTCAGCAGAAGATATCAAGGTTTCACAGATGGATCAGTTCACACTCTTGGTGGAAATTATATTTGTAGTCTTTACACTTCACAATTCCTTATTCAGTTCAATACACAGCATGCATTCACACGGATCCAGTGTTTCATTACTTATCTTTCTCTCTCGAGTGATGACATTATCCAATTTTGACTCAATCTCCACAGTACATTCACTTCACATCCCATTCACGTTCCAGCTTGTACTCACACAACCACCGTTGCACCCCTTTCCAGTCAGATCCTCACAGCCGCTCCAAAAATCCCAGCAAATCCAAGCCACTGCCAAAAGAATCGATTTCTCCCGGGGAAATACCACCACCCGAATGCGTTTTCCTTTTCCTTTTAACTGCTTCTCTAAGCCGTGTTTCCCAATCACAAATCCCCACACCAAACGCCCGCACCTGGTACCGCTTAGCTAATCAGCTGCCACTGTCATGGCAACTGACAACAACGAACCCGCACGGTGTGTCAGTGAAATCATCCCGGGGGGAAACACACTCCCAGCGGAAATTGGTTCCGCTGGATTTGTCACCTTGTGACATATACATATATTAAACAATGAAGACAGACTTCACTGCCAGTTCACACTTCACTGTCACTAACTCTATATATATATATATATATATATATATATATATATATATATACATACATACATATACATATTATTTATATATATATATATATATATATATATATATATATATATATATATATATATATATATATATATATATATATATATATATATATATATATATATTATTATTTTTATTTTTTTTACATTACTATATATATATATATATATATTATTATTTTTTATTTTTTTTACATTATGAAGACAGATTTCCCTGCCAGTTTACTTCACTGTTCACACACATGGATATGGTCATTCTCTTTTTAATATTATATTGTATATGTTTATCTATGCATATTGTGATCTCTGATGTCTGTGTGAACATATATAATGAATGTAACTTATATATATAATGTATATAAAATATATATAATGTAACATATATATATATATATAAGTTCCATAATGAAGACAGATTTCACTGCCAGGTCACTTCACTGTTCACACACACACACACACACACACAGAGTCCCCAGTTGGTTGGATAGAAATCGTTCAGAAAGTCCCCTCTTGGCCAGTGTAGAGCGACAGTGCTCTGTTAGTAATATAGACATGCCATTGTTATGTGCCATTGCAAACACACACATACAAGTTAATTGTTAGGGACCGCATAACCAAGCATAGAAAGTATCTATGAAGAGAGAGCGTTAAATAAGAAAAATAATATTAAGAATGATAAGAGGCGTCTTCTCGTCTTATGAACTGTTGCCGCCGGGCCGTCTGTATTTTTTACCCGTTATATGTAAAAACAGATTCAAATGGTCTTTCCTCAAAACATTTAATTTTTTTAATTTTTGATAACTGATGGTTTGGTCATTCTCTTTTTAATATTATATTGTATATGTTTATCTATGCATATTGTGATCTCTGATGCCTGTGTGAACATTTATATATATATATATATACAGGTCCTTCTCATAAAATTAGCATATTGTGATAAAGTTCATTATTTTCCATAATGTAATGATAAAAATTAAACTTTCATATATTTTAGATTCATTGCACACCAACTGAAATATTTCAGGTCTTTTATTGTTTTAATACTGATGATTTTGGCATACAGCTCATGAAAACCCAAAATTCCTGTCTCAAAAAATTAGCATATCATGAAAAGGTTCTCTAAACGAGCTATTAACCTAATCATCTGAATCAACTAATTAACTCTAAACACCTGCAAAAGATTCCTGAGGCTTTTAAAAACTCCCAGCCTGTTTCATTACTCAAAACCGCAATCATGGGTAAGACTGCCAACCTGACTGCTGTCCAGAAGGCCATCATTGACACCCTCAAGCAAGAGGGTAAGACACAGAAAGAAATTTCTGAACAAATAGGCTGTTCCCAGAGTGCTGTATCAAGGCACCTCAGTGGGAAGTCTGTGGGAAGGAAAAAGTGTGGCAAAAAACGCTGCACAACGAGAAGAGGTGACCGGACCCTGAGGAAGATTGTGGAGAAGGACCGATTCCAGACCTTGGGGGACCTGCGGAAGCAGTGGACTGGGTCTGGAGTAGAAACATCCAAAGCCACCGTGCACAGGCGTGTGCAGGAAATGGGCTACAGGTGCCGCATTCCCCAGGTCAAGCCACTTTTGAACCAGAAACAGCGGCAGAAGCTCCTGACCTGGGCTACAGAGAAGCAGCACTGGACTGTTGCTCAGTTTTGCATGTCATTCGGAAATCAAGGTGCCAGAGTCTGGAGGAAGACTGGGGAGAAGGAAATGCCAAAATGCCTGAAGTCCAGTGTCAAGTACCCACAGTCAGTGATGGTCTGGGGTGCCATGTCAGCTGCTGGTGTTGGTCCACTGTGTTTTATCAAGGGCAGGGTCAATGCAGCTAGCTATCAGGAGATTTTGGAGCACTTCATGCTTCCATCTGATTTCATTTTTCAGCACGACCTGGCACCTGCTCACAGTGCCAAAACCACTGGTAAATGGTTTACTGACCATGGTATTACTGTGCTCAATTGGCCTGCCAACTCTCCTGACCTGAACCCCATAGAGAATCTGTGGGATATTGTGAAGAGAAAGTTGAGAGACGCAAGACCCAACACTCTGGATGAGCTTAAGGCCGCTATCGAAGCATCCTGGGCCTCCATAACACCTCAGCAGTGCCACAGGCTGATTGCCTCCATGCCACGCCGCATTGAAGCAGTCATTTCTGCAAAAGGATTCCCGACCAAGTATTGAGTGCATAACTGAACATAATTATTTGAAGGTTGACTTTTTTTTTTGTATTAAAAACACTTCTTTTATTGGTCGGATGAAATATGCTAATTTTTTGAGACAGGAATTTGGGGTTTTCATGAGCTGTATGCCAAAATCATCAGTATTAAAACAATAAAAGACCTGAAATATTTCAGTTGGTGTGCAATGAATATAAAATATATGAAAGTTTAATTTTTATCATTACATTATGGAAAATAATGAACTTTATCACAATATGCTAATTTTTTGAGAAGAACCTGTATATATATATATATATGTATATATATATATATATATGTATATATATATATATATAATGTATATAAAAGATATATAATGTAACTATATAAGTTCCATAATGAAGAGAGATTTCACTGCCAGGTCACTTCACTGTTCACACACACACACACACACACACACACACACACAGAGTCCCCAGTTGGTTGGTTGGTCCTCAAGCAATCTTTCCTGATTCCTGTGTGAACATTATTATATATATATATATATATATATATATATATATATATATATATATATATATATATACTGTATATACAGTATGTAAGTGATCTTTTAAACCACTGACAACTCCTAAATAACTGGTTTGTAAATAATGCTATACTTCATTTAAACATTATAAATTGATCATTAATAAAGTATGAAAATACAAAATAAAATTATTAAACACATTATAGATATGCTTTTAAAACAAGAATAAAGCATTTATAGCTGTATTTATATTGTGTTTATACACACATTCTGTATTTATATATATATATACTTTTGTTGCTTTATAAATGATGAATTAACAGTTCACTATGCTTAAATCATGATTAATAGCATGCAGTTCCCTTTCAAGGGAACTCGAGCTGCGTCAAGCTGTGGGAACGCCTCTGCGTGTGTGCGTCATGAAGCACGTATGGAATCAGTCCAATGGAGAGACGGAACGTCATAGGCGGGTGACGTCATCGACCAGGAAACTATAAAGCACCCCCAAAACACAAGCGCGACAGCTTCTATGCCTTCAGTAAGCGCTATATGTGGATCTGTCTCAAGTGTTTTTGTCTGTCACTAAGCAGGAGTTTCACTATTTCAAAAAACTATATATATATATATATTATATTGAGAGACAATGGCGAGCGAACAGCAATTTAAGAAGTGTGTTCCTCCCTGCTCGCGCTATTTAACGGGCGGGGATACACACAGCTTATGTGTTGTTTGTTTGGGAGTGCAGCATGCCCAGTCAGCTCTCGAGGGGGCTGATTGTGAGCATTGCGAGCGTTTGCCTCTTAGAACGCTCCGCTCCCGCCGATCACTCTTTGAGGAGAGTGGTTCGGTTCGCGATCCCCGCGGATCGGGTCCCGCTCATGCCGAGGCTGAGCGCCGACGTCATTCGTGGGGATCGCAGATGGTTCTAACAGCGGGGCTTGAGACGGGCTTTGCCCTATCTCAGCCCTTACCTGTTAGATCCAGTGCCTCAGTCTCGGGTTCGGAAGCACGCTCTGCGGTTTCTTCCCCCCGAACTGAGGCCCCAGTACTGCAACTATCCAGTTCTGAGGATCTGGATGTTGTTAGTCTGGATGCGGGAGATGTCGATGATTCGCCATCTCGCTCTCCCGAAAGTGAGGAGCTTATGGAGGTGCTCACTCGTGCTGTTTCTAAATTAAGCATCGAGTGGCCAGCTGTTAGGCAGGAGTCTAGAGAAAAATCTAAACTAGATGAGAGATTTTTGCCTTCCCGTTCCCAACCTCCACGCCGGTGCTTGCCCTTTTTTCCTGATTTACACTCAGAGGTTTCGAGATCGTGGAAAAAGCCAGTCTCTTATCGTGTTTTTAGCCCTCAAACGTCCACATATTCGAATATCGTGGGGGCTAAATCTCACGATTATGGGGCGATGCCTAAAGCAGAAGAGGCGCTTGCTAGTCACCTTTCTGCTGAAGCTGCATCTTCTTTTAAAGCACCACTTTTACCCTCTAAACCCCTCAGAAGTACATCTGCTTTAGTGGGTAAGGCGTATTCGGCGGCCGGTCAAGCCTCGGCGTGCCTGCATACTATGTCCATCTTGCAGGCATACCAGGCTGACCTATTAAAGGACGTGAGTGATTCTCAAGAGGTCAGCACTGATGTAGTTCGCGAACTGCGTCAGGCTGCAGATTTATCTCTGCGCGCCACCAAGGAGTCGGCCAAGCTAATGGGCCGTACTATGGCAGCCCTGGTGGCCGCAGAGAGACATCTATGGTTAAATCTCTCTGGCATGAAAGAAAAAGATAAAGCTTTTCTTTTAGACGCTCCTCTCTCTCCTCATGGTCTGTTCGGTGATTCTGTGAATACTGTCATAGATAGATTTCAGGAAGAGAAGAAACAATCAGCAGCGTTTCAGAAATTTATGCCTCTTAAAATTCATGTCCCCGGTACTGCTGGGCGGGAGCAGTCCAGGCCGTCAGTCAGCTCCTCACATAGGGCGCAACAGAAGCAGAGTGTCGCGTCTCGCGCTCCCCCTTCCAAACAGTGGGACCAGACGCAGCACTCTCAGCCGAAGTCTTCTGGCAAAACTGATCTGAGGACAGTTATTATGGCCAAGAAGGCTTCAGCAAAGAAGAAGTCCTGACGCCACTGGCGTCAGGATGCTGAGGGTGGTCCCTGCCGTGGGAGAGAGGTGTTCACCGCATTACACGGTGCCCGCTCTTCTTCGGTGCCCTCAGGGGCCCGTTCTGCCAACCCCGCCTTCATGCCGGGGCACAGACGGTCCCAGCGAGCGCTTTCCCGAGGGACGCTCGCCCCCTCTGAGGAGGGTCTCAGAGCAGTTAAGCCAGTCGTTCCCTGCCGGTGCGCCGTTACAGGGCGCTGCGTTTGCTGCTCAAGTTACACCAGAGGCCAGTCTCGAGAGACTGGTACCCTTAGTAGTATTTCTGGCAGAGTGGAAAAACCTTCCAAAAATATCTCAGTGGGTTCTGCACATAGTAGAAAAAGGTTATGCTATCCAATTCAGGTGTCGTCCACCAAAATTCAGAGGGGTTCTGCCCACAGTGGTGGGCCCCGAGCAGGCTCTGGTAATGGAACGAGAGGTGAAAGCGCTCCTTCAGAAGGAGGCTATAGAACGGGTTCCTCCTCCCAGTTTGGAGTCGGGTTTTTACAGCCGATATTTCATCGTTCCAAAGAAGGATGGGGGGTTGCGTCCAATTTTAGATCTGCGCCTGTTGAATCGCGTGGTAGGGAAGCTAAAATTCAAGATGCTCACTATCAAGCAGATTGTGGCACAAATCAGATCCGAGGACTGGTTTGTCACGATAGATCTGAAGGACGCGTACTTCCATATTTCCATCCTTCCACAGCACAGGAAGTTCCTGAGGTTCGCCTTCGGGGGCGAGGCGTACCAGTACAAGGTTCTTCCATTTGGCCTAGCTTTATCTCCCCGCACTTTCACGAAATGCATGGATGCAGCTCTAGTGCCCCTGAGGCTTCAGGGCATTCGTATCCTCAATTACATCGACGATTGGTTGATTTTAGCTCAGACGGAGCAGATGGCGGTTCGGCATCGAGATGTCGTTCTCGCTCATATAAGAAAGTTGGGGTTAAGGCTGAACGCGAAGAAAAGTGTTCTATCTCCTTCTCAGAAGACCGCTTTTCTGGGCGTCGTTTGGGATTCGGTCTCGATGCGGGCACGGCTCTCCCCGACCCGCATCGCTTCGATTCTCGCAGCCGTGAAACAAGTAAAGCTAGGCCAGCTACTCACTGTAAAACAGTTTCAGAGACTGTTGGGTCTGATGGCAGCAGCGTCCAACGTTATACCTTGCGGCCTGCTGTACATGAGACCACTGCAGTGGTGGCTCCGGACCAGGGGATTCTCCCTGAGGGGAAATCCCCTCCGCACGATCAAAGTCACGCGGCGCTGCCTTCGTGCTCTGGTCATGTGGAAAGAAACCTGGTTCCTATCCAAGGGGCCTGTGTTGGGGGCTCTTTGTCGTCGCGTGACGCTAACGACGGATGCTTCCCTCACAGGGTGGGGGGCGGTCATGAGTGGTCGTCCAGCCCAAGGTCTGTGGCAGGACCATCATCTATTATGGCATATAAATTGTCTAGAGATGTTGGCGGTGTTCCAAGCTTTGAAACACTTCCTAGCAGACCTCAGAGGTCATCACGTGCTAGTTCAGTCAGACAACATGTCGGTGGTCTCGTATATAAATCATCAGGGGGGCCTGCGGTCGCGTCCACTTTACAAGTTGGCCCGTCAGATCCTCCTGTGGTCCCAGGGGAGATTACAGTCTCTGAGAGCTATGTATCTTCCTGGTTATCTGAATGTGGTAGCAGACTCCCTGTCGAGGCAGGGGCCGAGGACGGGGGAATGGAGGCTCCACCCCGAGGTGGTGGAGCTCCTTTGGTTGAGTTTCGGTCGCGCCGAGGTGGACCTATTCGCTTCCAAGGAGACAACGCACTGTCATCTGTGGTTCTCCATCAGTCAGCCAGCCCCTCTGGGGTTGGACGCTCTGGTACAGCCGTGGCCGAGGTCACGTCTGTATGCTTTTCCCCCGATTGCTCTGCTACCAGGAGTTCTGGAGAGGGTTCGCCGGGACGGGGTCAGCCTACTTCTAGTAGCCCCGTTCTGGCCGGCCCGAGTATGGTTCACGGACCTAATATCTCTTCTGGACGGCTCTCCCTTGGAGATTCCGATCAGGAGGGATCTACTCTCTCAGGAGGGCGGTACGATATTTCACCCCCGCCCAGAGTTGTGGAAACTGTGGGCTTGGCCTCTGAGGGGGCCCAGCTCATAGAAACTGGTCTCTCAACTGAGGTTGTTGAGACCATCCTTCACTCCAGAGCTCCGTCCACGAGGAAGTTATATGCCCTGAAGTGGAAACTTTTCACTTCTTGGTGTGCAGAACACCGGCAGGACCCAGTTAACGGCCCAGTGGGTGCAGTGCTGGAGTTCCTGCAGGAGCGTTTCTCTGCAGGGTTATCCCCCTCCACACTAAAGGTGTATGTGGCGGCACTAGCTGCTTACCATGTCCCTTTCAGTGGAGTTTCTCTTGGGAGACACCCACTTATAACTCGCTTCCTTCGTGGTACTTTGAGGCTGAGGCATGCAGTTCGCATGAGGGTGCCGACTTGGGATTTGTCCATTGTATTAGAGGGCCTCTCTTTGGCCCCCTTTGAACCTATTGAGGAAGTTTCTGAGAAATTCCTCACATATAAGACTCTCTTTCTGCTTGCAATATCCTCAGTTAAAAGAATCGGAGATTTGCAGGCTCTGTCGGTTGCACCCTCGTGCCTGGAGTTTTCGCCTGGTATGGTTAAGGCTTTTCTATACCCTAGACCATAGGTCCCTAAGGTCCCTACTAATGCTGTTAGACCTACAGTGCTGCAGGCTTTCTATCCTCCTCCTTTCGTGTCATCAGATCAGGAGAAACTTAACCTTCTCTGCCCTGTTAGGGCGTTAGACGCTTATGTCCACAGAGCTGCCCTGTGGAGGAAATCAGAACAGTTATTTGTGTGCTTTGGGCCACCCAGGAAGGGGTGTCCCGCGTCTAAACAGAGAATGAGCAAGTGGGTGGTTGAGGCCATCTCACTTGCTTATGAGTCGGCTGGTCAGCCTTCACCTTTGGCTGTACGAGCCCACTCTACTAGGAGTATGGCTGCCTCTAAGGCATTATTGTCAGGAGTATCGCTGAGTGACGTTTGTGATGCGGCTGGGTGGTCCTCACCGCATACGTTTGTTAAGTTCTACAAATTGGACTTGAGTTCCACTCCTGGGGCACAGGTTCTCTCGTCCTCTGTGCGCTAGTTCCCACATGACGGTCATTTGCTCCTATGGCGACGTGGGTATGGGCGTTCCCACAGCTTGACGCAGCTCGAGTTCCCTTGAAAGGGAACGTCTCGGTTACGTATGTAACCCTAGTTCCCTGATAGGGAACGAGACGCTGCGTCGTTCTGCCATACTCCCAGCATGCCCGTTAGCGCTTCCTTCAGGCCTATCAGAAGCTGTCGCGCTTGTGTTTTGGGGGTGCTTTATAGTTTCCTGGTCGATGACGTCACCCGCCTATGACGTTCCGTCTCTCCATTGGACTGATTCCATACGTGCTTCATGACGCACACACGCAGAGGCGTTCCCACAGCTTGACGCAGCGTCTCGTTCCCTATCAGGGAACTAGGGTTACATACGTAACCGAGACGTTATTACAAAGTTACCCAAAGTTCCTTAACTAAGCAGCAGTTAAACAGCAGCTCTACAGTCTCAGAGCCTCTCTGGCCATTCAAACAATAGAGAAGTGTGAACGTCGTGTGTTAATGGGCCATTGCAGTTCCTGCTCCAGCCTACAGGAGCGCTGCTGAGTATGGGCTTAAACACACACACACTTGAAGGTCCCCACTTGGTCAAAAATGTACAAAATTAACCAGAGCGTTTTTTACTTGATTTTAACATGTTTTAAAGCATAACCAACAGGGGACTTGAAAAATGTCCCCACTTGGCTCGGCGGTCCCCTGTTGGTGAGTGTGTAACGACACCAAGGTCCCCACTTAGATAGGTAGACAAGTACACACACACACACACACACACACACACACACACACAGTACATACAAACAACCACACAAATACAACACACACATGTAATTTAGCAATTATACTTTATAATTGTACCACACTGATGGTATAGAATGGATGAAGTCATATAAATTGTGGCCTACGATTATCTACTCTTTTAATTCTATTTTCAGACTTTGTTTGTATTTATATATTTGTTATGTATGATATGTCATTGTGATCCTTCCTTCTGATCTTTATTTGTATGACCTGTGACGACTACATTTTCTTTCCTTTTTTGTAACATTCAAGATCTTCTGGAATGACAATAAAGCATCTTTTTTCTTTTCTTCTTCTGTTTATTGAGTTTCATAAACGGGGGACGGGGGCAAGCAATGAAGCATATTTTTTCTCACTGATTGCTTTATATGCAGATAATTAATGGAGAATAGACAAGTGTCACTAACCTTTGTTGGTTCTTTATGTTCTCCACATTAACTAACTGAATTCATTTATCCCATATATATAGGCCTCTGTGCTGATGGTATGAAATAACTGACATGGCCCCTATAAAAGGCTTTTGTCACATATTAACCAAAGCTTAGCAAGCTTTGAAAAAAGCTAAAGCTAAAAAAGCTTAGTAACCCCCCACGCCACCCCTTCAAATCTCAAATCTGACAAATCATTTTATTTATATACCTATCAATATGTGGTGGGTGTTGGTATTAGTTTTGATAGCGTTACCTTATTGAGCTTTGTCTTGCCTGTGCAATTCATGGATTTTTAAACCTTGGTTTAGCATCTCTAACTACCATCACAAAAGTATGACAGAAAAAATCTTTGGATTATCTGTTATTATCTGCGGTATTCTAATATTTGCCACAAGCTGATGTTTTTATAAACAAAGTGTTGCTTATTGAGGCCTATATGGGTGACAGAATGGTAGTTTCTGATGATGTCTGGCTTCTCAGAGCTGCCACAGCAGGTGAGATCAATGAAAATGGGTTTATTTCAGCACAGCACACATGTACATGTTGTGGTATCTGTCACCAAGACATTAGCAGCAGATCCTTTAACCAGGGCCGGCTCTAGCCCTTTGGTTGCCCTAGGCGAGATTGAGTTTTGCGCTTAAAAATAGGTATTTATTAAACTAAACAAAAATGCTCTTATAGTCTCTCCAAAACTTCAACAAGCAAATTATGACTTGAAGGATCAACTGTAATACATTGTTCATACAAATGCTACAAAGAACGTTCAATGATATTTCTATCATACATAGTTGCATTGTACAAATACATTTTGTCTGACCATGTAACTTGTTGTATATAAATTACAATTACTACCACCACCACTATTATTACTAATCTATTAGGCTGCTACAGGCAAAGGGGTTTCGGGGGTATGCCCCCCGTAAGAGAATTTTGTGCATTTTAATGTTAAATTCATCAATCTGGTGCACTTTGAGAGTTCAAAATTAAAAGCTCCAACCCATATTCAGTCTGCAAATTGAACAAAGAAAAATTCAAACCTCTTTTAGTTAATGTCTGTCTCCATTACACTACTACATAATAATAGTTATAATATTAATCCCATGACAGTAATAGCCATAGGCTATATTGTAAAACAAATGCACTGAAAAATAAAGGTAACTTTCATAATTAGTTTTGTTATTTGGAAGTAACCCAGCGCCACCAATTAAACAAAATGAAACGAATGGGCTGATGTACGAGTAGTATGGGCCACTAAGACAACAAATAATAATAAAAGTATGAGATGTATCGGCCCAAAAAGCTCGTCGGCCCACCGGGAATCTCCCGGTAGTCCCGATGGCCAGCATGCCTGTGTGCACAATACTGAGTAAATTTATTTTGTTTGACACCTTAATGGCTGAGATGAGAAGACTTCCCTCTTTCTTTTTCGCACCAGAGGGTTTCGATCAACGCACCAGCAACTGAGCACTTGCCTAAGTAATGTAACGCAATCCCCCCCAATGATCCACAATAATCATCAATTCAATCTAATAAACAGGTTGACAAATAATTAAACCTGTGGCTGAGGGGGCGCCTTAGGATGGTCATGTTTAATAAACATGTTTTTTTGTTTCGCTTGTCATTCTAATTCTGTGATTAATGGGAAGTAGGCCAAGGGCGACACTAGAGGGCGTCGCGCCCCCAACACATTTGTCGCCCTAAGCAATCGCCTAGGTCGCCTATAGCAATCGCCGGCCCTGCCTTTAACTCCTGTAAATTGTGAGGAGGGACCTCCATAGATTGGACTTGTGTGTCCAGCACATCCCACAGATGTTCGAATGGATTGATTTATTTCTGGGGAAATTTGAGGCCAAGTCAACACCTTGAACTCGTTGTTTCCACAAACCATTCCTGTAACATTTTCTTTGCGGCATTATCCTGCTGAAAGAGGCCACTGCCATAATGGAATACTGAAAGGGTGTACATGGTCTGCAACAATGCTTAGGGAGGTGGTACATGTCAAAGTAACATCCACATGAATGGCAGGACCCAAGGTTTAGCACCAAAACATTGCCCAAAGCATCACACTACCTCCACAGATTTGCCTTATGCCCATAGTGCATCCTGGTGCCATTTGTTGTTCAGGTAAACGATGCACATGTACCCGGCCATCCACGTGATGTATTGCCCATTGTTGCCATTTTTTTACAGTGGACAGGTCAGCCTGGGCTGTGACCATCACCTGTAGATGTGATTTGACATGAATTGGGACATTCCAACTTCCTATTATTTTGTTCTCATGGACCTATACTTTGCTGTATTGTATATTGGTGAATCAAAATTACGGCTGATACCTTTTCATGTGTAGGCCTACCAGGAAAGCTACTTAAACAATCTAAGTGTAGCCTGTTGAAATAGCTGCCTGTGCCTAAAGGCCCGCTATCTCTCTGATATGATAAATTCATTTAACCTAATGCTGCAAACTATCCTCAGGAAGGAAGAGGCCACAAAAACTGACATGGAAGTGGGGTATGGAGGAGGATATGACAGCAGTACATGATTTGTACACCTTTGCTATGAAGTGGGTATAGTAAACTAGAAATGCCAAGGAATTACAAATGCATGAAAATGCAACCCATGTAAACCTAGAAAAAACAGATAATGCAGAGATAGTTGCAATGGTTTTGCTAGGGTAAATACGGTGGTTGCTATGCCAAAAAACGGTTGCTATGCTGGTTGCTAGTGTAATCATTTTGGTTGCTATGGTGGTTGCTAGGTTGACATTATAGTGGTGGTTGCTAGGTTGTTTCCAGGGAAATTAAGATGGTTGCTAGGGTGTTGCTAGGGTACATATGGTGGTTGCTATGCCAAATAAAGTGGTTGCTATGCTGGTTGCTAGGGTAATCATGTTGGTTGCTATGGTGATTGCTAGGTTGAAATGGTTTAATTGATTTGATAGACAGTTTAATGAATGTTGAAAGACAAATACTCCTCTGTATTGTCAATGTAGTGAGTAATTAATAGTTTCTGTGTGCTTCAGCAGGTTGTATGGTGTCATCAGGATCATCCTCCTTTGTTTTGGCTCTGTTTGTCTTTCTTTATTGACTGATGTGTCTATTTTCATAGTAGTTGTGTATGATGACTTAGTGGTTACAGATAGTTGTGTATATTTATTTTCTTCAAGGTCTGTTGTGTTTTTATGTTGTTTATTTTTGACGGTTGGGAAGGCAAAATTAGGTGTAGGTCTACACTATAAAAACAAAAGGTGCCTCAAATATACTGTTGGATACTCAAGGAACTTCAAAATGTAATTTAAGTGCCTCAAGCTCTTTAGGGTTACTGGTGGAGCATTGACCATCTTTGCGGTTCTGGAACTTATGGGATCCTTTAAGCACTTTGTATTCAGTTCAGAGGTTCTGGAGTCACCTTTTCATTACCATGAGACATCGAAGTGCTTTGAGGAAAATAAGAGGAACTAGAATGCTATAAAAGGGTTATTGTAAGATCTTTTAACATTTGAGTGGTTCCTGGAAGATCTCTTATGTTAAAGCCAGCATCTGGAGTAACCCAATGGTTCTGTGAGGCCAGAATAAGATTATTATTATCCTATTATTATTATTATACTTAAGTTTGATTCAGTATAATTAGGCTTAGGCCTACATTTTTTAGTATTTTAATTGATTAATTTCAACCTTAAACACAACAACAACAACAACAAAAATAAAAAAATATATAATAATAATATGAAGAAGAAGCAGGAGGAGAAAAGTTGTATTCCGTCACGAAACTGCTGCTATTCCTCTGCTGTCATCATTCATTGATCCTCGCGCTGCTTGCGCGCAACAAAGCTCAGCTGATCATCATCGGATTTGAAAGTAACGGCTCCCCTCATCAAAGCCTGCAGCAGCTTCTGCTGTTGTTTGGCTATCCGTTAAGGTTTGTAAACTCACCAAAACAAATATAAATACAGAGTCTAACGTCACTCACTTACTATATATTCAAACACATACATATACTAAATTTATTATACATTACTACGTTTTTACAGTGTTTACTCGTTTATTGCACAGTTAACAGTTAACGTTATGTGGTATGAAGGTTTTAGCCGCGATGCTAACTAATCTATTGAACACATGAAAATCATTGACTTATTGTCTTAGATTGTTTTAGTCATTCAATTCAACGTATTCTGTACAACCGTGTCTTCAAATTGCTGATATAACTAATTATAGGTGATTCCTGCTGTCGTCATTGGCGTTTGTTATGAATAACACAAGTGGTTAATATAGTTTGGTCTGTTTTTGTTTACTTGCTACAGCCAGGTGACCTCATTCTCTCAAATACCATTTAAAGACCTTTACGCGGGCCAATACATATTATGTTGTGAATGGATCAGGGTTTCCGCGGGGCATTAAAAAGCATTAAAAGTCCTTAAATGGATTTTGTGAAAATAAAGGCCTTAAATGGCATTAATAAGCATTAAATTTGATCCCTACAGGCATTAAAAATTGTGAAAGTTTTGAAGAGAATTTTACATCAATTTACAGCGAATGATATAGCAAAATTGAGCGACATTCGATCAGCGTTTGGTTTGAATGCAACTTTGCAGGCGGATGTGCTCGGTGTCTGAAAGCAACACTATGTCGTTTTTCAACCTTCATTATATATTTCCAAGACCCTTGTGATGGTACATCGACTTACAATAGGTTGAATGACACGTCTGCCGTAGCCTGACAGTGTCTGTATCGCTTTTACTGGCACTATGTAACTTCGGGTAGTAACCCGAGCACAAAAAAAGCTACAAAATTCGACTGCTTTACAGCAAACGTCACTTCCCCCACTTCCTCAGATTCTGACGTGAAACGGTGCTGATCATAGACATCATATAGATAGACGCCCTATCGACCGCTACTGCCTATTCATACTTTGCACGTGACGCCACAAGTGCTGGCTGGCGGGCAAGAAATTCGGTCATATGGGCAAACGCAAAGCGAAAAACCACTCTGAAACGAGCATGGAGAAAAATGGAAATATTGCTTCATCCCAACTCTTCGCTTCGTATCCTGACGGCGACGATGCAATGTTGACAGATTTATCTAAGGTTCCAGCTGATTCCGATGAATCAGAGAAACTCTTAGCAACTCCTCTACCTTGCACTCCAGCTAAAAGTCCAGCACCAAAAAAAGGAAAGATTGCATCTCCTGACTCTGACTTCAACAAGGTTATGGCCGCTATTCAATCTCTCTCCGCGAGATGTGAAGTCATTTTTGAAAAGGTCACTTCTATGGAGACAACGGTGAGAAACACTGATCATGCTATGACATTTCTGAATGAAACGGTGGAAAAAATACTTAAAGATACCGCCAACCACAACGAGAGGATTGTTGCACTGGAAAAAAAGACTTCAGATCTGAGAGAGGAAAATAAACAACACAAACTTCAAATGCTGGAGGCGAATAGCTATCGACGAAGATGGGGGCTGAGACTGCAGGGGATGAAGGAGGAAGATCAACAGGAAGACACTCGGGAGCTGGTGATCAAAGTTCTTGGCAAGATCTCTCCGAAAATTGCTGGAAAGTTACCGGAGGTGGTGGATTCCGTGCACAGAATTGGAAAGAGAAAAGACGGCAACAATGCGAGAAGCATAATCATTCAATTCAGCATGCATCACTATCGCGATATTGTATGGAGGGATGCAAGAGGCTCGAAATTCCTGGAGGATGCCCATCTCCGTCTAAAAGAAGACTTGTCACCCGACGAAAAAGCGGTTCGGGCCAAAGCCTGGCCTTTGGTTCAGAAAGCCAGAGAAGAAGGCAAAAGAGCATCATTCATAGGTGCCTTTGCTTACATTGAAAGTAAAAGAGTTAATATTGACATTTAGCTAACACTGAGTGAAAATATTCGCAAACTGATAATTGTTTGAAATTTCATTGAACAATTCATAGTCCCTAAATACGTACAAAGTGGTATTTGTAGTCTTGTTAACACCTTGTTGCATATAAGATCCCGGTGGGTCTATTGTTTCATTGTAACGAGAAACCTAACCTAATTTGGGAGGTCTTTTATTATTTTTGTTTTTTCTATACTATTACATTGTTCTTTCTCTTTGATGGCAGTCTTTAATTTTGGGAGACTAGATGTTATTTCTCTTAATGTCAGAGGACTAAGGGATATTGATAAAAGAAAGGCACTTTTTCTTTTCATTAAACATAGGGAGGCTCAAATTATTTTTTTCTTGTGATAATGACATGAAGTTTTGGAAGTCTCAGTGGGGAGATTCTGCTTTTTTTTTTGCCATGGAACAAACCATTCTGCAGGGGTCGCTATTTTCCTAAATAAATTGAAAGGAGATATAGTGGAAATAATTTATTCTGGTGAAGGGAGATGGATTATAATAATTTTAAATATTGACAATGTGAAATTTATCATTTGTAATGTTTACGGACATAACAATAATTCTTTAAATTCTGATATGTTTAAGAAACTTAGTTTGATACTTTTAAAACTAAAAAGTAAATACATAGATGCTTATTTATTGATAGGAGGAGACTTTAACGAAGCCCCCAATGACTCTGTGGATAGACTTCCCCAAAGAACAGTACATCTAAGGTGTTTGAGTTGCTTTGTGATGATTTACAGGTTACTGATGTTTGGCGTTTTTTACATCCTCACAACAAGGAATATACTTGGACAAATAATGCCCTTACTCGTAAATCGCGTATTGATTATTGGCTCTTATCTACTAATGCAGTTCAATTTATTTTGGATACTTTGATTAGTTATGCACCTTTATCAGATCATAATTTAATCTAAATTTCTTTAATTGGAAACACAAACAGTTGTAAAAGAATTCGGGGTTATTGGAAATTTAACAATAAATTACTTTCAGATGCAAAATTTGTAGAATATGTTAAAAAATCTGCTTATATATTAGAAGATGAATCTATGAATCATACCCAAAGATGGGAATTTTTTTAATTTAAAGTTAGGCAATTGGCAATGCGTCGAGGTAAAGAAGTTAAAGTGGCTAAATCCCAAAGATGTCAAGATCTTCTAAATGAACTTGAAAAGTTATTGTATAAAGAAAATCTTAGCACAGAGGAAGAAGCATATCTGTCTAATTTGCGAAATGAAATAGATGATTTTTACTTAGATTTAGCTAAAGGTGCTTATATAAGATCTAGGGCTAAATGGTGGGAAATGGGAGAGAAAAACACCAGTTATTTCTTTGCTTTGGAAAAAAGAAATATAAAGAGAAATTCGGTAACAGCTTTGAAAATGTATGATAACATTAACAAAAACTCCTCTGAAATTAATAAATATGTATATTCCTTTTTTAATAAATTATATTGTTCAAATTATAATATAAATTATGCAAATTCCTTTCTACAAAAAATCAAACCTTACATTCCAGTAATCTCAAGTGAGTTTAAAACAGTTTGTGAAAATGACCTTACTTTAGCTGAACTTACCAAGGCAATGCACTCTATGAAGAAGGGTAAATCCCCTGGCTCAGACGGCCTAACTATTGAGTTTTACACACACTTTTGGGAAACCATCAAGAAACCACTACTTAGAATGTACAACGAATGTATTATTAGTGAAGAATTAAGTACTTCCATAAAACAAGGGCTCATCACCCTGATACCAAAACCAGGTAAAGATCTTTTCTCAATTGACAATTGGAGGCCAATCACATTACTAAATTTAGACTACAAAATTATATCATTAGTTTTTGCCAAGAGATTAAAAACGGGTTTATCTGAAATAATTAATGAAACGCAAACAGGTTTTATGCCTAAACGACATATAAGCTGGAATATCAGGCTAATCTTAGATCTCATAGATTATACACATCATATTAACTCGGATGCAATCATATTGTTTCTAGACTTTTACAAAGCGTTCGACACCATTGAACACAAATTTCTATTTTCGACACTAGAGTTATTTGGTTTTGGGGAGAAATTTACTAAAGTGGTTAAAATGTTATAGAAGGACATTAATAGCTCGGTTCTTTTACAATTTGATACTTCAAATAGATTTGCTATTAATAGGGGAGTGAGACAAGGTTGTGGAATCTCCCCTTTTTTGTTTGTGTTAGTTGTGGAATTACTCTCTCTGAGTATTCGTAACAATCATGATATTAAAGGGGTGTCCATTTTTGACCGTGAGATCAAAATTTCACAACTTGCGGATGACACAACCCTGTTCTTAGAAAACACAAATCAGGTTGCCAAAGCTCTTGAAACTATTAATGTCTTTTCAGAGGCGTCTGGTCTAAATTTAAATATTCCTAAATGCGAAATTATTTGTTTATTTGACACTATGGAAACCTCTGTGAATAATATACCCATTAAAGATAATGTGAAATATCTTGGAATCCATATCTCTAAAAGAATATCTCTTAGACAGGATATGAATTTTCTCCCTAAAATCAAAAAAGCTAAACAAATATTTAACAATTGGCTTCAAAGAGATTTGTCTTTTCTTGGTAGAGTTCTTTTAATTAAAGCTGAAGGTCTAGCTCGTCTTATATATCCATCGTTTTCATTATTTGTCCATGATAATACCTGTAAACAAATTAATAGTTTATTGTTTAAGTTTTTTTGGAAAAACAAACATCAGCATCTGAAGAAACAGGTTTTATGTGGTAAAAAAGTTGATGGAGGTTTTGACATGATTGATTTTTTCGATGTTAATAATACTTTCAAACTGAATTGGGTAAAGAATTGTGTCAATTCACCAGAGTCTATTTGGTATTTTATCCCACATAATATTTATAAAAAAGTGGGAGGGCTTTCTCACCTTCTAAACTCCCTATAAAACTTTCTAAATTCCATGAACAGGCTCTTTTGGCGTGGAAACTTTGCTTTGTTCACAATTTCTCCCCGCATAAAGAAAAGCTATGGAATAATGAAACTATTCTTGCAAAGAACAAGTCGATGTTTCTTAAGAATTGGCATGAAAAAGGTATTGATTATCTTTGTGATATGTTAGATCCACAAGGGAATGTTTATTCTTATTATGATTTCATGTCTAAATATAATTTCCCTGTTATTCATAAGGAATTTCTTACGTTGGTAAAAGCTATACCAAATGGTCTTGTTCATTTAATGAAATATCATTTATCATTTGAAGAGATTGTAAAGAGTGAAAAGAAATTTCTGATTGAAGACAAAAGTATTTACGACCCAAAATGTTGCAATAAAATGATAAGAAATGTGTTTCAGTCAAGAAAACGAATTACCCCGCGGGGAAATTTTTTTTGGAATTCCTTGATAGAAAAAATTAATTGGAAAAAAGCATGGCTGTTACCTTATAAATTTTGTATCCCCAATAAGGTAAAAGAACTACACTTAAGAATTTTGCACAGTATCCCACTAACGAGATCACATCTAAATTTGGTAATGTTCATTTGAATTGTAATTTCTGTAAAAGTAGTACTGAGTCAATTGATCATCTTTTCTTTGGGTGTTCCCTTGTCAAAGAATTTTGGTTTGATCTGTCAAAACTCCTTGCTTCAAAACTAAAATTAGACATTGATTTAACATTGGGTGGGGTAATCTGTTATTTTTGTCATTGTAATCATAAAATAGAATATATAGGAAATATTTTTATTTTATTGGCGAAATATTTCATACATAAATGTAAATATTCTCTAACAGTACCTACATTAAATCATTTTCTTTGTGACTTTAATTATTTTATTAAGACACTAAAAATAGTTAATAACAAAAAAAGTGTCAAATTTGTGAAAATGTATGACGATCTGTTGAGTGATATGTAAATTAACTATGTAATGTAACTGCCTTTGCCTTTTTTTTATTCTTTTTTTTCCCCTTTTTTCTCAATTGTACTTCATACTTAATTCGTTTTTACTGTCTCCCTTTATTTTAATTACGCTGTCATTCATTGTCAATTTACTGTTGAAATGTTCATGTATTCTTATTTTTGTTAGTTGATTGTTCTTCTGCAAAAAAAAAAAAAAAACGTCGTTCTCTAGCAAGGAAACCCAGTAAACTAATCAAGGATCTTACCAGGACGTCGCCATTCAAAAGTTGGTGTTTTGAGGTGTCAAGTCAAGGGAGCGACAATCTGACTGAAGTTACAAATAAAATTTTATGGTTATGTCATTCAAACCACGATAATCAATACACGGATGCAACGATCCATCTTTTTTCTTCACAAAGAAAAACCCTGCACCGGCAGGGGACGTGGAGGCAACTATGGTACCTGCGTTTAAGCACTCAGACAAATACTTCTCGAGAGCTTCATGTTCTGGCGCGGACAGAGAATACAAGCGTCCGCGAGGGGGCGTGGTACCGGGGAGGAGATCAATGCTACAGTCATATGGACGGTGAGGAGGGAGCGAGGCCGCCCGCGACCGACTAAAAACCATCCAAAGATCGTGATATTCCTTCGGTACGCCAGACAAATCCCCTGGCTCTTCCTGTAACACAGAGACAGAGGAGACAGGAGGAAGGGCAGAAGTTAGACACTCAACATGACACGAAACACTCCATGAAACAACAGAACCCTCCACCCAATTTATCTGAGGATTGTGTTTAACAAGCCAAGGATGACCCAAGACTAAAGGATAATAGGGGGAACAAAAAATCAAAAAGGAAATGGTCTCATGGTGGTTACCAGAAACCGTGAGAGTCAAAGAGGAAGTCTCTCGTCTGACCCTCGGTAGGGAACTTCCATCAAGAGCAAAAAGGGGAGTGGCTTCATCTAACTCCTTCAGGGGGATACCCTGTTCACGCGCCCACCTCTCATCAACAAAGTTTCCCTCCGCGCCCGAGTCAATGAGCGCCCTGCAAAGAACGGAAGAACCGGGCCAGCGAAGGTGAACCTCAAAGGTGGTACAGGAGATAGGTGGAGAGTCCAGAGAAATCGCGCTCGCCAGTAGCCCTCCCCTCACTGGCGAGCTCTGGCTTTTAATGGACATGACGAGACGAAATGGGCGGCGGAGGCACAGTAGAGACAGAGACGATTCACAATTCTTCGTTCCCGTTCCGATGGTGTGATACGGATACCACCCAGCTGCATGGGTTCTGAGCCAGAGGTAACAGGGGGAGAAAAGGGCAAGGCAGGTGGTGCAGAAGAGAGAAAGGCCGATTCCATTCCACGAGCCCTCCGGCGGAGGTCGAAGCGCTTCTCAATCCGTATGGCCAGCTCAATGAGAGGGTCGAGATGAGTCGGAACCTCACACGCCAATATCTCACCCTTGATTTGAGCGTTAAGACCCTCGAGAAAGCGAGCCAACAGTGAAGGCTCGTTCCATCCGCTGGTGGTGGCCAGGGTACGAAACTCTATGGAAAAGTCAGCAACTGAGCGCTTACCCTGGCGCAGTGAAGAGAGAAGGCGAGAGGCTTCCTCCCCGTAAACAGAACGGTTGAACACCTTGATCATCTCCTCCTTAAAGTGAGGGAAACGCCTTACACACTCGGCATCCGATTCCCAAACTGCTGTTGGGCCCTTCCGGAGAGGAGTGAGATGACGAATGCCACACGAGCGGAGTCCTTGGAATAAGTGGAGGGCTGGAGAGAGAACACAACCTCGCATTGGGTCAAAAATGAACGGCATTGAGTCGGCTCACCGGAATAACAGGGAGGATTATTGACGCGAGGTTCAGAGAGGGCCTGTGAAGCGTGAGAAGCAGATGGATCATGGCGGACCCGGTGAAGCTGAAGCGTGAGATCATTAACTTGAGCGGCTAGGGAATCAACGGCGCGCCGCGCAGCAGCGAGTTCCTCCTCGTGTCTTCCCAGGACAACTCCTTGGATCTCTATTGCTGACCGGACAGGACTCTCCGCAGCTGGATCGTGTTGGCCTGAGTATTCTGTCATGAGGTAAGAGAGCCAGACAACAGGTGCGGAGAAATAGTATAATTTAATAAGAGCTTGCCAGGAGATTGTTAAACACAAATATTCTCAGTAAGAACTTAGGGCCTCTTGAAGAAGGATAACATTCAAATAAAAAGTCTCTGCTTGAAGCAACAACTTAAATAGTAAACATCCTAGTAGACGATAGTTGGATGAGTTCTCCGTCAAGTGAGTAGAGGCGCTGGTTGAAGGCGCTCGAGGGAGACTAGAGGCAAGCGCCGATTCTCCGGCTCAGATCAAAGGCTCTTTTGTAATTATCAGCTCTCCGACAGGACTAAGACAGGACAGGAGACAAGAATGTTAGATGGCACATAGCACACACACAGTAACGCAATACTCAGGCAAAGACAGGAAGGAAGAGAGGGGAGAAATAGACGCTAATCAAGAGAAAAGGGATTCAGGTGAAAGGAGGCGAGAGCCCCAACTAGTGAACGAGTAACAGCTGAAGAGGAAAAGATGAGGATAACGAGGGGGTGTGTGAGATAATGAGGAAACAGCGTAATGTGAGAGAAATAACCAGGATCATGACATGTAAACGACATGCCAGATAGTTGTTGTATGATTGGATGCACTATTATTCAGCATAATCGGGTTAAGACCGTGCATGTAAACGCGCTCATTCCCTTAAAGTGAAAGTAGAAACGGACTGAGCTTTCAGCATCTGGACCAAGGTACGTTTTAACCGTTTGTTTTTTTGGTATAAAAAAACGTCTCGGGTTATGACTATAACCCTTGTTCCCTGAGAAGGGAACGAGACACTGCGTCGAGAATCGACTCTTTGGGGACGCTCCCTTAGCGTGCGCCTCTGAAGTATGAATGAAACTATTCCAATCCTGATTGGTGTTGCGTCATGACGTAACATGTGACGGCATAACCGGATGCATAAAAGCGACGCCGGCACACACACACACTAGCCTAGCGATGAAGCAAGCGCTCTAAGGCCTCGAGGGGCGTGGCAGGACGACGCAGTGTCTCGTTCCCTTCTCAGGGAACAAGGGTTATAGTCATAACCCGAGACGTTCCCTTTCGAGGGAACTCAACACTGCGTCGAGAATCAACTCTTTGGGGAACGAATGCCCACTAGGCCACGCACCGAAGACAGGCCTGCCCAGGAGTGAAACTGATTCAGGCACTCAGCAGGACGAGAGCACACGTGCGCCAGGCGTACTGGGGAGGTGCAGACTATAGAACCTAATAAAAGTGTGTGGGGTAGCCCAACCGGCTGCCTCACAGATCTCCTGGAGGGGAACTCCCGAGAGGAGGGCCCTAGAGGACGCCATGCCTCTGGTAGAATGAGCCCTTATGGCCAGAGGTGAAGGCAAATTGCACACCTCATAAGCCAAGGCGATAGCCTGCACAATCCAATTACTAATGGTTTGCTTGGATGCCGGGAGCCCTCTCCTAGGTGACCCGAAACACACTAACAGTTGGTCCGACCTCCTCCAAGAAGAGGACCTCTCGAGATAAATACTCAGAGCTCTGACGGGGCAGAGCAAATTAAGCTTCTCTTCTTCTGCCGACACATGAGGTGGAGGATGGAAAGCCTGAAGGGTCGTAGACCTAGCCGTATTAGCGGGCACTTTAGGCACATAGCCCGGTCTCGGGTGCAAAAAGGCCTTAACCTTGCCAGGGGAAAACTCCAAGCAAGCTGGTGTCACTGCCAGGGCTTGGAGATCTCCCACCCTCTTAAGAGAGGTGATGGCTAAGAGAAAGACCAATTTATAGGTAAGATCTTTAGGCGAAGCCGACTGAAGAGGTTCGAAGGGGGCCAGGGACAACCCTTCCAGAACCACTGCCAGGTCCCAGGCAGGAACCCTGGACCTGGTTGTCGGTCTCATCCTCCAAGTACCACGGAGAAACCGAATGACCAGCTGGTGCCTCCCCAGAGGCCCATCACTTAGTGGCGCGTGGAAAGCCGCAATGGCAGCCACGTACACCTTAAGCGTGGGAGGGGAGAGATCCACAGAGAAACGATCTTGAAGAAACTCCAGAACTGAAGCCACCGGGCAGTTAACTGGATCTAAATTATGTTCTCTACACCAAGTGACGAAAACATTCCACTTGAGGCCATATAATCTCCTAGTAGACGGAGCCCTAGACCTAAGTATGGTTTCAACCACCCCGGCTGATAGACCAGCGTTTAGGTACTGGACCCCCTCAGAGGCCAGGCTCACAGTTTCCACAGCTCCGGGTGAGGGTGGAAGATTGTGCCCTCCACCTGAGACAATAGATCCCTCCTCAGAGGAATCTGCCATGGCTGAGCTATCAGGAGCGAAATTATATCTGAAAACCATACTCGGGTCGGCCACATTGGGGCAACCAGAAGTAGACTGATGCCCTCCTGACGGACCCTCTCCAGGACTGCCGGACGCAGAGCAATCGGGGGAAATGCGTACAGGCGAAGCCTCGGCCAGGCCTGTACCATGGCATCCAACCCCAGTGGGGCTGGATGTGAGAGGGAGAACCAAAGTGGGCAGTGGGACGTCTCTCGAGACGCGAATAGATCCACTTCCATGGGCCCAAACCTCTCCCATATCAACTTCACTACATCTGGATGAAGTCTCCTTTCCCCGGACCTCAGCCCCTGCCTCGACAGGATGTCTCCTCCCCGATTCTGAACCCCCGGAATATACATAGCTCTGATAGACAGTATTTTCCCTTGGGACCAGAGAATAACCTGATGCGCCAGTCTGCACAGAGGGTGCGATCTGAGTCCCCCTTGTCGGTTCAGATAAGCTACCACTGATGTATTGTCCGATCGTACTAGGACATGGTAACCCTTGAAGTCTGGAAGGAAGCTCCTCAGAGCCCTGAACACAGCCAACATCTCTAGACAATTTATGTGCCAAGAATGATGATGGTCCTGCCACAAACCCCTGGCAAAGCGGCCGTCCATGACCGCGCCCCAGCCAGTGAGGGAGGCGTCTGTCGAAACGGTTTTCCGGCTACATGACGCTCCTAACACTGGCCCTTGGGACAAGAACCAAGGTTTCTTCCAAATTATTAGAGAACGAAGGCATCTGCGCGTTACTCTGATCGTACGAAATGGATTCCCCTTGGGGGAAAACCCCTTGGCTTTTAGCCACCACTGAAGGGGCCTCATGTGTAGAAGGCCCAAAGGTATAATGTTGGATGCCGCTGCCATGAGGCCCAGCAGTCTTTGGAATTGCTTTACAGTAGTGGCCTGGCCTAGCTTTAACTTGGACACCACCGCCAGAATGGACTCGATACGCGCCGGAGACATGCGTGCCTGCATCGTAGTCAAGTTCCACACAAGGCCTAGAAACGTTGTGGACTGGGATGGTTCAAACACACTCTTCTTTGTGTTGAGTCTCAACCCCAATTTTTGAATGTGGCCAAGGACGACATCTCGATGCCGAACTGCCATTTCTCGAGACTGGGCCAGAATGAGCCAGTCGTCGATATAATTCAGTATGCGGATGCCCTGAAGTCTCAGTGGAGCAAGTGCTGCATCCATACATTTGGTGAATGTGCGGGGAGAGAGTGCTAGGCCGAACGGAAGAACCCGATATTGGTAAGCTTCGCCCCCGAAAGCGAACCTCAGGAACCTCCTGTGACATGGAAGGATGGATACGTGAAAATAGGCGTCTTTTAGATCTATCGTGACAAACCAGTCCTTGGATCTGATTTGACTCACGATGACAGGAATAGTGAGCATTTTGAACCTGAGCTTCATCAGAGACAGGTTCAAAACCCTGAGATCTAGAATTGGCCTCAACCCCCCATCCTTCTTTGGAACTATAAAGTACCGGCTGTAAAATCCGGACTCCCTGTCTGAATGAGGAATACGTTCTATGGCCTCCTTTAGCAGCAGAGATTGCACTTCTTGTTCCATCACCCGAGCCTGCTCTGGAACCACTGTAGTCTGCACCACCCCAGAAAATTTGGGGGGGCGGTGCCCGAACTGCAGTCTGTACCCTGACTTTATTATATGCAGGACCCATGCAGATATGTTGGGAAGATGATACCATGCCTCTACAAAATCTACTAAGGGAACCAGCCTCTCGAGACTGGCCTCTGGTGTTTTTCGAGCACCCTTCTCGACCCCCTGAAGCAGAAGACCGGCAGGGTGTAGTCGATACGGTTCTCGTGACCATAACTGATGCTCATTTTTTATTTTTCGAGAAAAACGACCCACAGTGCGTTCGCTGGAATATGATGCGGCCCAAAGCGTCACCGACGGCGGGCAACTCACATCGTTTCCTAGAGGGCTCCGCTGTGAGAACAACCTCGGTTGTTCTACAACGGAGGGGACAGCCCTCAGAGGTCCCACCACTCTGGCTAGGACCTCTTTCCTGAAGCCCTCCTAGCCTGAAGGACATCCCTTAAATCGCCCTTCTGGCTGGGGGGCTTCTGCTGGGAGCGTTTCCTCCGTTGCCAAGCTCCCGGAGGAGGGGCTCTAGAGGAAACGCTCTCCCTTTGCTCTGCCCGGTGTGAGGAGCTGGTTGATGGCTGGGGCTGATGTTCTTGCCCCACCCTACTTGATTTGGACTTAGATTTTCGGGGGAGGAACTGCTGGAACGCCGCAGATTGCTTCTTCGCCTCCTGAAACCTGTCGACGACCGATGTAACGGCGTCGCCAAACAGGCCAGAAGGCGAAAGCGGCGCATCCAGCAGAACAGATTTATCTTTCTCCTTCAGACCAGATAAATTGAGCCACAGATGCCTCTCCGTGGCCACCATAGCTGCCATAGAGCGGCCAATAGCGCGGGACGTCTCTTTAGTGGCACGGAGAGACAAATCTGTGGCTTTACGCAACTCTGCAATATCTTCAGGAGTTGGCCCCTCCCCCTCCTCCAAATCTTTCAGGAGATCGGCCTGGTATGCCTGCAAGATAGCCATAGAGTGCAGACATGAACCAGCCCGACCTGCCGCCATGTAAGCCCTGCCTATTAAAGCAGATGTATCTCTGCAGGGCTTACTAGGCAGCGCCGGGGTTTTAAGGGAAGATGCCGACTCAGGAGATAGATAACCTGCTAGAGCTTCTTCGACTTTAGGCATCTTCCCATAACCCATATCCCGTGCCCCCACAACATTGCTATAATCGACAATAGATGGGTGGGAGACACGGGACGAATGCGGTTTATCCCATGATCTCGAGATCTCCTTGTGGAGATCGGGGAAAAACGGCAAACCCCGGCGCTGAGGCTGTGACCTGTGCCGCAGGAAACGCTCGTCTAGCTTGCTTATGACTTGCGTTCCCTGCTCTTCTTGTGGCCAGCTGATGTTAAGTCTGGCCACGGCACGAGTCACAACCTCCACCAGCTCCTCATAAGCTTGGCCGTGAACTGGCGCGCTCGACTCACGGTCATCCTCGATGCTGATCACCTCTGCCTCCTCGGAAGCAGAGAGCTCAAGCACCGGGACCTGGTCGTGGGCAGAAGAAGCCGCCGCACGGGCTTCTGCACCTCTCACAGGGGCTTCGGGATCTTCAGATGAATAATGAGAAAGTGCCGCAGCAGTCTCATTGTCATCTGCAAGATCCCGCTGCGAACCCCACAATCTGAGTCGCCGCGCCGCCTCAACAGACGCGGGACCAGAACCGCGGGGAACGCGAGCCTGACCGAGCTCATCAAAGCACGCCAGCCGGAAGCGCAGCACCCTCATGGGTAGTGCTTCACAGTGTACGCAGGCAGCTCCCTCGAGAGCTGCCTGGGCGTGCTGCGCTCCCAAACAGTTCACACACAAAACATGCGTGTCCCCATCCGTAATAAAATGAGGACAGGGGTGCACACACATTCTTAACTGCTGGCTGGCCATAATATATATATAGATGATAGACAAACAACAGCAAATAAGACAGACAGTCGTAACATAGAGCGCTTGCTGAAGAGCGAAAAGCTAGTGTGTGTGTGTGCCGGCATCGCTTTTATGCATCCGGTTATGCCGTCACATGTTACATCATGACGCAACACCAATCAGGATTGGAATAGTTTCATTCATACTTCAGAGGCGCACGCTAAGGGAGCGTCCCCAAAGAGTCGATTCTCGACGCAGTGTTGAGTTCCCTCGAAAGGGAACAGGCCGTTTTTCCGTTTTTTGAATTTTGGCCTGAAACGAAAAATAACATTCAGTTTGATTTTTCTTTTTTTTGTCTTTTTAATCAAAACAAAAAAAAACGAAATTCAGTGCAATGCCTTGTTTTCCATTATTACTGACAAAACAAATTTATTACTCAATATTTCCTTTCATTGGTGGTTGGGACTTTATCAACCCCTCGCTTCTGATTGGATAGTGTTCTCCATCAGTTATGTCTGTGCTTCAGGCTACTTTTCAAAATGAAGGTTCTCCCAAAGAATTTCCATTACTGTTGCGGAGCTCCCTCTTTGCTTTAAGACGATGCAATGTCTCCACAAAAATATAGCTACACTTAGATAACAGTTTATTAATGAAAACTAATTAAATAATGCAATAAATCCCCATCATGATTAAGAGATTAACAGTTTATGAGAGGAGGTGATTCAACAGAATGATCAGTTTTAGGGTCGCCACCTTCAATACAAAAAAATAAGGGACGCCTGCCGGCGGCCGCAGCGGGGACCAAAGCACTCGGGGCCACAATGACCACAGGCCCGACGGTATGCCAATGGTGGTATATCATAACTCAAAACATATTTACAGGAAAGTAATAAGATCAGTACCAATGGACATTATAATCAGCTATCTGCTATTGAAATCAGTGTGAATAGATGCAATCACTCTCTATCACAAACAACGTTAACAAAGCGTGACAATGAGACCACAAAAAAAAAATTGCCTTTCGTCGGAGATGTATGTGAGATGTTAACCATACTTTATTAACTTATTAAATTTACAGATCCATAACTTATTCACTATAAATTAAACAAATGTGTTGATACTCAAACAAATACTAAATTTGATTGAAAAAATATATATAGTGCAGGAGACTTTAGCAAAGGATCTTGAACATCAAAAACATCAGTAGACCAGAAGTAGTACTGTGCAGTATTGTACTGTACTTGTCACTCCGTGCAGCACTGAGTAGCTGTTTGTCTTTCAAACATGTAACACCATCCAAACAGTTATACCACACATAAATAACCTATAATCTACAAACATTTCTAAATTTAATTATAACACTATTTTTATTATTGGTAAGAAAATCTATTTACGTATTTATTTATTTATGTATTCAGACCTATTGTTAATTCTATAGTATTAAAGGATGAAATTCTCTAGATTAGTTAAGCATTAAGTTATTTTCTTCACACATGCACATTTTTATTATTAAATATGTATTAAATATATCTTATTTCTTATTTAAAAAATGCATGTGTCTGACTGTGTACCTTAACCGTAATAAACAAATCATACCATAACGTATGGATATAATTTATTTACATTGTAACATTATTTCTTAACAAATGGGCATAGGCAGCATATGAAAACGTAATCAATAAGAGCATTATTGAGCTGATTAAAAACCTGTCGTTACACTATCTGCTTCGGAGATGCTTGAGGTATGAAGAACTGTGAGACGGTGCTTTGATTTCTCTGAGCTCTAGCATTGCTATCAACTCTCTGCCAAAAGACCCGCCCTCCTCTGACTCTGATTGGCCCTGAACCTTATGGTATTAAACAAACCAATCAAACCAACAATGGCAGAGAGTATTACCCAATCAAGGGTAGAATAGGACGAGTCTTCACAGAATGCGGGTGGAATGATTTGCATGGGATGATGCGTTTAAGGCAACTCGGAAATACGGGACAAACCGCGTCCCGTATTGATTCAAAACGGGACGCGCTGTTTATTTCACAAATACGGGACGATTCCGTATTTTAAGGGACGGGTGGCAACCCTAATCAGTTTGGAGCATGTAGCCTAGTTTGTGGTGCTGTTAAACTGTAATGAATTAAACAAAGGTGTTTCTGTTATTTAGCCTCACAGATTAAGGCTTATTTTAGTAAATGCTCTGGACAGTAAAGGGTTCTCAATATTATAAAGATCGATGCCATCGGACTAACAGCAAGCACACGAAAAGGATTGAGAAAAAATGACCAGCAGGTGTCCCACTGCACCGCCCTCAGCTGTGATCACCTGGAGCCACTTGAGAAAACAGTTCCACTGAGTTAATCCTGCAGTGTTTAAAGATTCATCACACCTGATATGGTCTTGTTAGGCTTACCCTGTTTTTGTTATTTTAGGGGTGCATTACTATGACACCGTGCGCATTTAGGCACGAGGCAAAGCAGCGTAACTTCACGGATTATTAAAATCTCCTGACAGCTGACAGGATCGGTCAGGATCAATATTAACTGATGTCCTGTGTTCTTTACACATCCAAAAGGTCTCACACACAGTCCAAGTTCATACAGAGAAACTGTTTGGAGTAAAGCAGCCGTCCTCCTGATCAGTCCTGAGCTCCATCAGAGCATGTCAATAATTTCAGAAGCTAAAAGTGGAATTCTAGTTCCTCTGCAGAGTTTCGTCTGATTTTATCTTTTATTTTTGAATATAATAAAATATATACACTTCAGCTTGAACCCCTCTTGATGAACTGCACGTTTCCAATTGCACTGTGAGAGTGTGTTGTGATGATAGAGAACGCAAATGCCAGTGCGCCACAGTTCAGGTCCTCCCAGGGTGCGAACTACGGGGGAGCCAGGGGGAGCTTAGCTCTTTATAATACAGTAAGACATGAGCTCCCCTAAAGACTTGATTTGTGAAATTTTGGGGGTCATCAGGTTTCATCCAGCCAGAGCTGCAGAGGGAACTACTGCAGCGTGGACCTCTCCACAACGCCTCACAACTTTCTAAACTCTTCCATCTCACAGAGAGAAGAGTGTAGAGAGACTGGGGCCTCCCCGGGGTCAGACCGTCTGAGATCAACTGTAACGTTCTGTGTCTGACGCTGAGGCTACATCAAATGATTGAACCGTGGCGCACTGACATTTGGTGTCTCCATCCAATAACACACATGCTCACAATGGGGGAGATAGATGGTAGTCTACTCTAATGCGCTTCCTAACACAGGACAATCTTAAGTGTACACGTGTAGCCTATGTTAGTAGGCTAACTACAGCTGGTTGCTGTTTTGACAGCGGAGATCATATTATATCACATTATTTTTTATGCTTTTGATGTTAATTTGCGTTTCAAATCTGGGTAATAGTAAGCTTAATAATAAAATATGATAACTAGACCATATAAGGTAGGATGAATCTGCAAACACTGCAGAATAATGTCACCGGGTGAGACAAAGAGGAACTTTTAAACCGGGATTTGTTGCACGGGGGAGCGACTTCCGGTGTAACATCGGGCCGGTTCCGGTGGCATGTCATGGCCGCCAGTGTTGACGAGCGCCAGCTGGGGGCACTAATCAGGCCGTTATCAGTGAGCACATGCGGGAAGAGGGATATAAAAGGAGAAGTTTGAAGACATGGGTGTTGTTGTTTTTGTTTCCTTGGTGCTTGGGTTTCCACGTCGGGCTCCCTTGGCGTTTTTGTCAGCAGACAGCAACAAGCAGCAACCGCAGTGCATATAAGTGTGGGGATGTTTACACATTGAAGACGGGTGAGTGCCCGACATATGGAACTGAGAGAACAGAGTGATTAAGGGCAGCGCTGAAGATCCATGCTGTTACCAAGGAGAGAAGTTAAGTACACTTTTTGCATCAACATACAAAAGGGGATGCTATGAAGATTTACCAAGAGCATTCTGAATACTGATTTGCACTGGCTGGCAGCGTGTGTTGTCTCTCTCGTTGTGAGTCTTAGAGAACAAGGAAGGAGCTGGGCTTTATAGGATTGCTCTTAAAACCTGATACCCCCGTGTAGAAAGCCATCGGTGGATTGTCTGACCCTGCAAAGATGGAGTGAAGGCCTGTTATTCACGAGAGGTGATGTGGCATTGCAGTGTCTGAAAGTGTGAAGTGAGCACGTGTAAAGAGTTATAGTATTGATGCATGCACGAGTGTGGGAGACCAAATCATTACCATCATTCTATGATCTTAGTTTGGGGACGCTGAACCAGTGGGGAATCAATCTAATCTGATCCGTTGATTGTAAAGTTGTGTCCAGGTTCCAACCACCTGATGTGATATTGGAGGAAGGAGAAGTTTAGCTCTGTGTGTTGTTGGGAAGAGCTGCATTCTGCTATTGCTGTCCTGTGGGAAGAGAAGACTCAGTTATTAACTGCTGGATTCTGTACTCACCATTGCTGTTCTGTGAACAGAGAAACTCTGCCGTCCGGCGCTGCATTTTGCTATTGCTGTCCTGTGGGAAGAGAAGACCCAGTTATTAACTGCTGGATTCTGTACCCACCATTGCTGTTCTGTGAACAGAGATTTTGCTGTCCGCCGCTGCATTCTGCTATTGCTGTCCTGTGGTAAGAGAAGACTCAGTTATTAACTGCTGGATTCTGTACTCACTATTGCTGTTCTGTGAACAGAGATTCTGCCGTCTGCCGCTGCATTCTGCTATTGCTGTCTTGTGGTAAGAGAAGACTCCGTTATTAACTGCTGGATTCTGTACTCCCCATTGCTGTTCTGTGAACAGAGAGATTCTGCTGTCCGCCGCTGCATTCTGCTATTGCTGTCCTGTGGTAAGAGAAGACTCAGTTATTAACTGCTGGATTCTGTACCCACCATTGCTGTTCTGTGAACCGAGATTCTGCTGTCCGCCGCTGCATTCTGCTTTTGCTGTCCTGTGGTAAGAGAAGACTCAGTTATTAACTGCTGGATTCTGTACTCACCATTGCTGTTCTGTGAACAGAGAGATTCTGCTGTCCGGCGCTGCATTCTGCTATTGCTGTCCTGTGGTAAGAGAAGACTCAGTTATTAACTGCTGGATTCTGTACTCCCCATTGCTGTTCTGTGAACAGAGAGATTCTGCCGTCCGCCGCTGCGCCCTCACCGTCTGTCCTGAGAGGAGAAAGAGCCGGTTAGTAGTGGTTGGACTTCATTACTCGGAAGGAGAGTCTACTGACTGCGGTGTCTGATCTGCTGCCGCTCTACGAGCTGAGAGATCCTGTGAACCATTACTGCGAAGGAGAGTCTGCTGACTGCTGTGTCTGATCTGCTGCCGCTCTATGAGCTGAGAGATCCTGTGAACCATTACTTCGAAGGAGAGTCTGCTGACTGCTGTGTCTGATCTGCTTTGCTCTACGAGCTGAGAGATCCTGTGAACCATTACTCTGAATGAGAGTCTGCTGACTGCTGTCTGATCTGCTGCCACTCTACGAGCTGAGAGATCCTGTGAACCATTACTCAGAAGGAGAGTTTGCTGTTTGCTGTCGGAAGAAGAGTCTGCTGACTGCTGTGTCTGATCTGCTGCCGCTCTACGAGCTGAGAGATCCTGTGAACCATTACTCCAAAGGAGAGTCTGCTGACTGCTGCGTTCGATCTGCTGCTCTGCGAGCTGAGAGATCTTGTGAACCATTGCTCTGAAGGAGGGATTGCTGACTGCTGTGTTCGATTATAAATAAAAAGAAGAGATTTTATATGATCTGTTGTCTCGCCTGGTTGGTTTCTTTGGTGTCGGCTCCTCTGGAGTGTGGTTATTGACCCTTGGCCTAGGGAAACGGTTACAATAACACTAAAGCCCAATTTATATTTCTGCGTCAAACTCACGGCGTCGCTACGTCGTAGGCTTTGTGTAGCGCGCGTACCCTTCGGCGTACCCTGACGTGCACCTCTCCAAAAATGTAACAACGCGTCAATTCTACGCGGACGCAAGCGCTGTGATTGGTCTGCTAGAACCCCTCCCTCGGGTTTCACATGTTCCCTCTGCATGTGTAATTGCGCGTCAACGCGGACAACGACGCAGAAGTATAAATGAAAACCAACGCGTAGTCTATAGCGTAGAGGCTCCGGCGTAGGTCCGATGCAGAAGTATAAATCAGCCTTAAGCATGTTTAATCAAGTGGCTCCAGGTGATCACAGCTGAGGGAGGTGCAGTGCGACACCTGCTGGTCATTTTCTGTAAATCCTTTTGGTGTGCTTACTGTTAGTTCGATGCCATCGATCTTTATAATATTGAGAACACGTTACTGTCCACAGCATTTACTAAAATAAGCCTTTACCTGTGATGCTAAATAACAGAAATACCTTTTTTTTTTTAATTCATCACAAACATGCACCAAACTGATCATACAGTTGAATCGCCACCTCTTAAAAACTATTAATCTCTTAATCATAAGAGGGGTTTATTGCATTAATTAGTTTTTACAAATAAATTGTTATCTAAGTTCATATTTTTGCAGAGACATTGCATCGTCTTAAGGCAAAGAGGGAGCTCCACAGCAGTAATGGAAATTCTTTGGTAGAACCTTAATTTTGAAAAGTAGCCTGAAGCACAGACATAACTGATGGAGAACACTATCCAATCAGAAGCAAGGGGTTGATAAAGTCCCACCCACCAATGAAAGGAAATATTGAGTAATACATTTGTTTTGTCAGTAATAATGGAAAACAATGCGCTGAATTTCGTTTTTTTGTTTTGATTAAAAAAACGAAAAAAACAAAATCAAACTTGAATGTTGTTTTTTCGTTTCAGGCCAAAATAATAAAAAAAAAAAAAACGGAAAAACTATGGGATGAAAATCCGTGTATCATTCGTTCAGTCGTGTTTTGATTTAATATTGAAAGTAGAAAAATGAGAAAACGGTTCCTTTTTTGTTTTTTCATTTTTTCCAAAGAAACGAAAAACGTCTCAGGTTACGACTGTAACCTATGTTCCCTGAGAACAGGGAACGAGACAATACGTCAACGACGTTATGGGGAACGCCTCAGGCGTGACAGGTGTCTGAAATCACTATCAAATCACGTCAATCATATTGACCGGCGACAGCCCGTGAATCATTAGCGTGAATGATTAACGTGCGACCTGGAAGTATAAAGGGGCGCCTTGCACACATGACAAATCACCTTATCGTCTGAAAGTCCCTTCAGACGATAAGGTGATTTGTCATGTGTGCAAGGCGCCCCTTTATACTTCCAGGTCGCACGTTAATCATTCACGCTAATGATTCACGGGCTGTCGCCGGTCAATATGATTGACGTCAATATGATTGACGAGACAATACGTCTCCCTGCCATGCCTCGGGGCTTGCCTACCGTACAGTCCCGTACGGTAGGCAAGCCCCGAGGCATGGCAGGGAGACGTATTGTCTCGTTCCCTGTTCTCAGGGAACATAGGTTACAGTCGTAACCTGAGACGTTCCCTTTCGAAGGGAACTCAACAATACGTCAACGACGTTATGGGGAACGATATACCAACTCCGCCATGCTAAGGGGAGTGCATGCCAAGTGGCAGTGACAACTGTCAGAACCAGCAACTTCAAATGAAACGCTAGAACCACTCACCCTCAGGTCACACTGGGCTGTCAGTGACAGCATTCCCTACGGTCATAGCCCAAGCTACAGCCTCACAGAAAAACCTTCATAAACATGGTTAAATAAAAAGGTCTACCTGGGCCGGCTCCGGGCCTGGAACCACAGCTTCCGATTAGAAGGGGTCCCTTCTAGGGAATGTGGCTAGGGAACCCGAAGGAACCCCAGCCAGTCACTATTCAGGGGAACGTACTCACCCCGAAATGCCACCAGGACGGCCTGACCTGGCGTCAGTACATAGACACTAGTCTGGCCAAATCCTGTCTGTCTAAAGACAGAGCCTCTGGACAACAAAGCTTTAAGAAAGGCATCCAACCCGAGGGACTGCGAAGCTGGCAGTGAACCACTCGGCCCGGATCTCAGAGACGGGATATCCCGGAGAGTATGACTCAGCATAGTGCTTTCCAACCCTTGCTAGCGAGGGGAGTTTCTCTACTCGATCCACGGATCAACCCAGTGTCTGTGTTTCAAAACACTGAGGAGGCCTGTGAAGGCCTAAGGGCTGATCTAACTGGGAGGCCTCACGAGAGGCCTACGACCGTCTGACCAGACTCAGGAAGCCGCATGCTCATAGAGACCCTCGGTGAGGGGAGCACAGGTCTGCCTGGTAGGCAAACCAGGCTGTAGGCAGAAAAAGTTCCGGGAGGGAACCAATAGCAGAGAATGAACACTTTAGCGAGCCAGGGCGCAAGCTCACCTTCAGCAGCTGCCTATTAAGGCTAGCTGAAACTGATAGCAAGAGACCACTAGCTTCATAAACCCAGCACCACTAGGGAACGTTACAGGGAGGCCCGGAGAGGCCTACTACCTGATAGCCAACGTAAGTGGGAATTCACCTTCAGAGAGGCCCGTGAGGCCTACTACCTGATAACCACAGTAAGTGGGGTGCTCACCTTCAGGGAGGCCCAGAGAGGCCTACTACCTGATAACCACAGTATGTGGGGTGCTCACCTTCAGAGAGGCCAAGAGAGGCCTACTACCTGATAACCACAGTACGTGGGAACTCACCTTCAGGGAGGCCCGGTGAGGCCTGCTACCTTACAACCACAGTATGTGGGGAGCTCACCTTCAGGGAGGCCTGGTGAGGCCTACTACCTGACCGTACTCATTCAAGGAGGCCTGGAGGAGCCTACTACCTGATAATCACAGCATGTGGGAACTCACCTTCAGGGAGGCCTGGTGAGGCCTACTACCTGACACCCAAAATATTTGGGCGCTCACATTCAGGGAGGCCCAGAGCGGCCTACTACCTGACAGCCACAATATTTGGGAGCTCACCTTCAGGGAGGCCCAGAGAGGCCTACTACCTGATAGCCAACTTAAGTGGGAATTCGCCTTCAGGGCGGCCGGCTGAGGCCTACTACCTGATAACCATCTTAAGTGGGAATTCACCTTCAGGGAGGCCTGAGTGGCCTACTACCTGATAACCACTGTTAGCTTTGAGCCCTGAGTCCGGGTGATAGTATAAGGTGGCCTGCTAAGGCCAGCCAGCTGGGGACTCGCCTATCAGGGAGGCCTGGTCGGGCCTACTAGCTAATAGCAAGTCATATTCTGCTATAAAGTACACTGTTGGGAACCATACTACACAAGCATAATTTACTAATGGGCTTCCAGTAGCGCTATAAGGTATGTCCCACAATGTTGGGACTCACCTCCGAGGAGGCCTGTTTAAGGCCTACTACCCATCAGTGAGTCAACTGCCCGAACCACCAAGGCCAACCACGTGAGCTGGCCTACAGTGCCCTCTAGGGGGCTGTCCAATCAAGGAGGCCTGCTGAGGCCTACTACCTAATGGCGCAGCCTTCGTTGGCAGCAAAGCTGTTTACGCAGCGCCTACAGCATCCTGGTGCCTAATCACATTGCCCATGGCAGTGTACTCCGCAAAAAAGCTAGCACCCTTAAAACAAGGGGAGTACAACATACGCCACTCTGCCTCAACGGAGGCCCCATTAGTCAGGGGCCTACCATCTATGCATGGGCGTCAGCTCAGGGCAATGCTCTGGCTTCAGGGGAGCGTACTTCGACCAAAGAAGAAGTGAAGCTTACTTCATACTCGACCCGAGCCATAGTGGTGCGAGGTAGGATAAACAGAACTGGGAGTGAAGTGCTCAGACCTACCCTGTATCACAGGGGGATACTCACACCTCACCCTGAGGTTACCAGGGTCCGGGCCTGCCAGCGGCTCTAGGGGTGACAGAAATTTATCTGTGCCCAACCTAGGGGAGTGGGGCTTGAATGAAAGCCATCCACCTACAACCTAGCGCTCGAGCAGTAGCTCAGCGAGGTGAGTGAAGCCTAAACTGGTGGCCTAAATCCGTAGGCCAGTTCTGCATGGCAGGGTCGGGCAGGAAACCCAGTCTTCTTCGTGAAGCGAAAGACGGCCTAACCCTGCTCAATAAAGACATATATACCACGGAGGCCTGTTTGAGGCCTACCATGTCCTTACAAACCATCCTCTGCACCATGCTGCATTACTCTAGTCACCCCAGAATGCAGAGAAGGGGGCGGGCCTTGGCCTAACGACTCCCATGGGAGGAGGCTGTTTATACAGGGATGCTAGAAACCTACATTCACAAAGTGAAGGTTCAGAGGAAGCAATGCTAAATTTTAGCAGAGCACTTCTATTATCCCTGGCACAGCCTAGGCCAGCTACAGAGGCGGCCCTGGTGAGGGCCAGCCTGCAGGCATAGATCTATCTGAGGGCTCGGAGGAGCCACAGCCTTACTAAAGAATATAGTCTGTATTATTCCATACAAAGGGCTGCATGATCGCTCAGCCTAATGAAAACCCAAACAGAGCTCAAGGGGCGAAATACTCAGGAAGAAGTCAAACGGACCCGTGGGCCGGACATAAGATCTATCTGAAGCTCTAGCGTCAGTCAACACTCTAAGTAAAAAATTCTAAGAGAGAGACCAACTACTCTACCCTGAGGTGGCTAACAGCCCGAAGGCTAACATAGTTATCGTTCTGGCCACCTAATGGGGAACTTCAGGGCCCTAATAATCCAGGAAACTTCTCTTACCTTATTACCTGATGACATAGCAAATGACATGACCCCATAGCTCTATACAGGGAACGAGGTCTGTAGAGAGATACATTTCGGAATTTTAATTCACAAAATTGACTCTTGAAAAGACCAGACAGCTCACCTGCGGCGTGCGGAGTGAAGACTCGCCAGATAGTTCTTTATGAACCTGGGGTCCACCACTTTACATGCCTGAAAGAGGCGTTTCTACTAACCAAGCCTAGGCGGGCCATCGGAACATCGTTCTTATCATAGGCCCAGCGCCAGGCCTGATGTAATGCACGTCTGGGGAGTCAGAAGAGAGGAGAGGGCTGGATTTCTCTTTTTAATGAAGCCCTCCGGGGAGATTATCCATCAGCGACGCTGTATGCGCTTGTGCTGGATAACCTCCCTCAGATCCCTCTTCTAGCGGGAGTCACGCCTTTCCTGCGCCCTGTTCCTCCACAGAGGGGGCGCACGAGAGGCGACACTGGCTCTCTGGCCCTGTCTATGGTCCTCAGACCGTGAAGGGCCAGGCCCTCCCGCCTGCCTGGGCGTGGAACCGGATCTCAGCGGTATGCAGGTTTTTTCCTAAAAGCAGCTGAGCGCGCCTTCGCCTCCCTGAACTTCCCAAGCCCCGCCTCCACGGAGGGGCCAAAGAGTTCAGAGGGCGAAACCGACGAATCGAGGAGAAAGGCCTTCTCTTTCTCCTCAACGTCGGCCAGGTTTAACCAAAGCTGTCTCTCCGTGGCCACCATCGCCGCCATCGACCGACTGATCGTGGCAGCAGTCTGTTTGGTGGCCCGGAGCGCAAAAACCGTGGTTCGGCGCGGCTCAGTAACCGCCTCAGGGGACATCCCTGCCCCCTGGTCGAGATCCTGCAGCAGGTCGGCCTGGTATGCCTGCAGCACCGCCATGGTGTGCAGGGAAGCACCAGCCTGAACTGCTGCCGTGTATGCTCTGCCATTCAAACGCGCTGTTGTCTCTAGCGGTTTGGATGGCAGAAATGGAGCTCTCAGTGTCGACGCCTGCCCAGACATGAGATAGTTCGCAAACGACTCGTCAAATGGGCGGCATCGACACATACCCATGCTCTGCGATCCCCTCAACATCAGCGAAATTAACCCGCTGATGTCAGTGAATACTGGCAGAGAATGGGCTCTTCCATGCCCTCTAGATCTCTGTGTGAAGATCAGGAAGGAATGGATTAGGCTCACCTGAGCTGGTGGTGTATGGCCGGGGAGAAACCGATCGCCGAGCCTACCGCGAGCGGTCTCTCCTCTAGTGCGTTGCCATGACAGCTACAGCCTGTTGGCGGCGCGCTCCACAACATCCACCAGACCTGCATACACGGGGCAGGGTGGCTGAGAGGGTTCAGGATCTACCTGATTATAAACCTCCTCAGCCATCTCCTGCTCGTCCTGAAGAGCAGCAAGAGCACCTGCTTCGCCCTCGTCAGCCGTCGAATCATCTGAGAGGTTTACAGCACTCTCAAGATGATCGACGAGCTCTATCTGGAAGCCCATGATGCAAGTCGCCGCTCTGCCTCGGCACGAGCGGGACCACGAGAACCAGACGTTGAACCCCCTTCACTCGAGAAGAGGGCCAGACGAGAGCGAGCGTTTTAAAAGAAAAACGCTCACAGTTCACACAGAGGATTCCCTCGAGAATCTCCCGTGCGCGCTCTTCTCCCAGGCAGGAAAAGCACACTCGTGTGCTGTACATTTAATTTTCTTACCGTTTCATTGAGTAGCGTTTTCAAACAGACAGTCCCTGAAGACGATGAGATGATTTGTCATGTGTGCAAGGCGCCCCTTTATACTTCCAGGTCGCACGTTAATCATTCACGCTAATGATTCACGGGCTGTCGCCGGTCAATATGATTGACGTGATTTGATAGTGATTTCAGACACCTGTCACGCCTGAGGCGTTCCCCATAACGTCGTTGACGTATTGTTGAGTTCCCTTCGAAAGGGAACAAGAATTCAGCTTGATTTTCGTTTTTCGTTCTGAGGTAGAAAAATGAATAAACAGCTTGAATATTTGTTTTCTACACGTGGGAGTGAATGAAACGCCCCTTTCCTCTGATTTGTCAGCCGAAGATCAAACTGTGTCATCAGTCCTTCCTCGGTCCTGCACAGCAGAATAAGAGTCCTCCACTGCTGCTGATGATGTGCTGATTCTTAACTCGTTTATTGCAACTACATTTCATCTTTTTCCTCATCAAACAACCAGACTAACGAATGGCTCGACACAACCCGTACCGGGGAAGAGCCTACAGGGCTTTCTTCTGCGTAGATATAGCATTCACGCTTGTATGGCAGGGTATAAATGACGGCTGCTAACATGGTCGCCCTCGCCCAGTAAGTTTAAAAAAATTATATAATTAATTGTAAATTAAATATTTTAAACACTAACATTAAAAGGAAAGAATAATTAATTGCCTATAATAGGCCTAACGTCGTTCACGCATGAACTGTCATCAGCCTGACTATCTAACAACTAGAGAACAGAGAACAACATAGATATTAAAATGCATACTCTTTTGAGTTTTATGATGTAGGCCTTGTGTTTTATTAAAATGTATTAGCCTATAATCTAAAGGATGCGCGCTTGTGCGTGGCGCACCGGGTCATGTTAAGAGTAAAACAAGCGCGCGTCACGTTGTAAAAAATGCATTTTATTATTAGCCTATTCTGTCATGCTGGTAAATCAGGGATCAGGAAGCAAAAGCGAGTAATCAATATTTATTAGTAACACAGATAGTAGACTGATGACACGGGCGTGGAAGGATGGCGCAGGGACTTCGATGGTCGTGGGTGAAACCGGAACAGTGGAGGTGAGATGAAGATGACGACAGAATCCACACCAAGACAAACGATAATCCAACCCAACGATAATCCACGGAAAAACACGAACACTGGACGAGCAGGAAGACAGGACTGGAACGGAGACATCAAACAACGATCTGACAAGGAGTACAAAAACTGGTGAGTATTTATGAGGTGAAGAAATGGGCTGCAGCTGGTGATGATAATGATGATCAGCTGGAGCGGATCAGGTAATGACATAACACTCACGCCCACTACACACGTGCATTCAAACAACAACATAAACACAAGACGAGAAGGAACCAGAGAATGAGTATACCCTGACAGTACCCCTCCTCCTAAGAACGCCTCCTGGTGTTCTCAGAACCCCTTACCTGTCGATTGTAATCATCGATAAGGGAGTGATCCAGGATGTCTCTAGCAGGAACCCAACTTCTCTCCTCCGGACCGTAACCTTCCCAGTCCACCAAGTACTGGAATCTGCGTCCCCTCCGCCTAGAGTCCAGAATGCGATTGACCGAATAAGTGGTTTCCCCATCTACGAGTCGCATGGGGGGGGGAACCGGGACGGGCGGATTAATGTGAGAATGAAAAACGGGCTTGATTTTGGACACATAGAAGACGGGATGAACTCTCCTGTTCATCCCGCTGGAGGTAAATTGAGGCGGACTGCCACCGGACTAATAATCTTGGTGACAGTGAACGGGCCAATGAATTTGGGAGCAATCTTATTGGAGACGGAGCGGAGAGGAATGTTTCTAGTAGAAAGCCACACTTTTTGACCGACGATATATACGGGAGGCCTTGACCGGTGGCGATCGGCCTTGGCCTTGGTGCGCGCCCCCACCTGGAGCAGAGTCTCGCGGGCTCTAGTCCAGGTACGGTGGCACCTCTGGACAAATGCGTGGGCAGAGGGGACCGCGACCTCGGATTCCAGGCTAGGAAAAATAGGTGGCTGGTAACCTAAACTACACTTAAATGGAGAAAGGCCCATGGCCGACACCGGTAATGTATTGTGGGCGTACTCTACCATAGAAAGTTGTTGGCTCCATGAGGAAGGATTCTTGGAGACTAAACATCATAACACTCTCTCCAGATCTTGGTTGGCCCTCTCAGTTTGGCCATTGCTCTGGGGATGAAACCCTGAGGACAGACTAACCGTCGCACCCAGTAATTTACAAAACTCTCTCCAAAATTTGGACACAAACTGGGGTCCCCTGTCGGAGACCACGTCCATCGGAAGGCCATGTAACCGAAAGACGTGGTCTACGATGGCCAACGCGGTCTCCTTAGCTGAGGGTAATTTGGGTAAGGGAATAAAGTGAGCCGCCTTCGAGAACCGGTCCACCACGGTCAAAACGACTGTGTTGCCCTGAGAGGGCGGGAGGGCGGTAATAAAATCTAGAGCGATGTGGGACCAGGGTCTCGAAGGGACTGGCAGCGGTTGGAGAAGCCCATCTGGAGGTCGATTGGAAGTCTTACCAGTGGCACAAACTGAGCAAGCCAAAACAAAACTGTGAATGTCACGAGCCATAAGTGGCCACCAAAATCGTTGCTTGACCAAAAAACTGGTTCGGTTAACTCCTGGATGGCAAGCCACGTTGGAGCAATGACCCCACTGAATAACGTCGGACCGTAATCCCTCTGGTACAAATAAACGATTCGGTGGGCAACCGGGCGGAGGCGTTACCCCTTCTAAGGCCGTCTCGACCTTCGATTCGACCTCCCATGTGAGTGTGGAAACAAATAAGGTTTCGGGTAAAATGCACTCGGGAGTAGACGGGCGTTCGGAGTGATCAAAAATACGAGATAAGGCATTGGGTTTGATGTTCTTGGAACCCGGGCGGTACGAGAGAGTAAAATCAAAACGACCGAAAAAAAGTGCCCACCGAGCCTGCCTAGAGTTCAACCTTTTGGCAGTTCTGATATATTCTAGATTCTTATGATCAGTCCAGACGATAAAAGGTACCCCCGACCCTTCTAACCAGTGACGCCACTCCTCCAACGCTACTTTGACTGCCAACAACATCATTAACGAGTGCTTGGAAGACCGCAGGGGAGTTGGACAGCCCGAACGGCATAACCAAATATTCAAAGTGCCCCCTGGGGGTGTTAAACGCAGTCTTCTACTCATCCCCCTCCCTAATGCGAACCAAATGGTATGCGTTACGTAAGTCCAATTTCGTGAAGATGGAGGCTCCCTGTAACCTCTCGAAGGCCGAAGACATCAACGGTAAAGGATAAGTATTCTTTACCGTGATGCTGTTCAACCCCCGGTAATCGATACAAGGTCGCAGAGAACCGTCCTTCTTCCCCACAAAAAAGAACCCCGCCCCCGCTGGAGAAGAGGAAGGGCGAATGAACTTGGTTGCTAGAGAATCAGAAATATATTTCTCCATGGCCTCCCTCTCAGGAACAGAAAGCGAGTATAACTTGCCTTTAGGCGGAGACTTACCTGGCAGTAACTCTATAGCACAGTCATAGGGAAGATGTGGGGGGAGAGAAGCAGCACGAGACTTACTAAACACTTCCTTCAGGTCCTGGTACTCTATGGGCACGTTTGACAAATCCCCTGCCTCCTCCTGAAACATAGAAACAGGTACAGACGGACAAGCAGACACAAGACAAGACTTGTGACATTCCTTGCTCCACTCCAGCACAGCTCTTTGATGCCAGTCTATTCGGGGGTTGTGATGGATGAGCCAGGGATGTCCAAGAACGATGGGTGCGAGGGGTGAATCCAGTATGTAAAAAAAAAATAGTCTCAGAATGGTTGCCTGATGTGATGAGGGTGATGTTCTCAGTGGTGAAAGAAATGGTGGGACGTTCTTGACCGCTAAGTGCGTGCACTGCTATCTTGTGAGTGAGGGGTTTGAGGGGAATCTGAAGCTTGAGTGCGAATGACCTGTCCATGAAATTACCCTCGGCCCCGGAGTCCAAGAGTGCTCTACAGTCGTGCTGGTGGATGGACCATCTTAGTCTTACCGGGAGGAGGGTGGATGTGGATGAGGTCTTCTCGGTGGAGATCCCACCCGATAGTAGCCTCATACTTACTATCAGGCTTGGCCTTTTACCGGGCAGTTGTAAGCGAAGTGTCCCGTCCCGCCGCAGTAGAGGCAAAGGCCCTGGGATCTCCGCCTCTCCCTCTCCTCCCGGGAAAGCCGAGCTCGCCCCGCCTGCATGGGTTCGTGATCATGGACGGGACTGACCACGTCCCTGCCGCTGGACCTTGGACTCTCGGCTCCCTCCGGTGTGCGGGTGGACGTCACTCGACGCTCGACCCGTGAGAGTCGAGCGTCCACCCGCAGTGCCAACTCGATGAGTCCATTGAGAGATGTAGGGAGGTCCAGGGCGTAGATCTCCTTCTTGTACGCGGTCAGCCAACCCATGCAGGAACATGTCCCACTGCGCCTCCTCGTTCCATTGACATTCGGCCGCCAGGGTCCGGAACTCGATGGAATAGTCCGAGACCGACCTCTCTCCCTGATGCAGGTCGGCCAAAACCCTGGCAGCCTCTCTCCCCGTGACGGCACGATCAAAGACTCGTCTTATTACGGCGGAGAGTGTCTGGAACGAGGCGCAGCATGGGTCTTGGTTCTCCCACACCGCCGTCCCCCATAGCGCCGCTCTCCCAGTCAGGAGTGTGAGCACGAATGCTACTTTGGCTTGTTCAGTCTGGAAAGTTCTGGGTTGTAAAGCGAAGTGCATTGAACATCTAGTCAGAAAGGCTCTGCAAAACTTCGACTCACCGGAGTAGGCTTCTGGGACTGGTAGGCGTGGCTCTGACTGGGGAGGGGCCTCTGGTGGTGTGGGGGGAACGGCTGGTGTGGGTGGCGCAGTGGGAGCTCGCAGAAGTTGGATTTGCTGGGTGAGCTCGGACACCTGCGCCACCAAAGATTGTACTGCACGACCCGTGTCATTTAAATTCCTTTCCTGGGAATCCATCCTTCGTATGCTGTGATGTATGAAATCTTCCAATGCCGACGATGAAACACTCGCTGCTTCCATAGCGTGGTCAGATCGTTCTGTCATGCTGGTAAATCAGGGATCAGGAAGCAAAAGCGAGTAATCAATATTTATTAGTAACACAGATAGTAGACTGATGACACGGGCGTGGAAGGATGGCGCAGGGACTTCGATGGTCGTGGGTGAAACCGGAACAGTGGAGGTGAGATGAAGATGACGACAGAATCCACACCAAGACAAACTATAATCCAACCCAACGATAATCCACGGAAAAACACGAACACTGGACGAGCAGGAAGAAAGGACTGGAACACCGACACGGAGACATCAAACAACGATCTGACAAGGAGTACAAAAACTGGTGAGTATTTATGAGGTGAAGAAATGGGCTGCAGCTGGTGATGATAATGATGATCAGCTGGAACGGATCAGGTAATGACATAACACTCACGCCCACTACACACGTGCATTCAAACAACAACATAAACACAAGACGAGAAGGAACCAGAGAATGAGTATACCGTGACATATTCAGAAATAGTGTAAAAGAACGGTAAATAAAATACAAAATGAACATTATAAACTCTATTCATAACATTTTACTTCCCCTTACTGTAGCCTATGTCAAATCTTTAAATGAATGGTATCCCATTCAGAAAACAAGAATAAAAAAAAATGTAGCCAAGTATAATAAAAAATATACATAGTAGCCTACCAAAATAGCCTATTGTGCCCTTTATTACAAACAACATTTAGCCTATTTTAAACACGAAGCCTAAACAAATTTATTTGAATCAAAACTGAAACTGTACCGACGTTGGGTTCGCACCAGGTTCGCACATCTCTCATTCGGCCCAACGTTTCCATATTTGCAATGTAACATTTGGATGCTAACTATTAATGTAAAGAAGTCTTCGTACTTCAGTCGAATCCTAATATAGACGAAGGCTAAATCCGCACCTTCAAGGGAAATGAGTTTGGAAGAACAGCAAGTTATGACTAACCGGCACAGTCTTTATATTGTACAAAAGACGAATAAAATTAGGCAGAATAACTTTTTATATGTTTGGTTGACTGTTTTATTTTAATAATGAACAGTCTGCGGTGTTAAGTTTGTAATGCCAGAAGTGAACTGATAATATGTTGTGTAAGCGCGATGCTCTGGCGCCATCACTTCGATTTGTTCCTAGGCTGGGGAAATAACTTAATACTCTGTCGTTTAATACTTTGTCATTCCAAACAGTAAAATGTATATTTTAATTTCTGTACATTCAAAATGACTACAAAATGTCATGCCTTTGAAAAATAAAGAAAACAACACGATGCGCTGCTTAAGCTGGTGTCTCCACCAATAGGTTGTCTCTGTCTCATTGAACATCTTTCTGGCGCACACCATAAAATAAACCAAAATACAGCGATCAGCCTTTTTGGCGCACCTACTTTTGAAAGTCAACATTTAGATTATCTTAAGTAAAATGCATTATATAAGCCTAAATCACTTAGGAATAAATCACAGCGTGCTTATGATAAAAAAACGTGACTTTACAGTCCGGAAAATAGGAAAATAGCTAATTATTTTAGGACCCCCTGACACTTGAGCACTGCTGTTGTACAAAGAAGAAAGCCCTGTAGGCTCTTCCCCGGTACGGGTTGTGTCGAGCCATTCGTTAGTCTGGGCTGCGTTTCTTGGTGGATCTTAGCACTTACGAGCATTTTCTACGAGCGACTTTACGAACGTTCGTGTTCATTTCACGTGCGTTTCACAAAAACGCACTTAGCACGATCGTGCGCAGCTGTGCTTTAAGTTCTACTTAAGAGTCGCTGTCCGTTTGTCAAGTGCTGAAATGTCACGCTCGTAATTGTAGCATACGCTTGTATTTTGAAATGTATAGTCTAATTGTTTTCATCTGATCTTTTCTTCGAGGCCAATAATCTATAAAAGCACAAACCTATTGGTGGAGACACCAGCAAAATGGCTGAACCAAAAAAAACAAAGAAAAAACATATTTTTTTTAAAGAGGAGATTAATGTCATTTTAGAGGAGGTGGAGCTATACAACATATTTTATTCAGCAGGTTTAAGGGCAGTCATACAAATAAAACAAAAACAAAAAAATCTGGGATATTATTGCTACAAAACCGACTGCAACAAGGGGCATTAAAAGTTCAGGGAAGGAGGTCAGGAAGAAGTGGCAGGACTTTGCCAGCCTTGCTAAAAGGAAAAGGGCACTGCAGAGGACAACATTTAATAAAACAGGTGGTGGGACCAATGATTCCCCCTTCTCACAGCAGAGGAAGAAAAGGCCTTGTCAATACTTGGCACAAGTGCTTCAGATGGCATTTGTGGTGGTATTGACATCCATGGAGGAGTAGGGGTAACTGAGCCTGGTCAGGTCCTTCATGCTCAGAGGAACCATCAGTTTCATCTGCCATCTCCCAGCATCTACCATCTCCCAGTCCTCCAAACAACCCTCCCAGGCCTCAGCCTCCATCTTCTGTTGTCCAGACTGCAGCCATAACATCTCAGCAGTTTGAGAATGTTGAGAACATGATAATTTGAGAATGTTTGTTGTTGTAGTCAGGACATATGAGAGTGTCCTTACTTAAAAGAGAGGAGGATGAAGAGGTGGAGAAGGACAAAGATGGCATGGGGCCAACCAAGAAACAGGCTACATGGCTGGTTTTCGTGCATGTCAGCAAGTCATTGACATATTTTTTTAGTTCATCCTATTTCCCCATAGTCTTTGAAGCATATTACACCTTTTATTTTTTTTTTGCTCATTCATTTAATTTAGATTAAAATTATTAGATTAAATTATTTCTTTTTTTGTTGTTGTCTTCTGCCCTTTTTAATTATTTTATTTATAAATTCATTTAAACAAAAAACGAGTAATAAAGTGTACAATCAAAACCTTATATTATAATCACATTGCACTTGAATAAAGTTAAATGTGTAATGTGCCGGTTGTCCTGCAGGTGACCTCATAACTCTGTCTTCGTACGATGCACTTGTGGATTTACGATTACTCCAGAGCACTCGTAGATCTACGATGATTTTCAAGTGCTACTTAAGTTACGATGCTTTTGGGAAACAGACCGTAATATTAAGATCATACGTACGATCGTTTTTACGATCTTCTTAGGCTTACGATGCTTTTGGGAAACGCAGCCCTGGTTGTTTGATGATAAAACGATGAAATGTAGTTGCAATAAACGAGTTAAGGATCCGCACATCATCAGCAGCGGAGGACTCTTATTCTGCTGTGCGCTACCGAGGAAGGACTGATGACGACACAGTTTGATCTTCGGCTGACAAATCAGAGGAAAGGGGCGTTTCATTCTCGCCCACGTGTAGAAATCGAATATTCAAGCTGTTTATTCATTTTTCTACCCCAGAACGAAAAACGAAAATCAAGCTGAATTCTTGTTTTTCGTTTCTTTGGAAAAAATTAAAAAACAAAAAAGGAACTGTTTTCTCATTTTTCTACTTTCAATATTAAATCAAAACACGACTGAACGAATGATACACGGATTGATGAATATAGTATCAAAATGATTAACACGTGCAAGCACACTTATCAATGAACTTGATACATGTTGCAGAAATGTTTTATCCATGCCTTTCAACTTGCGTGTGCAAAATTAAAAATTTAATGAATGTGTAGCAATTTGTACAAATAGAGACATTTTTGTGAATACAAATGTTTTCTTTTGTATAAGTGTATCATAATTTGTGCATGCAACAAAGAAGATGTGCATGTGTGGATCAGGTGACGCGCGTGCATTCATTGAGTTCTTTTCTGAGTGGATCTCATTTGATTCATTTGGATTTTGAGACTTTCTTTTCGCTGTTTTTAAGCATTTCACAACCCACACACAAACAACTACAAATGAATAGGCCTGGTGCTAATTATTAATGTGTGCACAACTACCCATTTATTTGACAAATTCACAAATGTGCGTCGCTACATTTAAACTAATACAATACAACTTGTGTGCGCAAAATCCAGAATCACATGAATGTGCAGTATTTTGTACAAATAGAGACATAGTTGTTCATACAAAACCTCAATTTTGTATTAATGTAGGCCAGAATTTGTGCATGCAACAAGTAAGATGTGCATTTGTGGATGAGGTGACACGCGTGCATTCATTGACTCGTTTCTGAGTCGATCCTATTTGATTCATTTGGATTTTGACACTTTCATTTTGCCGGTTTCGCCTTGCACGATCCACACACACTGTCTGAGAAAATCTGCTACCACTAGATGGCAGTATTCTGCTAAAACAGACAACGGCAGCGTAATCAAGCGTGATCCCCATTTAAAATGCATAATGTAAGTGATATTAAATTAAAGCACCAAATTTAGTACACAATATAGGCCTACTACCTTATTAATAAAGCATACTTTATAGAGGCAATCAGATTATGAACAGCACACATAGAAAACTAGTGATGCACCGAAATGAAAATTTTGAGCCGAAACCGAAAATTTAGGATGCACTTGGGCGAAAACCGAAACTGAAGCCGAAAATGGCTTCTTTTAAAAACTTATACTAATAAATATATATATATACAGTACAAAACCTAAAATACTTTTAACAATAAATATAAATAATAATACCAAATAATATTATTCTTCAAGTTTTATGTTCCATCAAATAAAATAGTTTTTTTAACAGTTGTGCAAAAAGATCCACAATTAAACTGCACACAAAATCACAGAATGGGAGTGGGCCTCTATTCTGCTGCTGCATGTAAACAATTTTTTACTTACATTTTAAATTGCTGTGCAAAACAATGCAAAACAACAGTGCAAAAACAGCACTAGAACTTAATCCAAACTCAAACTGTAAACAACATATAAGCCTATGTAGCCTTAGGAAACACAGTTGTGCAGTGCTACGCAATTTGTAATGTAACTGCTACACACAGAAAATTGGACTGGGGGTCTTACATGCGCTTCATGTGGCACACTAGCATACACACGCAAGGTCTCTTGCTCTCTCCCTGTCTGGCGTGTGCGCGCTACACGGTTTGGAGCACGAGCTCTTGCTCGCTCACTCTTCCGGGAGATTTGAACTAATTTACAAATGTTTTCTTTTGTATAAGTGTATCATAATTTGTGCATGCAACAAAGAAGATGTGCATGTGTGGATCAGGAAGCCGCTATCAATATGCGGGACACATCCCTATCTTTGATAGGCAGACGCGTGATAACAGCTTGACCGTGAGTGAAACCTAATCGCTTGCGCACGGATGGGAGGGCATTCATTTTCGGTTTACGTTTTCGGCTGTTTTTTTGTATTTCGGCCCAAAACCGATAATGCCATTTTCGGCTTTCGGTGCACCCTTAGTAAAAGCACTATATAAATAAAGGTGACTTGACTTGACTGTTGGTCGGCTTTAACCATATCTTTCATTAATTAACCTCAGCCTGACCAAATTTGTGCGTCTTACTTCGCTCTGGCCACAGTTCACATGCACTGTCGTCAAAATATGCTCTTAAACTTGCACCCTACATGTTTTATGAACAGTATGTTACTTTATTCTCTGAACTTAAATGAGAAATCCGGCAAGTTTTCACACAGATCTCCGTTTCTCGAGGTCACCAAGAACTGTTGGTACGAAAAAACAGAAACAATCGTTTATGCCTAGCTCGAGTTGCTAAATCCAGCAGCAACAGCGCTACACTCTGTGGGCATGTACATCGGGGCACGTGCCCCCTCAGATTTTTCCTCCCTGATAATTTTTTTGTCACAACTTTATTCATATTATGCTCCATAATTACCAGAGCCTATAACGACTCAAATGTATTCTTCTGGATGTGTAATAAATCGGTCAGCATCAGCCCGCCCCTTTTTCCTAATATGGTGTCTGTGTATATCAAATCTAGAGGGCTATGTGCATAGCGCTCTAGAATCTTTGCTGTGTATGTTCAAGCAACTCACTCGTCTCGCACGTTGAGCTCTCAATGTTTTACAGATGGTCTTGAAGTGGTAAGTGGGCAAAGCAACAAATCGGCATTGAATTAGTTATCGGATGATATTAAAAGGTAGTGGGATTATTTGTGGTTGACCTGGAAATTTTAACTTGATCAAAAAGTTATGGATTTGATATTAGCTGCGAATTCAGAGCATTAACTTAAGTTGTGTCAGTGTAACGTTATCAATAGCTAGCCTAGTCTAACTGTAAACTAGTTGTCAAACTTCTTTCAAAGTCCTTCATCACATATTAATATTAAAATAACTTAATTTCAGAGCACCACAAAGTCAGACCTCAGCACCTTTATGTACCTTTAATGTAAGATCGTTCTTAGGTCACATACCAATTTAAAATCATAACATAAAAACTGCAATGGTACTGTTTTTAAAATCATGTGTAGTAGGCCTAAGTGTACAGTAAGTGTGTGTGTAAACATGCTTTAATGAAGTAGACTTCAAAAGCTTTTGAATTTGAGCTTACAGTTCTTTCATCAACCTGTCTTTTACATAAACTTACAAAATAGATACTTTAACTTAGTCCTCAGATAGAGGAGGGTTGCTGCTAGCTCTGTTAAGGTATTTCTGTCCCTCCCAAACTGCATTGAAATGGTATGTTTAGCAGCCAGAATTTAAAAATTTTCAGGGGGAGAAACCCCCTGACCCCTCCTAACATGATCCATATCACCCGTCAGAAAACAATTGCAATGTCTCAGATTGTGCCCCCCCAGAATTTTGGCTTGCACGATGCCCCTGCCTAGAGTGTAGCGCTGTAGATGCCTGGTTGGATTAGATGCTGGCTGTAGTAACTCAAGCAATTATCCCTTTGTCCCAAGTTTCCCTTTTTTCGTACCGACAGTACTCGGTGACCACGAGAAACGGAGCTCTATGTGAAAACTCGCCGGATTTCTCCTTTAAAGGCACCCAGAACAGTTTTTAGACCATAAAATAACGTTTCCAAAATCATTTCAATGGCACATAACCTCATAACATGACGAACGGCACTTCTGCCATTTTCTGAGCGGCCAAAATCAAAACGCAAAAAAGCTGCTATGCTACAGGAATATCTTTTTCTACAGATTTCTGTTGGTGCATTCCCTCAATATTATATTGGAGTTATGTTCAAACTTTGTTGCAAAAGACTTTAGTTCAGTTATTCTTGTGCTTCTCCACTGTAACTGAGAGCAACATAGAAGAATGCAACTTTGGTCTATCAAAAAATACTTACACCAACAACACGCTTATCCACAATGTCTGAATAATTGTAGATTGTTTAGCATGTTTTCTGCATTCTAAAAATGACAATAAAAAAGGTTAGAAAAAGTCTATGTTGTTCAACAGGTCAGAAATTAAGCAGAGTTGCAAAAGTCTGGCTTCAGAAAGTGAACGTCCTCCCAAGTATTGCACTTAACACAGGTGACTTCACGAATTAGCTTATCTACTTGCCTGAAAAGTGGTTTTAATAGCACTCCGCTGGTTTAACCCTCTGAGGTCGGCTATAAGAGACTCAAAATATTTGATTTTACATATTTGTGTTATACATCATTCGATCCTGTTAAGTGTCCATTTTTTTGTGTATACTCACAATATAAACAAAGTATTGTGCTTTTAGTCAAATCAAGAAAAATAAACATGATGCTAGTTTTGCCTTCTCTCTGTCAGTGAAGTCCATTCTGAAACGCGTCCGAAAATTTACTGTAATTCCGTGAATACTTGTCATACAGGCATGAGTGTTTTTCCATAATGAAGCTTGAACTCTCTTCTTTTAAATGAATTAATTTATATAAAAAAATAATATTCTCAGTTTATGTAATCTGTATGAAAAGAGAGAGATGTCAGTATTTTTCTTTCCAGCTCATTATACCTCATTACGCGTTAATGTGCCACGCCCATGGAGAGTGCGCGGTATTCAAACGCAAATGATCTAAGGCAAGCCATGCAAACATGTCAACGCCCACCAGCTGGATTATAAAACACATCATGTTTTGTAAGTTTCTTACTACCGCTGTGAACACAGCGAATCCCTACTGTCACAGGGTAAGCCTGCGACTGTGCATGGACTACACACACACATACACATGCATGTTACACGCATACACCGGCGTCACGTATTACAATCTGTTAACCGACATATATTTATGTATGCATTGACCTGTGTAACATTCGATATCATTGTGTTGTAAACTTGTTGTATGATGGTCTGTATGTAGTTTTATCTGAGTTATGACCACTAGCAACCGTAATACGAGTGCATATGAGTATGCTAATAGAAGTGTCTTTTCTCATACGGAAATAAATCACCACAATGAGTATTTGATTTACATATTTTATTGAATAAAGTGGAAGAGAGATAGATGATGCTTACCACGTTTTTATGAGTCGTTGGCCAAATCTGTTCGGTTGGACATCCGGTCTATTTATAGGTCTTGTGTCCGCGCCAACTTGTGGCGCGTTCATGTGAGTGATGTCACCGAAGAGTTTATTCTCATAGTTTCTTGAGTTATGGGTTTTCTTTGAATATATATATATACAGTATATATATTTGTGAATATGATTTTATTACATGCATGTTTATTTTACTTTTGTTATTGTAGTTTGTTTTCTTTATTATGTATTCCTGTAAAGTGTGTGAAATGTGTTACCTTCTAGGTGGTATGTTCCAGAGTAGGAGGAGCCAGGCCTATAAAATGACTCCACAAAGTTAGTAGGATAGTTCAGAGATAGGAGGTGAAGGAGAGGTCTTGGCAGACCATGGACAGTTAGTGAGTTTGCAACTGGAGACTCTGGGAAAGTACTACTTATGTAGTGCGTTTGCCCATACAGGTCAGGTTATGTTTTTGACATAGCTTGCTTTGACCTTATGTTTGTGCAGATATATATATTTGGTTGCATCTAAGTTTTGTTTCTTTTTGTTTTTTATGTTTTCCTTCCTACCAATTCTGAGTGACTGTCACCATGCACCGCAATAAAAGCACTGTTAACCCTGACCAACTGTTTCCTCTGTCAATGGGAGCCTCCAACCGCTCAAGGCGTTCATAACAGTTGGTGTCAGAAGTGAAGCTTCATAACAGTTGGTATCTAACAGTGGCTAAAGTGACTGTAACTCAAAAATGCCACCGAAGACCAGGGGTCAGGGGATTACAGATGAGGAAACGGAAGGAGACCAAGGTGCAGTGGGTGGCATTCCAGAGGAAGGTGTCCAAACTGTTGAGGTTCCAACCACCGCAGGGGATGTGGCTGTGACAGCCCTGGCAGGGATGTTTCAAGCCTTTCTGCAGTACCAGAAGGAGAGGGATGAGAGGCAAGAGAAAGAGTCGGTACGACGGGAGCAGCCATACAAGGTCCTCAATCATCAGATCACACAGATGCAGATGGACGTAGAGCATGCCAGGCATAAAGGTACCTGTTCAGATCAGGCAGGTTTACGAGTGCTGAATCATGTGTCTCCATTGCCAAAACTACAAGACAGTGATGATGTGGAACATTTTCTGACCACCTTTGAGAGACTGGCAGAAGTATACAGGTGGCCAAGAGAAGACTGGGCGATTCATCTGATTCCCTTGCTCACAGGAAAAGCGAGAAGTGCTTTTGTCGCCATAGCACCTGCCTGTACCTCTGACTATGATCGAGTCAAAGAGGCGATTCTCAAGAAATATGAGATTAATCCAGAAACATATAGACTGAGATTTCGTTCATTGAACACTGCCGCTGAGGAGTCCCCAACAGAGTTGTACATTCGCTTAAAAGACTTGTTCTCAAAGTGGGTTCAGTTGGACGTGAGTAGTAAAACCGAGATGATGGAAACCTTGGTATTGGAGCAGTATATGAGAGTGCTGTATCCGGAGGTGAGGATCTGGGTGAAGGAGAGAAATCCCAGTACTGCAGGAGAAGCAGCTGACCTGGTAGAGTCCTATATAGCAGCGCGGAAGGGATATTTTGGGACCTTTCGGTTCTCTGGTGTCTTCTCGGAGGCGAGAGGTAAGTCTGTGGGGTCAGGGGGTAGTTCGTTCTCTCAAAGTCTAGCCCAAAGTTTTAAAGTCACTGACCCAAAGCCTTCACTGCCAGTAGTCACACGTCAGATATTGCCTAGAGGCGATATAGTATGTTATAATTGTGGAGAGGTAGGACACACTAGCCCACATTGCGCGGTGAGAAAACCCAAAGCTTCCAGTTTGTGTTATGTGCCCCAGTCTAGCCCTAAGGTAGTGGTGAAGCCGGATAAGGAGCCCACTATTTCAGTGTTATTGAATGGTAAGCTGCTGACGGCGTTGGTAGATACAGGATGTACACGTATGTTAGTACAGTCACAATATATAGCTAGAGAGTCATGGACCGAGGAAACCATAACGGTTTGTTGTGTACATGGAGATAAGTGAGAATTACCTACTGATGAGGTGTATTTGGAGGTTAACAAGCAGTTATTTTGGATGAATGTAGGTGTTACCACAAACCTGCCCTATCCTGTGTTGTTAGGAACTGATATGCCCATATTAGCAGACTTGGTGCAGGAGACAGCTTGGTGTGGGATAGTTACTAGAGCACAGGCGCAAAAGTATACCCGGGTAGCACAAACTGAAGATGCGATAGATGGCACCCTTCAGGAGATGCCATTTTTTTTGGAGGAAAGTCTAGCTGAAGAAGGGTTGTCTGAGGAAGATAGATTGGACAAACGCAAGAAAAGAGTGGCAGATTTGATGGATAGCTCAGAACAGACAAAGTTTGAGTGGGAAGAACCAGAGATTGATGAGTCAGAGTTTGTCATACCCAGTGAATTAGGACAGTTGCAGAAAGAGGATGCTACCTTGTCTGAATGTTTTGGGAAAGTTAGCAAAGATGCAACTGTGAGTTCACTGTATGGTGAGACGTTTAGGATGGAACAAGGTCTTCTTTACAGACAGAGTGAAGAGGAAGGTTCGCAGCTAGTGGTACCCAAAGCTCAGCGCAGAAAGGTATTAGAGCTCAGCCATTCAATTCCTTGGTCAGGTCATATGGGATTCATGAAGACACTGAGGAGAGTTTCCAAACGGTTTTATTGGCCCGGTATGTATACCGAAGTGAAAGAGTATTGCAAAACTTGTCCTGAGTGTCAGTTAGCAGTTGGTAGGACACCTGCAAAGGCACCTCTTATTCCGATACCTGCAGTAGATACACCTTTTGAGAGGATAGGGGTGGACATTGTTGGACCTGTGGAGAGAAGTCAGAAAGGGAACCGTTTTATCCTGGTGGTTTGTGATTATGCAACCAGATACCCCGAGGCCTACCCTTTAAGAGACGTTACTACAAAACAGATTGCAGCTGCACTGCTAAACTTCTTCTCACATGTAGGCATTCCTAAAGTAGTTTTGACTGACCAAGGCCCCAATTTTATGAGTCGTACCCTAAAACAAGTCTATCAGTTACTGGGCATTAAGAGAGTCCGGACTACTCCGTATCACCCCCAGACTGATGGTCTGGTAGAAAGATTTAATCAGACCTTAAAAGGCATGTTGAAGAAGTTTGTGGCTGAAAATGGAAAAGACTGGGACAAATGGCTGCCTTACCTTTTGTTTGCTTACCGTGAAGTTCCTCAAGCATCCACCGGGTTTTCTCCTTTTGAATTACTGTTTGCTCACCAGATCCGTGGTCCATTGGATGTTTTGAGAGACAGTTGGGAAGCCAGTGTCAGTGACAAGCCTACCAAACAGAACATTCTTTCATACATCCTCAAAATGAGAGAGAAGTTGCAACTGGCATCCACCCGGGCACGAGAGAGCGTGCAAGAGTCACAAGTGAAACAGAAGATATGGTATGACCAGAAGGCCAGGTCCCGAACTTTCCAAGCAGGAGAGCAAGTGTTATTGTTACTTCCAACGTCAGAGAACAGACTGTTGGCCAAATGGCAAGGCCCATACCAAGTGACGAAGAAAGTTGGTCCAGTAACGTATGAAATAGAAATGCCATCCAGAAATAAACCTTTGCAGACTTTTCCCGTCAATATGTTGAAGAAGTGGCACAGTCCGTCTGCACAGCCAGAACCAGTAAGAGCGGAGGTGAAGGAGCTCTTGGTGAGGGCAATACAGGAAGAGGACGAAGTAGAGGAGCAGTTCTTGCCTGTTGGTGGAAGTGAGTACCCTTTAAATCTTCAGCATTTGACAGTGGAACAAAGAAGTCAGTTGCAAAATTGTATACCTAAGCAGCTGTTCCAGGACACACCATGTCCTGGAAGACAGATCTGGTACAACATCACATTTATTTGAAGGATGTGAAACCGATCCGACAACCAGTGTACAGAGTTCCAGAAAGGCTGGTGCCCATCATGAAGCAAGAGTTGGAAATTATGCAGAAACTAGAGGTCATAGAACCATCAGTTAGCGAGTGGAACAACCCCATTGTGCTGGTGCCAAAAAAAGATGGGTCCCTAAGGTTCTGTTTGGACTTCAGAAAACTCAATTAGGTGAGCAAATTTGATCCTTACCCTATGCCCAGAGTGGACGATTTAATTGAAAAGCTTGGCAGTGCACAGTACCTCACAACTCTTGATCTGTGCAAAGGCCATTGGCAAGTGCCCTTAAGTCCAGACAATAAAGAGTTTACAGCGTTCAAGACTCCGTTTGGGCACTATCAATTCCGCGTGCTTCCTTTCGGGCTGCATGGGGCTCCTGCGACTTTTCAGAGGATGATCGATCAGATCCTTAGGGGAACTGAGAAGTACGCAGCGGCATACTTGGATGACATTATTATCTACAGTAGGACATGGCAGGGTCATTTAATACATCTCAAGGAGGTGTTAACTCGAATAAAGAATGCTGGTCTTACTATTCGCTCAGACAAGTGCACGATAGCTAAGGCAGAGACCTGCTATCTTGGTCATGTGCTGGGGCATGGAGTCATACGCCCTCAGGTTGGGAAGATTGAGGCCATTAAACAGGCTGAGCGGCCTGTAACCAAGAAGCAAGTAAGGTCGTTCCTTGGCCTGGTGGGGTGGTATAGCTGGTTTATCCCGAACTTTTCTGAAAAAGCCGTAGCCCTTACTGAGCTCACAAGGAAGAACAAACCCAACAAGCCTAATTGGACTGCAGACTGTGAGCGTGCTTTTATGGACTTGAAGGATGCTTTATGTGAAGAGTCAGTGTTGCAGAGTCCGGAGTTTGACCAAATTTTTACAGTGCAGACTGATGCTTCACAATTTGGCCTTGCGGCTGTACTTTTGCAGGGAGAGCAAGGACACTTGAGACCCATTGCTTTTATCAGCAGGAAACTCCTTCCACGAGAGACACGGTATTCAACCGTAGAGAAGGAATGCCTGGCGGTCAAATGGGCCTTGGACTCTTTCAGGTACTACCTCATGGGTAGGAGGTTTAAATTAGAGACTGATCATCGGGCACTGGTTTGGCTGGGCCGAATGAAAGACACGAATGCCCGTGTAACACGGTGGTTCCTGGCTCTACAGCCATTCGACTTTGAGGTTGTCTATCGGACTGGCTTGGAAAACTGCACCGCAGATTTCCTCTCCAGGACACCCCGAGTGGTGTCTGGGGAAGGGGGAGGAAATGTCACAGGGTAAGCCTGCGACTGTGCATGGACTACACACAAACATACACATGCATGTTACACGCATACACCGGCGTCACGTATTACAATCTGTTAACCGACATATATTTATGTATTCATTGACCTGTGTAACATTTGATATCATTGTGTTGTAAACTTGTTGTATGATGGTCTGTATGTAGTTTTATCTGAGTTATGACCACTAGCAACCGTAATACGAGTGCATATGAGTATGCTAATAGAAGTGTCTTTTCTCATACGGAAATAAATCACCACAACGAGTATTTGATTTACATATTTTATTGAATAAAGTGGAAGAGAGATAGATGATGCTTACCACGTTTTGATGAGTCGTTGGCCAAATCTGTTCGGTTGGACATCCGGTCTATTTATAGGTCTTGTGTCTGCGCCAACTTGTGGCGCGTTCATGTGAGTGACGTCACCGAAGAGTTTATTCTCATAGTTTCTTGAGTTATGGGTTTTCTTTGAATATATATATATATACAGTATATATATTTGTGAATATGATTTTATTACATGCATGTTTATTTTACTTTTGTTGTTGTAGTTTGTTTTCTTTATTATGTATTCCTGTAAAGTGTGTGAAATGTGTTACCTTCTAGGTGGTATGTTCCAGAGTAGGAGGAGCCAGGCCTATAAAATGACTCCACAAAGTTAGTAGGATAGTTCAGAGATAGGAGGTGAAGGAGAGGTCTTGGCAGACCATGGACAGTTAGTGAGTTTGCAACTGGAGACTCTGGGAAAGTACTACTTATGTAGTGCATTTGCCCATACAGGTCAGGTTATGTTTTTGACATAGCTTGCTTTGACCTTATGTTTGTGCAGATATATATATTTGGTTGCATCTAAGTTTTGTTTCTTTTTGTTTTTTCTGTTTTCCTTCCTACCAATTCTGAGTGACTGTCACCATGCACCGCAATAAAAGCACTGTTAACCCTGACCAACTGTTTCCTCTGTCAATGGGAGCCTCCAACCGCTCAAGGCGTTCATAACACCTACACTGTGAGGAATAATACTATCTAATATCCCTGGAAAATGTACCAGAAGTGCTAGTAGTTTCATTTCGAGGAGCAACGGATCCAGCTGATGTAGTAAGTCATTTATTCTTAAGTGCTTTGTTCTAATCGCAATATTGAATAGTGTCTATAAACTGCAAAAAGACTGTTTAAATATGAATTGCTTGTCTGTGTGTAGGCTAAATGACGAATGAACGGCACAGGCGCGCGCGCTTTGTTTACTACAGTTATACAGTGCGTGTCTGTGCCGTTCATTCACTCTCGCATCTACATTAGTAAACGTTATTTTTACATGAACACATCCAAACTATATTGCTATAGCCTACTAAGATGAGTAAAAATAGACTGAAATATGTTGAAATAAAATGTATGTATAAGCAACAAACTGCAAATTAACATGTATATGCTAATATATCATACACAATATGTTACAGACTAAATATGAATGTTTAGACAAGATTTTGTGATTAGTTTTGAATAGATTATAAAGTTTTGACTGTAAAAAAAGACTACTGTCACATTAAATAGGTAAGCTTTTGTTCAACAATTTCTGCTCATGTTAAATATACTATAGTATGATGTTTTGTCAAAAATAAAGTAGGTATATTGAATTATCAACTAAGATGTTATTATTGTGTTATATACAGGTCCTTCTCAAAAAATTAGCATATTGTGATAAAGTTCATTATTTTCCATAATGTAATGATAAAAATTAAACTTTCATATATTTTAGATTCATTGCACAACAACTGAAATATTTCAGGTCTTTTATTGTTTTAATACTTATGATTTTGGCATACAGCTCATGAAAACCCAAAATTCCTATCTCAAAAAATTAGCATATTATGAAAAGGTGTAGCGACAATGACTTTTGTAGGGAAATTATTAACTCAAAGGGGGAATAATATTCATGAGATGATGAATATGCATTATCGGATAAACAAATTAGATTATCCCAAATAGGGAATAGGTTAAGCCTCACCGTATATGAATCATTAACACGATTGCTCGTATTAATTATTAATATAGGTCAGTAAAATCCGATCAATTATCAGGGTAAATTTTCATGTGATTCAAATTTAGTTTATCACGCAATCTATGTCTGACTGGAGGCCAAACTTCCTTATCATAACTTACCAGCCTGTAAACAGCGACAATACCCTTTCTATGGCCACTAGACGGGATATTTTCGTGTAAGGCACTTTTAGATATTTCAAAGGTTAAACCAAATAGAGCTTGTAGCTTAAATCGACATTTTCAGGGATTTTAAGTTTAGGAAACAATGAGACAGATTCAATTCAAAGGATTATGGAATTTAATAAAACAAGACTAAAGATTACATAAACTACTTAAATCACGCAGGAGTAAATATGCATAGCAAAAACAAACAATTACAAAGAAACAGAAAATGATTGCAATACGAAATATTGGCGAGAGAAAGCGAGAGAGAGAGAGAGAGAGAGAGAGAGAGAGAGAGAGAGAGAGAGAGAAAGAGAAATCTTCTCAGGACAGAGCAGTTCAAACAGTTACTTCAAAATGAGACCCAAAGGCTTTTTAGGAAGTTCTAGACAACCTTAAAAACAGCATTCCATTTTAGATTATACTTGCATTGATATGGCCCCTTTTGTGCAGCTGGTTTGAAAAGAAACGTAGGCTGATGTCCGGAGTTTCGTTCGGACGGAGGTAGATGTTGCGATCTCTTCAGCTCGTACGACAAATGCTTAATCTTAAATTCGTTTCGTTCGTGAGTGCACTGAACGAAGGAAAACTATCAACTGAGGTAGATCAACGGAAAGAAAAACTTAGATTAAAACAAAATTTAGAAAGCAAACGAAGAGCTCCGGTTGGAGTTCTTGTTGAAGGAGTGAACCTCTCTCTGGCGTAGGACTGCACAGAACAGAAGTGGCGCTGCATGTTTAAAGGGAGCAGTGGCACGCCTTTCTCATGTGCCCGATCCAATCGTTTGGGAGGAGGCGTGGCAGCACACTTCGTTCCGGTCGATGTACAGAGCAGACAGAACTGAATCATAAAACATTTCTAGTCTAGTATTAATAAAAGAATGCATCATGTTGCACTTTGGGTTAAGTATTCAATACCATTGAATTTCTTGGATCATAACAATACCACACACTGTACTTCTGTGTGCTAGTAAGATAAAGATACATGATTATTCGTGATTAAACGCATATCACATATCATAAAGCTGATGGATGTAGCAATGAAAATCACATGGGAATAGTGCAACACAACAAGAAACATTTTATACACATATCGAAACATTTAACAAGGTATTTTGTCTCACACGTGGTCAAAATTAGTGTTTCTGTGTGTGTGTTTGTGGGTGTATGTGTGTGTGTATGTATAAGTTCATCCCGTGGTTGGCGGGTGGTGAACTTTTGCTCATCCCCTGCGAGGGATTGTGTGTGCGTTTTCTGTGAATTGATGAGTTTAACACCAGAATAGTGGTTGACTATCTGTAAAGAGTGTTGCCTTTGTTTTTGATGTGTCATTTAACATGAGACTCCTAGCCTTTTTCTGCCGCGTGATCTTTGCGTGATCTCCCCGCGCCGGACTTAGCGACGCCTTCATTGTCACATATCAGTAACACCGGACACTGCTTTGTGTATTCATTAGTAATTTAATCAAATGGCAGCCACCCATTTGCTGGTGTCCCGATCAGAGAACAGTGGAGCTATGTTTGTAGATTAGAAACCAGTAATTTAATAGAAATGGCAGAACTGGCCATCTGCTTGCGGTTACAGTTCCCCCTTTTATGGTTCGGCAGGACCCGTATGGGTGGGCCTCGTCGCACCATCACGATCACACTAGTCAGATGGCAGGTGAATCATGAAAGTAGATTGCTGCAGATTGTTGTTAAGACTGAGGGCTCAGCTCGATGAGGTTCGCAGCGTTCTCTGACGGGGAGTCCTCTTTCCGAGGGCCTCTCCGGAAACCTACAGACACGTCTTTTGTGAGCTTGGCTGTAGAGGCTCGCGTCTCGTTGATTCGTCGGTACAGGATGTAGGCCAAGCCCAAGGTTAGGGTGTGGCCGATGATCGTTGAAATGCATAGGGCGGTGTCAGCGCCGGTCCATGCTAAGGAACGGTTTGCTAGGGCAGAGATAGTGAATGTCTTTGGTGAGGGTACACATGTGCAGGTTCGGGGCTAAGTACAGCTGTGTGTTGCTGTCGTGGTAAGCTACCACCTCAGGTGTCCATATCCTAAAATAAGTGTTGCTCTGCCAAAATCCCACGTTAACAATGTCTTTGAGTCGGTAGATCCGGCTTGACTCTATGATGGGTAGATTTAAGAGGAAGCCTACCTCTCGCTGTGCAGGGTCAACATACAGTGGAATGGCACTGCCCAAAGAGTAGGCAAGGTGGATTTGTAACGGGTCAGTGGGTGTTGTTATGGCGGAAGCCAGCACGGTTTGCACCAGGCTTAGGGGTATCAGGTATGGTGGGATCCTACCCATGGCTAAGCTGTCAATGGAGGAACTTATTTCTCGGAGCATGTCAGTCATTAATGCTGTGACCAACTGTGTTTGGGCAAAGTCATTCTGGAAAACTGTGAACAGCTGCTTAATGGAGCTCACAGTCTGATTTAGCATGACGCTGTGAGTGTTGAGGATTGTTCTTTTAACTGTGGAAGTTCAGTCTGAATTTCGGCCACGTGCCATCGCACCGTGGCTATGTTCACAGCGTTGACACTGGACATACCAATGTTGAACAGCGTGCCTACGGCGGCAGCGGCTCCGAGCAACGCTCCCAGGAACCGCTTGGGACGTTTGTTGTGACCTCCCAATTCAGCTTGGGTGACGGTCATCTTCTCGAGTTGGTTCAGCATGTGCTCGACATCGGCTTCGGCGTGGTTGAGGGCGGTTTCTGTCCATCGGGCACCTGCCCAGCTGTACTGGGCTACCGCTATTGGGTAGTGCACACGGTAGACATTTCGAGGGTCGAGTCGCACGTACACCTTCTGTGTGTGCGTTCGGCAGTTAGTAATCAGAAGTCCCGGTTGCTCTCTCAACACGATGCCCGAGGCCGGTCCTGGTGAGATGACGTCGGCTGGCGGCTGGCCTCTGGTCGACTGAAAGCATATGATGGCAATCCATAGCAGCATCCTGTTACAGGCAAGAGAGAGAGGCATGGAGGAAAAGGGGAAAGAGAGAAGGCACAGGTCAGCAAGGTTTGTCCCGGGTCGTGTGGGACAGTCTTTTCGCTGCGGTGACGGCGGTTGAGTTTAGCTTGCATTGATCCCTCCCTGTCTGTCCCCACTAGTGGCCAGATGTCTTTTAATCTGATTGCGGTGGACCCATTTGAGAACTGGTTCTCTCGGTCCCCGTTTCGGCTGGATTTGGTATGCAACGGGGGAGAGTTTGTTCACAATTTCGTGAGGTCCCGTCCATTGGGGCAGGAAGTTCTTTGACAACCCCTGGTGTGGCAGGGCGAAACTGTAATACAGAACTTTGTCGCCCACATTGAGCTCCTGGTGTGATGCCTTTCGGTCGTAATATGCTTTCTGGCCTTCAGCGCTGGTTTTCAGATGTTGCTGGGCGAAAGCGAAAGTTGTTTTCAAGTGTTTATGGAGCTCATCCAGATACTGGGACGTGGTGTAGGCGGTGACGAGGTTGTGGTCTCCCGGTTGATACAACAGGTATAAATGGCAGGGTCATCTGCCGCCCGGTCATTAGTTCAAACGGGGTTCCTGCGGTGTGGCTCGGAGGGCCATCAGCACGAGGGGGAGTTTCACGTCCCAGTCTTTCTGATTAGCCGATATGTACTTTCTTAGCATGTGGACCACCGTTCTGTTCAATCTCTCTACCTGACCAGATGCGATTGGATGGTGACTAATGTGAAGTTTAGCTTGTACCCCTAGACATCTCCAGATCTTTTGCATGATCTCGGCAGTGAAGTGGGTACCTCTGTCTGAGTTGACTCTTAGTGGCAATCCGAACCGGGAGAAGATGTGGTTCATCAGGAGATATGCTGTTGTCTGGGCAGTGTTGTTAGGTGCTGGCAAACACTCTACCCACTTGGTAAACTGACACACCACCGTGAGAAAGTACTTGTTGCCTCTTGTTGACCTGGGCAGAGGTCCTACCCAGTCAATTTGGAGGTCTGACCATAGGAACGTGATTCCTCTGCGTTGCAGTGGGGCTCTGTGATTTGGGTTTATTGGTTGGAACTGACAGCAGACCAAGCATTCTCTCACATACTCTGCCACATTTTGCTGCATGCCCGGCCAATATGCCACCTGTCTAAGTGTCTCATACGTGGCTCTGGTACCGTGGTGTCCAGCATAGGATGTGTTGTGGGCGTGCATTAGCATTACCCCCCTTTGGAAAAGTGGCACCACAAGTCTAGGCGGTGTGGTGTCATCAGGGCCAAACCATAGAATGTTGTCCCGCACACGCAGTATATGTCTGGAGTTATGTAGATGTCTGAGGTATGAGTCAGCATCGACGTCTGATGGTGAGATCGGGTGGCAGGCGGGGTCAGAGAGGTGGTCAAGAATTGTCTTTATGGCAGTGTCTGTGGCTTGCATATCCGCAATATCGTTGTTGAAAATTTGCGGAGTTAGCGATAGCATTTGTGAAGCTGGTGCCGTAGGAGGCAAGGGCCATTTGCTGCGGGTTAGTACCGCAACAGCGGGGGTGGGTAAGGGGTTTGGGGGAGACCACAGCTCACCGTGGAGGGCGCCGGTTTTGGCAAGCGCATCGGTGTGGTCATTAAAGTCTTTGTCTTGGCCTGGCAGTTTAGAATGTCCCTTGACCTTCTTCCAGTACACGGTGACATCGTGTGTTGTTGTGATGTTATCACATTCCTGGAACAGGTGTTGGTGTTTGACAGGCTTGTTGTTTGCCGTTTTGAAACCGTTTTGTTTCCAGATCGGGAGATGGCATACAAAACTGAGTCTGGCATAGTTAGAGTCTGTGCAGATGAGAAGTTCTCTGATGTTATGGGCTGCTGCGATTTGCAGAGTTATGAGAATGGCTGCTACCTCTGCATGTTGTGATGACTGGGGGCCCAGTTTGAAATGTTGTGGTGGGCATGGGTGTTTGTCAACCCACAGTACCCCTGCACCTGCCTTTAGTATGCCCTCGTGGTTGTAGGAGCATCCGTCGACGTAAGCCGTGGGCATGCCGTTGCACACATTGTTGTCAAAGTACCTGTGACAGGTCAGTGGTGGCTGTTGGGGCTCTGGTGTGTTCAGCATCGCAGCAGGTGAGTTGTCAGAGCAGTTTTGACATGCAGCCAGGCCGTTTCCCAACGCCGACTTGTGATTTTGTGCATATCGGGCCTCGACATCACGTCCTTGGAGAGCCATTAACCACGTGGCTATGTGTGCATTGGTTACTACGCCATCTCGGATGCGTTGGCTGTTGAGGAACATTACGGGCTGGTGGCAAGTGTCTATTATGACTTTCTGTGCTCCAATGTAGCTGGAGAAACGCTGTATGGCCCATACTGTACAGAGCAACGCTTTTTCGCAGTCTGAGAATTTACATTCTGGAGGGAGAAGTGTCTTGCTGGCATATGCGACCACCTTTTTGTCTTGGTCGTGCCTTTGGTATAGGCCAGCACTGAGACATTGGTCAGAAAACCCAGCTTCCAGGTAGAATTCCTTTTGAGGATCGGGGTAAGCGAGACAGGGAGCTGTGCATAAATGTCTTTTTAGATCTGTCATGGCATGTTGTTGAGCGTCTGACCAGACGAAAGGGCAATCTGATGAAGAAATTCAGCAGAGCGGTGAGGGGCCTGGCGATGTCTGAATAGTTTTCGATGAACTGTCGAGAGTAATTGCATACCCCTAGAAAACTTCGCAGTTCGGAGACGTTAGTGGGAGGCTTGATGTTTTGAATGGCATGGATACGGTTTGATTGTGGTTCGATGCCATGGGGTCCGATGAGCAGGCCCACGTAGTTAACCTTGGTACGACACCACTGTCCCTTGTGTAACGCTATTTTAGCACCAGCAGCGGACAACTGGTTCAAAACATAGTCTATTCCTTTCAGGTGGTCGGTTACCATTGTGCTCTTCATGAGAACATCGTCTATGTAAATCAGATTACCTCTCATCCTGGCGTCTGGGCAGGCTTTGTTCAGGAAGATGTTGAACTCAGCTGGTGAGTTGGCATACCCGAACGGGCATCTGTTGAAGGTGAACTGTCGGTTGCCAAATGTGAATGCCAACTTGTGTTGGTCTTCTGGGTGCACTGGAATAGTCCAGAATCCAGAGGCCACATCAAGTGTAGAGAAGATGGTGGCTCCTCTGATTCGGGGTATTTCCTGTTCCAGCTGTGTCATGGGCCACCCGGGATAATGGCACCTGTTGATTCAGCTTTCGATAGTCAATGGTGGGCCGCCATTTCCCATTCAGTTTGAGAACGGGCCAGATGGGGGCAGAGTAGGTGCTGTTACATGGACGGATGACACCTTTCTCAAGCATGGATTCGATGATTTCCTGCACTGGTTCGTGCAAGGCAATGGGAATTTTGTACTGCTTGACGAAAGTCGGAGGAGCACCCGGGATGCGTGGGGATGCGCACCGTGTGGAGGTGGGTAAGGCCACAGTCTAACGAGTCTTTGGCAAAGGAGTCTTTGAACTTATAAAGGACTTGTCTTAGTCTTTGGCGGTCTGTGTCGTCCTGAAGCGCGTCAGCATCTTGTACAATTTGCTGCACTTGAGATTCAAAGCCTTGATATAGCTCCTCTGGTGGTGTGTCATCGGTCGGGTTGATTTTTAAAGGTGTAGCAGGTGCATTAGTCTCACTGACAGGCTGGTGGGAGACTGTGTACACTGCGAGGTGTTGGTCTTCTGTCAGCTCAGTTCTGCACACTTGGTCTTTGGCTACTGACATGACAGATGTGACGGCAATGAGTTGGAAGGGTACTGTGAACACTGTGTTGTCAGTGTGCCCTTCAGGTATCAGTGCAGGTGGGATGGGCCCGATGACGGGTAATACAAGTTTAAGGTCATGAAAGTCGTGGCTCACTAGCCATCCTAGCCTGTAGGATCTGGGGATGTTGATGTCCGTTGCTGTGCAGTTGTTGAACAGAATGTAGACTACCCAAGATGACACTTCTGTGAGGGGTGTGGCTTCGAGTGTGAGTCCCAGGTGGAGCCGTACAGTGACCCCTTTTGTGTAAGCTGGTATCACTGTTCTTTGTTCGTTGATTAGGGTGTAGACTTCTGGGATGGTCTGCCCTGACAGTAGATTGTCATGGTCGATGAGATCAGGTGGCTGTAAAGTCAATGGGGCCCATACCACTTCATTAAACATGTCCACATGAGCTTTGAGACGAAGCAAAACGTCTGCTCCAATGTAGACATTGTGGACCGGATCCGGTAGGATCAGGAAGTAATAGGTCAGGGACCGGTTATTCCACTTTAATTGCAAAGCACAGATCCCTTTTGCAGCTATCATGGAAGATGGATGTGCATTGAGAGGGAAACGTGTGAGTTTGCTGGTATAAGGCAGGTCCGGTGTTTTGTCAATGATTGCATTGAATAGTGAGAGACTGATGGCTGAGTTGTCTGCCCATAGTGCTAGGACAATGTCTGTTGTGGTTATATCTTGCAGTTGCAGGTCAGTCCTGACCTGGGGGCAGTAGGTATCAGAGCCTTGGCTGGTTTTGAAAGTACAGAGTAGTGAACTTGACCCCTGATCAGCTGTTGTGACTGGGTCGTCATGTCTGGGAATTCCCGTGAACCCTGTGACCTGTCAGTCTGGTTGAGCAGATATGTGTAGCTGGAGGGGGAGGGGTTCACGCACTTGAGCCCAAACTTTTGGTGTGTTTGAAGTCCAGTAACGGCTCGAATCAATCCAGCAGGTCCTTGCCTATGAGAAATGGATAAATGTTCATTGGCGAAACGTAGACAGGGTGTACTAGGCTCATAGGACCGATTGCTAGGTGAATGGGAACTACGTTTCTTAGTTGGATGTCATTTTGGCTGTATGACTGCACATTCAGCTCACAAGTGTGGAAGTTAAGAGTTCGATTCTGTTTTTGAGCTTCAAATTTAAGTTTTTCAAAGAGTTCAGCCAATATGAGCGTGAGATCGGAGCCCCATGGCTTCGATTCTCACCTCCTTTTCCAAAGTGATTGTTAGGTAGAGTTTGCGTGCCACTCCTTTTTCGATCAGGTTCCCCAGGAGTTTTGGTGTGGGGTCTTGCGTGTTGATCGATAAACAGTGCGGGTATGTTTCGTGTGGCTCGTTGTGGGTGCAGATCAACAAGACAGCACTGTCTGGTACCTTTGTGTGAGTGCTGCTGCAGTTTTGTTCAGGAAGTGCAGCGTTTTGTTCAGGAAGTGCGGTTGTCAGCCGGAGTGAGTGAGGGGTGTTGTCAGTTGGTGATGCAACAATGAATTCACTAGTCTGTGGCTGACAAACAGTGTTCTGGGGGGCTGTCAGTTGGAGGGAGTGAGTGGAGCTGTCACTTTGTAATGTAACAGCGAGTTCCATAGTCTGTGGTTTGACAGTGTCACAGACACTGGGCTGTCAGTGGGAGGAACGCTGGGAGTGGAGTTTGCTTCAGGCCTAAGGTTTAGTCATGCGGTGTCTGGTTTATCCTTGTCTTCCTTGTGAGGTTTCTTTTGAAGAAACTCTCTTAACACGCTCAGGAGTTCTGCAGCTTCAACCGTGGCTGTGTTGTTTTTGTTGGATTTTGGCTCCAACCGCAGCTTATCAGTGTCACGTCGAGAGGGGTCTTTCAACCGGCTCTCTGGGCTTAGTGTTCGGAGAGATGGAGGTCGGCTCCTTCTGGGTTGTCCGCCGGCTTCCCAGGTGTTCCCTCCCGTTTGGTTGCGGGAGGGGCGAGGCCAGTCCCAGAATTGCCTAGAGTGGTCGTTCTGTTGCCTTGGGCGAGCACCCCCACGACCGCGCTGACCTCTGTTGGCCTGAAACGGTCTTGACTCTCTGTTGACAGGTTTGTAAGTGGGGTGCTGTGCGCCCTCTAGGGGCAGCTCTGAGCGGTGCTCAGAGACAGGGCAGATTGTGGGGTTTCTCACAGTCTTTTCAGAGATAGTTCTTTGTTTGGTGTATGCTTTGTGAGCCAAGTCACGCAATTGTTGAATTGACATAGTCCTTGGCTCAGCCAAGACTCCCAGATGATGGGAGAGGGTAGGGTGGAGATTCCGAAGAAACAGGGTCTTGAAATTCCAGTCCTCTTCCATGCCTGGCTCATTGCGTGATCCGAAGTAGGCTTGTCGGAGGCGGCCGTAATACGCTTGTGGCCTTTCGAGCCGGGCTTGTTTCAGGTCCATTGCCGCTATGATACCTTGGTCTGATTCTGGATTGGAGAATTCACGAATCAGAGCTTGCCGCAATTGCTGGTAGTCCATCTTGACGGTCTCTGGTTGACGGTCTAGGAAGCTTCTCACGTCACGGCTTGAAGTGATCCTGAGAAGATACAACTTATCCCAAGTAGTGGCGTTGGCCACAGTTTGTAAGTGAAAATCAATGTCTTTTAAATAAGAGTGTACATCGTGACCTCCTGCTGGATTGGGAGTGAAGGTCGGGATGTTTCTAGCAAGCTTGTCCAGTTCTTTAGGGGCCGTGTGGTGACCGATGGCCCTACCCTTCGGTTTGGGGCCCTGCTCCTCTTCAGCTGGTGGGAGCTTGTAGCGGCTGGCTAGAGTGGTGTCGCGCCATGGGCTTGTTTCCCCTCCTTCAGCTTTGGGGGATTGGCTGAAACGTGCAGACTCGCTGGTAAGGGGAAACGGAGTGATGGGTGTTTCCCCCTGCAGTCTGTAAGAATGTTTCAGTTCTCTGTGGACAATGTCAAGTTCATCTTTTCGATCTTGTCTCTGTTGGACAAGCTCGTTAATTTCAGCTCGGGCTGCTTGCAAATGTCTTTCACAGGCCTTGGCTTTGGCCTCTCTGTCCTTTAATTCAATCTCTGCTCTTTTCAACAGAGCGTCGCCATGTAGCAGTTTGTCCTGGAGTTCCTCCGTGGTCCGTTTTTCCGACTGCAACCTCTTGTCTGTGTCCGTGCGCAGATCGTCCAAGGCCTTTTGCAGTCTTTCCACTTCCTCTTGTAATTCTGGGCGCGTTTCGTCCTTGGCTCCAGCCTACAGAAGTAGCTGATCTAGACGTTTCTGCGCGTGGTCCTTCTTTTTGCGGGCCTCCTCCAGTTGAGTCGTTTGTCCTGCAATTTCCTTTTCCAGATTGGCGTTTTCCTCCTCCGCCAAGCGTGCCTGTGCCACTAAGTTGTGAGCTAGGCTTCCGATTATCCGGCTCCATTCCTTTGAGCTGTAGGCCTGCGTGGGGTCGTTGGACATTAGCTGGTCTACTTCGGCGTCCAGTTCCTGTCGGGTCAGGGGTTTTGGGTCGCCAGCGTCCTTGGGCAGGCAGCCGGTTGTCATGGCTCCTAACCAAGCATCCAGATTGCTCCAATGGGCCGCAGGACTGGAAGCGCGTGACATTTTTGCTCACTGTAGGGCGAGAAAAACACAACACACACAAAAAGGGCCAATGCAAGCTTTTGTTTTGTTTTTGAGGCTAACGAGCCGTAGTACGGTCGTGCCGTCTATAGAAATTTTGGCTAACTGCCGTAGACAGTTAGGTAGGCCAATTTATGTGGGTCAACTTGGGACCCGAAAATAGAGGATGCCTGGTTGTCACTCTTATTGTTTAACTTCCTTGGGGTCTCTTGGTGAACTGAAAGAAACAAATCACAACAGAACAAAACAAAACAAAGGAAAAGAAGATTGAGAGGGAAAGCAAAGTCAAAATATTGCAGTGAAAATAACACCTAAGTGAATTGACCTGCTCTGTAGTGTAACCCCTAAGAACTAAGAGGGTGTGTCTTAGGGGGAAAGAGGTAAACCAAACGCTTAGAAAATCTATCCGGGGGAATGTCTGATATTCTGTGGCTTATATTAAGTGTCAGGGTTTTATCAAAATCAGTTTTTTTTACCTGAGGTGAACTGAGGTCGAACCCAGCTGGACCCAGCAAGCGTGGTCAAACTTTCCGGTGCCGCCAAACACTTCACCGCCGCGACTCTTGGCTCTTCGTTGCTCTGGTCATGGCTACGCCCTCTCAAACAGCGCGTGACATGTAAACACAACCTGGTAATCTTCGAGGTATCAACCGGCCGACCGCACTGTAAAGGTGGGCGGGGCCCAGAACCCACCAGCGAACTGGCGTGGCGGTTTCGCCTATGGTTTGTGCACCGTTCCCAACAATTGACTTGTGCGATGGCTTGATGATTGACCCTACAAAGCACCAGATTGCTGATGTCACTTACTGCGTGCAGTAAACCGTGGCAGAGATAAAAGAACTCGGGAGTCACCACACGGTCAGTGTCGGCGACGCCAGTCAGCAGACTCGCCCACCGAGATCAACCAGCACTCCCACAATCCACCACAGATGCTGAGGTTTTTACCTATACAACAAGCAAAATGGAATAACTCAATGCAGGTGGAAGCCGGAAATGGGAGCGGTAGGCCGCTGTAGTGGGTTTTGGAGCCTCAAGGGGGCGCACTTCCTCTCTGTGGTTCACCTGGACTGTTTGACACAATTTAAATTTCAACTAAAATTGGTTTAACTCAAATCCAAATGAGCCTGGGGGAGATTGAAAGAGGATTAGATTGATTTCTTATAATAATCGTAACAACACAAGTCGTTTGTAATGATTTTAAAATAATCCTCGGGAAAAGCATAAATAAAAAAATGATTTCATACAGTTTAAGTTCAGTAAAAGGCTGATAGCTGGCTTGAGAAGGGTGTCTGCCACTAGGTGGCGTCTTTCTTTTCAGGGGGGCTATCAATGACTGAAATGTGAGAAATTTATAGTGGAGGGAAAACAAATAAAATAAAAATAAATAATAATTGTTTCAAATCAACTGTTCCATCAGCAATGAAAATCACATGGGAATAGTGCAACACAACAAGAAACATTTTATACACATATTGAAACATTTAACAAGGTATTTTGTCTCACACGTGGTCAAAATGAGTGTTTCTGTGTGTGTTTGTGGGTGTATGTGTGCGTGTATGTATAAGTTCATCCCGTGGTTGGCGGGTGGTGAACTTCTGCTCATTCCCTGCAGGGGATTGTGTGTGCGTTTTCTGTGAATTGATGAGTTTAACACCAGAATAGTGGTTGACTATTTGTAAAGAGTGTTGCCTTTGTTTTTGATGTGTCATTTAACATGAGACTCCTAGCCTTTTTCTGCCACGTGATCTTTGCGTGATCTCCCCGCGCCGGACTTAGCGACATCTTCATTGTCACATATCAGTAACACCGGACACTGCTTTGTGTATTCATTAGTAATTTAATCAAATGGCAGCCACCCATTTGCTGGTGTCCCGATCAGAGAACAGTGGAGCTATGTTTGTAGATTAGATACGCTGGGGAAGGAGAAACAAAAGTTTTTGTTTTGCAGAGGAATCAGAATGATTTCTGATAATAAATCACCATACTACTGAAGTTATTAGTACGATCATAAAATTTTTTTTAAAAAAAAATTAAACAGAACAGAGTCATCGAGACAGATAGAAATAGTGAAGGGTAGACAGAGTGAGTTTGAGCAGAAGAGTGATAGCTGACCTGGAGGGGTGCCGCCGCGAGGGGGCGTCTGTCTCTCTCCACGTGAGCTATCAGTGATTTGGACTGAGGGATTCTGTGACTCAAGCCCCCAATTCACTTCCGTGAATTGTACTTCAAATAAAATGTCTCAGCCCAAAAGGAGGATTGTTTTAACGAACAAGCAAGCTGTAAATGCACGTATGTATTTAGGCAGCTTATTCAAAAATCATCGCAGTAAATTTGGAGGAAAGCACAACCGGAAGGGATGGAATGGGTAGCAGGTCCTACCTGCTACTGCCCACGCGATGGCGGTGTCGCGCTCACGCGAGCCAAACTCACGAGCGTAGTAATTTGAAACTGACGCGCGCCTGTTAAGGAAATCCAAAGTTTCCTCACGCACAGATTTCTACACGACACAAGTATACACACATTTCACAAGTATACTTTACGAAGACCACGGCGGATCTCTTTGTGCTCGGTCTGCACAGAAAATGAAACGGGATTTTCACCGGGTAGCTAAGCCAGTTTTGAAACCCGAAATTATCGTTGCTAACGACATAAAATAAATATCTTTTACTGACGGGAGGATTCTCGCTCCCGCAGTTCACAAAATATACCGGTAATACGCCTGAGTGAAGATTTCTTCGTTCAAACAGGACTTCGAACAATATTAACGTACCACAGCCAAACAAAAGAAATGTTTTTCTTTTCCTTAACCTGGGCCTTTTAAAATATTGTGACTGCAGTTTTCATCACATCCAGTAGTGTTAAAAAGAAATGCTTTAGATCTCTTTCCAGCACTGTCGGTGTGGCATGGCTTTTGCCTTGCTCAGTTTTTGAGTCGACTATAACGTTACACAATGCAGACGCACGTACGCAATATTAAACTCTCAAAAACACACATGAATATGAATATGAATATTGGTCTCAAAATGAAGTCTGAAAATGCCCGCGTTCTTCCATCATATAATGTAGCGACAATGACTTTTGTAGGGAAATTATTAACTCAAAGGGGGAATAATATTCATGAGATGATGAATATGCATTATCGTATACACAAATTAGATTATCCCAAATAGGGAATAGGTTAAGCCTCACCGTATATGAATCATTAACACGATTGCTCGTATTAATTATTAATATAGGTCAGTAAAATCCGATCAATTATCAGGGTAAATTTTCATGTGATTCAAATTTAGTTTATCACGCAATCTATGTCTGACTGGAGGCCAAACTTCCTTATCATAACTTACCGGCCTGTAAACAGCGACAATACCCTTTCTATGGCCACTAGAAGGGATATTTTCGTGTAAGGCACTTTTAGATATTTCAAAGGTTAAACCAAATAGAGCGTGTAGCTTAAATCGACATTTTCAGGGATTTTAAGTTTAGGAAACAATGAGACAGATTCAATTCAAAGGATTATGGAATTTAATAAAACAAGACTAAAGATTACATAAACTACTTAAATCACGCAGGAGTAAATATGCATAGCAAAAACAAACAATTACAAAGAAACAGAAAATGATTGCAATACGAAATATTGGCGAGAGAAAGTTAGAGGGTGAGAGAGAGAGAGAGAGAGGTTCAAAAAATCCTTTAATTTTTACATTTAAAAAAATCATACATTCATATACTCATTCTAAAATAAAAATAGAACATATAAACCCACAGATGTTTAAAAATAATAATAATAATTAAAAATTCAGAACCATCACATCATCATACATAGTAAATAAAACATCATTAATGCACCATATTTCAATAAAACTCCTGACATCATTTACAATATCATAATATGCATACTCCACTTTAAGCCTCCCTTCCACTAATTTCCTAAACATAATTTCAGGATCCGTGGATGCAAGTTGTAAGCCTTTGTTCTTCCTAGTCTTCCACACTGACAATTTTGCTGTCCCAATCAGATAACTCAATAAACACACTTTCTTCCTCATCAAAAAGCCATACTTTAATCCTCCAATGAACACTTTATCCGAAAAATCTTCATCAAATTCCCTGAACCATTCCTTAAGAAGATTAAAAAGACTCTGTAGTCTTTCACATCTTAAAAACAAATGTTCCAAATCTTCCTCTTCACCACAAAACCTACATTCCCCACCCACTGCTGGATTCAAGTGTGCCACATGTCTGTCTGTAGCTATTGCCCTGTGAATAATCCTCCATTGTAGATCAGCGGTTCGCTTCTCCACTGGAGGTTTATACAGTGCTCTCCATCTGTCCCTCACGAGGAACTCTGGTGTCAACAGTTCTGGCCACCCAGAGGCTTTCACTCTCCTGAGTGACTCCTGATGTAGGACCTTCAACGTGATGTGATAAATGGCCTTCTTTGATGTAGACTCGAACAGTTCTATTTGAGGAAACTCAAAAGACAAAATTGAACCAGCGTCCACACCTTCCAGATCTTCCTTACTTGCGGGAGCTATTTTTATCTTCGGAAATCCTTTCTCATCAGGTTCCTTCCTTGCGATGATCTCTCTGTAGCTGCTTGGTATTACATTAAAAATTTCCTCCATCAGTTTTGCTGTAAGTCTTAGTGACCGTAATCCTGTCACCTCTCTGAGGGTCTCTGCTGATCTCCATCCATTACTGTCCAAGAGGTGCCCCAGTTTTACAACGTTGTTCCTTAGTAAGCATGTCCGTATACTCACAGAAGATAAAATCCTTGTCTGGATCATTGGATTAAAAAGCAAGGGTTCTTCAGTGACCCAGTGTCCTTGAGGATCAATGTCCCGTTCTACTTTAAAAACAGCTCTCCAGACCTTCAACATTGACTTGTAAAATGGTGTAAGCTCAGACAAGCTCACCTTCTCCAGTTTTATTAGGAATAGATGTTTATCCAATCCCAGTCCTCCTGCTCTTTGTAGCAAAGCACAAGCAGTTTGGGCCCAAGTCAAGTCCTTATGATAGAGGAGTCTCTGTGCAGCTTGTATCCTGAAGGCACTGATACGACTCCTCACATCCATCAACCCCTGGCCACCTTCCTGGACAGGTAAATACAGTGCTGCTGCCCAGATCCAGTGCTGCCCACTCCAGAAGAAGTCCACCAATGCTCTTTGTACACGGCAGATCAGTTCATCAGGTGGCTCCATGACAATAAACCTGTGCCACAGTGTGGAGGCGGTTAGGTTATTAATAACCAAAACCCGCCCTCTATACGATAACTGTGGTAATAGCCATTTCCATTTAGACAATCGGGCAATCACTTTCTCCAGCATTCCCTCCCAATTCTTCATCTGAAATTGACTATTCCCTAAATATACACCCAAGACTTTCAGCCCCTCCCTACCCCATTTCAAACCACCAGGAAGCTGCGGAGGTCTTTTACCTATCCACTGTCCAATAATGAAACCCTCACTTTTTCCCCAGTTTAATCTAGCCGAGGATGCCTTCTCGTATTGCTCAATGTTCTTAATTAAAACTGTAACATCATCCTGGCCTGTAATAAAAACAGTAACGTCATCAGCATAAGCCGATACTGACACCATAGAACTGATGTCTCCATTCGGAATTAAGACCCCATTGAGATTTCTCCTTAACTTGCACAACAGAGGTTCAATGACAAGGCTATATAACTGTCCTAAAAGTGGACAGCCTTGCCTAATTCCTCTAGAAACAGGTATTGGTGCAGTTAAACCACCACCAGCCTTTACAAGAACAAATGCATTGGAGTACAACAACCGAATATATGAAATAAATGTATCACCAAAGCCAAAATGCTGTAAAACATTATAGAGATACCCATGGTCAACTCTATCAAATGCTTTCTCCTGATCTAGAGAAAGAACACCAATTTCATAATTATTGAGCTGACCTATTTCAATAACATCACGTAATAATGATATATTGTCCGTTATAGATCTTTCAGGAATGCAGTATGTCTGATCCTTCTGCACCAATAAACCAAGATAACGCTTTAATCTATTAGCCAAACATTTTGAGAATATTTTGTAGTCAACACACAACAATGACACTGGTCTCCAATTTTTTAGAAGTCCAAGATCTCCTTTTTTTGGAAGTAGTGAAAGAACTGCCCGACTACAACTTATGGGAAGTATCTTACTTTGACAGCATTCAGACAGTACCTCATAAAAGTCTTCTCCTAAAACACCCCAAAAACGTTGATAGAATTCAGCAGTCAATCCATCAATTCCTGGGGATCTACCAGTGGACAACTGCTGCATTGCCTCTGTAAGCTCTTGAAAAGTAATGTTATCATCCAGAGTCTTTTTGTGTTCACTCTCAATCTTTGGTAGATCACTAAGTAGATCCTCAGCACTTTCCTGGTTACAGTTTTCAGAAGCATATAATTGTGAATAGAAATCTGCAGACATCTTCCTTATTTCCACAGGATCTGTTGTTATAGAACCATCATGACGACTAAGATGATACATTTGCTTCTGTGTTGTACTTTTCTTTTCAAGATTGAAAAAAAAATGTGCTAGGGGTGTCCATGTCTTTAATAGAGCAAAATCTTGCCCTTATTAGCGCTGTCTTTACTTGCTCTTGTAGAAAAGTTCCGAGTTCTTTATTTTTCCTTCGTAGAGCATCATCATGCACAAGTTCATTATTATTAAAAATGTCTTGCTCTAAAAGTCTCTTTGTAATCTTTTCACAGTTTCCTTCACCACTGATCCAATATGAGATGAATAATTCTGACAAAAAATCCTTATGTTAACTTTTCCGACATCCCACCACTGACTGAGATTCTCAAATGAATCTCTTTCATTTTCCTTATTGTCTTGTATCAATTTAGCATTAAAATGCCAGTAATAACTAGGTTTTGACATATTTTTAAAATTGAAATAAAAAATAACCATGTGATGGTCTGAAAAACCATTAGGCAAAATAGAAGCATTCGTCACCCGATTATTCCATACTTTACCCAAATAAAATCTATCTAATCGTGAACCACTTACTCTATTATCATTTACTTTAAGCCAGGTATATTGTCTAGATCTTTTATTAATCATTCTCCACACATCTACTAATTCAAATTCATTCAATACTTTTACCAACATCATACTTGATTGAGTATGTGGCTCTTCACCATTTCGATCAATTGTAAAGTCTGTGGTGCAATTCCAATCTCCTCCCATAACAATACACAAATTACTATCAATTGTCTTAATTAACCTGGTCATTTTCATAAAAAATTCCATCCTCTCCGTCCCATTATTTGATGCATAAACATTCATTAACACAAATACCATTCCTCCAACCTCAATCTTAGTTAACAACAGTCTACCTTTTATGACCTCATCCACAGCTAAAATATTAACATTAATATTTTTAGAAAATAAAATAGCAACCCCTGGACTGTTATTTGTCCCATGACTTAAAGTGAGCTTCCCTTCCCACCACATGCTCCATTCATTCTCATTATCAGTATCAGTATGGGTTTCTTGTAAAAAAGCTACATCAACCCGGTTAATTTGAATAAACTCTGGAAGCATTGCCAATTTTGTCCTAGCTCTACCTCCATTTATATTCAAGGAGCCCACCCTTAACAGCCCCATAAGAAAAAGGAAATAAAAGAGACAGGACAGGTACAAATGCGACATACAAAGTTTAGAAATCACCATGTGCAACTTCTTCATTTTACTTTTTTCAAAGCATTCATTTTATCTTTCCTTAACCTTGTTATCATTTTCTTCAGACGAAATCTCTTTTTTTTATCTAAGGCTTCATAACTGACAGTTTTCTGCAGGGACAACACTGACCCAATGAATTTATCTGTGTCTGGAAAAAAATCCGTAACTTCCACTACTTTACCAAATGTTGCATCCAAAAAGAAAATTTCCTGCAATGTGTATGTATCCTCCAAAGCTTGAGAACCTATCTCAGAAATATCAGAGACTGACTCATCATCTCTTATCTCCTTATCCTCAGACATTTCAACGCATCCAGATGTCCCTGCCACTTCATCATCCACAGTTCCATGAACTTCTGCCTTTTTCTCACTCATTGCCACCATCCCCATCATCATCATCATCATCAACAACAACATCAGTTTGTTCATCACTATGAGCTTGAGCGTCACTCGTCTCTCCAGCATGAGACTGTTTAGCAGTCTCAGATCCTTTTGCTACATCGACGGCATCACTAGGCCCTGTAGTCTCCTCACCGTTCTGAGCTTTTATGGCCCACATCCCCACACTCAAAACACTTCATGCTTCCAGAGTTTGCATACACCATGTACGCCTTTCCTTCATGCCATACTCTGAAAGAAATATCTAATTCTGGCTCATTCAAAAACATGAACACCTGCCTCCTAAAAGACATGACATGCTTTAATGCTGCATTTTTACAGCGAAGTGGAACCATTTTAATTGCGCTAGCAAACTTCCCATATCGAACTAATCCCCGCTCAATCTCATCATTATTAATGAATGGGGGCACGTTTGATATAGTTACACGTGTGGTCGGCATAACCAGCGGTGAAACATTAATAAAATCACCACTTACCACAATTCCGTTGATAACGAGACGATTAGCTACCTCTTCCTCCTTTACAAAAATCACAACGGCCTTGTTCATCCTCGAGGCTGAAGAAATGTTTTCAAACCCGATCTTCTTCCACCTGCACACCCGGCGCGGGAACACACCTGACTCCATTACGCAGAGACACAAGTGGCGGTGGCTCTCCCGCGTTCGGGAACAATGCCATCCCAACACCTTCCCGAAAAAAAACTTTAATCAACTTAACCTAATTTCAAAATCAACTGTTATACCCCAAATTTTAAGGATGAAAAATAAGGAAAAAGTAAATAACAGTCACCCTCTCCCCTTACAAATCCCCCACACACACCCAAACGCTCCCAGCGTGCACCGGAAGTGAGAGAGAGAGAGAGAGAGAGAGAGAGAGAGAGAGAGAGAGAGAGAGAGAGAGAGAGAGAGAGAGAGAGAGAGATCTTCTCAGGACAGAACAGTTCAAACAGTTACTTCAAAATGAGACCCAAAGGCTTTTTAGGAAGTTCTAGACAACCTTAAAAACAGCATTCCATTTTAGATTATACTTGCATTGATATGGCCCCTTTTGTGCAGCTGGTTTGAAAAGAAACGTAGGCTGATGTCCGGAGTTTTGTTCGGACGGAGGTAGATGTTGCGATCTCTTCAGCTCGTACGACAGATGCTTAATCTTAAATTCGTTTCGTTCGTGAGTGCACTGAACGAAGGAAAACTATCAACTGAGGAAGATCAACGGAAAGAAAAACTTAGATTAAAACGAAATTTAGAAAGCAAACGAAGAGCTCCGGTTGGAGTTCTTGTTGAAGGAGTGAACCTCTCTCTGGCGTAGGACTGCACAGAACAGAAGTGGCGCTTCATGTTTAAAGGGAGCAGTGGCACGCCTTTCTCATGTGCCCGATCCAATCGTTTGGGAGGAGGCGTGGCGGCACACTTCGTTCCGGTCGATGTACAGAGACAGAACTGAATCATAAAACATTTCTAGTCTAGTATTACAGTTTTTTTTATTCGCTTTGGTACTATTTTCACAAGTAAGGTGTACATTTTCAAAACTCTTAGTGTGAATATCACAAGAGATCATCAAAAGTGCACTTTTTTCAAACATTTCATTTTATGTTTTCAATTGTGTTAGTACAATTCACAAAATCACAAAGTATCCTTTTCACAACACAAAATAAGTGTTTCATCTACATAAATGTTTCATTCACAGTAACTGCCTTTCATAAAGCTCTTACTATCAAACTTTTGATTTGCATCTCTTTTTGTTCAGTTTAATACATTTGTCTATTATTAAATCCAACTGATCTTAATGGTTAATCAATGAATCATTTGGTACACCTATAGATTTCTATACAAGTGAAACTCGAAAAATTAGAATATCATGCAAAAGTCCATGTATTCCGGTAATTCAAATTAAAAGGTGAAACTAATACGTTTAGTATATAGAACTATATACACATGCATGATCATACTTTTCAGAGGGACGACATTTCTGTATTTACAGTAAAATTATTTTTTTATTGATTTCATGTAATATTCTAATTTTCTGAGATTTTGAATTTGGGTTTTTCATAAGCTGTAAGCCATAATCATCAAAATGATAACTTTTGCACGATATTCTAATTTTTCGAGTTTCACCTGTAGATATTGATTCTATATACAGTTTCTATAGAACTTGTTTGCAATTTCCGATATGGATAACCAAATGTAATGAATTATTTTTACATAAGTAATTTATAGATATTACTGTAACCACCACTATGTTCAAAGTGTGTGCACTCACATGTGTGTGTGAGAGGGAGATACAGAGAAATTGGCCATTTGTGAAAACACTGTAAAGCAGAATAGACTATAAGGGAGAGGAAATGGTCAGTGACTGTAAAACATTAGATTGATTAGAGATGCATCAGTAGAAGGGAGACAGATGGCATCAAATACAGCATTTTACATTACAGTATGTATGTCATACATACAGTGATACTGTAAACAGATGACCATGGACAGCCACATTACTGTAACTCAACCTTCATCTGTAAAGGTCCACTACAGTAGATTCAGTCAAATGGTATAGAGTGAAATCATTTACTGTATTGCCAGCAAACTCTGTTCCAGCACAGAACCTCATGGTTTTGTCAGACTTCATCAAAGCTTTTGATAACTCACTGCAGATACTATTACAAACATTATGGATTCAGTTAGATAAGTTAGGTAATGCATGTGTATTTTGTAATGTGGCAACTGTAGCCTGTATTACTGTAATTATTTCAGCAACATGAGTGATTTGAAACATGTGTCTTGCATTGTTTGCTGTTGAATTAACTGATTGTTAAAAGTACTAAATTGAAAGAAGATCATTCAGTTGTGTTTCTGTGATTAAACCAAACGCTCATTACATATTACAATAATCTTGTGTTTGAAACAATGATTATGTAGACTGAAAAATGTATAACTGTAATGAAAGCATGAGATCATGTTTTGAAAGAATGACTAGCAGCGTTACTAGTATGATCAGTTTGGTTCCCTTTCGAAGGGAACTCAACAATACGTCATCGACGTTATGGGGAACGCCTCAGGCGTGACAGGTGTCTGAAATCAAGTATCAACTCACAGCAATCATGTTGACCGGCGACAGCCCGTGCATCATCAGCTCGAATGATGAGCGCGTCAATCTGGATGTATAAAAAGTGCGCCTTGAAACCGTGACAACATCCTTTTCGTCTTCAGGGACTGTTTGTCTGTTTTGAGTAATCAACAATGAAGCGTGCAGAGAAGGGGAAAATACTTTCCGCAAGTGTGCCGACCCGTGTCCCAGATATTTGACACCGGAGGATTCACACGATCTGTGCATTTTCTGCCTGGGAGAAAAGCACGCGCAGGGAGTTCTCGAGGGAACTTCCTGCGCAAACTGTGAGCGTTTTTCTCTGAAAACGCTCCGTTCTCGTCTGTCCCACTTCTCGAGGGAAGTGGGCGCGGCATCTGAACCCCGCGGTGTTGGTCCCGCTCGGGCTGAGGCTCAACGGCGCGTGAGCTCGTGGGGCTCTCAGATGGAGCTGGCAGATCAGCTGGAGAGGGGCATTAACCTCGCGGATGATCTGCAAGCTGACGAGGATGAGTTACGGGTCGTTGTAGAGGAGGTTCTTTCTCTTTCTGATGGATCTGTGACTGATTCTCTTCGGGCCGGGCAGGAGTCGGCTACTAATGATATCAGTCTGGTTAGGACTTAACCATCTCAGCCCTCCTGCCCAGTGTTCGCTGATTTGGTGGATGTTATGGGGCGCGCCACCAACAGATTGCAGTTGCAGTGGAGGCGCGTCCGGGAGGAACCTGTTCGTGGTGTTTTGGCAGATCGGTTCCTTCCTACCCATAAGCCACCAGCTCGGACGAGCCTTCCATTCCTTCCCGATCTCCATTCTGAGATCGAGAGGGCATGGAAAAACCCGTTCTCCGCGCGTCTTCATCTACATCAGCAGGCTAGTTTCGCTGCTGTGGATAGGGCCGCGGAGCACGGGTATGTGTCGATGCTGCCGGTCGAGACGTTGGCTAACTATCTCGCCTCTGATCGGTCTTCGTCACTGGGAGCCCCGACCCTGCCATCCAAGCCGCTTAAGATTACATCAGGCGGCTATGGTGGCCACGGAGAGGCTTCTGTGGCTCAACCAGGCTGACATCGGGGAGAAAGAAAAAGCCTTTCTCCTCGATTCGCCGGTTTCGCCTTCTGAGCTTTTCGGACCTTCCGTTGAGACGGTGGTCGATAAGTTCAGGGAGGCGTGGGCGCGCTCTGCGGCATTGAAGAGCTGCATGCCGCGGAGGTCCTCGGCCCAGCCCAGGCAGCCGGGAGGGCATGGTCCGTTGTGGTCTGAGGATCACAGACAGACTCAGAAGGCCAGTGTCGCTTCCTGTGCATCCCCTTCTCCTAGCAGGGGGAGCAGGGCGCGCAGGAGGCATAACTCCCGCGGGAGGCAGGATCTCAGGGAGGTTATCCAGAGTAAACGTTCTCGGACTGAACGTTAGACATCACCTCCCTAGATCTTGTCTCTTAACCATTGTGAAGCAGTAGAACTCAGGTTTCTGTGTTCTTGAGTCCTGGTGTGCTTCATTTCGCACGCTGCAGGTTTTATGTTGAGTGAAAATTTTTTTTTCTGCACAAATAACATTTTTCTCTTCTTTTTCAGAACTCGTCTCCTGTACAGAGCCAGGGACATGTTTGGCAAGCAAAGGTAATGTAGAATTGTAAGGTGAGCTGAGCTCCCACATGTGGTCGCCAGGTTACAGGCCTCACCATGCCTTCCAGGCTATGAGCTTCCATATGTCAGGTCACAGGCCTTATCCAGCCTTCCTGAATATGAGCTCCCACATACTGTGGTTATCAGGTTACAGGCCCCACCCGGCCTTCCTGATATGAGCTCCCACATACTGTGGTCGCCAGGTTACAGGCCTCACCGGCCTTCCTGGTTATGAGCTCCCACATACTGGGTTTCAGGTTACAGGCCTTACTAGGCCTTCCTGAATATGAGCTCCCACACACGGTGGTCGCCAGGTTACAGGCCTCGCCAGGTCTTCCTGGTTATGAGCTCCCACATGCTGTGGTCGCCAGGTTACAGGCCTCACCGGCCTTCCTGATATGAGCTCCCACATACTGTGGTCGCCAGGTTACAGGCCTCACCGACCTTCCTGGTTATGAGCTCCCACATACTGGGTTTCAGGTTACAGGCCTTACTAGGCCTTCCTGAATATGAGCTCCCACACACGGTGGTCGCCAGGTTACAGGCCTCACCAGGCCTTCCTGATAAGAGCTCCCACATACTGTGGTAGCCAGGTTACAGGCCTCACCGGCCTTCCTGGTTATGAGCTCCCAAATACGGGGTATCAGGTTTTAGGCCATTACCAGCCTTCCTGATATGAGCTCCCACACACGGTGGTTGCCAAGTTACAGGCCTCACCCAGCCTTCCTGATAAGAGCTCCCACATACTGTGGTAGCCAGGTTACAGGCCTCACCCGGCCTTCCTGATAAGAGCTCCCACATACTGTGGTAGCCAGGTTACAGGCCGCACCGGCCTTCCTGATATGAGCTCCCACCTTCTGTGCTCGCCAGGTTACAGGCCTCACAGGCCTTCCTGATATGAGCTCTCACCTTCTGTGCTCGCCAGGTTACAGGCCTCACCCGGCCTTCCTGGTTATGAGCTCCCACATGCTGTGGTCGCCAGGTTACAGGCCTTGCCAGGCCTTCCTGGTTATGAGCTCCCACATGCTGTGGTCGCCAGTTTACAGGCCTCATCGGCCTTCCTGATATGAGCTCCCACATACTGAGGTCGCCAGGTTACAGGCCTCACCCGGCCTTCCTGAGTATGAGCTTCCACATGGTGTGGTTGTCAGGTTTCAGGCCTCACCGGCCTTCCTGATATGAGCTCCCACTTACTGTGCTCGCCAGGTTACAGGCCTCACTGGCCTTCCTGGTTATGAGCTCCCAAATACTGGGTATCAGGTTACAGGCCTTACCAGCCTTCCTGATATGAGCTCCCACCTACTGTGGTCGTCAGGTTACAGGCCTCACCGGCCTTCCTGGTTATGAGCTCCCACATTCAGTGATCACCAGGCTTCAGGCCTCCTCGGCCTTCCTGGTTATGAGTTGTCACATGTCAGGTTTCAGGCCTCACCAGGCCTTCCTGAATGTGAACTCCCACTCACTGTGGTCGCTAGGGTGTGGTTGTGAGCTTTCACCTTCCAGGTTGTAGGCCTCATTAGGCCTTCCTGAATGTGAGCTCCCACACATTTTGACTATCAGGTTACAGGCCTCATCTGGTCTTCCTGATTATGTTAAAACCATACTTATGGTAAGTCACACGACGGAACGTCTTGTGTACTTTCTAAAATCCATTTTCATGGTAAGGGTCATGCGCTGTATGCTTCGGTCCCTTCCTATGTGGCCCACACCCAGGTCTTTCACCACGGGTCCCACTCTAGATGCGTCCTGTCGTCAAGGTTTGCTACGACAGACGCCTTTTTCTGATCCAGGCCTTCCTGGATTCGGAATTACTAAGTCCACGCACTTTTGTTTCATGTACTTTCTAAAATCCATATTTATGGCCTATCTGGAAGTAGCCCCACATGGTGTGGTTGTCAGGTTACAGGCCTTGTCAGGCCTTCCTGATATGAGCTCCCTCCTACTGTGGTTGTCAGGTGACAGGCCTCGCCGGCCTTCCTGGTTTTGAGCTCCCACATTCAGTGGTCACCAGGCTTCAGGCCCCCTCGGCCTTCCTGGTTATGAGTTGTCACATGTCAGGTTTCAGGCCTCTCCAGGCCTTCCTGAATGTGAACTCCCACTCACTGTGGTCGCTAGGGTGTGGTTGTGAGCTTTCACATGTCAGGTTGCAGGCTCCATCAGGCCTTCCTGAATGTGAGCTCCCACACATTTTGACTATCAGGTTATAGGCCACATCTGGCCTTCCTGGTCATGTCAAAACCATACTTATGGTAAGTCACATGATGGAACATCTTGTGTACTTTCTAAAATCCATTTTTATGGTAAGGGTCATGCGCTGTACGCTTCATTCCCTTTCTATGTGGCCCAGACCCAAGTCTTTCACCTCGGGTCCCACTCTAGATCTCGTCAAAATATGCTACGACAGACGCCTTTCTGGCTAACTTCTTCATTCTGATCCAGGCCTTTTCTGGACTCAGAATGACTAAGTACATGCACCTTTGTTTCATGTACTTTCTAATGTAGCCCCCACGTGGTATGGTTGTCAGGTTGCAGGCCTTATCAGGCCTTCCTGGTTATGAGCTCCCATATTCTGGGTCTCAGGTTACAGGCCTCACCGGCCTTCCTGATATGAGCTCCCACACACTGTGGTCGCCAGGTTACAGGCCTCACCCGGCCTTCCTGGTTATGAGCTCCCACATGCTGTGGTCGCCAGGTTACAGGCCTCACCCGGCCTTCCTGGTTATGAGCTCCCACATGCGGTGGTCGCCAGGTTACAGGCCTCACCCGGCCTTCCTGGTTATGAGCTCCCACATGCGGTGGTCGCCAGGTTACAGGCCTCACCCGGCCTTCCTGGTTATGAGCTCCCACATGCGGTGGTCGCCAGGTTACAGGCCTCACCGGCCTTTCCTGATGTGAGCTCTCAGGTACTGGAGCTCCCCACATAGGGGGTAATCAGGTCTTTGGCCTCAGCAGACCTTCCTGGTTTTGATCCCTCTCTTACTTCCTCAGTGTTCAGGACGAGCACTGGGTAGGCCCATGGATTGAGTGGACTGAGAACAGGGAACGAGACAATACGTCTCCCTGCCATACCTCGGGGCCTGCCTGCAACAGTCCCTTCAGACGATAGGATGTTGTCACGGTTTCAAGGCGCACTTTTTATACATCCAGATTGACGCGCTCATCATTCGAGCTGATGATGCACGGGCTGTCGCCGGTCAACATGATTGCTGTGAGTTGATACTTGATTTCAGACACCTGTCACGCCTGAGGCGTTCCCCATAACGTCGATGACGTATTGTCTCGTTCCTTGTTCTCAGGGAACATAGGTTACAGTCGTAACCTGAGACGATTTTTGTACAAAGAGTTTTGAAAATGTACACCTTACTTGTGAAAATAGTACCAAAGCGAATAAAAAAAACTGTAATAAAAGAATGCATCATGTTGCACTTTGGGTTAACCCTCTGGGGACCAGAAACGCGCCGGCGCATTTTGCTTGTTTTTTTTCACATAGCAGAAAAATAGACTTAAAGTACTACCATCATTTCTGTTCATATAGAGTTAAGAAATATGAGAAAATAATCTGTTAAATGTCTACTTTTTTATGTGCCCACATACAATCGAAATAAAATATTGTGCTTTTGTAAAATAAAGAAAATAAACAGGGTGTGCGTTCTGCCTCTCAGTCACAGTGAACTTTTTTTCTGGAGCACGTCTCTAATCTTCAACAAAACTCAGCAAATACTATTCACCCAGCCATAAGCAATATATCTGTTAAATCATTTGAGTTTGTACTTTTAAATGATCCGATTCAAAACTAAAATAAATATTCTCCGTTTATGTCATCTATATAAAAAGAGAGACGTGTCAGCCGGTCTAATTATCTTCCTCTCAGCTCATTATTCTGGTAATGTGACACGCCCACGGAGAGCGCGCACGAGACGCGTTAACGCCTATAAACTCTGAAAACACACTATTTTTTTGTCAGATTAATGTACTGTCGTCTTGCGCGGCTATATGAGGAACAATCCTGGGACATTTACCTACCTCAGAACAAGTGCTGGTTTATTTTCAACACGAGGAGGAGCAACAGATTCAGCTGAGAAGTAAGTGTTTTATGCTTGCTTTGTTCTAATCGCGATATAGAATAACGTTAGTGTCTGTAAACGGAAAAATAGCATACTGTTTAAATGTGAATCATGTTTCTGTGTGTGTGTGTGTGTGTGTGTGTGTGTGTGTGTGAATGAATGAACACACAGATACGCACAATTACAGACGAAATAAAAGACAACATTTCGTTGACTAGTCTAAAATAGACATCAAATAAGCTTTTGTTAGGAGTTTCTGCTCATATGTTAAATATATAGTATGTTTTGTCAATAAACTAATCAACTAAGATGTTATAGTGTTTGTTCCAATGCAAGCTATATCAAAATAATGAATCCTCAACTTTGAAATATGTATGATCAAACTAAGACATTTATGGAAAAAGACAATTTTCTTTTCAAGATGTTTCCAACTCTAACTTTGAACTTTGAACTGAAATAAAACCATGTCTATATGGTGAAGGGTGTGTGATAGAAGTGTCCAGACGTATGCACCCTGTATTTTAAGATTTTTTATTCCTCTTTTTAGTCAACTTTAGCACGAGTGTGTTCACTTATTCTAAGCAGTGTGTGTGTGTGTGTGTGTGTGTGTTGTAAATAAATCCAAACAATCTAAAAGCCATTCTTTTTTAAATCTCCTCATTCTTTGTGCAAGGCTCCTCATAATGATATGGCCTGATAGCACACCTAATAGGGCCATTATGGGAGGGTCTTTGTCTTTCTCAGGTGTGAAATGCCACACATATTAATGAGAGATCACGCCCCTTCGCATAAAGCTTTCTCAAACAAAACACGTCATACACATTCTAAAAGACTTTATTGACTTATCTGAATGAGTAGTCAGGATGATTCTCACATAGTTTTGGAGCAAATATTCAAGACTATGTGATACAATTTTTAGTTTTAGTTTTTTCAATAACCATGCATAAATAATATTCTCTCAAAAATACAAACATGTACATACATGTTGCTCACATATTATGGTAGCCCCGTTTGTGCTATATAGAGTGAATTTACACCTTTGCCATTAACATGTTTATAAATAACTGAAAAAAGCACAAATGTCAGTGCATGTCAAAACATCCCAAGGGCCCCAAAAACCCCTTGGTCCCCAGAGGGTTAAGTATTCGATACCATTGAATTTCTTGGATCATAACAATACCACACACGGTACTTCTGTGTGCTAGTAAGTTAAAGATACATGACTATTCGTGATTAAACGCATATCACATATCATAAAGCTGATGGTTGTAGCAATGAAAATCACATGGGAATAGTGCAACACAACAAAAAACATTTTATACACATATCGAAACATTTAACAAGGTATTTTGTCTCACACGTGGTCAAAATGAGTATTTCTGTGTGTGTGTTTGTGGGTGTATGTGTGAGTGTATGTATAAGTTCATCCCGAGGTTGGCGGGTGGTGAACTTTTGCTCATCCCCTGCGGGGGATTGTGTGTGCGTTTTCTGTGAATTGATGAGTTTAACACCAGAATAGTGGTCGACTATCTGTAAAGAGTGTTGCCTTTGTTTTTGATGTGTCATTTAACATGAGACTCCTAGCCTTTTTCTGCCACGTGATCTTTGCGTGATCTCCCCGCGCCAGACTTAGCGACGCCTTCATTGTCACATATCAGTAACACCGGACACTGCTTTGTGTATTCATTAGTAATTTAATCAAATGGCAGCCACCCATTTGCTGGTGTCCCGATCAGAGAACAGTGGAGCTATGTTTGTAGATTAGAAACCAGTAATTTAATAGAAATGGCAAAACTGGCCATCTGCTTGCGGTTACAAAGGTTCTCTAAATGAGCTATTAACCTAATCATCTGAATCAACTAATTAACTCTAAACACCTGCAAAAGATTCCTGAGGCTTTTAAAAACTCCCAGCCTGTTTCATTACTCAAAACCGCAATCATGGGTAAGACTGCCGACCTGACTGCTGTCCAGAAGGCCATCATTGACACCCTCAAGCAAGAGGGTAAGACACAGAAAGAAATTTCTGAACAAATAGGCTGTTCCCAGAGTGCTGTATCAAGGCACCTCAGTGGGAAGTCTGTGGGAAGGAAAAAGTGTGGCAAAAAACGCTGCACAACGAGAAGAGGTGACCGGACCCTGAGGAAGATTGTGGAGAAGGACCGATTCCAGACCTTGGGGAACCTGCGGAAGCAGTGGACTGAGTCTGGAGTAGAAACATCCAGAGCCACCGTGCACAGGCGTGTGCAGGAAATGGGCTACAGGTGCCGCATTCCCCAGGTCAAGACACTTTTGAACCAGAAACAGCGGCAGAAGCGCCTAAACTGGGCTACAGAGAAGCAGCACTGGACTGTTGCTCAGTGGTCCAAAGTACTTTTTTCGGATGAAAGCAAATTTTGCATGTCATTCGGAAATCAAGGTGCCAGAGTCTGGAGGAAGACTGGGGAGAAGGAAATGCCGAAATGCCAAAATGCCTGAAGTCCAGTGTCAAGTACCCACAGTCAGTGATGGTCTGGGGTGCCATGTTAGCTGCTGGTGTTGGTCCACTGTGTTTTATCAAGGGCAGGGTCAATGCAGCTAGCTATCAGGAGATTTTGGAGCACTACATGCTTCCATCTGATTTCATTTTTCATCATGACCTGGCACCTGCTCACAGTGCCAAAACCACTGGTAAATGGTTTACTGAACATGGTATTACTGTGCTCAATTGGCCTGCCAACTCTCCTGACCTGAACCCCATAGAGAATCTGTGGGATATTGTGAAGAGAAAGTTGAGAGACGCAAGACCCAACACTCTGGATGAGCTTAAGGCCGCTATCGAAGCATCCTGGGCCTCCATAACACCTCAGCAGTGCCACAGGCTGATTGCCTCCATGCCACGCCGCATTGAAGCAGTCATTTCTGCAAAAGGATTCCCGACCAAGTATTGAGTGCATAACTGAACATAATTATTTGAAGGTTGACTTTTTTGTATTAAAAACACTGCTTTTATTGGTCGGATGAAATATGCTACTTTTTTTAGATAGGAATTTTGGGTTTTCATGAGCTGTATGCCAAAACCATCAGTATTAAAACAATAAAAGACCTGAAATATTTCAGTTTGTGTTCAATGAATCTAAAATATGTGAAAGTTTAATTTTTATCATTACATTATGGAAAATAATTAACTTTATCACAATATGCTAATTTTTTTAGAAGGACCTGTATGTGTTTGTTCCAATATTCAAACTAATGAATCCTTACATTTTTTAATACATATAATAAAATGTATACTTTTTACAAAGAAAGAATACACTTGAAATATTGTTAAAATTGTAATTGTTGTTGTAATTGTAACCTATTTGTTATTGGTTACAATTTCTAATTGTAAAATGTGTATACAGTCATAATAAGAATTAATGGCACCCCTGGTAAATATGATCAAAAATGGCTGTAAAAAATAAATCTTCATTGTTTATCCTTTTGATCTTTAATTAAAAAAAAAGCGAAAATCTAACCTTTCAGTGAAGTAAAAGAATTGAAAGTGGGGGGTAAATCACATTATGAAATAAATTCTTTTCTCTTAAACACGCTGGCCATAATTATTGGCTCCCTGTTATTAAATACATTTTGTAACCTCCTTTTGCCAAGATAACAGCTCTGAGTTTTCTTATACAATGCCTGATGAGTTTGGAGAACAATTGACAAGAGATCAGAGATCATTCCTCCATACAGAATCTCTCCAGATCCTTCAGATTCACAAGTTCATGTTGGTGCTTCTTTTCTTCAGTTCACCCCACTCATTTTCTATAGGGTTCAGTTTAGGGGATTGGGACGGTCATGGCAGAAGCTTCATTTTGTGCTCAGTTACCCATTTTTGTATTGATTTTGATGTTTCTTTTGGACCGTTGTCCTGATGGAAGATCCAACCACGGCCAATTATAAGATTTCTAGCAGAGGCAGTCAGGTTTTGATTTTTTATCTGTTGATATTTGCTAGAATCCATAATACCATGTATCTGAACAAGATGTCCAGGACCTCCAGCAAAAAAATAGGCCCACAACATATAAGATCCAACAGTATATTTAACCGTAGGCATGGGGTACTTTTTATCCCTGTTTGCACCAAACACATCTGGTGGGTTTGCTGCCAAAAAGCCCTTTTTTCATTTCATCTGACCATAGAATCCAGTCCCTTTTGAAGTTCCAGTCATGTCTGACAACTAAATATGCTGGAGTTTGTTTTTGGAGGAGCGAGGAGGATTTTTCTTGAAACCCTTCCAAACAACATGTGGGGATGTAATGCTCAACTATCTTTTGATGCACATCATAACTATATTCTTTGGTTTTACAGATTGTGATGGATGATTAAGGGAATTTGGCATTTGTGTTTCCTCATATTAAAACTCCTGTGAAACAAGAAGTCATAGCAAGACAATTTAATGTTCCTAGTCACCCTGGTGTGTTAAAAAAAGGTAAATATTAATAGGAATATACTTCAGAGATATTTTACATGTGAAAAATTCTAGGGGTGCCAATAATTGTGGCCAACGGGTTTTGTAGAAAAACATTTAATTTCGTAAAGTGATTTCCCTCCCACTTTCAATTATTTTACTTCAATGAAAGTTTAGCATTTTTGCATTTTTTTTTTTATGAAAGATCAAAAGGATAAACAATGCAGATTTATTTTTTACAGGCATTTTTGATCATATATACCAGGGGTGCCAATAATTCTGACCATGACTGTATATAGATAATATAATTTGTCTTAATTTGTCTCATAGATAATCTTTTGTCCTTGCATAATTTGGGACCTTGTGACACATCTGTGTGAGAGGCTAATTAATATGCAGCTCATTATGTATGTGGCACATTATCTGGCCTTTGTCTTGTCAGGTGTGAACACGCCTCCACGCATATTGCCTTTCCAAACAAAAGGTGTCTTATAAAATTTAAATAAATGTATTGTTTTGTGTAAATGATTAGGCAGGATGATTTTCAGATAAATTTGAAGCAAAAACTCTAGGCAACAATGCCCATTAGTCAAAAGTCTTGTGGACACATATTTGGTATGTGTTTTGTGGCCTTATTTCAGACACTTTAAGTTTTAGTTTTTTCAATAACCATGCATAAACAATATTCTCTCAAAAATACAAACATGTACATACATGTTGCTCACATATTACAGTAGCCCCGTTTGTGCTATATAGAGTGAATTTACACCTTTGCCATTAACATGTTTATAAATAACTGAAAAAAGCACAAATGTCAGAGCATGTCAGAACACCTCCATGACCCAGACAACCCCTCAGACCCCAGAGGGTTAATAGAACTGAAGCCAGACTTTTACCACATTTAATTAGTTTTAGCTGAAATCTAACCTTTAATTTTATGCTTTGAAGAGCGTTTTGCAGGAGCTGGAGGGAGAAAGGAGGACCCAGTAGCTGGAGGGAGAGAGGACTCAGGAGCTGGAGGGAGAGAGGACTCAGGAGCTGGAGGGAGAGAGGACTCAGGAGCTGGAGGGAGAGAGGACTCAGGTAGTGGAAGGGGAGAGGAGGACCAAGTAGCTGGAGGAAGAGAGGACTCAGGTGGTGGAGGGAGAGAGGAGGACCCAGTAGCTGGAAGGAGAGAGGACTCAGGTGGTGGAGGGAGAGTGGAGGACCCAGTAGCTGGAGGGATAGAGGACTCAGGCAGTGGAGGGAGAGAGGATGACCCAGTAGCTGGAGATAGAGAGGACTCAGGTGGTGGAGGGAGAGTGGAGGACCCAGTAGCTGGAGGGAGAGAGGACTCAGGTGGTGAAGGGAGAGTGGGGGACCCTGTAGCTGGAGGAAAAGAGGAGTCAGCATAAGGCAAAATTACAAAGATATGAACATCAGTAATTGTCACTGCTTGAGAAGTGGTGTTAATAGCACTCAGCTGGTGTAGTAGCACTGAAGCCAGACTTTTACAACATTGAGTTAGTTTTAGCTGAAATCTAACCTTTAATTTTATGCTTTGAAGAGCGTTTTGCAGGAGCTGGAGGGAGAAAGGAGGACCCAGTAACTGGAGGGAGAGAGGACTCAGAAGCTGGAGGGAGAGAGGACTCAGGAGCTGGAGGGAGAGAGGACTCAGGAGCTGGAGGGAGAGAGGACTCAGGAGCTGGAGGGAGAGAGGAGGACCAAGTAGCTGGAGGAAGAGAGGACTCAGGTGGTGGAGGGAGAGAGGAGGACCCAGTAGCTGGAAGGAGAGAGGACTCAGGTGGTGGAGGGAGAGTGGAGGACCCAGTAGCTGGAGGGAGAGAGGACTCAGGTGGTGGAGGGAGAGAGGAGGACCCAGTAGCTGGAGGGAGAGAGGACTCAGGTGGTGGAGGGAGAGTGGAGGACCCAGTAGCTGGAGGGAGAGAGGACTCAGGTGGTGAAGGGAGAGTGGAGGACCCTGTAGCTGGAGGAAGAGAGGAGTCAACATAAGGCAAAATTACAAAGATATAACCATCAGTAATTGTCTGCTTGAGAAGTGGTGTTAATAGCACTCAGCTGGTGGAGTAGCACTGAAGCCAGACTTTTACAACATTGAGTTAGTTTTAGCTGAAATCTAACCTTTAATTTTTTGCTTTGAAGTGTGTTTTGCAGGAGCTGGAGGGAGAAATGAGGACCCAGTAGCTGGAGGGAGAGAGGAGGACCCAGTAGCTGGAGGGCGAGAGGAGGACCCTGTAGCTGGAAGGAGAGAGGAGGACCCAGTAGCTGTAGGGAGAGAGGAGGACCCAGTAGCTGGAGGGAGAGAGGAGGACTCAGTAGTTGGAGGGAGAGAGGAGGACCCAGTAGCTGGAGGGAGAGAGGAGGACCCAGTAGCTGGAGGGAGAGAGGAGGACCCAGTAGCTGGATGGAGAGAGGAGGACTCAGTAGCTGGAGGTAGAGAGGAGGACCCAGTAGCTGGAGGGAGAGAGGAGGACCCAGTAGCTGGAGGGAGAGAGGAGGACCCAGTAGATGGAGGGAGAGAGGAGGAATCAGTAGCTGGAGGGAGAGAGGAGGACCCAGTAGCTAGAGGGAGAGAGGAGGACTCAGTAGCTGGAGAGAGAAAGGAGGACCCAGTAGCTGGAGGGAGAGAGGACTCAGCATAAGGCAAAATTACAAGCCAGACTTTTACAACATTGAATTATTTTTAGCCGAAATCCAACCTTTAAGTTTTCGCTTTGAAGTGCATTTTGCAGGAGCTGGAGGGAGAGAAGAGGATCCAGTAGTTGGAGGGAGAGAGGACTCAGGTGGTGGAGGGAGAGAGGAGGACCCAGGTGGTTGAGGGAGAGAGGAGTCAACAGAAGGCAAAACTAAGAAAAAAGATCCTCATTAATTACCACTGGCTCCTCCACCTCCTCCTCCTCTGGAGGCTTTGCTTCCTCTTCAGATGGGATTGTATCCCCCACCTCCACTTCTTGTTGTGTTTCCTCCACCACCTCCTCTTGCGATGGGTTAGGATCCACCTCCTCAGGGACATCCTCTTGAGCAAGCAATTCTGCAAAATGTTAATATTAAATGTTAATGACAACTGGATTAAGAATGTTGAAATGAAAAAGTGAAATTAAAAGTAGCTGCCTATCTGCAAATAGCTAAGTTTTCCTATAGTTTAAAGTTGTAAATACTGTATATAACATGACCTATACAGGTGCATCTCAAAAAATTAGAATATAGTGAAAAAAGTCCATTGCCCTACCCAGATTGGATGATTAAATGCTCAAGAAACCATTGCCAGTGTTTTTACCTAATTAGCTGATTAGAGTTCTTCTCAGGTCGACATTTTACAATTTACAGCTCATGGAAATAAAAAAAGCCAGCATCTCAAAATATTACAATATAATACAATATACGTATAAAACAGTAATCATCAAGATTAAAAAAAATCAAGATGAAAACCAAAAAAGGCTTGGAAGAATTTACTGTATGTGTATTAAATGTAGAATATAAAGTTTCAAGTTTTGAAATAAATAACAAAAAACAAAAATCACAACATACTACATAGACTAAGATGGATCTTTAATTTTCCTTATGAATGTGTACAAATTGTAATTATACTAGTCGAAACATGTAAATAGGACACTGTTGGAGTTCTTTTGTCACTTTTGGGAGATAGGTTAGTTGGTTTTGCCACCTCAATGAGCTATACTAAGATAGGCTAAAGGTGGGTCTGACTGAGTTAATGCAAGTGACGAGAAGTGTATGTATAATTGTGGCGAACAGGACGGCCGAGGGACGTGAGAGAACGGCGCGAGGCCGGTGGTGCGATATTGCTAATGAGCAGCACCTGTGAAGCACACCGGTCTCGCATCTCTCACGGAGGAGCGGAAGCATAAAGGGGGAGCGACGACGTTGATGATGGAGAGAGGAACAGGCCTGTATTTTAGTTGTGTTTGGTTTCTGTATTTGTATTTTACTTTAGCCAGCAGTCGTCCGCGAGGGGCTGCTGGCAGTTATGTTTATTTTCGGTAGCCAGCAGTCGTCCGCGAGGGGCTGCTGGCGGTATTTTGGTTTGTTTGTTTTATTTTAAATAAAGTATGTTTGAATGTTCGCCGGTTCCCGCCTCCTTCTTCCCTGAACATTGCTACAATAATCTTATCTCACTTTAAAGTTTTTAGGGTCACACTGTACTTGGATAGTTTGCCCATAGACTATCTATAGATGCTCAGATTACCTAACTATCTGTTGACACTGTTAACAGTGTTGATAGTTATGTAGAACATAAGTACGTATTACTGTGTTCATGTTGAAAATGCCAGGAAATCTTACTTCATAGAAGGTGCCCATAAAGATTTTTCATTTTTTTTAATAATTATAGAAAGCTCAGGATCCCCTGGGTTCTCAAGGCAATGCATAATGTCTGCTGCCATTCTCCCTCTCCTGCCCTTATGTCCCAAGAAAAGAATTGGGCATTAGTCCAAAACACTGAGTTTGGACACCTGCAAGAACAATAAAAACAAGACAAATATTTGGCACGTTTTTTGGCAAATATTTATATAGCACGTTTAAAAACAACACACGTTGGTCAAAGTGCTTTACATATAGCCTAGCACATATAATCTAAGATCATAAAACAAAGTACAAGACAATTACAGAAATTTAATTACAGTCAAATGCAAGAGAGAAGAGATTAGTCTTTAAAAGAGATTTAAATGCATCAAGGGTGGCACAAGATCTGACATGGAGGGGTAAATCGTTCCATAAACAAGGAGCTCCAACAGAGAAGGCCCTCTCTCCTTTTGATTTCAGTCGAGACTTTGGAATGGTTAACTGAAACCTATGTACAGATCTTAAAGGCCTAGAGGATGTATGTTGCTGAAGAAGTTCACTAATGTAGCTAGGTGCCATCCCATTTAAGCCCTTAAAAACAAATAATAAAATCTTATACTCAATCCTAAATTTGACTGGATGCTAGTAGAGGCATTATACTCTCATACTTCCTTGTCCCAGTTAAAAGCCTTGCAGAAGCATTTTGAACTAACTGCAGACGTGAAAGTGATGCATGAGAAATACCATAGTACAATGAATTACAATAGTACAATCTGGACGTAATAAAAGCATGCATTACAACTTCCAAATCATTAAAAGACAAAAAAAGGTTTCAATTTCGCTATATTCCTTAATTGGAAGAAGCCACCTCTAACCACTGAATTTATATGCTTATCAAATTTTAACTCGGCATCAAAAATAACTCCAAGACTCCTAGCTTGATTATGAACCTTCGATTTAAAAAGGCCTAATTGATTAGTTATATGTTTGGTGGAACTCGGAGGGCCAAACACTATCACTTCAGTCTTTGATTCATTCAAGTGGAGGAAACTGGCAGACATCCACTCCTTAATATCACTAAAACAATCAAAAAGAGACTGCAGGGCTAATTATCCCCCATTTTTATAGGTAGATAAAGCTGAGTATCGTAGGCATAAAGATGATAATATACATTATGTTTTTTACAAATATCCGCCAATGGAAGCATGTAAATAGAAAATAAGACTGGACCCAATATTGATCCTTGTGGAACCCCACACTTCATTAGAGCAGAACGAGATGAAAAATTTCCTAATTCCACAGAAAACGTTCTCCCAGAAAGATATGAGTTAAACCAATTAAGAGCTTTTCCCTGAATCCCTGCCCACTCTCTTAGACGCTCTAATAGTATAGCATGCACTATAGTATCAAATGCAGCAGTCAAATCGATTAAAACTAAAATTGCACACTTTCCTGAATCGACAGCCAAAAACAAGTCGTTTGACACTTTGAGAAGGGCTGAAATCCCGATTGGAACTCAAAAATACAATTTCCATTTAAATAAGTAGAAAGCTGTTGAAAGACAGCTTTCTCTAGAATTTTTTCTAGAGAACATTCAAGATGGCGCCGCGGATGGCTGCCTCGGTGTGGAGCTCTCCAGCTATTGTGTTGTTTTTGTTCGTTTGTTCTGCGTTTAGTCATTCTTTTCCTATCAGTTTCACCAAAGACGAACTACTGGACATTAGGAAACACACACCAGAAACCTTTTCTACAGTTTTTGATTATTCGGACGTTTTGCTGGACATTGTCGTCGGAGGGGCAGCGGTGTTGTTCAAACGCGCGTTCAGACGCAAACGCGGGAAGTGAGCCGGCGAGCTGGTTAAACTCCGCGAGCGCGGCCTGCGCACTGCACTCCCCGGTATTCATCTTGCGAATCTCCGATCCCTTCCTAACAAAACGGATGAACTGCTTCTCCTGTCACAGTGTCTGGTTGTTCCCTGGGTTAAACACTAGAGGTCCTCAGTTTTCACGGTGTCTATGCATTCTCACTACACTTCCCATGATCCTGTCTGTCACTGATTGTTTATTGCATTTCAGCTGTTTCTCGTCACCTTGTTTGCACTTGTATATATATACCCTGTCTGTTTCAGTGTTTGTCACGGAGTCCTTGTATATTGTCCCCACACTTCCGTTGTCATTTTGAGCCTGTTTCTAGTGTTTGTCTTTTATGTTTTTGGATTGCCTTTTTGGAATTTGACCTTTGCCTGGACTGGTTGTGAGTACGGATTACCCTTTTAATAAAACTGCTTTTTGGATCTTTATTCCCCGTGTGTGCGTGTCGTGATATCTCCTCACCCACACTAACAAGGATTTTTTAAACTCTGCTGCTTTGTGCTTCACTGAAACCTGGCTGAGTGAAGCCATACAGGACAACGCAATACATCTGCCGGGCTTCCAGCTGTTCCGAGCGGATCGCATCACGGAGCTAATGGGGAAAACGAGAGGTGGTGGATTGTGTTTCTACATTAACGAAAGTTGGTGTTCAGATGTAACAACACTGAAGAAGATGTGCTCTCCTAATTTAGAGGCATATTTCATAAACAGTAAACCCTTCTACTCGCCTTGGGAATTTTCCTCTTTCATTCTCGTGAATGTTTACATCCCTCCAGACGCGTGCGTGAGCGCGGCGCTACAACAGCTGGCTGAACAAATAGCTGAAACGGAACAAAGGTACCCAGACTCTCTTTTAATCATTATTGGGGATTTTAACAAAGCAAATCTTTCCCGTGAACTACCAAAATACAGACAGCACGTTACATGTCCCACCAGAGACAGTAATATACTGGACCACTGTTACACCACAATAAAAGATGCGTATCACTCCGTTTCACGAGCAGCTTTGGGGCTCTCTGATCACTGTTTGGTTCATCTCATACCGACCTACAGGCAGAAACTGAAATCAGCTAAACCTGTAATAAGGACTGTAAAAAGATGAACTAATGAAGCAGAGCAGAATCTACAGGCCTGCTTTGATTGCACTGATTGGACTGTTTTTGAAGCTGCTACCAACGATCTGGATGAGCTCACAGATACTGTAACATCATATATAAGTTTCTGTGAGGATACATGCATTCCTACCAGGACATTCTTATTTACTAATGATAAGCCATGGTTTACTGGGAAACTCAAACACCCTTCGTCATGCCAAAGAGGATGCTTACAGAAGTGGGGATAAAATATTGTATAACCAGGCCAGAAACAGATTGACAAAGGAGATCAGAGTTGCTAAAATGAACTACTCTGAAAAACTGAAAAAACTGTTTTCATCCAACAACCCATCATCAGTCTGGAATGGCCTGAGGAACATCACCAATTACAAGTCACCATCCCCTCGATCTGTGGACAATCAACACCTGGCTGACAATTTAAATTCATTTTACTGCAGGTTTGAAAAGCCCTCATTCACACCACACACCCGGTCTGATCTGCACTTCACACATTCACCATCACCTCCTGCACTCCCATTACTCCCCCCTCCTGCCATCCTACCTGAGCTTAAGGTCTGTGTGGAGGACGTGAGAAGAGTCTTCAAAAAACAGAAGACTAGGAAAGCCTCAGGCCCAGACGGCATCTCATCTGCTTGTTTAATAGCCTGCGCTGACCAACTGGCCCCGGTCTTCACGCAGATCTTCAATAGATCATTGGAGCAGTGCGAAGTTCCCTGCTGCTTCAAACGCTCCACTATCATTCCTGTCCCCAAAAAAAAAACCAAATCACTGGACTTAATGACTACAGACCTGTCGCTCTCACGTCTGTGGTCATGAAGTCGTTTGAAAGACTGGTGTTGGCCCACCTGAAGGACATCACTGGACCCCTGCTGGATCCCTTTCAGTTTGCTTACAGAGCAAACAGGTCTGTGGATAATGCAGTCAACATGGGACTGCATTATATCCTGCAACATCTCGACAGACCAGGGACTTATGCAAGGATCCTCTTTGTGGACTTCAGTTCGGCCTTCAATACCATCATGCCTGGTCTTCTCACAGCCAAACTGACCCAGCTCTCTATTCCATCCTCGATCTGTCAGTGGATCACCAGCTTCCTGACGGACCGGCAGCAGCGAGTGAGACTGGGGAAACACACATCCAGGACTCTCACCACCAGCACTGGCGCCCCCCAAGGGTGCGTTCTCTCCCCACTGCTCTTCTCCCTGTACACTAATGACTGCACTTCTAAAGACCCCACTGTCAAGCTCATGAAATTTGCAGACGACACCACTGTCATCGGTCTCATCCAAAACGGTCACGAGTCTGCTTACAGACTGGAGGTTGAACAGCTGGCTGTCTGGTGCAGTTATAACAACCTTGAGCTGAACACGCTCAAAACACAGGAGGAACAGCCCAGCACTCCCCCCACTCATCATCATGAACAGCACTGTGGAAGCAGTGGAGTCATTCCGGTTCCTGGGCACTATCATCTCTCAGGGCCTGAAATGGGACAATCACATTGACTCCACTGTGAAAAAGGCCCAGCAGAGACTGTACTTCCTTCACCAGCTGAGGAATTTCAACTTGCCACAGTAGCTGCTGATTCAGTTCTACTCAGCCGTCATTGAGTCTGTTTTATGCACTTCCATCACTGTCTGGTTTGGTTCAGCTACCAAATCAGACATCAGGAGACTACAACGGACAGTCCGGACTGCAGAGAGGATCATTGGTGCCCCCTGCCAACCCTCCAGGGCATGTACACTTCCAGAGTGAGGAAGAGAGCAGGTAAAATCATCACAGACTCCACTCACCCTGGACACCACTTGTTTGAACTGTTACCGTCAAGACGGCGACTCAGATCACTGGCCACAAGAACATCTCGGCACAGGAACAGTTTCTTCCCACAGGCCATTTCCCTTCTGAACAGTTAACATATCTCCCAAGGCATATGCCCGTAAGTGCAATACTCCCACTGTTTAGTGCAATATCTTAAAAATTCAGGTGATATTTATATTATATTTATTACTCATACTACACAAAATACTGTAAATATGTTCATAATCTGTAAATGTTTATTCTGACAAAACCCAGCTGTGACCATATATTTTTATAGTATTTTCATATTTTTTATAATTTTATTTGTATAATTTGTATTACTATTTGTATTACTATTACTTGTTGTATCTGTATTTGTATATGTGCACTGGACGCTTCAGTACCAAGGAAAATTCCTTGTGTGTGCAAGCACACTTGGCAATAAAGCTCTTTCTGATTCTGATTCTGAATTTTTGACAGGAAAGACAACTTTGAGATTGGCTGATAGTTCTTTAAATCAGATGAGTCCAAATTGGGCTTTTTAAAAAGGGGTTGCACCAATGCATGCTTGAAGCAGGATGGCACAACACCACTCAATAAGCTGGAGTTCACTATGGACAAAAGATCTAAACCAACCACATCCAATACCTGAACAAGGAGGCGTGGAGGAACAATATCTAAAGAACACTAAGTGGGCTTCATTTTGCAGTCTTAAGTCCACCAGATCAGGGAATGAGATTTGTTTAAAATCACTTAAATATTGTACTAATGAGGGTGGAATGACATAATCAAGGATGAGGCCTGAAGGTATAATACTAGCTGTAAGAGCATCAATTTTGTTAATGAAATACTCAACAAAAAAAAAATAATAACATGTGTTCACATGTTATCTGATCAATATCAAGGCCTGTTGTCATGTCAGGATTTAAAACTGAGTCTATTGTCTTGAATAACGCTTAAGGATTATTAGGAATCTTCTTTATAAGATCAGAGAAATATTTTATCTTTGTAGTTTTAGCAGTCTTCTGATATTTAATCATGGCATCCTTCAATATGTCGTAAGACACCTGCAACTTATCTTCCTTCCATTGCCTCTCTGCTTTCCTCCACACTTATTGGAGGCAGCGAGTATCATTATTGAGCCATGGCTGTGGTTTGGATTTTGCACTTATGATTTTAAAAGGAGCACACGTGTCCATAATTTCATTACAGATGGAATTAAACATTGGCACTGTATAATTTAAACCCAGACCAAAAGATAGGGACCCTGTGCGCAGTACTGAAGATAATGTATAAGCATTTGAAAACTCACTTGGTGTTGAAGGTTTTATAGAACGGACATACCGGCCTAGAGGCTTACAATTTAAAGAAGAACTAGAAACTGAAATATTAAAAATAACTGGATTATGTTTAGAGAAACAGGCATCCTCAACATCTACAGGCCCTTCTAAAAAAAATTGCATATTGTGATAAAGTTCATTATTTTCCATAATGTAATGATAAAAATTAAACTTTCATATATTTTAGATTCATTGCACACAAACTGAAATATTTCAGGTCTTTTATTGTTTTAATACTGATGGTTTTGGCATACAGCTCATGAAAACCCAAAATTCCTGTCTCAAAAAATGAGCATATATTTCATCCGACCAATAAAATAAGTGTTTTTAATACAAAAAAAAAAGTCAACCTTCAAATAATTATGTTCAGTTATGCACTCAATAGTCAATACTTGGTCGGGAATCCTTTTGCAGAAATGACTGCTTCAATGCGGCGTGGCATGGAGGCAATCAGCCTGTGGCACTGCTGAGGTGTTATGGAGGCCCAGGATGCTTCGATAGTGGCCTTAAGCTCATCCATAGTGTTGGGTCTTGCGTCTCTCAACTTTCTCTTCACAATATCCCACAGATTCTCTATGGGGTTCAGGTCAGGAGAGTTGGCAGGCCAATTGAGCACAGTAATACCATGGTCAGTAAACCATTTACCAGTGGTTTGGGCACTGTGAGCAGGTGCCAGGTCGTGCTGAAAAATGAAATCCTCATCTCCATAAAGCTTTTCAGGAGGTGGAAGCATGAAGTGCTCCAAAATCTCCTGATAACTAGCTGCATTGACCCTGCCCTTGATAAAACACAGTGGACCAACACCAGCAGCTGACATGGCACCCCAGACCATCACTGACTGTGGGTACTTGACACTGGACTTCAGGCATTTTGGCATTTCCTTCTCCCCAGTCTTCCTCAAGACTCTGGCACCTTGATTTCCGAATGACATGCAAAACTGAGCAACAGTCCAGTGCTGCTTCTCTGTAGCCCAGGTCAGGCGCTTCTGCCGCTGTTTCTGGTTCAAAAGTGGCTTGACCTAGGGAATGCGGCACCTGTAGCCCATTTCCTGCACACGCCTGTGCACGGTGGCTCTGGATGTTTCTACTCAAGACTCAGTCCACTGCTTCCGCAGGTCCCCCAAGGTCTGGAATCGGTCCTTCTCCACAATCTTCCTCAGGGTCCGGTCACCTCTTCTCATTGTGCAGCGTTTTTTGCCACACTTTTTCCTTCCCACAGACTTCCCACTGAGGTGCCTTGATACAGCACTCTGGGCACAGCCTATTTGTTCAGAAATTTCTTTCTGTCTTACCCTCTTGCTTGAGGCTGTCAATGATGGCCTTCCAGACAGCAGTCAGGTCGGCAGTCTTACCCATGATTGCGGTTTTGAGTAATGAAACAGGCTGGGAGTTTTTAAAAGCCTCAGGAATCTTTTGCATGTGTTTAGAGTTAGTTAGTTGATTCAGATGATTAGGTTAATAGCTCGTTTAGAGACCCTTTTCATGATATGCTTTTTTTTTTGAGACAGGAATTTTGGGTTCCCTTTCGAGGGAACTCCAACTGCGTCGAATGACACTTTGGGGGAACGCCCCTCAGCGTAGCGCCTCTGAAGTATGAATGAAACTGAGCCGATCTCTGATTGGTGCAACGTCATGACGTGATGTGTGACGGCACATAGGCGGAAGCTATAAAAGCAGCCGGCACACATAAGATGTCAGCTTTCTGTTCTTCAGCAAGCGCTATCTGTGACTGTTTGTCCTATTTATTGTTGTCTGTTACTGAGTGAACTGAATGAGTGAAATGGCGAGTGTGAGCTTCAGGAAGTGTGTGCATCCTTGCCCTCGCTACATCACGGGCGGGGACACACACCAACTGTGCACACATTGTTTGGGAATGCACCACGCGCAGGCAGCTCTCGAGGGGGCTGCTTGCGAGGATTGTGAAAAGTTGACAATCCGTGTGCTGCGTTCCAGGCTGGCTATCTTTGATGAAGATGGTCAGCCTCGCGAGCCCCGTGGTGCGGGACCCGCGTCCGCTGAGGCGGCGCGGCGACGCTCTTCATGGGGCTCGCAAAAAGATCTGTCCGGGGATCTCGAGGCTGCCGAGGCACCTTCTCGGGATTCATCGGGCAGTTCTGATGTCCTCGAGCCTCGCGCAGAAGCCCGCCCCGCGGCTTCTTCAGCGCGAGTCGAGGATCCGATGTTTGAGCTGTCTGCCTCCGAGGAGGTTGACGTGCTCAGCATCAAGGGCGGGGATTTCGGGGACGACTCGCCGCCCCGTGTCCCCGCGTATGAGGAGCTGGTTGAGGTTGTTTCCCGTGCGGTGGCTCATTTAAATATCAGCTGGCCACAAGAGAGGCAGGAAGCGCAAACTAAAAGCAAACTGGATGAGCGCTTCCTACAGCACAGGGAACAACCTCATCACCGGGGCTTGCCGTTCTTTCCCGATCTGCACAACGAGTTGTGTAGATCGTGGAAAAAACCACACTCTTCTCGTGTCTCCAATCCCCCTATTATTAATTATAGTAACATCATGGGGGCACGAGAGAACGGTTATGGGATGATGCCGCGCGTTGAACAGCCTTTGGCGAATTATTTATCGCCTGAGTCGGCATCATCCCTTAAAGCCCCGGTGCTGCCCACTAAGCCGTGTAGAGACACATCAGCGCTAGTGGGCAGGGCTTATATGGCTGCGGGTCGGGCTGGTGCGAGTCTTCACACCATGGCTATGCTCCAGGCGTACCAGGCCGACCTTCTTAAGGACATTGATGAGGGCGAGGGTTCAACTCCGGAAGATATTGCGGAGTTGAGGAAGGTCGCTGATTTGTCTCTCCGAGTCAGAGGCATTTATGGTTAAATCTTACGGGCATTAGGGAGAAAGACAGGGCTTTCCTCCTTGATGCCCCGATTTTGCCTTCTGGTCTGTTCGGCGACGCCGTTAATACCGTCGTCGACAGGTTTCAGGAGGCAAAAAGACAATCAGCGGCCTTCAAACAATATCTCCCTCGCCGCTCAGTGTCCAAGAAGTCTGCCCCCAGTGGGCAGCCGCAGCCACAGCCATCAGCCAGCTCCTCCGCCTATAGACAGGCTCAAAAACAGAGTGTTGCGTCTAGAGCCCCCCCTCAAGGAGCTTGGGGGCATAGACAGCGCTCTCAGGCGAAGCCTCAGCCTAAGCAGGGCGACCTGAGGGCCGTCCTGCAGGCTAAAAAGGCTTCATCAAAGAGATCCTAGCTACTCTAGGATCTCTGCGGGCGGCCCCACCCGTGGTGGAACGACCGAGGTCGTCTCCTTCACGGAGCCCGCAGGAAATCGATGTTGCTCTCCCGCCATTAAACACGCTTCGGGACACATCGGTATCCAGCGAACGCAGGCTGCACTGTCCGCCCCACAGGCTTGCGGTCTGGCAGCATTCGCGTCCGCCCATCGAGAATCGGTTTCGGTTCAGCCCTGCCGGGAATCCGCTTCAGGGGGCCGAGAACGAATCCCGATTAATACCCGAAGCCAGGCTCGAGAGCCTGGTTCCCTTGGTAAAATATTTCGATGCATGGAAAAATCTGGCAAATATTTCTCCTTGGGCCCTGCGCACCATTCAAAATGGGTACAGGCTGCAGTTCAGTTCCCGCCCACCCAGATTCAACGGGGTGGTCTGGACTGTAGTCGACCCAGTGCAGGGTCGGGTATTGGAACAGGAAGTAAACTCCCTGCTGGCAAAGGAGGCTATAGATCGTATTCCTCCACCGGACAGGGAGTCCGGGTTTTACAGCCGCTACTTCATAGTTCCCAAGAAGGATGGGGGGTTGCGTCCAATAATAGATCTCAGGCACCTGAACCGTTCTCTGAGGAGATTCAGGTTCAAGATGCTCACTATTCCCATTATCGTGAGTCAAATTCAGTCCGAGGATTGGTTTGTCACGATAGATCTAAAGGACGCATACTTCCACATATCCATCCTTCCATCTCACAGGAAGTTCCTGAGGTTCGCTTTCGGGGGCGAAGCGTACCAATATTGGGTTCTTCCGTTCGGCCTAGCTCTCTCCCCTCGCACATTTACCAAATGTATGGATGCAGCTCTGGCACCGCTGAGGCTTCAGGGCATCAGGGTGCTCAATTATATCGACGACTGGCTGATTTTAGCGCAGTCACAGGAGCTGGCGGTTCGGCATCGAGATGTCGTCCTCGCCCACATCCAGAGCCTGGGGTTGAGACTCAACACGAAAAAGAGCGTGTTGACACCAGCCCAGAGAACTACGTTCCTGGGAGTGGTGTGGGACTCGGTCACGATGCGGGCACAATTGTCTCCCGCGCGGATCGAGTCCATCCTGACCACAGTGTCCAGGATAAGGCTAGGCCAAGCCATCACTGTGAAGCACTTCCAGAGAGTGTTGGGGCTCATGGCAGCAGCGTCCAGTGTCATTCCATTCGGCCTGCTGCACATGAGGGCCCTTCAGTGGTGGTTAAAAACCAAGGGGTTCTCCCCGAGGGGAAACCCGTTCCGCATGATCAGGGTTACGCGCAGATGCCTTCGTTCCCTATCTATGTGGAAGAAAGCTTGGTTTCTGTCCCAAGGGCCAGTGTTGGGAGCGTCATGTCGCCGGAGAACCGTTTCGACAGACGCCTCCCTCACGGGCTGGGGCACGGTCATGGACGGCCGCTTTACGACAGGCCTATGGCAGGACCATCATGCCTCCTGGCACATAAACTGCCTGGAGATGTTGGCGGTGTTCCGAGCTCTGAGGAGCTTCCTGCCGGACCTCAAAGGTCATCATATCCTTGTGAGGTCAGACAACATGTCGGTAGTGGCCTATATAAACCATCAGGGGGGTCTGAGGTCTCGCCCTCTATGCAGACTGGCGCATCAGATCCTCCTGTGGTCCCAGGGGAAGTTGTTGTCTCTAAAAGCAACATTCATCCCGGGGAGTCAAAATCAGGGAGCAGACATCCTGTTGAGACAGGGGCTGAGGCCCGGGGAGTGGAGACTCCACCCCGAGGTGGTGGAGTCAATATCTCAGAGGTTCGGCCCAGTGGAAGTGGACTTGTTCGCGTCTCGAGAGACGACCCACTGTCCACTGTGGTTTTCCCTCACCCATCCAGCCCCGCTGGGGTTGGATGCCATGGTGCAGACGTGGCCGAGGCTACGTCTGTACGCTTTTCCCCCGATCGCTCTGCTCCCGGGAGTTCTAGAGAGAGTCCGTCGCGACGGGATCAGTCTACTGTTGGTAGCCCCGTTGTGGCCGGCCTGAGTATGGTTCTCCGACATAATTTTGCTCCTGGACGGCCCTCCATGGGAGATTCCCATCAGGAGGGACCTGCTGACACAGGCAGAGGGCTCAATATTTCACCCTCGGCCCGAGTTATGGAAACTGTGGGTCTGGCCCCTGAGGGGGCACAGTACCTAGAGGCCGGCCTATCAGCTGGAGTAGTGGAGACCATACTCAGCTCTAGAGCTCCATCCACGAGGAAATAGTACGGCCTAAAGTGGAACGTCTTCACCGTTTGGTGTAGGGAGCGTTAGGTGGACCCATTTAACTGCCCAGTGGCTTCAGTGCTGGAGTTCCTCCAAGATCGCTTTTCCACTGGTCTTACCCCGTCCACACTCAAGGTGTACGTGGCTGCCATTGCGGCTTTCCACGCTCCTCTGAGTGATGGGCCTCTGGGGAGACACCAATTGGTCGTACGTTTCCTCCGTGGGGCTTGGAGGATGAGACCTGCGGCTCGTACCAGGGTTCCCACTTGGGACCTGGCAGTGGTTCTCGAAGGGCTGGCCGAGGCCCCCTTCGAGCCGCTGGAGTCGGCTGAGGCCAAGAACCTTTCGTTGAAGGTGGTCTTTTTGTTGGCCATTACTTCTCTGAGGAGGGTAGGAGATCTCCAGGCGCTCTCCATATCTAACGAGTGCCTGGAGATTGCTCCAGGCAACATTAAGGCCATTCTTCACCCTAGGCCCGGCTATTTGCCTAAGGTGCCGTCCAGTGCGGCACGGCCTACGGTTCTGCAGGCTTTTCATCCTCCACCTCACGTGACGGCGGATGAAGAGAGACTTCACATGCTCTGCCCTGTCAGAGCACTGAGTATTTACATTCAGAGGTCCTCTTCATGGCGGAAGTCGGACCAGTTGCTGGTGTGTTTCGGGTCGCCCAGAAAGGAGCTTCCCGCCTCAAAGCAGACCATCAGCATCTGGATTGTCCAAGCGATTTCCACGGCCTATCAGGTGCGCCTAACCTTTGGCCGTGAGGGCTCATTCTACCAGAGGCATGGCGTCCTCTAGAGCCCTTCTCGCGGGGGCCCCCATCCAGGAGGTCTGCGATGCAGCAGGATGGGCTACCCCTCATACCTTTATTAGGTTTTATAGTTTGGACATTCCGTCTACACCCGGCTCTCTTGTGCTCGCGTCCTAAGTGTGCCTGTGAGCAGCTTCACACTAGGGCAGGCAGGGCGCGTTGTGGCGTAGTGGGTACTCGTTCCCCCAAAGTGTCATTCGACGCAGTTGGAGTTCCCTCGAAAGGGAACGTCCTCGGGTTACGACTGTAACCCTTGTTCCCTGAGAAGGGAACGAGAACTGCGTCCCTTGGCCACGCCTTCCCCTGCCTGAGAGCGCTTGCTTCATCACAGAAGCTGACATCTTATGTGTGCCGGCTGCTTTTATAGCTTCCGCCTATGTGCCGTCACACATCACGTCATGACGTTGCACCAATCAGAGATCGGCTCAGTTTCATTCATACTTCAGAGGCGCTACGCTGAGGGGCGTTCCCCCAAAGTGTCATTCGACGCAGTTCTCGTTCCCTTCTCAGGGAACAAGGGTTACAGTCGTAACCCGAGGACGTTTTCATGAGCTGTATGCCAAAAATCATCAGTATTAAAACAATAAAAGACCTCAAATATTTCAGTTGGTGTGCAATGAATCTAAAATATATGAAAGTTTAATTTGTATCATTACATTATGGAAAATAATTAACTTTATCACAATATGCAAATTTTTTGAGAAGGACCTGTATATTCAAGACAGGAACACCCAGAGTTAAAATCAAATCCAAAGTATGACCAAGTTTATGGGTAGGACTTGAGACTAATTGGTTAAAATTAAATGACTCAATAAGATGTAGAAACTCTTTTACCATGGGCTGATTAGGGCAACATATATGCAAGTTAAAATCACCAAGTATTAGAATTCTCTCAAAACTCGGCACAACTATGGTTAAAAACTCAGAAAATTCTTGAATAAACAGTTTGTTATATTTCGGAGGTCTATATATAAGGGCACAAATTGCTGGACAGTTTAAATCTACGTTAACCAGCTGCAACTCAAAACTAGAATAATCCTTTACGGCTAGCAAGCGACATTTGAAATTATTATTAAATATAGTAGCAACCCCTCCCCCTCTACCAGATGTCCGTGGGGTACTTAAAAATTAAAATCACTTGGGAGAGGTTTCAGATAAATAGTCAAGATCACCAGCATTTAGACAAGTCTCAGTCACAAACAAAGTCCAGCTTCCGAGATGAAATCAAATCATTTAATAAAGGTCTTATTTGAGATGGACCTGGCGTTTTTTAAAGCCATCTTCAGATTGTTGGCTGTAGATACATTTGAGGGGTTGTTGATAGGCAATCTTTGATTTGAAACAAACTCCAGCGCTCTAAGATTATAAAAGTTTACTCCACCTCCACAAAATCTCGTGTGCACTGTTCTGCAATAGAGCGTTGATTCTGGATGCTCCGGGGAAACATAGTGAAGAGAAGAGTACCTTACTCCAAGGGAGGACGAAGTATGGCGTCTGCTTGATGATAAACAGCGACTGATGTCATCCACTGCTGACAACTCGGAACATCTGACAAAGACTCTGGTGGATTTTTTTAATCTCACCAGGAAACCGCCTCGCCTCCCCCGTTTCCTGTGCCGTTTCTTCCGATGAAGTGAACAATCCAGTGTGCAACAGATGTTTGCCGGTAAACGGGCTAAAAATGCAGACTCCAACGGCTTTTGTCCACGTGAATTCCAACCGCGCACATCCGTGAAAATATTCCGAATGCTAAGCAGGTATTCACGATCATACATATGGACTGTGGTTGATTCCTTCTACAGATAGAAAAAAAAGAGTATAAAGAGGACAAACACAAACGCCAGGCGACGGCTTGCCGACAATACATTTGTATTTATGTATTGATTGATTTCCCTTCTTGCTTCCTGGTTAATGAAGTGTTAGTATTGAAAATGTTAAGTATGGTCCTTGATTTTGTACAAGGCCCTAGGTTTGGGGAGGCAAAAATGTTGACATTAAAGTTCCTCGGGTTCACTCTCTGGTTTTAGATGACACCCACAGGTGAAATAAAACAGAAGGGTGAACCTGGGGAAAAACTGGCGAAACACATTGTTTGCTCCTAATAAATCAATTCCTGACATCAGACCAGTGTGATACTTCCTACTTATTCAATCCTGACATTCCTGCACATCAATTCCTTAACAACGTATAAAGGAAAAAGTCCTGCTTTGTGATTATGTGATTGGAAAGTCTTATGTGTCTTAGACTACAGGCATAGGCCTATATGTGGTTTAACTAGATGTGTAGGGCTAATTTTAATCAGCCATGTTTCGCAAGGTTAAGCATAAGACACAGCGGCGGAAGCATAAGACAAAGCACAGAAGAAGAAATAAAAGAGACAGTAGAAGTTGAGTAAATCCAAAGTATAGAAATTGGATACATTTTTCATAAATCCGCATCATCTGCAGATGTTGCAAGTTACACATTAGTGTTATTATATATACAAACATGTGGTCATATATTGTTTAGGCCCTATTAGTTGCTGTGCTTGTCTCGTTGGCTATAGTTCTGTGGCTGTAGTTTCTGTTTTGATTTGTTAGTGTAAGCGGCTTAATAGGCTTACTTCAGATGTTCGGGTAGTTCAGAAGTGGTAGCAAATATTAATCAGATAGCCACTGTCCATGGTTCTGATCATAGACTAGTAGGGCTATGTTGTTGAGTTATTGTTATGTACTGTAGCATACTCATATTATATACCATTTAAAAGCTTGGACTCTTGGGAATAGATACATTACAATCTTCTTCATATACAATATGCATAGTGATTTACGTTATCAAAAATACCCTCCAGCCCTTGCGTATATCCTAAGCAATAAGATGCAACATATTGGGTATTAAAATATCCACAAGAATCCATAGAAATAGATTATCCAGTATAGGTTGTGAAGATGTGTAGTCCATGTTATACAAACCCATTGAAACTAGATTTCTATGTAATTATTACCTATTTAGTGTTGTGATTCTAGGCTATATGAGAACCTCTGACATGCAATTCAAAAACTCTACATGAACTGTTTTACCCATCATTTGAGAGGATTATACTTCCCACAAAGGGGTTCTTAAGCATTGAGCCTTTTATTGCCAGTATGCATTTTGGGTAACCTAAGTTCCTATTTGGAGTCTTGATAAGGACCTTGAGCAAAGTGCATGGGCATACTTTTACAAATAATTGTGTAAAATGCTATTTATTTTTATTATTTATTGATCTTCTTTTATAAACAGCTTCACAAGACCGGTTGTCAGGGTGCAATTGTGTTTTTAAGACACTTCAAGTGACCTACATGCTAAAATATGGTTAGCTCAGAGATATCTGTAACCTGTAGAAAGAAAAAACAATAGAAACTACAGGCCAAAAAGGTCAAGCTTTTATGTCATACTAAAAATAGTAAATGTGGGAATAACTTACAGACAGCTGAGCAGACTTCAGTGTTCTGCTCACGTTTCTATTTTTCTTTACAGATTCTGCCCACTTGGCGGTAACCTTTCGTTTTGGCTTCAATGGGAACAGACAGTCTGTGCAGGTATTATGCGGCAGGCATTTTGAAACCTGGCAGGTGGGGCAATTAACAGTTTGTGGCTTTGTCATGTCTGCAAATGAAAATGACACATATATTACTGTAGTTATGTTTCAATTAGCAATCACACCTTCAATTTCTATCACAGATGTGTTCTCAACATGCACTTATTGTGTTTAAGGGATGATGTAACCTAAGTAGTAAATAGCCTATGCTACCTGTCAAAATGATTGATTGACAGGTGGGCATGGCTATCCTTAGATCTTCATCCGCCCCTTCCGGTTCCTCCCCTTCCTGTCCCGCCCCTTCCGGTTCCGCCCCTTCCTGTTATCTTTGACCTAGTTCCGCCCCTTCCTGTTACCTTTGACCTAGTTTCCGCCCCTTCCGGTTACACTTTCTGTCAAAATGATGGATGTGTGACAGATAGTTTGATCGTTTGAAGTTAGTTTGATCAAGAAAAAGGAGGGGTATAGAATGTGTGACAGTTAGTTTGATCGTTTGAAGTTAGTTTGATAATAGTTACTTTTGAAGTTAGTTTGATAATAGTTACTTTTGAAGATGTATTGTCTTTGAAGCTGGTGTTTTGTCACCGCCCCAGCATTCCTGAGCAGTTTATCTGTTCTGTAAAAGAATATAAAATAAAATCTTACTAAAACCACACACACACACACTTGCCCAAAACATAGGGAGTGTGCGTCTATGTGTGTGTTTGTGTGTGTGTGTGTCAAAGCAGGAATTCCCCTCCATCCCACTCCCACTCCCACATTGCTAGGGACGCTGGAATTTTATCTGACTAAAGTTGAAAAAGCATTGTGTTCATTTAAATGAAATGGTTATAAATTTTACATTTAGTCATTCACAAATTTGACACTGACAAATTTTATTCTATTCATCTTCTACTTCTGTATGATATAAATGAATTTCATAAATTTAACCTAAGGTATTATTTCTTACTAAACATTATTTGTTCAAAAAATAAAATAAAAAAAATTATAAATCAAGAACTGTGCTTTGGCGTCTTAGATCTTATTTCAAACAGTATTTTTGTCCATGCGACATGAAACATGTTGTCACAATGTTTTTGTTGTTTTAAAAAGAAATCCCAGGACTCTACATTGGTCTTATTTAGATTAAGTTGTATCATTTAGAAATATCACCACACATGTTCAGAGACGCGATGTGCCTCTGTGGTCCATGAGTAATAAGTAAAGTTTGTCTTGAGCGAATATTTAATTTTACTCGTCTTAATTCAAAGCATGATCTTACTTTTTCTACGGTACCTATGATCTATTGTACGCATAAGATCATTTTTAGTTTTCTTGTATCTCCCGAACTATCCTTATTCATTGTGGAAACACACAGGGTGAGCCCCTTTACTGAGAGTATACTATAGGTTATCTACTCAAAATATATGTAGAATTTTAAAATGTTAGCCTTTGTTGATGCGACAGGCCACATGAACAAACTTTGGAGAGAGCTGATGATACTATAGCGGGAAGCATCCCCTTTGACCTCCTCGATTTTCTAGGCTTTTTATCAAATACCCTACAACTTAGTCCTTAATGGTACGCTGTGTAGGAATTTCTCCCATCTAGCGGTGATATTGTATTTCAAACGCATAGTGCTCTCTAGCGTCTCGCTTTTTCAAATGCGTGTTGCAACTACGGTAGCCGTCATGTGCCAAGAAGCTATGACAACACGTCTTTCAATAGCACTTCATCGAGTTTAACTACACATGTTCTACTGTTATGCTGCCTATATAATGAATTACACAACCATGGAATGAAAAAGCTTGTAATTTAGACTGTAACATCGACTTACCTGTCGAGAAGAAAGCAGACAACTTCTCCTTCATTAGCTCTATCCACCTGGGAAAAGCTATCCCCATATTTACCCTCGTTTTGAATTTGCCGGACACATCCCCACTTTAAATGAATTTGTATGCTTTATCACGGCTACGAGGATTGCATTATGAAGTACTGTGCAGTGCAACCTTTCAAGCGCCTCTCACTGACCGCTTCAGATGGTTTCAGTCAGCCGGCTCTGAACGAAAAGGTTGGCTAGTTGAGCTAGGCTAGTGCTTTTTGTCCCTCTCTGCTATTATAGTTTTTCAAGATGGCGGAACGACATGGAGGCCTCCATGGACTTACCCGTACCATGTAAATAAAGATAAGAAATTCTTTGCTCACGAGGATAAGTAAGTTCGTTGGCAAAGGTAATTTTACACCAATGAGAAAATATTTATGAATAAAGACATTGATTTTAGCTAATGTGGCAAAGCGGGAGTGAAGGGAGCCACTGTCTCCTCTAAGAGCAACATAAAAGCTCCAATAATGGCAACAACGGTCGACTACGCCACCCCAGAGTACTGGGGACTAACCGCCCTAAGGGCGCACATGTTCGTCATCTAGGACGTGGGTAAAGAGACGTGGGGCAACATATAGAAAAATAGACTTTATTTCTCTCATCAGCACTTCATAATAAATAGTTAAAAAGTCACAAGATTCTCAGAATCAATTTTACAGTAACGTTCACGCAGTTTGCATCATAAACACATTACAACAAACCTATATCTAAATTTAACTAATTGACCAGCAGTGGAGGTTCCCGGAGGTACAGGCTAGCTGCCAAATTAACAGGAGCCCCATACACACGCCCCCACACACACACACACACGTGAAGATTGGATGCAAGAAAACACGGCCTAGGTGTAAATCACCACACACAATAGCAGCTAGCCCTCCCTCTCCGGAAACCCCCAGCTCCTGCAAAGAAAATAACACAATATAAATGTACAACAGTAACAAGAAAACCACAAAAAGAAACATACAAATAACGGTTCTCATAAGGGAGAACAGTAAAAACAACAAAAAAACACATTTCACTCAGCCATTATACACTACAATGCCCAGAGTGAATTATGCACCATAACAAAATAAACATTCATAAAGAAACTCCATGTACTGATGCACAATCAGAAGATCAAGCAGGCGGCAGCTGGTGAAGACAGACCAGCCAACCAATGCCGCACCAGCCTCGACCGAGGCGCATGACGATACCGCACCAACGTGCACACAGTTTAACGTTACTATAAAAACTAGACAGAGGCAAAACAGCAACATAGTCATGCTTCACGAGTTAATATTGACGCTCAATCCCATTAAGTAGGCAGGGAGAACCCTCAGATCTGCAGATAAACCTGCAGAGCATAGCAATATGTTAAAGAGAGTAACATTACTAAAATCAACAAAGCTATAATTATACATACCGCGGGATGGTCAATGTAACCAAACCATTCATGGTCGCACACCATGCGGGAATACAGCCACTCCATTAGAAACATAATCGCTGTAAATGACATGCTATAAATATTTCACTGTGAATAAAACGGATAGCAGCTAAACAGGGTCAATACTCATTTATGACACAGCTGAACATACCTGTGACAAGTAGGCAGCGAGCGCACCGCAGACACGAACAGTTTGAACCATCGGCGGCAACAGATAACGTGACATCACAGCAATACCAAGACGCATATCCGGTCGCCAAAGCCCACTTTTATACTACATACAAGGGCAGCCAATAAGCCACACGCATGCGCACGATCTCCCAATAGGTGGAGTTATTCCACCTTGCTACATCTACCCCCCCATTACGCATCGTCGCCCCGACGATGAACAAACCTCAGCAATCATCCCACACAAAAAAAAAAAAAAAAAAAAAAAGAAACAGTCATCCTGGATATTACACCAGCAGATGACACTCGTTGCCAGTCCCCAGCCATGACGGCTACACAACACAAACACGAGGGAGGCAGTTGCTACAAGGCCTCCAGCCATAACGGCTACATGACAAAACATAAAATGGAGATACTGATTACAGGTACCCCTGCCATGACAGCTACATGACAAAACATAAAATGGAGATACTGATTACAGGTACCACTGCCATGACGGCTACACAACGAGAAACATGGACTCACTTGTTACAAAGCCTCCAGCCATGACGGCTACACGACGAGAACCATGGAGTCACTTGTTACAAGTCCTCCAGCCATTACGGCTAAACGACAAAAAAAAAAAAAAAAAAAAAAAGGGAGATACTGATTACAGATAGCCCTGCCATGACGGCTAAACGAAAAAGACATAAAATGGAGATACTGATTACAGGTACCCCTGCCATGACGGCTACACAACGAGAAACATGGACTCACTTGTTACAAAGCCTCCAGCCATGACGGCTACACGACGAGAACCATGGAGTCACTTGTTACAAGTCCTCCAGCCATGACGGCTAAACGACAAAAAAAAAAAAAAAAAAGAAAAGGGAGATACTGATTACAGATACCCCTGCCATGACGGCTACACGAAAAAGACATAAAATGGAGATACTGATTACAGGTACCCCTGCCATGACGGCTACACAACGAGAAACATGGGGTCACTTGTTACAAAGCCTCCAGCCATGACGGCTACACGACAAAAAAAAAAAAAAAAGGGAGATACTGATTACAGGTACCCCTGCCATGACGGCTACACGACGAGAACCATGGAGTCACTTGTTACAAGTCCTCCAGCCATGACGGCTACACGACAAAAAAAAAAGAAAAAAAAAAAAGAGATACTGATTACAGGTACCCCTGCCATGACGGCTACACGAAAAAGACATGGAGACACTTGTTACAAGTCCTCCAGCCATGACGGCTACACGACAGTAGAATGATACCGAATCTCCTCCCGTGCCTCTCCCTCTAAAATGTTGCAATTCTTACTCCATAACACTCCACTTACCAACCGTAGAGGGAAGACAACCGACAGAGGAAATCCGCTTCAAACCACCTACGCTGCTGTTTTGCCTCAGAATAAAAAAAAAAAATAGAAAAGGACAGATGAGAAACACCTATAATTATATATTTTTTCTTTTAAATACACCCACGTCTCTGCCCAAACATAGACACCCTGCCGACACTACGCCAAATGTGGCAAAGCGGGAGGGAAGGGAGCCACTGTCTCCTCTAAGAGCAACATAAAAGCTCCAATAATGGCAACAACGGTCGACTACGCCACCCCAGAGTACTGGGGACTAACCGCCCTAAGGGCGCACAGGTTCGTCATCTAGGACGTGGGTAAAGAGACGTGGGGCAACATATAGAAAAATAGACTTTATTTCTCTCATCAGCACTTCATAATAAATAGTTAAAAAGTCACAAGATTCTCAGAATCAATTTTACAGTAACGTTCACGCAGTTTGCATCATAAACACATTACAACAAACCTATATCTAAATTTAACTAATTGACCAGCAGTGGAGGTTCCCGGAGGTACAGGTTAGCTGCCAAATTAACAGGAGCCCCATACACACGCCCCCACACACACACACACACGTGAAGATTGGATGCAAGAAAACATGGCCTAGGTGTAAATCACCACACATGATAGCAGCTAGCCCTCCCTCTCCGGAAACCCCCAGCTCCTGCAAAGAAAATAACACAATATAAATGTACAACAGTAACAAGAAAACCACAAAAAGTAAAAAAAAAAAAAAAAAAAAAACATTTCACTCAGCCATTATACACTACAATGCCAAGAGTGAATTATGCACCATAACAAAATAAACATTCATAAAGAAACTCCATGTACTGATGCACAATCAGAAGATCAAGCAGGCGGCAGCTGGTGAAGACAGACCAGCCAACCAATGCCGCACCAGCCTCGACCGAGGCGCATGACGATACCGCACCAACGTGCACACAGTTTAACGTTACTATAAAAACTAGACAGAGGCAAAACAGCAACATAGTCACGCTTCACGAGTTAATATTGACGCTCAATCCCATTAAGTAGGCAGGGAGAACCCTCAGATCTGCAGATAAACCTGCAGAGCATAGCAATATGTTAAAGAGAGTAACATTACTAAAATCAACAAAGCTATAATTATACATACCGCGGGATGGTCAATGTAACCAAACCATTCATGGTCACCCACCATGCGGGAATACAGCCACTCCATTAGAAACATAATCGCTGTAAATGACATGCTATAAATATTTCACTGTGAATAAAACGGATAGCAGCTAAACAGGGTCAACACTAAGGATGGCTGGCGCGAAACAGACGTTCCGAAGCTTTGCGAGATCCCGAAGCAAAGATGATTCGAAACACTGATCCGAAGCGTGATTCAAAACACCCACGTCACGTGACAACGGCTAAATGAAGCGTCTAAGTGTTTCATCAGGTGGAGTGCTCCGCCGAATCAGGGTTTCATTGATTGGTCGGTTCGGGAACAAATCACACAATCACACAGTATAAAAGTTTTGTCAACGCATTTTCATATCGTGGGTTTTTGTGAGAGGAGTTTGGTTTTGAGATAGCGGATTTTTGGTGATATAGTGACATTTATAGTGCGATTTGTTTAGTTATATTTAGGATTTAATTTACATTTACACATTGACTTAGAGACACACAATATATATATATATATATATATATATATATATATATATATATTTCTATCAATGCATCTATTAATGTGTCACTATATGTACTCTGTGTGTCTCTAAGTCAATGTGTATATATATATATATATATATATATATATATATATATAGAGAGAGAGATTAATAGATAGATACATATATTACAGATACATATAGATTATTAGATAGATAGATAGATAGATAGATAGATAGATAGATAGATAGATAGATAGATAGATAGATAGATAGATAGATAGATAGATAGATAGATAGATAGATAGAAATGGAGGCTCCACAGAAGAGATGCCGTACATCTGTGGTGTGGGAGCATTTCCATTTGGAAACCCCAAATAAAGTGAGATGTGTGTATTGTGATCGGCAGCTAGCCTACTGCAACAATACATCATCCATGATGCGCCATTTGAGGAGCATTCATCCTGCCATTCTGCAGGGTGCAGAGGATGGTAGTGTTCCCCCTGTACCAAGGCCTGCTACTGACACTGCTGGGCCATCTAAGCAAGGTATGCATTGTTTTATGATTTGTTACTAATTGCCGTTTTCTTTTAATTCAGAATCACAAATGTCAACATCAGGCCCATCATCATCAACACCAGTTGAAACACAAGACAGTTTATGGGAACATTTTGACAATCGTATCCGTGAGACCCAGATGATACACAATCCTACAGCTGATGCCACAGTGGAAGTGAAAAAATACCTCAGCGATGCGTTTTTGCCCAGAACTCATGATCCTCTAACTTACTGGAAAGAGAGAGCAGTAATCTTTCCTCATTTGTATGTCCTAGCTAAAAAATATCTTTGTATGCCAGCAACAAGTGTCCCTTGTGAGAGAATTTTTTCAAAGGCTGGAGAAATTATCTGTAAAAAACGAAGTAGGCTGAGTCCTTCAACAGCAGAGAAATTAATATTTTTGAATAAAAATCTATAAGAAAGGGAGACATTGTGGCTTGATTTATTTTTATTAATATTCATTTTTCATGACCAAAATCACATTATGCAATGTGAAGAGACTACAGGTTACAAGCTTCATATATTACAAAAATACAATAATAAAAAAAAAAACACACATTTTTTTATTAGCTCTTTGTAAAGGTTGTTTCAGATCAACACCTGCAAGTGACCACTAGGTGTCACCGTGGAGACGGGTTTCGGATTGATTCGAAGCCTCGAAACAAAATGGCACATTTGCTTCGACTGTTTCATTGCTTCACGAAGCCTCGATCTGCCCATCACTAGTCAACACTCATTTATGACACAGCTGAACATACCTGTGACAAGTAGGCAGCGAGCGCACCGCAGACACGAACAGTTTGAACCGTCGGCGGCAACAGATAACGTGACATCACAGCAATACCAAGACGCATATCCGGTCGCCAAAGCCCACTTTTATACTACATACAAGGGCAGCCAATAAGCCATACGCATGTGCACGATCTCCCAATAGGTGGAGTTATTCCACCTTGCTACACTAATAAAATACTTTATAAAAAAACTACCATAAGTTTAGTTTCAGATGTGTAAATGACAAAACTCAATTTTTCAACCGAGTGAATCTACGCATGAGAGATCTTCAGAAGTCATAACTTCAAACCAAAAGATTAAAAACCAAAGATTAAGCTAAATGACACTAGGTTCCAGCGTACCCCCCAAATCAAATACTGTTTTACACTTTTCAAAGTACAATCTAGCTTTAAAGTTAGAATAAAAAAGTTAAAATCATGCATATCTACATACGTGTTGTGTTCTGACACAAGGCCTTTAGCTGATTCATTTTGTTTTATAAATTTACTTTAGTTATTTCTAAAAATATCAGCCTGATACATATGCACTTAATACACGATGAAACAAGATAATCATGCTACCAATTACGTCTGACACAATGTTTTTTAAGAAAAGTAGTGTTTTAAAATGCAACTAAACCAGATGATTTTTCTTTTGACAAACCTACAGAAATGCATGTCGATTACTAAGTTTCAGGCATAGTGCAAACATGCAATGTTCGAGAAAGTGTAATCTTTGCCAGGTCTCACCCACAAACGCAAAACTTTGTGTTGGGTGATACGGGCATAGCTTTACTAAAGGAAAATATTATGGAAGTAATTTTCAAACCGTAATTATATTACATTTATATTTTATTAATATTACGGTTTCATGTTGATTTAAAGTATTTGTTATTGATTAATACCTTTATTTTTATCTATCACTTCAATATCCAGCACAAAATTTTGTTCAAAAATTGCTCTCTGATCCCAAATAATTAGATAATGTAATGTTCACAAGCTACAGTTAGATATTGTCCTGCATAGTATGTGTAAATAGTAGTGCTTAAATCTTTGGCTCTATTTTGTCACACCGTAGACACAACTTTATACAGTAATGCAGAACCAAATCACTAAGAAAGGAGGGTTGAAAAGCACTGTTTATAATAAATAGACAAAAGTTTGCAAATGATGGTTTTATTACTATTCAGATAGCTAGCCGATGTCGCTGTTTCACGTTGGACCGTATGTGTTTTAGGTGAAGACTTTTCTTTGAGAGCCGTCAACATTCAGTGTTTATAGGAATAAATGACCGTTAATAATTTAAGTAATACTATTTCTGTTTGAGAACTAAATTGATACTTTGTTTAGTGCAACCTTCCCTCTATCTATGTTGTGGAATCACACAAAGTATTAACATGCTGCAAGTATTACTTAAGTATTAACGCAAAAAGTAAGCGCATGCTGTTTTACACTTAAACTATTACAACAGAATCACACCTGACTATTGCACTGAGAGACGCATATTCATTAAAGCTCGAGGCTGTTCAACAAAGTTCGGTAAAACCTGCAGATAACATTGCACAAAGTAAATTCTAGTGATCAACTTGCTAAAAAGTAAATACAACATGAGCCATACAGAAAAGCCACTTGTGATCAGTTTTGTAATTGACATTTTATATACTAGTCAATTAGGCCGTTTACATCTTGCTTCTTTTTGTTTTTGTACAGTTTGCAAAAATTATAGTCTCCGAGCGTGGTCAAACATATAGGAATTTATGAAAAACATGAACAGATATTTCTACATGAGATATTTCTTTTAGAACATCTTTCAGCTATATCTACGAAACATCGACATGAAAGATGAGTATTGCTGTTTTTCTGCTACCTATAAAACCATTATACTTCAAACTCGTCTAGCTATTGCTCATTTCACAGCACAGTTTTTTCTACGTGGCTAAACAACGGTTAAGCTAATGAATTACCGTTGATATATTTACGTGAAAGGCGGGATGATTCATTTTTATTCCGTCTACACCGATACTTTGACACAAGAGTTTTAGTCAGGGGTCTTTTAGGCCTGATCCAGAAAACAGGCGTTGTGTTTTATGTCTTAATAAGTGTTCTTCTTCTTTTTTATGAAAACATGTGATAAGCAGTTTTGGCCTTATCAGCAGACGAAATGTTTTAACATATCGTAAATTTCAATTGTTAGATAAATTATATCCAACTATCAGCAGTTATATGTGAAACACGCTCAATCGCATTAGAGTTGGATTCTTGTTTATATTGAACATTGTTATTGAACCGCATGTTTAACAGTGTTAGTGTTCTTAAATTGTTTACCACGGTTTCATTTTTAACAACACTATCGCAACACTTATCGTATTGCCGGGTGTGATTGTAATGTTTTGTATGGTGTCTTCTTTACACTTTCACCCCATGGATATCGGTTTCCTACAGTTAGCTGTAGTGAACTCTAGGTCTTCTCTGTTCATATACGACAGTATTCACATGAATTGGCTTGATTTAATAAAATGATGGTTTAAACCACATTATTTTATTATACCTGTATATTTTATATTTTAACCATTTATGCGAATATAGAATAGGCCTACCGCACAAGGATCTCTGAAATATTTTTTTCGTGTAAAACATCTATGTAGATCTATCTATGTTTTTAAAAATACAAAGACATCTTTCTACCAGCGACCCTCAAAATCTGGGCATACAACAAAACACAGTGCATCCGTGTACGATGATCGATCAGAAAATTACTTTTGTCGCTTTGTTTGAAGAAACACTTTAATCAGCTGGTGCTTGATAACTATTAAACAACCCTCAATTCGGTAATGATGCGATATTGATATTACGTTTTAATTTCAACTCAATGCGCTAAAGGTCTATAGTTAAAGGTAAAAGTTAACTTAAAGCCTTACTTTCTAAACGCTTTTTACGGAACTTGTTGCGAACATTCACCGGAAGGGGCGGAAACTAGGTCAAAGGTAACAGGAAGGGGCGGAACTAGGTCAAAGGTAACAGGAAGGGGCGGAACTAGGTCAAAGGTAACAGGAAGGGGCGGAACCGGAAGGGGCGGGACATGAAGGGGAGGAACCGGAAGGGGCGGGTGAAGATCAAAGGATAACCACGCCCACCTGTCAATCAATCATTTTGACAGGTAGAATAGGCTATTTACTACTACTAACCTATATTGTCGTGTTTTTAGTTAGGATACCTAGCACACATTCACATTTAAATTGAGTAGGTTACCACAGGCTAATTTAAAACTAAATTAAATTGTAGCCAACGCACGCTACTTTTGCTGAAAGCGTCTGATATCACGCACTTGGATTGGCTAAGCCCTGAGCGTGTAATAGCATCGTGGATGGTTTTACATTGAAGTTGGTTGAAAGCCATGTGCGTGTCATCTATACGCAAAAGGCTAAAAACGCAGAAGGACGTGACAAAAAGGCCTTATATGACGCCCTGAGATGAGAACGGGTTGGGTAAACAATGGCAACTTTTCATTAGGGCAACTACAAAAGGGGAATTTAAGAGCTTTAGCCTGGATCCCATGAATTAAGGAAGCTATTAATTTTTGTTCTTTGTAGATATGTTCAGTTCTTATAAACTTTAAATGAAGTATATTGAAATATTAATTCAATAATTAAAAGCCTACAATATGACGCAATATTGCAATAAATGTTTACACATTTGAAGTAGCCTATATTAAAAAATAGGCCTATATTTATTTATTCCAATTTAAAGGCCCTAGCAAAACATTTATGGGGAACATGTGGGCCGGATGTGTTGAATTTTAGCCTCAGTCCCGCTCTGATGATTCTCGATTCTGGGACCACAAAGAAGATATTTGGTAACACTTTAGCCTATTAAACATCTTATAAATTATAAAATATTGCTAAATACTTACAAAACACTAAATGGTTTAGCTCCCCAGTACTTGAGTGAGCTCATAACGCATTATAGTCCTTCACGTCTATTGCAATCTCAAAATTCTGGCCAGTTGCTAATACCTAGAATATCAAAATCAACTGCTGGCGGTAGATCCTTTTCCTAACATTGTCCGGGAAGCAGACACAGTCTGTCAGTTCAAATCTAGACTAAAAACACATCTATTTGGCTTAGCATACACATAACACATTATATACTTCTATAATTCAATGTTAGGCTGCATAGATTAGATAAGCCGGAACCGGGAACACTCCCCATAAATCCTGATGTACTTGTTACATCATAAGAAGGATGGCGTCTACTCTCAAAAAAGTCAACTAGCCACTTGCTTGATTTGCAAAATACAAATATGTCTAAATTAATAAGAATATAATGAGTTTACTTCTGTTAAATGATTAATTCTTGTTATTTGTAAGTAAGTTAAGAAATAATTAAATAAAATAGATGAGCACTTGTTGATTCAATGAGACTGAGGCGCTTCACAGGGCCGGCTCTAGCCCTTTGGTTGCCCTAGGCGAGATTGATTTTTGCGCCCCCTCCTCCTTTAAAAATAATGAACTAAACAAAAATGCTCTTATAGTCACTCCAAAACTTCAACAAGCAAATTATGACTTGAACTGTAATAAATTGTTTATACAAATGCTACAAAGAACGTTCTAGGATATGTCAATCATCCTGCATTGTACAAATACACTTTATCTGACCCTGTAACTTGTAGTTGATGAATGACAATTATTACCACCATTACGGGGGCATGCTCCCCCGTAAGAAAATTTGGTGCATTTTAATGTCAAATTCATCAATCTGGTGCACTTTGAGAGCTCAAAATTAAAAGCTCCAACCCATATTCAGTGTTCAAATTAAACAAAGAAAAATTCAAACCTCTTTTAGTTAGTGTCTGTCTACATTACATAATAATAGTTATAATATTAATCCCATGATAATACTCATATATTGTAAAACAATGCACTGAAAAATAAAGAAAACTTTCATAAGTTTTGTACTAATTTCTATACTTATAAAAAGAGTATTTTTCTATACTTCACATTAAAGATGTGATTGGGCCAGCCCAGTGTCAATCAAGAAAACAACCAATGGGCCGCTGATCTACGCGTTTCATGCGGTGTCAGAAAAAAAGCTAACACTGACTTTTTTTTTACCAATGCATTACACCAGCACTAACCCAGCGCCGCAGATTAAGCAAAACAAAACAAAACGAATGGGCTATTTCTATTTCAGCCCCCGGCCGCTTTTTTGCTTTATCCATCTTTTTTGACGACAACTCACTAACTCGTGCCTGTTCGCTCAGCGCTCACGGAGCCCGCGCCCGCTCGCGATAATATTGGAGGGGGGTCCCCTGTCAAAATTCTATGATGAAATCTTTTGAGGGTGCCTACTCCGCTACACATACCGGTATACCCACCTTTTGCGCCACTGGCAGGCTTATGCAATTGCTCCACTCGTTGCAGTGTTAATGAAGTACAATAAAAAGCGGAAAGTTCCTTACGCGGCTCTGGCGCCCCCCCTAGGGTATAAGGCGCCGGCGCCCTTAGCATTTGCCTATACTGCCTATGCCACGGGCCGGCCCTGGCGCTTCATATCAACAATTCTCTCTGCTGAGTCACTGTGCATGCTCAGCACTGCGGCGGGAAGTTCAAGAACACGCGGGTCCATACCATAGTCCAGACGGCTGAAAGTGGAGTTTTGTGAGCGGTCTAATCGTTCTGCATCCTTGATATTGAGGGTAAGTACCTGAAATGTACCGGTTTGTAATTATTACTGTGGAATTATAGATTAAAACTAAGTTATTAGACACTGTTGCGATGTTTCTAAGCAGGCTTATTTTCCCAGACTTGAAGCACATGTGTTGGGTTCAATTCTGTCTTCGTCGATACAAATTTCACCTTAGTTAGTAGGATTAGTTCACCTCAAAATGAAAATTTCCTAATAATTTACTCACCCCAATGCCATCCAAGATATCCATGTCTTTCTTTCCTCAGTGGAAGAGAAATTAAGTTTTTTGAGGAAACCATTTCTGGATTTTTTTTTGAATAATGGACTTCAATGACAACCAGCGTTTTGAAGTCCAAATCAATGCAGTTTCAAAGATCTTTGAAGTGCTTCAACGGACTGTGCACGATCACAGCTGAGGAGGAGAGTCTTATCTCGTGAAACGATAGGTCATTTTCAAAAAAATATACTTTTTAACTACAATTGTTCGGATTGAGCTGATCTGCAACGCGCCGGGAACTACGTCATCACGTTGAAAGGTCAGGCTCGATGTCGCCGGCGTCGGCGGAAGTACTGCCTTACTGTTTACAAAGCGACCAATACAATTTGAACTATCCTCCTTCACACGGTCGAGTGTTTTCCTCAAAAAACTTAATTTCTCTTCCACTGAGGAAAGAAAGACATGGATATCTTGGATGGCATTGGGTTGAGTAAATTATTAGGAAATTTTCATTTTGAGGTGAACTAATCCTTTATCGTTAATATATCCACTACAATTGGTGCATTTCTGTCACAATTCAATGTTAGCTACGCCTAACTATTAACTACATGTTAAACCTGAACTCTACCCCAACAATGGGAGGAAACAGGAGAATGTTTGGACAGGAGAACAGGAGAAAGTGAATGCAGAGTCGAACACATCATACACCCATTTTTTTTCTGTTTGTAAGTTAATTTAACGTTAGCTAGCGTAATGTGCCATTTTTACATTGGCCTGGCCCTTCATGTGTGTATATCAGCAAAATATTACTTTAAACGTTCTGTAACTAGCCATTTCTGTCTTTTCAAACATAGAGTTCCAAAATGCCACTTAATGCTACCCAGCTTATTGAATACAGTATGCAAAAATTGTCAAGTAAAATCTATGATGCAGTCGACCATATGTGAAATGTCCTAACAAATTGCAGTTAAAGTTATGATTGAATAGGTATGCATGGTTATATTCAGGGAATATAGTTATTAATATAAGTAAAACTCTTGATCTTTAGTAACAGCAGCCAGTAGTGGTATTTTCTTTGGCCCAGTTTTTAAAGTCAGTCTTTGAAATTAGGAGAATACTGCTTGTTGTGTGTTTTTTGGCCTTAGCATACACATTAGGGTAAATTAGTTGCAGTTTTGCAGTTTAACTTTTATACACTTTTTTTTTTTTTACAGCAAAAATGTTTATTTTCTTCAGAAAATAAATACATCACAATATAAAGCTGTCCCCATGCTCATTTGGTGTGAACCTCACCTTTATTACATGGTAAGTAGTTTTTCTTAACACTCACATACAATAATGTATTACTAACTATCCTTGATTACTGAACTTTTCTTTCTCTTTCAGTGACGTTTATGTGGCAGTGCAGGCAGTGTGTTGCAAAGGAGAGTTGTAGGTACAAATTACTTAAGCATTATAAACTACACCATTGTTTTGGAAGTGGCAATCATTATGTTTGTGTATATGTGGCAGGACTTAAAACCCACGTGTATAGAGTTCACCCGTTACATTCTACACAGACAGCAACACGTTCATGTACTTTTCAATGTGAGTTATGTGAGCGTTCTGACCTTTCCACAGAAAAATATTATTTCTTCACATCGGAACACATTTGAAAAATGAGACCTGTAATTTGTGTATTTTTTTGGTTGCTCTTTCAAGACAAACATGTACTTTTAAGTAAATTTTATTCACACACAAAAAAAAGCATAATTTACACTCACAAAAATATTTTAACGCAGGTTTAACTGTGTTTGCAGACTCACAAAGCGTACTCTTACAGACATTTTCAAAAGCCATAACCTCCAAATCACTCAAGCTGTAACTGAAGAATTTGCCAGATCTGTTTGTGTTGCTAACCCATTGCTAACCCTGTGGCTTAATTTATAGGGAATAATGGACCCTTTCAAATGAAAACAATACTACAAACTAAATAAGTTGTTGAGCCTGCAGAATATTTTCTATCTGTATATCAAAGGAGATCATTTCAGTATATTTCAATACTAGAGTTAGTGCAGGAAATATTAAGTCACAGTCACATACTGGATAGACTGATTAAGGAACAAACAGATAAAAGAAAATGGAGAGGATTTGTGTGGTGGTCAAAGTGTGTACAAGTCTTTTCGAGATGGCAAGCATTACACTACTAATGACTTTCTAGCTGCTCAAGAATTCAGGATCTTAATTACACTCTACATCAGTGGTCGGGAACCTATGGCTCGCGAGCCACATGATTTTTGCCAAAGAGCCAGGTGTGGCTCGCGAGCCATAGGTTCCCGACCACTGATGTAGAGTGTAATCAAGGTCTCTCACCCTTAACCAATGTCATAGATCGCACCTCTGTGGCTCTCTCCGCTCATCCTAGAACACCGTCACCAGAGTATTGAACTGCATTTCCCATAAGCCCCGTACCTAGGTCTAATTATCTGCACAGGTGTTCCCACTTCTCCTCTCCATATAAACTGCCTTCTGACTCTCATACTTTGCGAAGTCTTGTTCTGCCCCGGCTAACATTACCAAGCGTTTATCTACTGTCTATTGATTCCCCGTGTTTTGACCTTTGCCTGTTTCATCGACTCCTGTCTCCTTGTCTGCTGCCTGCCTTGACCTTTTGCCTGTTATCGTTTGGATTCTGGATATTGCCGCCTGCCCTGATCACTGCCTGGTATCGTTTATGCTCTTGGACTGCCTGCTACATTGTCTATGCTGTTGTCTGATTTCTGCCTGTTTGACTATCCTGAATAAACCACTGCAAATGGATCCGACTGTCTCTGACTCTGCATCACAGAAGACTTCGCCAACACAGGATCCAGCAGCCATGTATCATCTTACTACTGAGGTTACTTCACAAGCGTCTGTTCTAGCTTCACACCAGCAACAACTCGTCAAGTTGACTGCGCTTACCGAACAGCTTGTGAATTCCATGCAGACACTCACCGCACGTACCCCCGCACCAGCTACAGCCGCGGCAACTTCGGATCAACCCATTCCAAGTGTGAGTTACCCATCCAACAATCCTCGTCTATCTCTTCCAGACAAATATGATGGATGTCCCTCCAGATGTAAAGGATTTCTGTTGCAATGCTCAATCTTTATCAACCAACAACCACAGTTTTACCGCACTGACGATAGTCGCGTATCATTCATCTGTTCACTGTTGACCGGAAGAGCTCTGGAGTGGGCAACGGCACTTTGGGAGGGTGGTCATCTATCCTTTCCTTCATATAACAGTTTCCTCCAACAGTTCAGAGAGGTGTTTGAGCATCCCGCCGGTGGAAAGGAACCGGGCGAACTTCTGCTTTCGCTACATCAGGGCGGATCTTCGGCTGCAGATTACACCCTCTCGTTCCGCACACTAGCCGCACAAACTGGCTGGGAGGATGGTCCGCTGAAATTACTCTATCGTAAGGGTCTCAATGTCGATCTACAGGGGGAATTGGCATGTCGGGATGAGGGGAAATCACTCAATCAGCTCATGGATCTGTCCATTCGTCTTGACAATTTGATGCGAGCTCGGCGAGCTCCGCAGATGCACAGAGTCACTGAATACTCAGCCGTTAGTCAAGACACCGAACCCATGCAGATCGGCTACACTCGCCTAACGCCCGAAGAGAGAGAGAGGAGATTACGCAATCATTTATGTTTGTACTGTGGACAATCCGGGCACATGAGGGCAACCTGTCCTAAACGTCCCATCTCCCGAGATTCTGCTGCGGTGAGTTCCCATTCCAGTTCTTCAAAATCCTTTGAACTTGAGGTTACCATGTGTTTTGATAATGAGACGGTTAATACCACCGCTTTAATTGACTCTGGAGCTGCAGGTAATTTCATTGATCTGTCTTTCGCGAGAACTCATCATCTTCCTCTTCTTCAATGTAAATCCCGGGTGGCTGTGGCAGCATTAGACGGGCGCCCATTGGGAACAGGAGAGATCCAATACATCTCTCAAGAGGTCATCTTACACACCAGTACTCTTCATGCTGAACTCATTCAACTATTCATGATCGAATCCCCACGACACCCCATCATTCTTGGTTTACCCTGGCTGGAGAAGCACAATCCCGTCATTTCATGGACCGAGAAGCAGATAACCCAATGGTCTAAAACCTGTCAAGAAGAATGTCTGCACTCACTTACCAAAATCACTCCAAATTCCATCCACTCTGAGAATAGCGATCTGCCGAAGATTCCTGTTCAGTATCAGGATCTTTCTCTAGCCTTCAGTGAGAGCCAAGCCACTCAACTTCCTCCTCATCGATCCCATGACTGTGCTATTGATCTCATCCCAGGAGCCACTCCCACACGAGGAAGAATTTTCCCTCTCTCAAAGCCCGAATCCGAAGCCATGAACACTTACATAGAGGAACAGCTTTCCAGAGGATTCATAAAACCATCCACCTCTCCTGCTTCAGCCGGATTCTTCTTCGTGAAAAAAAAGATGGAGGATTGCGTCCTTGTATTGATTACCGCAGCCTCAATGAGATCACCGTGAAGTTTCGCTATCCTTTGCCTTTAGTTCCAGCTGCCCTCGAACAGCTACGTACTGCTAAGTACTTCACAAAGTTGGATTTGCGAAACGCTTATAATCTTATCCGGATCAGAGAGGGAGACGAGTGGAAGACAGCTTTTTCTACCACTACAGGGCATTATGAATATTCCGTTATGCCGTTCGGGCTGGCCAACAGTCCTTCCGTATTCCAGTCCTTTGTCAACGAGGTCTTCCGAGACATGCTCAATCAGAACCTCATCGTCTACATTGATGATATACTGATCTATTCTGAGACTTTTGAAGATCACGTGAGAGATGTAAGAGCAGTGCTGCAACGCCTCATTGAGAACCAACTGTACGCCAAACTACAAAAATGTGAGTTTCACCAGACACAGATTACCTTCTTGGGTTACATCATCAGTGCTGAAGGGGTAACCATGGACAGCGGCAAGGTACGAGCAGTTGTAAATTGGCCACAGCCCACCAATGTGAAAGAATTACAACATTTCCTGGGCTTTGCCAACTTCTATCGTCGGTTCATTAGAAATTTCAGCATCACCGCAGCACCTCTCACATCCCTACTTCAAGGTGGAGGACATCGGTTAAAGTGGTCATCCAAGAGTATTGCAGCATTTCAACAGCTCAAGGAGAAATTCACGACAGCCCCCATTCTGCACCACCCAGATCCTGAACGTCCTGCCGCTCACAGGAGGGGGGCTCTGTCATAGATCGCACCTCTGTGGCTCTCTCCGCTCATCCTAGAACACCGTCACCAGAGTATTGAACTGCATTTCCCATAAGCCCCGTACCTAGGTCTAATTATCTGCACAGGTGTTCCCACTTCTCCTCTCCATATAAACTGCCTTCTGACTCTCATACTTTGCGAAGTCTTGTTCTGCCCCGGCTAACATTACCAAGCGTTTATCTACTGTCTATTGATTCCCCGTGTTTTGACCTTTGCCTGTTTCATCGACTCCTGTCTCCTTGTCTGCTGCCTGCCTTGACCTTTTGCCTGTTATCGTTTGGATTCTGGATATTGCCGCCTGCCCTGATCACTGCCTGGTATATTTTATGCTCTTGGACTGCCTGCTACTTTGTCTATGCTGTTGTCTGATTTCTGCCTGTTTGACTATCCTGAATAAACCACTGCAAATGGATCCGACTGTCTCTGACTCTGCATCACAACCAACAAACGAGCGATAAAAAAAATTAAGACACATCAATAGAGATCGTCTCTCTGCAGAAAAAACAGCCAATTACAATTCCCTTATAGTACACCCCACCGAAGTTAATGAAAAGTTTATGATAATAATAATATTCATGTTGTATCGGCAAAAGTGCGTGCTCAGTGCTGTTCGCGAGTGTCACGAGTCATCACAGCAATCAACTAACCACTTGTTTCTGTGGTAACCTACAGCTCCTGCACTGGGATTCAAGCAGCTGCAGCTTGTTTAAGGTAATGGCGAAAACCATTTTTAGAAAAGCAGCGAAAATGTAAAAGTAGGCTAGGCTATATAAACTTTAAGGACCATGGTATCCCTGTTCTTAATTGGCCAGCAAACTTGCCTGACCTTAACCCTATAGAAAATCTATGGGGTATTGTGAAGAGGAAGATGCGATACGCCAGACCCAACAATGCAGAAGAGCTGAAGGCCACTATCAGAGCAACATGGGCTCTCATAACACCTGAGCAGTGCCACAGACTGATCGACTCCATGCCATGCCGCATTGCTGCAGTAATTCAGGCAAAAGGAGCCCCAACTAAGTATTGAGTGCTGTACATGCTCATACTTTTCATGTTCTTACTGATCAGTTGGCAAACATTTCTAAAAATCCTTTTTTTGTATTGGTCTTAAGTAGTATTCTAATTTTCGGAGATACTGAATTTGGGATTTTCATTAGTTTTAATCATCACAATTAAATGAAATAAACATTTGAAATATATCAGTCTGTGTGTAATGAATGAATATAATATCCAAGTTTCACTTATTGAATGGAATTACTGAAATAAATCAACTTTTTGATGATATTCTAATTATATGACCAGCACCTGTATATGGTCGTCAGGGCACAACGTGAGAGGTAGCTGTTCACTTGCTCCACCTCCTCACCAGCTGCCACTCCATTTAATCTGTTAGTAAAGGGTGGAAGAAATTGAATTCAATTTTATTTATATAGCCCAATATCACAAATCACAATTTGCATCAAAGGGCATTACAATCTGTGCAAGAAATGGTTATGCAAAAAGACAAGATAATATAGTGTAGCTAACTTTTTATTAACTTTAAAAAAAAAAATTACTTTCATATAAAAAAATTCATATTATTAAAGGGATAGTTCACACAAAAATGAAAATTCTGTCAGTAATTACTCACCCTCATGTTGTTCCAACCCCGTAAGACCTTCGTACATCTTCAGAACACGAATTAAGATATTTTTGATGAAATCTGAGAGCTGGATCACTCCTCCATAGGCTTCTAAGGGATTGACACTTGCGAGCCCGAAAAGTTATTAACAGGCTCACTAGTGTAATAGTGTAAGCTTCTGTTGTTATACGTCACACGCATCACACACATGACCAGCGTCGGCCAATAGTGAGCCTACGTGTGACGTAGCACTACGCTATCACACTACGTTAACTGACTCGAGGCCCACAGAGAAGGAAATGAATAGTTGAAATAAAGTCGTTATTTTTGTTTGTTTTTGCGCACAAAAAGTATTCTCGTCGCTTGATAAACTTAAGATTGAGCCACTGTAGTCACCTGGACTATTTTAACGATATCTTTAATAACTTTTCGGGGCTGGCAAGTGTCAATCCCTGAAGAAGCCTATGGAGGAGTGATCCAGCTCTCAGATTTCATCAAAAATATCTTAATTCGTGTTCCGAAGATGAACGAAGGTCTTACGGGGTTGAACAACATGAGGGTGAGTAATTACTGAACGAATTTTCATTTTTGGGTGAACTATCCCTTTAATGTGCTTGTAAATATTACAAATGTACATATGATGCCAAAATATTATACACACCTCACACTTAGTAACTTGGGCTCGAGCATGCATCACACTGAGAAAGGGTTTCATAGTGGTCAGCTCCTGAAGAGCAGGAAGAACACTAGTAGCTTTCTTCAAGTATGCAAGCCACGTCCATTGCGAAGAATTGTGCCTTGGCTGGCATGAGCTCCTTCTGAAGATACAGAGGGTAGGCAAAAATCTCCCCCCTGTACATATTAAGGGCTTTCAGAAGGAATCCATGGCGACACACAGCAACCTCCATCCCCTTTTCATCCAATTTTGAAGCCCTCCTTGAAGTCTCCCTCGCTGCCGTCCACTGGGAGTCCCACCATATGCCTCTTCCCTGTGTCTATGACACACAAAACAAACACGACAAATCAAATAAAAGCAATGGTATCATTCAATATATTACATTTATTCTCTCAATTTGATTTTGTAGTTGGTAGGCAGAAGTAGTTGAAGTGGGGGTTATGGTTAATCTTGTAACAACTATTTTGTCAACTTGCATTTCTCACTGCTTTGTGTATGGTGTCGACAAATCTAGACACCGCACCGTCTTCAGCCACAAAGAGCCCCTCAAAAAAGCCAGGATCATCAGAGCCGAGGAAGAAAGAAAAATAGAAAATCCATCCATGAAATATATAAAGTAAGAAAATAAATCAATAAAAAGACTGGAAGAAAGATCACCTTCAATTTCGGCGAAAGCGCTATAGCTTTCTGTTTCCATCTGCTGAAACAGCCAACATTTCCGGCGTGCAGGCTGGGCAGGTGAAAGGAGCACTACAGCAGAGCTGGTCTTCCTCAAATGATGCATATGAAAGCTCTAAGAAGCTGCGCTGCAGTGCATCGCCGTTGATAGGTCCAGAATGGAAAAAAAATATAGAGAATGAAATAGTATTTGTGATATTGTCTGCTTATGGAAAGAAATTTTATAATATGGTAACAACATTTACACTTACTCTTCCTCCACACTTAGTGCGATGCTCCAGCAGCTTTGCGAAGGCTTGTCTGGAGAATCCCGGAGAGATGATCTTGAGTTCCTGAAGGGAGCTCAGGAGGTCCAGTGTATAAAGTGTGGAATTGTTGACAGAGGCTGGCCAATATCCACTTCTTAGGAGGTCCTTCAAGTCAGGGGTCCACGTTTGACATACATATAGTGGCTGATGCAAGTCAAAACGCCCTTGGAACAAAAAAGAAATTAAAAACATAATACACATTTCCCACATACTTAATTTTACAACACTTAGTTCATTCTGCACATTATGAATGGTTAAGAGGGTTGCGCAAGTTCCTATAATCCCACATTTATATTTGTCTAATTCACCAAATTCCAGACTGCTGTGTTGATTGGACTTCATGCTGGAAATATGCTAACTTTTTTTTCTTTGCGGAGGACAAAAATGAAAAAGATATCTGTCTTTGTTTCAGTTAATAACAATACCATGTGCTATTCCAAAGGTTTTGACACTTCTGCAATTGTAAGCACAATGCCACAGCACACTAGTGTGAAAAACATCAAATCTACAATAAAAATCTAATTTTTTTTTTTTTTTTTTACCATTGATGGTAATTAAAATCACTGGTTTGCCTGGTAACACAGTGAAGTTTGTGCCTCCACAGGAGCAGTCTGGCACCTTCACAGTTGGCAAAATGCAAGCTGGCAAAAAGAAGGAAACCCAATAATTTAGATTATCTGTAACTGTCTGCAGACACACATTGATCAGCAAAATTAGGGATTTCGTGAGAACGTACTTTGCTCATGGGTGCAATATCCATCTTCCCCTTTAATGATGCATGAGGTTGGAGGAATGGCTGTAAAAAAAACATGAATCACGCATTCCCTGTTGTTGAGTGGGTGTTTTTTGTGATGCAATACATCACAGTCCCCACAGAACCACTCCTCAGGAAGACACTCTCTGCACCTAGGGAGAAAATAAAACAATATTAAAATATAATACATTATTTCAGGTGAATAACTCATATAAAGTACAGTACACTCAATTTAAGCTATTTCAATTTTACTAGGTATGATTTTATTGTATAGGATTGTAAAGTGGCTCAGTGTTGTTTAGCACTGTCACCTCACAGCAAGAAGGTCCTAGATTTACTTTTTTCATTAATGTGGGCATCCAAGTCTTCTCCAATCCCAAAAGACACGTATCTTAGCCTATAAAGCAGGGCACTCAGCAAACCTACCCTGGTAATTGAAGTTTGATATTAATGAAAACCAACCTAATAACAGCAGGCTTGTTGCAAAGGCAACACACGGGATGACCAACAGCCTCTTTTGAAATAAGGCATTTTAGGTGGTATGGTCTTGCCTCTCTCCAGCGCTCTGAGGCTTTCTTCAGCCGGAAAGACTATGATGATGCAGAGCTTCTTTAAGGCTCAGCAGCAGAAGGACATGATGCCAAAATATCAGAGAGCCTCTCCATATTTTTTTCTGTAAAGAAAATACGAAATAAAGCAGTAAGGGATAATTTAGATAAGGAACAATAAAAAGTCAACTGATCAGTATTAGATTTAACACTTTTTTTTTATTATACATGCATAAATTCATCACTGTGAATTACCAAATTCCTATTGAGGATTTAGTTTTGTTGAGGTTGCAGTAAGTGGAACCTCCACACTGGATGACGGAGAGTACTCAACCGTGGGGTATGTGGCTGTAAAACAGCACAAAGAAGAAGAACAAGTTAGGCTATCACACTGCATTCATGTTCTTCATTTCAACCTATATACGGAACAATTTATAAAATCAGACATATTTCTGTTAAGTAATTGGTAATGTCTTCTACAATAGTGTCACTGAAAGGTTTATCTACTTTTTAATGTCTTTTTAGATATTTGAATATTTTGAACTCTCAATAAACAATTACAGTGTTCTAATTTGAGTTGGTCCAACATTGACATTAATTCCTACAAATGTTAAATAATTCAGATATAACCTGTAGCAGAGGCTTGGCGTCGCCCTCCTTGCCTCCCCCTCGGCTTACTACGTCCTACAGAGTCCCTTTTAGAGGTGTGTGGAGGGTCTCGTACACGTTTCCTCTCATCAGCTGCTCTCTGTGTATTGGAGTGAATATGTCTTGTAAGACTGATGTTGTTAAAAGTACTGTAACCAAAAGGCAGGTAACTAGTGAAAGGAAAACACAACATAGTGTGTTAGTAAGGCGTTGAACAGCTTAACCCTCCTGTTACCCTCAAATCTGATAACATGTTTTACCCATTTGGGGTCAATTATTCTGGGAACGAGGGTTACATACGGAACCGAGACGTTCCCTTTCGTTGTCACTCCGAGTTACGTCGGATGACGACGAATGGTGTTACCAGTCTAATCACGCCACCCTCTCGGCTGTCTTCCAGTGCCCTGCGTAAATCTGAGATCCCTGTCGTGAGACTGGCACGGATGAAGAACTCCTATTTAGCACAGGAATACCAAGGTACACTGGGGAGCATATCCCATAGCTTTATAGGAAATATGCAATTATTGCCAACCCATATTGGGGGGGGGGGGGACTTAGAGAATACACATATGACCCGGAGGGATGCATATGGAGAACACTGGGGTGTCCAGCCGCAGGTGGAATATTTCAACCCCAGGGGTGGCAAGGTGGCTTGCCAAGGGAAAGACACATGCTCAGAGAGGCTTACAGTGGAAATACACATGTGGGGGATGCTCGGGGGAGGGACCATGCACACGGGAGGCACCTAGCCAATGCGCAGGCAATAGACACTGGCGCCGACGTCAGGAGTGCTGGAGGAACTCAGGGCTTTCGAGGAAGCTCACCTAAGGAGAATATAGCACGTTTCCAGTCCGTGGAGTGGAATGGCGAGCAAGCGAAGACACCTGAGCGGGTCCACTAGCTGGTTGAAGCAAGTACACGAGAGGACACAGGCTCTACTCAGAGATAGTAGAATCTGGCGAATGTGTTCGGTGTCGCCCAGCCTGCAGCTCTGCAGATGTCTGTTAGCAAGGCGCCATGCGCTAGAGCCCAAGAGGACGCCAGCTTCCCACCATAACAGACAAAGAGCTGGTCTGAGGTCCTGAAAACACTGCGTTCTGTCTACATAGGCGCGGAGAGCACGTACTGGACAGAGTGGAGAGCACGTACTGGACAGAGCAGTGCCAAGGCTGGGTCTGCCTCCACCTGGTCCCGGAAGGGAGTGGTAGGAACCTTGGGCACATATCCAGGCCGGGGTCAGAATCAGAAATCAGAATCAGAATCAGAAAAAAAATATATTATATATTTACAGACGTTAAACAAACATGCGTCTCCCCTCTTAGTAGCGGGGATCCTGTGAATAAGGTTTATGCTTGGTGGCCATTGCAATGCAGTCAGATACAGACAGACAGACTGACAAAGATGGATAAGACAGACAAGTAGACAAAGACAGACAGTCACAGGATCACGTGAGAGTAAGCCGGCCCGAATTCCAGGCACGCTTCGTCAACGGAGAATCTGTGCAGGTCCCCTACCCTATTGATGGAGGTCAATGCAACCAGGAGCGCTGTCTTCATTGACAGGAACTTAAGCTCTACTGATTGCAAAGGCTCAAAGGGAGCACTTTGCAGGGCAGTTAGAACGACTGAGAGGTCCCAAGAGGGAACAAGAGGAGGGCGAGGAGGATTTAGTCTCCTCGCTCCCCTCAGGAACCTGACGATCAGGTCGTGCTTTCCCACGGACTTACCTTACACTGTAACATGGTGTAAGGCAACGTATACTTTCAGGGTGGAGGGAGACAGCCTTCGCTCCAACCCTTCTTGAAAGAAGGAAAGCACGACACTGATCGAACATCTCCGGGGGTCTTCTTGGTGAGAAGAGCCCAGTTCATGAAGAGGTTCCACTTCAACGCGTAGACATGTCTCATGGACGATGCTAAGCGGAAGTGATGGTAACCACCACCGCTGGTAGTAGGATACTCAACCTGCCTCATCCCGTCCAGGAGCCACACGTGGAGGTTCCAAAGATCAGGACGAGGGTGCCAAGGGTGTTTAGATGTAATTTTCAAATGAGAGAGATGGAGAACATAGAGAGCACACAGAGCACAAAGAGAAATGGTTTAGAAGGCTTCTGTTCATGCTTTTATAATGTTTGCTCCTCCCCTTTGTTTGGTAAACCATGAGAATTATGTTTTCCCCTCCCCCACGGCACGGGGGGAATAAATTTATGTAAAATTATAATGAACATTATACAATTATAACGCGTTATAGTGACCTCAATAAAACAACCAAAACAAATGTGTGTGAAATTTTAATATTTCTTATGTTTTAAACAGCTAATAGAGCCTGGGGTCAAATTGACCCCAAGGAACACCGATGCTACAAAATGTGTACAGGACATTGAAAAAATATCAGCAGGTTAATTTTATGTTTACAGAGTTGTCCCCATTAAATTAGGAAAAGTCATTTAATCTGAAGCAAAAAGAAAAAAAAATATATATATATATATTTACAGACGTTAAACATAAACATGCGTCTCCCCTCTTAGTAGCGGGGATCCTGTGAATAAAGTTTATGATTGGTGGCCATTGCAATGCAGTCAGATACAGACAGACAGACTGACAAAGATGGATAAGACAGACAAGTAGACAAAGACAGACAGAGAGAAAAGAACGAGCAATAGATAAAGACTGTGAGATAGATAAAGATATAGATTGGAGAGATGGACAGAAATATAGATATTGAGAACAGAGAGGATGTGAGATATAGAAAATAATGAAAAGATAGAGGTTGGCTCTTAAAAGTGCCTTTGGGTTTTGAAAATCTGGTGTGGCTATAGGTTTGGACAGGTGATGTGTTTGACAGGATCTGCAGGGAGAACAACAGAAAATGTTGTCTATGTAGTGTTATGTTGATATAAGATTTAAAAAGTCTACCCTAATAGTGAGTGATTCCCATTTTCATAAATGTATAATACACGTATTTGTACATAAATACAAATACACGTTGTTCCTATTTCCTGTGCGACTGTTAAAAGACGCGTAATATATATATATATATATATATATATATATATATATATATATACATTTTTTTTTTTTTTTAAAGGCGCGTAACGTGTGTCTGGGGTTCATCATCCCATAAGGCAGCGTTATGTGCAGTATAACATTAGATCAAGTGATAATATTGTTATTACTGACACATTACAGTGACCTTGTGGGTGAACCACGATGATCGAGAGATAATGACATCATCTAGATAACTAGAGTTATCTTATGTTGAAGTTGGCTAGCCATTTAGCAAGCCTAATTTCACGGGGGGGGGGGGGGGATGGGGGGGGACCTTGGATGGGCTTTAATTCGTTGCCCTAACATGTTAACCATGTGAATCTAATGGCAAAGAAAGTCATCGATTTTTTATAGCATTTAAGCAAAACGTGATCGTTACGTATGACTATAAGAGCCTCGCAACTTACCTGGAATTTGAGCGCAATGAGAAATCATTGAAGAAATCACCCAATTGCAAAGCGGTCATGGGTAATGCTGGAAACAAATAAAACTGATGGCCATAACATAGTATTGATGAATTATCAAGCACACTTTTGCGTTTGTGTTGAAAAAAGATGAGGATATCATTAAAAGAGAATCGGCGGCAGGTCCTCAGTTTTATCTGTCATCTTCACCATAGTAACGGTCGATAAGGCTCATGGGAAATGTAGTTACTGTTAGATTTGACCAGTGTTGGGTATAGTTACTTTGGAAAGTAGTTAATTAGGTTACAACGTTACCATCAATTAAAAGTAATCAGTTACAGCGTTATCTATTCATAAAAGTAACGCGTTAGAGTACTCATGCGTTACCAAAAATTAAAAGCCGTTTGCAGCACCTCACACATGCTGCAGCTTAATTGACAGACACGGCCCCCTTTAAATGCACCTAGAAGTCGTGACTCCTGGCAATGAATAACGTCAGTCATCCAACTAAATTAACACTGCGGGATAACAATAACAGGAAAGACAGTCATCAATAGGCTATTCCACATAGCGTTTTATTTATTTATTATCACAGAACATATTAATCAAAATTCACACCTTCCCAGCCCGGGTAGCCTAGGCTATATGAGCACCATACAACAATAGCTACGATGCAATTCATGAAAATTGGGCACTTCTGGAAAAGTTTTTGATTTTTGGCAGGGTGTTAGGTATAGGCCTAAGGTTTTCAAAAATCCATGGATACAAGTTGGGGTGGTCCCCCTAGTGGCAGTTATCCATAAAATCCAAACTGTCCCCCGCCGAAAAGAGAAAAGGTTATATCTCAGCTTCCTTTAGTCTTAAATTGTTGTATTATGTAATTTTTTCTACTTTGTTTGATACAAGGAATCCAATTCTGATATATGCTTCTTATTTTAAGTCCATTTCCATGTTAAATCTATTATCATAGTCATATTTAGCTCAAATAAACTGTCAATTTCTCTGAAAAAGTCGCATTGAAATATTACTCAGGGCCCTAGACCCATATTTTTACCTCCAATGTATGCTTTTCTTTGTTGATTGGACAGGTCACTATCACTATAGTGTCAAAAATCACGTTGTGACCAAAAGGACCATTGTTGAGGCTTTAAATGAACACAACTTCAGAACTATGCCACAGTGAAAAGTTATATTAGGCTTTTCACCATGTTAAGGATCAATATTACATTTTAGTCAAATAACACAAAAAAACAATACATACTTAAATCATCATGTATTTATAAAAAAAACTCTTCATCATTATTAGTACAGCCTCCCTCACACTTGCACAATGTGGTACAGCGAAGTCCAGCTCGGTGGCACTTACAGTTGCTCTTACAGGCAACCACACAGCCACAATTGAGGAGGAGTGAGCATCCCTTGCTGACATCATTCCGTCATTCCATTCCCAACCCCACTCACTGGGGTCTGGAATCTCTAGAGTTTTAGAGAGGGACTGCTTCCGGACAAAAGCTGCTGTGAGCAGGGCACGCTTCCCATGCTGGAATAAGGCATGCTGGGTTGGGGGGATTGAATCCAGGGACTTGAGGCCATGAGTGAAAAGAAGCTTCCGGGCTTCATTGACTGACTTGACTCCGCAGTTCTTACTATACATGAGTACAGTCCAGCGTTCGAGAACTCGCATGTGCACTGATTCCAGTGTGAGGCTGGTTGGGTCTTGGGTGATCACAATAAGGGTGATCTTTGCAAATTCCATACACAGCTGATACAGACATGAACATGAAGACATGAAGAGCTTGACGGACATGAAGAGCTTGGTGACAAGAGCTGTATTTGCCTTGGCAGACCCCAACTTGCTGGCACCCTTCTTCAGATCCACGGGTGGCCTGTTCGTGAATGTGAACACCAATACAGCTTGGTTGAATGTTCTATTCTGTCCCTTACAAAACGCTATGAACATGGCTTTGCCGATGTTAGGAGCTTCCCTGAGGGAATTGGAGATCTCATGATCAATGACCTCACCAGTGTCTAGGGTGATGAGCTCTGTACCCATTTCTTTGAAGGGATTGACTATTTTATCTTCCTTTGCAAGATCGCATAGTTCTTTCAGATGATTGAGGAACTTCTTCTGTTCAGCAGCTGAGGACTCTGGATGTTCCAGACTTTCCTTCTCGCTTGAGGCAGAGAAACAGGCAACCTCAAACTCATTAATGGCCCATAGCACTTCCGGTTTTGAGAGCTTGTTTATCTCCTTCTCCTCCTGCAGGGCATACAAGCCCTTTGAACCACTGTCCTCCTTCAAAAACTTAATACTGTGTTCCTGGCTCTGATCAAGCGCCATAAGGGAGAATTTTTTATCCCCACGTTGGACCACAAACTTATAATTAATAATAATTCATTACATTTATATAGCGCTTTTCTCAGCACTCAAAGCCGTTTACATAGAAGGGGGAATCTCCTTAACCACCACCAATGTGCAGCTCCACCTGGAGGATGCGACGGCAGCCATTTTGCGCCAGAACGCCCACCACACACCAGCTTATTGGTGGAGAGGAGACAGTGATGAAGCCAATCAGTATATGGGGATGATTAGGAGGCCATGATGGGCAGAGGCCACTGGGCAAATTGGGCCAGGATGCCGGGATTACACCCCTACTCTTTCGAAAGACATCCTGGTATTTTTTGTGACCACAGTGAGTCAGGACCTCGGTTTAACATCTCATCCAAAAAACTTCCCCTCCATGAACGCCTCGTGGACTGCTGGATGGGTATCTGGCAGGTTTTCCATGTCCTTGAGGAATACTGGCATCCAGCGGGCATAATTTGTATGCCCAAAGGCAAATAACCACGGGCACAAATCTTCGAGGGCATTCAGGGTCAGTGGCCAATTCCCCACTCGCTGACCACGGATGAGGCGGCAGTTGATCATGAGGTAGTCTCGAACTGTTAGCCAGTAAGAGGTTGTTGGAGCATTATTCCTGAGTCGACGCTCCCACATCTCCATGCTTTCATGAGGCCCATAGCCCTCTTGGCAGTACTCCTCATATGCCTGTATTTTGAGTACATGGAGCCAGACAAGGGTAAGCTGGTAGGTATACCATGTACGTTTGACATGCTTGCCGCTTAGTAGAGATGCTGCAACACCAGTATTGAAGATCTTTGCAAGGGCAAACATCCGGTCCAATCCAGAGCCAGCTAACAGCTTACCTCCACACTCTTGGGACATCATCTCAATATGAAGGAAGCCCATGAAGCACACAATTTTTGATTCGCCAACCTCGTCAGGGAACTTCCACTGGCATTTTTTCTGTTGCGTATACAGAGGGCAGTCAGCCACTATGACTGGAATCTGACCAGGATTCAGGCAGGTTCAACACCACCGTTCACCACTTATAGATTTTACCTTGATAATAATGTTATTTTTTAAGAGTTGGCAGAGTAGGAAATTTCAGGACGGATAGGACTTATTTACGGCATTACCACCACCAGCAATTGTAGTATTGTAAATTGTCAAAAGAAAATATACAATATCAAGGTTTTCTTTCTTTGACTTTAAAGGTTTACCAATTATAATTATATAAAGCGTGACTATGCCTGCGACTATAAAGTGTGACTATGTGACTATGCCTGTGTATATGAATGACTATGCCTGCTATGCACTATGATGCTGATATAATGCATTTTAATGAATAAAGAGAAAATCAATAATTTAATTATAATTATAGTATTACTGTAATGTCAGCATGCTGAAGAAAAGGCAACAGGAAGAACAATATCAGGTATTTATTGAAGAGATTTAGAGAAACGGCACAGGTAAGTATCACAGCGTTAATAATGAAATGCACTTTTGAATGACTTAACTTGATTCTAACAGTTCTTCTTGGACCCACACGCAAAAAGGCTCACAGATATTAAATAATAGTCTAGTTCTGGATGTTCATGGTGCATTGTGTGAGAGGAATTACAATCAAAGACTTTAGATTGTAGCCTAGTTAAGAAGAATCTTTTAGGATTCACAAAAGTAGTCTCAGACAGCCAAATCATGGACAAAATCATACAATGTGAAATACCCAGCTTAAGAAAATATAATGTATGACTTACTAAACGATTTTGAGTCAGCATGATAAATTCATGTCATGATAAAAACAAATAATGTTGTAAAATTTACATTATAATATTTTAATGATTTCGTCTCAAACTCACAGATGATGACTTCGGCAGGGCTGAGGAGTTCATTAGTCTCTTTTCTGTGCACATCTACGTGTGTGTGTGTGTGTGTGTGTGTGTGTGTGTGTGTGTGTGTGTGTGTGTGTGTGTGTCAAATGACAGGCAACATGCTACATGTGTCTAGATTCTGCATTTCCTTCAGAAGCTTGGGAACCAGATTCACAGTTTGGGGCCACCATTCTGAAGAATTCTGCAGTGGCCTATATAAACTATAGCAGGTGCAAATAAAACTGGAGCAAAATTCCCTATTCATTTAAGGCTATATACCCTTACAGTAAAATTATTGTTTAATATTTTTTTCGTGTACAGGAAGATGATATTCTGTTTTTTTTGTTTGTTTGTTTTTTAAGAGGCCTCTGTAATAGACCCGAGATTCAAGATAAAGGTGAAAACCTTCACCTTACGGCCTGTTTGGCGATTCGGTTAACACAGTCGTTAGCAGGTTGCGGGAGGTGAAGAAACACAAGGAAGCTTTTATGCAATTTAATCTTCGCTGTACTCAGAGTGAGGGACTGCCGGCCTCGCCCCAGTCCTTCTAAATGTGAGGCACAGAAACAAAGTGTGGCAAGTCGCGCTCCCCCTCGTCAAGACTGGGGACCGGCTCGTCGCTTTTAGCAGCTTCCAAAAAGGCAAGCCCTCAGGGCCATAATTTCCAAAAAGAAAAAGTCCTGATGGTCTTGCGCCCAGCCCTGTGGGGGTAGCCCACCTTGGGATGGGGTGCTGAATCTACCCGCTTCTTCCCGACACCCCCATAAAACCTCTGTACCATCCCCGCCGCCCTTTGGTGTTTAATGCCAACCTAGGGAGCGGTATTAAGTGGTCGTCCAGCCCAAGGGGAATGGGGGGCTAATCAGCTCGATTGGCACATCAACTGCCTCGAGTTGTTGTCTTAGTGGGGGTGGACAACACAGCGGCAGTCTCTTACATGAATCATCAGGGCGGTCTGCGCTTGCACTGCTTTAAACAGGCTAGCACAGCAGATTTTTCTTTGGGCTCAGAACAAGCTCCTGTCACTCAAAGCAGTCTATATCCCTGGACATTAGAATGTGGGAGCAGATTTACTAGCCAGACAGAAACTCCACCCCGAGGTAGTGAAACAAATTTGGTCAAGATTTTACAAAGCAGAGATGGACCTCTTCACCTCCCAACAGAGAGTGCAATGTCCCCTCCACTTCTCTCTGCCACCCTGGGCGATGGCGCATACATGGCCCAGAATGCGCATTTATGGATTTCCTCCAGTTTCTCTGCTCCCGGGATTTCTAGCCAGAGTTTGCAAACAAGGGTCTTGTCTCTTAGTGATAGCGCCGCGTTGGCCGAACAGAGTATGGTTCTCGGAGATAATATCTCTCCTCGACGGCTCACCTTAGGTGATACCAGAGAGGAGGGACCTTCTGTCTCAAGCGCTGGTTATAATATTTCATCCCCGACCCGAGCTATGGGATCTTCATGTTTAACCCCTGAAGGGTACCAACTGAGGAATACTCGGCTTTCACCTGAAGTCATTAAGACCATTCTCAGTGCTAGGGCTCCTTCCACTAGGAAAAGTTATACCAATAAATGGGGTGTCTTTGAAAGGTGGTACACTGCACATAATGCAGATCCAGTTAACTGCCAGATTGTTTCAGTTCTGGACTTCTTAACCCTCAATTTTAGGGGCGGCAGTGGCTCAGTGGTTCATGTAGGTTGTCTACAAACCGGAAGGTTGGTGGTTCTACCCCCGGTTCCCTCTGACCAAGTGTTGAGGTGTCCATGAACAAGACACCTAACCCCAGCTGCTCCCGACGAGCTGGATGGCGCCTTGCATGGCTGACACCGCCGTCAGTGTATGAATGGTTGAATGTGAGGCAATATGTAAAGTGCTTTGGTGGCCATAGGTCTGTTGAAAGCGTTATATAAATGCAGTCCATTTACCATCATTTTATCTTTGGGGTCTATATGACCCCAATCGACTTTTCCATAGTAAATAAAAATGGTTCCCTTCATCTCAGGTGCATAAAATTTTGTCACTTTTTCTACATTATCTATCTATACACACAAAAAACTGGGCTTGATTCGGTTTGAAAAAAAAGTCACACTCATGACCTTTGGGGTCAATATGACCCCACATTGAAATGAATGGGAAAATCGAAAAAAATATATATATATATTTTTCATTTGTCTAAAAAAGTCAATAAATCCAGAAAAAATCTGAAAATTTCCATACCGCAATGAAGTCCTGGTACTAGAGCACAAATGCAATGTGGAACGAACATGATCACTTGCAAACACATGTGCACGCACACACAAACACTCCAATAGACTGTGACTCCAATAAAAAGCATTTTTATAGAAATTGGCAAATAAAATAAAAAAATCCAGCATAAATCTGAAAATTCTCACACATAAATGAAGGCCTGGTACTAGGTCACTAATACAATGTTGAATGAACATTATCACAGACACAGACACAAATACACACACAGAAAGAGAGAGGTGTGACTGCAACAGAGAGCATTTTTATAAAAATTGGGCAATAAAAACAATAATTTCTGCATAAATCTAAAAATTTTCACACATAAATGAAGGTATGGTATGAGAGCTCACATGCAATCTGGAAAGAACATGACTAAACAGATCACATCCACACAAAGAGACACACAAAACAAACAGGTGTGACAGCAAAAGAGAGCATTTTATTGAAATTGGCAAATAAAATCAATAATTCCAGCATGAATCTAAAAATGTTCACACATAAATGAAGGCCTGGCCTTAGAGCAAAAAATCAATGTGGAATGAGCATGATTACACACACACATGCACGTGCGTGCACACAAACACACACAGACACACAGGTGTGTTTACTCTTCACTCCTGTTCCTATCCGCCTATAGCTGTTTGTTTTTTGTTTTTATTTACTTTTTAAAAATTAATTTCTTATTCTAAAGTTAATCATTATTGAAATAATATGTAACTGCAATCAAGTATTTTCTTTTAGTGGCAACTTATTTGGCATTATTGCAAATTTATTTGGCATTACTGCAAATTTATATAGCATTATTGCAATAACAAGATAATTCAATAGACCTCAAAAAGCAACAAAAATAATTGTAAACTTTGACAAAATACTGATTTAATGTATTTTAAAATGTTTCAATATATATTTCATAACAAAAGCTGTTATAAGAGCAGTAAGTCACATCCAGAAAATGAATGGATCTCTATGGGGCCTCTGCTGGAAGCATATGGTAATTACACTTTCTGTAACGGTGGCTGGCCCAAATCAGATTTGGGGTTTTGATAAATGTACATTTAATTTAAATTGTTCAGGCGCTAGACAAGTCAAAACTTGTCAAGTAACAAAAAATATATACATAGATATGGAATGAATTTCAGTTTCCCCCGGAAATAGCTCAAACCACTGTTACACAAAATGAATGAGAAATGAATGAATTAAATGAAACACATTCACAGATTGAAGGGTTTCAGTCAAAAAAATATTTATGAAAACAGTTTAAATTAAAAAAACAAAACAAATTTCTCTACTTCACATGACAAAGGACAGCAGAATGAATGAAAACAAACAGCAAGAAAATTTCTGCTCAAACTCAATTAATTTCATAGCCTGGTTAAAACCAGACCATTCTCAGTTGTAACTGAGTTATGGTCTGGCAAAGCGTCATAGACAAATCATTTCCAGAGGGGCGTCACCAACGGACGTCGCGGATAGACCTAAACCCAATCAGAGCGATGAAGGAGATGACGCATGCAGAGCGGCGGAGAAACATGTCCGAGTATTGTTCTTTGCTCGGTCTTAAACAAAAAGGAAACGTTCAAATCGCTTAAAACAGACACGATAGCTGATTCGAACGAGTGATGTTCGCCGGCGGCATCCATCTTTGTAATGTAGGCTACAAAATCTGCTTCAAAATCCCAGCGCTGTCGTCATCGTGTAAAGCCCGCCCCAACGTTTCAGATTGGTGCCGCGATTTCGACGGATTGGAAATGGGCTTGAATGAGCTCTTTGCCAGACTAACTTTCAGAGCAAATCTAAATTTGCCAGAAGTTGTCTGGGTTTTCCCAGGCAATTAATTTCACCCAACAATCAAAAAACAAAACAAAAAACAGTCTTTGATTCGCCAATGTCTTAAAGTTCATTTTTCTTTAGTTTTTCGGGTTCAATTTCAATCAAAAAACAATAAAGATGAAAAATAACAAAAATAAATAAATAATCAGAACGAACGTCTGGTGTGTGGGTGTGTGCGTCTGTAATGAGCGTATATGTGTGTGTGCTGACCGCGTGGAGCAGTCTGTGAAGCGGTCGCAAATTCAGGGCCGGGAAAAGAGTTTGGAGACTTGGCGTGGGGTTTAAAAGATGATGGACATCAAGTCCAATACCTGAGGCAGGCGAACCAGGATGGATTGTGTTGCACCAGGCAAGCGAACCATGCAGAGCTCAATTTCTCCGTCACTTTCAATATTATGAAGCTGCAGACTCGGAGCCTGCTGCTACAGTCCCCCACCCAGAGTCTCGCATTCTCAGACCCCTCGTTTTTCGAGACAGCGCCTCCTGTGAACACATTGTGTTCACTTTTGAGGGAACTCGCACTGCGTCGAATGACACTTTGGGGGGAATGGCCCTCATCGTAGTGCCTCTGAAGCATGAATGAAACTAAGCCAATCCTGATTGGTGTTGTGTCATGACATAACGTGTGACGACACAAGCGGAAGCTACAAAGGGACGCAGGTACACAACAGAGTTAGCTTTCTGTTCTTCAGCAAGCGCTCTCTGTCTTTGTCCATCTTATTTGGTGTTGTTTGTCAAGTATACACAATCATTTTATATATATATATATATATATATATATATATATATATATAAAGATGGCAAGCACAAGTTTCATACGGTGTATGCATCCCTGCCCTCGTTATATCACGGGTGGGGACACACAGTGCGTGCATTGTTTGGGAGTGCAGCACTCGCAGGCAGCTCTCGAAGGGGCTGTTTGCGAGGATTGTGAGTCACTATCAATACGTGTGCTGCGCTCCCGCCTGGCCATTTTTTATGAGAATGGTCCGGCGGGCGATGCTCTTCATGGGGCTCGCAAATGTATTTGGCAGGGGATCCTGAGAGTGCCGAGGCATGCTCTCAGGATTCCCATGCCAGTACCAATGTACTTCCGCACGAGCGGAGAACCCGATGCACGAGCTGTCTCCTTCTGAGGAAGTAGACGTGCTCAGCATCGAGGGCGGGGATTTTGGGGATGACTCGCCACCCCATGTCCCCGCATATGAGGAGCTGGTAGAGGTGGTTTCTCTGGAAAGTCTTGAAAGTCAGTTGCAAGAGCTGGCGGTTCGGCATCGAGATGTCGTCCTTGCCCACATCCAGAGCCTAGGGTTGAGACTCAACACAAAAAAGAGCGTGTTGATACCAGCCCAGAGAACCACATTCCTGGGAGTGGTGTGGGACTCGGTCACAATGCGGGCACAGCTGTGTCCTGCACGGATCGAGCCCATCCTGGCCACAGTGTCCAGGATAAAGTTGGGCCAAGCTATCACTGTGAAACATTTTCAAAGAGTGTTAGGGCTCATGGGAGCAGCGTCCAACATCATTCCATTTGGCCTGCTGCACATGAGGGCCCTGCAGTGGTGGTTGAAAACCAAGGGGTTCTCCACAAGGGGGAACCCATTCCGCATGATCAAGGTTATGCGCAGATGCCTTCGTTCTATGTGGAAAAAAGCTTGGTTTCTCTCCCAAGGTCCTGTGTTGGGAGCGCCATGTCGCCGGAAAACCGTTTCGACAGACGCCTCCCTCACGGGCTGGGGTGCGGTCATGGATGGCCGCTTTATGACAGGCCTATGGCAGGACCATCATTCTTCCTGGCACATAAATTGCTTGGAAATGTTGGCGGTGTCCCGAGATCTGAAGAGCTTCCTGCCGGACCTCAAGGGACATCATGTCCTTGTGAGGTCAGACAATATGTCGGTGGTGGCCTTTATAAATCATCAAGGGGGTCTGAGGTCTCGCCCTATATGCAGACTGGCGCATCAGATCCTCCTGTGGTCCCAGGGGAAACTGTTGTCTCTCAGAGCAACATACATCCTGGGAAATCAGAATCTTGGGGTAGACATCCTTTCGAGACAGGGGCTAAGGCCCGGGGAATGGAGACTCCACCCGAGGTGGTGGAGTCAATATGTCAGAGGTTTGGCCCAGTGGAAGTGGATCTATTTGCGTCTCGAGAGACGACCCACTGTCCACTGTGGTTCTCCCTCACACATCCAGCCCCGCTGGGGTTGGACGCCATGGTGCAGATGTGGCCGAGGCTGCGTCTGTGTGCATTTCCCCCGATCGCTCTGCTGCCAGGAGTTTTGGAGAGGGTCTGTCGCGACGGGATCAGTCTACTGCTTGTTGTGGCCCCGTTGTGGCCGGCCCGAGTATGGTTCTCCGACATAAAATCGGTCCTAGACGGCCCTCCATGGGAGATTCCACTCAGGAGGAACCTGCTGTCGCAGGCAGAGGGCTCAATATTTCTCCCTCAGCCAGAACTGTGGAATCTGTGGCTCTGGCCCCTGTACCGAGAGGCCGGCCTGTCAGCAGGAGTAGTGGAGACCTTACTCAGCTCTAGAGCTCCCTCCACAAGGAAATTGTACGGCTTAAAGTGGAATGTCTTCACCAATTGGTGTAGAGAGCGTGAGGTGGACCCTGTTAACTGCCCAGTGGCTTCAGTGCTGGAGTTCCTCCAAGATCGCTTCTTGGCTGGTCTTACCCCGTGCACACTCAAGGTGTACGTGGCTGCCATTGCGGCTTTCCACGCTCCTCTGGGGAGACAGCATTGGTCGTACGTTTCCTCCGTGGGGCTTGGAGGATGAGGCCTGCGGCTCGTACCAGGGTTCCCACCTGGGTCCTGTTGGTGGTACTCGAAGGTCTGGCCGAGGCCCCCTTCGAACCACTGGAGTCGGCTGAGGCCAAGAACCTTTCCTTTAAGGTGTTTTTTCTGTTGGCCATTACTTCTCTGAGGAGGGTAGGAGATCTCCAGGTGCTCTCTATATCCAATGGGTGCCTGGAGTTTGCTCCAGGCGGCATTAAAGCCATCTTACATCCCAGGCCGGGCTATTTGCCTAAGGTGCAATCTAATGTGGCACGGCCTACGGTTCTTCAGGGTTTTCATCCTCCACCTCACGTGACGGCGGATGAGGAGAGACTTCATCGGCCCTGCCCTGTCAGAGCGCTGAGATTATATATTCAGAGGTCCTCTTCATGGCGGAAGTCAGACCAGTTGCTGGTGTGTTTCGGGTCTCCCAAGAAGGGGCTCCCCGCTTCTGAACAGACCATCAGCAACTGGATTGTCCAAGCCATATCTTTGGCCTACCAGGTGCGCAATCTGCCTTCCCCTTTGGCAGTGAGGGCTCACTCAACCAGGGGCATGGCGTCCTCTAGAGCCCTCCTCTCGGGGGCCCCTATCCAGGAAGTCTGCGATGCAACAGGATGGGCAACCCTCACACCTTTATTAGGTTTTATAGTCTGGACATCCCATCTACGCCTGGCACTCTTGTGCTCTCATCCTAAGTGTGCCTGTGAGCAACTTCACACTAGGACAGGCAGGGCGCATTGTGGCATTGTGGGTACTCGTTCCCCCAAAGTGTCATTCGACGCAGTTCGAGTTCCCTCGAAAGGGAATGTCTCAGGTTACGATTGTAACCCTTGTTCCCTGAGAAAGGGAACGAGAACTGCGTCCCTTCGCCACGCCTTCCCCTGCCTGGGAGCGCTTGCTTCATCACAGAAGCTAACTCTGTTGTGTACAGGCGTCCCTTTGTAGCTTCCGCTTGTGTCGTCACACGTTACGTCATGATGCAACACCAATCAGGATTGGCTTAAATTCATTCATGCTTCAGAGGCGCTACGCTGAGGGGCGTTCCCCCCAAAGTGTCATTCGACACAGTTCTCGTTCCCTTTCTCAGGGAACAAGGATTACAGTCGTAACCCGAGACGTTCTCTGACTAACAAATTACCCAATAGTTCTTTTTTGAGCGTGGATGTAATTGAAAGAAAATTACTGATGGAAGGGATACAATTACAGATTGAACTATCTTCTGAAAAATATTATGTGATATTATATTGTTACAATGTTTTTTTTAATTCAAATTCCAATTTTTCTTTCAGTTCAACCTATAATGGTCTAATTAACATTATGCCATGCTAACATTACAGAACCTGTTTTTTGATATTTTGAATGTGAAGCAAAACTCAAATAAGAATAGACAAAACACCAATAATAAAAAATTATGTACTTTATTTAACGATCACCTAAACATCATCTTGCTGTAAACTGGACAAAGCAAAGAAAAAAGGAAGAAAGAAATGTGTTTGTGACTTTACTATTCGTCTTCAATTGCATTAAAAAAAAAACTCATTTATAAGTCGCTTTGGATAAAAGCGTCTGCTAAATGAATAAATGTAAAATGTAATGTAAATGCATAAGGTAAAATAATTACTTTCTGGTAGGTGAATGTTCTGTCAAATTCCTCGACTTCACTAAAATAAAAGATGAATACAATTGTCAAAAATATTGTGCAATAATAAATACTATTTTTTTTTGCGAATGCAAATTACAAGCATACCTAGGGTGATAAGTAGGGCCACGGAGGAACACCTCCTCAGCCTCCTGCCAGGATAATGCCTGCATCTCACATAGGCCATGAATGATGGCCTGTCCATATAAATGAATGAATTAATTAATTCATATATAAAACATTGCATATATGGCAATAATAGAAACAATCCAATTGACAAACATGTTTGGGCCTACCTCAGGAAAAAGAAAACTACAAATTAACTCCACATCATCTGTGAAGTTCAGTTGAGTTTTAGAATTATCCAGCAGAGCTTTGAGGTGTTGAAAAAGAATGGCACACTGCTGCTCACTGTCCATGTAGACTGGCACACGTGGCTTTAGGGGGAACCACTTTGATGGTTTCCCATTGAGAACATCCTGTAGGGCAAACAAAAAAGTGTTGTTTTATATATACTTAAGCCATCAATGAATGATTGGCATAACCATCAAAAATATAGCTAAGAGCATATTGGATAATCAATTGACAATGTTGAAGTTGAAAATGATCACAGTCCTGGGTGAGTCATTTAGGAATGCTAATCTTTAAATGGTGAAAAAGGGCCGGGATGTTACAGGCATCAGTGGCACTTGCTCTCTTAATGCTCTTACATTTGCAGGATCCTAAATGTGTAATGAAATCTGGCTTTCTTAAAATTGTTGACTGACAGTACAATTAATGACAATGTTGCTAAGTTCGGCAGGGACGACCGCATCGATGTATGGTGTACCCTGGAATACAACAGCATACGATTGCACTGTCACACACAGTCTTATGATCTTTCAAAAAGCAAAAAAAAAAGATGTTTGCAAATGTTACCTTCATGTTGCACTGCTCTGTTGAAGTGTCCCTTAAGATGTTTTTGAACTTTGGACAACTTTGTGGGTTTGAAATATATGGGGACACAGAATGGGCAGTGAAAATGCATTTATGATATTTCTGGATTTCTGGAAGTGAATTCCCCCTTTGAATTGTTATATCTATCTTTTAAAAAAAGAGAGAGTCAAACTCAAATTCAAATTTTAAGACCACCCCACAGAGCCCATACAGTCAAATTTCAGTCAGTACAAATTAAAACAAGGAACCCAAACAAAAGGCCAACTGACACATTCTAGCTCACATGTTAATACCATAGACTGGTTAATACTTTGTGAAGCCATAGTAAATTTGATTATTAGGCAATTGTATGAGTTGTAAATGGCTGGCAACAACTTCATATCACAGTTAAATTAATATTGATTCATTTTAAAACTTACGTTTTATAAGAACTAATTTAAGTAGTCTACATAAATTATATAAAGTAAAATAATTACTCCGGCATTAATTAATTCAATTTATAGTTTTAGGAGAAAAGTTCCCTTTCAAGGGAACTCGAGCTGCGTTTGAGACGCGGTGGGAACGCTCTGCGTGATTACGTCGTGAAGCACGTGTAAAATCAGTACAATGGAAGCCCACTACGACATAGGTGACGTCATCGACCAGGAAACTATAAAGCAGCCCTGAAATCAGACCGCGACAGCTTCTGTACCTTCAGCAAGCGCTCTCTGTATATCTGTCCTTGTCTATTTATTGTTGTCTGTCAAGCCCAATATATCTATCATTATTATGGCGAGCAAGCAAGATTATAGACGGTTTGTTGTTCCCTGCCCTCGTTATATTACGGGTGGGGACACACATCAGCTTTGTGTTGCTTGTTTGGGAGTGGAGCATGCCCAGTCAGTCCTCGAGGGGGCTGATTGTGAGCATTGTATGAGTCTATCTATGAAGACGCTCTGCTCTCGCCGATCGTTCTTTGAGGAGGACGGTTTGGTTCGCGCTCCCCGCGAGCTCATAACTCTGTTGAATAAAGAGGAGCTTTTAAAAGGAGGTTTTTCTAATGCTGTTGCTAGTTAAATATTTACTGGACAGCTGAACATTATGAGAGTGAAAATAAAAAGAGTTTATTAGATGAAATATATCTAAAAAAACAGGAAAACTCTGTATCTCAGCCTCCTCGTCGGGGACTACTGTTTTTTTTTCCCCATCTCCACACTGAGGTGTCGAGATCATGGAATAAACCGGTTTCTATTTTGTGTTTAATACCCAAACGTCTAACTAGAGTAATGTTATGGGTATTAAGTATCATGGTATGACAGTGCCTTGGATTATAGAGACGCTTGCGAGCTTTCTCTCTCCCGATTTGGCGTCATCATTTTTAACCCCGACGTTACAGGTAAAGCAGGTAAAGTATTTAAGGACATAGATGAATGTGAGGATGTCAGCATTGACTCTATTCGAGAATATATTCGAGAATATATGTATATGTTTATATGTTTACGTTTTTCTGATATAAAAATAAAGAAAAAGAAAGATAAAAATGTCTGTTCTTCTGGACGCTCCGCTTTCAAGAAAACTAAACCTTTCAGTGGCGTTCCAGAGGTTTCTTCCTCACCAATCTATGTTCCTGAAACTGGCATAGAGTGCAAAGAAGAAGACCTGATGCCGAGGCTATCAGGCTTCTAAGGGTGGTCCCCTCCGGGGTAGGGACGGTTTTGAGAAATCGTTTCTCCTCGGCGCCCTTTGGGGTGCGACTCTCTGAGGAGATTATTATTATTATTTGTTTTCTCTGTGGTACATTGAGGCTGAGGCCTGCACGGCAATCTAGAGCACCAGCTTGGGATTTGGCCATTGTACTTGAGGGTCTGGCCTTGGCTCCCTTCGAGCCCATCGAGGAGGTTTCAGAAAAATTCCTCACTCTAAAGACTATACTTCTCCTTGCTATTTCGTCTATCAAGAGAATTGGTGATTTACATGCTCTGTCTGTTGCTCCTTCATGTCTGGAATTTGCACCTGGTATGGTGAAAGCATTCCTCTACCCTAGACCGGGTTATATTCCTAAGGTCCCACTAAATGTTGGGGGCCCAATAGTGCGGAAATTAATGGCCTTAATTTCGGGAGTTTCCCTTCTTGATGTGTGTAGTGCGGGTCCTCTCCGCATACATTTGTCAGGTTTTATGACCTTGACCTCTCCATTCCTGGGGCGAGGTTGATTGCTTCTTAGTGTGCGCAAGGACTTCACACAGAACGGGCATTTGTCACTATGGCGTAGTGGGTATAGGGTTCCCACCGCGTCTCAAACGCAGCTCGAGTTCCCTTGAAAGGGAACGTCTCAGGTTACGTATGTAACCCTGGTTCCCTGATAGGGAACGAGACGCTGCGTTTGCCTGCCATACTTCCTGCATGCCCTGATCGACTTGCTTCAGGTTTTTCAGAAGCTGTCGCGGTCTGATTTCAGGGCTGCTTTATAGTTTCCTGGTCTATGACGTCACCTATGTCGTAGTGGGCTTCCATTGGACTGATTTTACACGTGCTTCACGACGTAATCACGCAGAGCGTTCCCACCGCGTCTCAAACGCAGCGTCTCGTTCCCTATCAGGGAACCAGGGTTACATACGTAACCTGAGACGGTCTGGTAATTAAAAAAAGGTCAAACGGTAAATCTGATTAAATAATTAATGATTACATTCTTTGATATAAACACACTTAATGTATTTAATTGTTATACTTTAATGTCAACTAATTTTAATAAAATTTTTACAATGGTTTGTCTAAAAAAAGTCCAAGGTTAAAGGCTAACGTTAGCTATCAAGATATTTTCGGGGAAAAAAGGTGAAAAAACATACAAATTTTGTTACAAACTATCTTTACAAATATTAAATGGACTATTCATATGTTGGTGTATCGATGAGCTATAAAGTAGTTTGATTAAAACAGAAATTGAATGAGTATGATTAGCTAAATAAAATTGACTATACTCACGTTTTGGCTTAAGTTCTTCACATGTTTATACGATCCAATTTGATAGGAGGCGCTGTCTCAAAAAACAAGGGGTCTGAGAATGCGGGACTCTGGGTGGGGGACTGTAGCAGCAGGCTCGGAGTCTGCAGCTTCATACTACTCGTCACTTTGGCGATCGCACCCATTTAGCGTATGCACAGAGATTCCAGCAAAGAATAGCACCGACTTCCTTCAGATAGTTTGTGTCCTACTCCGATAACCTACACGTTTTTTGTTGTTGTTTTTTTATGCTCCTCCTCTTCCGTTTCTAGCCCTCTTTTATATTAAATTTCCTTATTGGTTTCCACCCATTTAGGAAATTTGAAAAGCTGGTATGCATTTCCTCCATATCGCCACAACTAAATTATCGACAAAAAAACCCATCTAACCAGCAGATGGCAGAATTATGCATCTAGGCAACACCAAGGTCTATATCAATATCCAGAAACAACTCATATTTAAATTTGATCATCATTAATGTGTTTTTTCATAAAAAATTAATATTTCATATGCATGCTAATGGTGTAGTTGAGGAGTTCTGCAGTAAATAGGTAAAAAAAGTACTTCATATCCCCCAAAAACATCATAAAAATATAGATGAGAAGTAAACGAATAAAATTATATATAATTCGTATTATTAAAATTTAATTTTTGTACAATAGCTCTATACATGTTTGGGGTCATATAGAGTATAAACTGGAAACTAATGGTGCTCTTCCACTACACAGTACCAGCTCGACTCGACTCGCCTTTGTTTGGTTTTCCACTATGTAAAAGTTGTACCTGTACCTGCTTTCGGATACTTTTTTTCGTATCAGGCGAGGTTCTGAGTGAGCTGAGGCGATACTAAAATGTGACGTGAAAAAACTGCAGACTGCTGATTGGTCAGAAAGAATCGTCACTATTCACTGCATCATCATTGCGCGCCAGACGGAGCTGTTTCGTTTTGCTGCCCTCAGCCTCTCCTGAAACAACGTTTGTCTTCTTGCTGTGAGAAACAGCCACATCCCGAGGATCAAAACAGCATACACTCGATTTCCTCCATTGTCCTGTGTGTGTGTGGGTAGCGGGTGTGTGTCGCGTAGAAGATTACGTCACGGCAGTTTCCTGTGGCATCGCTATGACGACCAGATACTATTGTGGAGGTACTATCTGTAATGGAAAACGGAGCGAAAAGTGAGCCGAGTCAGATCGAGTCAAGTTGAGCTGGTACTGGTAATGGAAAAGAGCCATAAGAGCTCAAAGGAGAAATTATCAGCAGGCAAATGCCCCGCCACTCTCAGGGTTTAAGTGGCCGCTTTATCACCTTGTGTGATGATTTCAGTGTGAGGAAGGAAGAAGACGGGGTCAGCTGACTGAGACTCATGCTTTTTATTAAATTTCAAGAAATCATAAACAAAAAGTTGCGCTCTGCGCAAATAACAATAAACCAATTCTTTCACTGCAGCACTTGGGTTTCCAGTCCTCAGTTCCCAGACATGCAGTTCCCAGTCCAGTCTCTCTCTCCCTGTATCCATTTTTTGGTGGCTTTTATCCTGTCTCTCCATGCCAATTACTGAAACAAGACACAGGTGTTTGTCATTTGCACTTAACCTACTTGCACACCACTTGTCTCCTGCCTCTCTCTCCCTTTTCAGACCTCGCTGAACCACGCCCCCCTCGCCACATACCCCCACCACCTGACTCAGGCCGGGGAGCCAAGTCTCCATCCACTCCTCACCCTCTATTACCAGGGACAGGAGCGCTCCAAGCCCCCTGTCCGATGCCTCAGTCTGCCTCCACCTGGGTGAAAGCCTGCTTGCACAGCTTCGTCCACTGGACCGGATCTGGCACTTCCTTTTTAGTGAGGTCTGTCAGCAGGCTGGTGAGGTCCAAATAATTGGGCACAAACCTTCTATAATAACCTGCCAGCCCCAGGAACTGCCTCACCTCCTTTTTGGTCTTGGGTCTCGAAAAGGTTGCAACTGCTGCCGTTTTATTAATTTGGGGACGCACCTGCCCATGACCCAAGTGGAAGCCCAGATACCTGACCTCCACACGCCCAACCGCACACTTCTTCGGGTTGGCCGTCAGCCCGGCCAATCTCAGCGATCTCAACACAGCACGCAGATGCTCCATATGATGCTGCCAGTCATTACTATAGATGATGATATCATCCAAGTAGGCAGCGGCATATGCAGCATGCGGCCGGAGAATTTGGTCCATGAGACGCTGGAAAGTGGCCGGTGCCCCGAACAACCCAAAAGGAAGGGTAACAAATTGGTGTAATCCAAACGGCGTTGTGAAGGCTGTTTTTTCTTTGGATAGAAGTGATAAGGGGATCTGCCAATATCCCTTTGTTAAATCCAGTGTCGAATAAAAAATTTGTTTTACCACCAGGTTGAGGTGGTAAATTTGATGTACCCTGTTCCTGTCTGTTCGAATGACCTCATAATTGAGATCTCCAACTCGTCGTGTGACCTCAAAGGGTCCTTGCCACTTGCCGAGTCACTTTGAACTAGAAGTTGGGAGCAATACAAGTACTTTATCTCCCCGTGAAAATTCACGCAGTCTGGTTCCCCTGTCATATAGATTTACCCTGATACCAGACTCTGTTTGTCCTGGGCCTGTAACAAATTCTCCATAGAGAGCTGCCCTAAAGTGTGGAGTTTTGTTCTCAGGTCCGGCACATACTGAAGTCCTCCTTCCCTTCCCTTTACCTCTGTACAGATAAAACTTTGCCATAATTCCGGGTCATGTGGCTATGCGGAAGCGATAAAAATTCTGTATTATACATTTTTCAAGGCCTCAAAACCTCTTTCATTGTTTGCGTTCTTGAGCCACCAGGCACTGTTTTGTGCAAATGACTGGCCGGATCGCATTAAGGAATTTCTGTTAGAACGGTGTCGTGTTAGCGGCCCCTAAGTTAATAACTACTGATCGTTGCGACGGAAGTGAGTCAATCAAAACTAACTTTAGCTGGACAATAACGTTATTCTAGAGCTGCTGTAAAAGCCAAACAATCTCTGTTACTTTAATTTCCTATCACTGTAAAGCTGCTTTGAAACAGTCTATATTTTTAAAAGCACTATATAAATGAAGGTGACTTGACTTGACAGCTGGTCATACAAAAACTATTCCGAAAGCGCTGAATCAAGCACAGCATCTCGTTCCTACTTTTTCAGGGAACAGGGTTACAGTAAAGTCACCCGAGACAATCTTTGAGAATGTGTGCACTGTTTATTACGGTGTTTTTCATTTAAATGTAATAATGTACACTGCAGTCAAATGTTTGGAAGACATTGTAAGATGTGATTTATTCCTGTTATCAATGCTTAATTTTCATCATCGCTTCAGGCTTCAGTGTCACATGATTCTTCATATATCAGTTAAATATGCCGATTTGCTGCTCAAGAAACATTTCTGATTATTATCATTTTGAAAACAGTTGTGCTGCTTCATATTTTGTGTACACTACAGTTGAAAAGTTTGGTGTCAGAAAGATTCTGGTAACACAACTAAAATTAATTTAATATAGTAAACTGAATATAGTTTTGCATCAAAGAAATGATATTGTAATATTGTAATATTGCATCAAAGAAATTATATTGTAATATTGTAATATTGTGAAATATTATTGTAATTTAAAATAACTTTCTATTTTAATACAAAGTTATTTTAAATTACAATAATATTTCACAATATTACTTTTATTATTATTAATATTATTCATATTTATTATTATTATTATTATTACTGATCCTCTGTTTCAGCTGCCAGAGGAGGATGATGAGGTGACAGTGCAGCTCGGGAGTGGCGGCGACTCCTCCGCTGGTGGGGTAGGAAAGAGACTCTTCCTCTTCTCTCACAGCTCTCCATCATCTCCCTCTGCCTGTCTGAAAGAGTGTTTTCCACAGCTGAAAGTCACCATGCTCATTTTCTTGAACAAAAAACTGTTGATGTAAACTTATTTCTTTATTTGTTATTTGCTGTGAAGCTCAATGACAGCAGATCTTTGGTAATTGTAATATTGTTCAGGTTTAGCTACTGGTAGTGAATCAGTATTAAAGCACATTCCACCAGACATTTGTAGCAGTTGCCTTAAGAAACAATTGAAAGAAAGAAACTCCTGAATCTTTTCATATCTTTTTGTCATGTCTTTATTTTGTTGTGCCAAGTTATAGAGAGTAGTATCAATGATTATTGATAAATATCAGTGATAAAATCATTAACAACATCCATCACTAATGATAAGATAAAAATAAAAAGAATAAAACATTTCAATAATTGGTTACATTATTCATTGATTAAATTGTTTGATTAATTAATTAATTGATGTGTTCAGTTTTCTGTATGCATAACTTGCTAACACTACGTATTTAAAAAAAGGTTAAATACACAAATAAAATGTTTAGGTCACAGTTACATCTTTCTCTTAAAACAAAAACAAAAAACAATCAGCAGCTATTTGATGTTATTGAACTCTGAAACCAGAATGAATAACTTTTTTTGCTTTGAATGATCTGAATTAGGCTATATCCGTCTACGGCCATGTCAAATCGTGACTGACTTGAATGTTTAAGTGTATCTTACGTTAAAGATTGTTATTATGCAGAGACTGAACATTTATTATATGGACTCATAAACCCATTCACCATAGTCTTCTGATATTTCCTAATATTTCCTAATTTAATAATATTATTTGTGCAAATAGTAGTCTAAACCCATATTTCAGATCCGAAAGATACAACATAGTTTGCGACATACATGAAATTATGCATGGAAACAGCTCAAGGCCAGATTTTTTTTTTTTGCGATACAACAAAACTTGACAATGCAGTTTTTTAGGAATGACATCATTACGCACACCATTTTATCGATAAAAGGCCAATTAAATGGCTTTAAATTAACAGACTGAAGACAACACATTTCATGACTTCATGAACACAGTAAAAAGAAAAACTAATTCTGGGATTAAATGTTTTAGTTCAGTGTGCAATCACAAAATCCCCACCCTCCACCAGGTTTACTGATTTTAATAACACGTCCTCTATATTGTCAAAACCATCTTTTTGACATCATTCATCTTTCATCCAGCAGGGATGTTCATCTAGCCCTCTTAAAGACCCATGGTGATCGCTGCAGAGTGATAGAAGTCCAAAGATCTGCGCCTTCTGCGTATAAATCCAGGGTCACATGACTGAAGATGACAGACATTTAACATTACTTGCATGCTTTCTGCAATGCTTTTTTTTCATTGTGTTTTCTTTTAGAGAGATACCATGTAAAACCACTGCATCATAATATTTCTAATTTGCTTGGAGATTACTGACAAAACAATGCAAGGGGTGGATCAATTAAAAAAATGCTATGCATATTTTACCTGTGCACATCTTCCATTCTGCACCAGGCAGAGTTGAACCCGACAGTGCAAAAAAATGTGATCGGAAGCTCCTGTGAAGGTGAACATCCTGAAGGAGAAATGGCTTGTTGTATCAATGCCATTCTGTCGAACCTCCACTGTTCCATCCTCAGGGTTGGGACATCTAGAAAAAGAGAAAATTTGTTGTTGTGTAAGGCATTTAATGAAGCCTATAACACTCCCAGTGCTCCAAAAACCAGTAGTCAGTTAACGATGGAACCGTCAAGTCAGTTACTCACTCTCTAATAATCAGATTCCAGCGAATTTGATATTCGCTATCATTAACTGGTGTGGCCCAGCAGTTGTCCAGAACTGTTGCAATCTGACTTCTATCCACTCCTTCCACCTCAACCGCCACGTAAATCTGCTGGTTAACCTGCACTCTCACACCCCCTTCATATGGGCGGGTAAACTGTGCATCATGGTAAGGAATCATGTGGATTTGGTATGAGCCCTGGCCAGGAAGGTCAATGCTTATCACACTGTGGGGCAAAATGTTACATTAACTCTTTCTTCAGTACATACACAATGGGAAAGCAGCAAGGTCATGACCAAGACATGGAAAATAAGCACCAGACACTTAAAATTAAGTACAACTGCATTACAACATTAGGGTTGGGACCAGGGCTCCGAATCGGTTCGAGGAGCGAAAACAAAAACAGGAAGCACAATATTTTAACAGGAACGTAAATGAAAACTAAATCAAGTTTAATCATTTTGAACAGAAACGCTTATTTGAAATTACCATTAACTGGTTAATAATGTTATATTATATTGTTCTGTTAAATATTTTAATTGCCAGTCAACCAAACATGAATTCAAATAGTACGGCCTACGGCGACAACTGCTGTTGATGCATCCAACGTGAGTGAAATGGCTGTTTTTTTTTTCGAGGATATGTCACCAACTGTTAAAGTATAATGGAAATTAATGTCAGGGCCACTCCAGCCGTCTTGTTTCTCATACGCAACACAGCAGCCAAAGCCTTCAAAGCAGAAGCCGGATCCGAGGACCGTTCTTCACGCTGAGAAGGCTTCGGCTCAAAAGAAAAGGTCTTGGCGCCACTGGCGTCAGACCGGTGAGGGCAGCCCCAACCGGGGTGGAACGGTGTACACCTCATTATACGGTGCCCTTTCCATCTCGGTGCCCTCAGGGGACCGTTCTGCCAACCCCGCCACCCTTGGTGCTTTAGGGCACAGCAGTCTCCAGCGAGCTTCCGGCGCAGTGTCAACACGACATTGCGTCGGACTCGCGCCCTCTGAGGGGGGTTCGAAAACAGTCAGTTCGGGTGGTTCCTGCCAGTATGCTTCAGGCCCCCTAATCTGACTGTCTCAATTACACAAGAGGCCAGCCTCGAGGGGCTGGTTCCCTTGGTAGATTTTCTGGCAGCACGGAAGCTACTGCCGAATATATCTCTATGGGCCCTGCAGTTAGTAGTAAGAGGCAGATTTGGTTCTCGTCCTCCAGGTTACAACGGGGTGTTGCTCACGTTAGTGCATCCCGAGCAGGTTCTGGTAATGGAGCAAGAGGTAAAGGCCCTGTTAGCAAACAAAGCTATAGAGCAGGTGTACTCACCCGACATTGCGTCGGTCTTTACAGTCGTTATCTCATTGTTCCAAAAAAGGATGGAGAACTGCATCACATACTAGATCTTCGTCTGTTGAAGTGTTCGGTGCTGGAACTCAAGTCCAAGATGCTGACACTCAAACAGATCGTGACTCAAATCAGATCCGAGGACTGGTTTGTCACGATAGATCTGAAAGACGCATACTTCCATATCTCATTCCTCCCTCAGCACAGGAGGTTCCTGAGGGTTTCTTTCAGGGGCAAAGAACACCAGTATCAGGCACTTCCTTTCGCTCTAGCTCTATCACCCCGCACATTCACGAAGCGCGTAGATGCAGCTCTGGCCCCGCCAGGCTGCAGTGCATACGCATTCTGAATTGCATAGACGATTAGCTGATTCTAGCGGAATCAGAACAGTTAGCGGTTCGGCATCGAGATGTCGTCCTCGCTTATATGCGAAGGTTGGGGTTGAAGCTCACTGCCAAGAAGAGTGTGCTTCTCCAGTACAGAGGACCACTTTACTTGGAGTGGTCTGGGACTCAGTCACGATGCGAGCCGTTCTGTCGCCCGCTCGTGTAGCTGCTATCCTTACTGCCACAAAAGAGCTAAAGCTAGGCCAGGCACACACTGTGAAACAGTTCGAGGACCGGGGATCCCCGGTGCACGAGGACCTCGTGCACCGGGGATGGCCGAGGCAATCTTACCCCAAACATGGATATGTTCCTAAGGTGCCTTCTATTATTCCGAGGCCTATTGTGCTGCAGGTTTCTGTCCTCCCCCGTTATCGGACCAGGAAAAGCTGAACCTTTTGTGCCCAGTGCGAGCACTGGACACTTATGTTCATCGGACTTCTCTGTCGAGAAAATCCAACCTATTGGGCAAATAGATAGTCGAGACTATTCTTCTTGCTTGTGAGTCCTCTGGCCAACCATTTGGTGGTCAGGGCTCATTCCACTAGGAGTATGGCTTCTAAGCTTTATTATCTGGAGTTCTCTCCAAGACGTTTGTGATGCGGCGGGCTGGTCCTCACCGCTCACATTCGTGAGGTTTTACAGCTTGGACCTGGATGCTGCCCCAGGTGCTTTTTACTTAGTTTGCCGACAGTTTTATCATCTGGCATTTTGTAAGTACGGCGTATTGGATATTCTCGTTCCCAAAGCGTCATCGACGCATCGTGAGTTCCCTTGAACGGGAACGTCTCAGGTTACGACTGTAACCCTAGTTCCCTGAGAAGGGAACGAGACGATGCGTCGCCCTGCCATACTTCCTGCATCCCTGCGATCGACTTTGTTTCGGCACTAGAAGCTAACGCGAGTAACGCACCGGATGTGCTTATATCCTTTCCTGGTCATGACGTCACCCGCCCGTGGCGTTCATTCATTCATTCCATTGGACTAGTTGACATACGTGCTTCAGAGGTAATCACGCAAAGGCGTTCCCAAAGCGTCATCGACGCATCGTCTCGTTCCCTTCTCAGGGAACTAGGGTTACAGTCATAACCTGAGACGTTTTTCCTGTTGTAGGGGTCAGGGTTAGGGTTAAGGTTGTTTAATACATTTGGCAAAAACCTTGTATTACAAGTTTGAGGATCCGCTGGAGTTACGAGGAATAGTGACAAGCTATACAGCTATTTAGTATAAAGTTATATTCAAGCTCTGGTATAAAGTATAGGCAAAAAAGTTATAAATTTCCTGTTTCCTCACTTCTCTATTATTATTATTATTATTATTATTATTTATTTATTTAACTTTTTACAATGTGCATCCTTAACCTGTGTGTCCAAAAGGGGGATAGAGAATTTGCATCCAGTTAGCCAGATAGAGTCACCCCTAAACCCCTACTTGTGAATGCAGTAGTTTAGGTGTGCAATAAAATAGTTATTTGTATACGCATCTTCATTAAAGCCTTGTAGGTGGCCATTTGAAAAACCCTACACAAAATCACTGACACTTTATTTTGATTCTAAATATTATCTTGATTATGCAACAGATAAAAACTAAATACTTTTAAGAAAATTCAAAAGACTTTTATAGGTAAAATATTATAAGTATTATAAGAGTGTTATCAAATAAAACATGGCACCAATAGACTATGATGTCTCAACCGTAGGAAGAAGTGGCAGGACTGACACAAACACATAAATTGTTTGTACATAAATTGACACATTGGTGTCTGTCTGATTCTGTTCTGTTTATTTCTTCTGTTTTCAGTATTAGTCACATGTCTTTTGTTTTCCCGCCACTCATCTGTTACCATGCCAACCGTCATCAGTCCATCTTCATCACCTGTGTCTTGTTAATTACCTTCATCTGTCTCACCTGGTTTATGTTCATCAGTGTCTGTATTCAGTTCCCTCTGTTAAGTCAGCCTTGGTCCGTTCTCGTCTATGGTTGGCTGTTGTGTTACCTATCCCATCAGTGTAACATTTTTTGTGACCGACCTGCTATATTTCTGAGTACTTGTTAAATAAACACTTTGGATTTGAACCTTCAGCCTTCCTCGTCATCTTATACTAGCACAAACCCTGACAGAAGAACGGACCACCCCTAAGATGGACGAAGGGGTACAAATAATCATCTTGGCGGAGAGATGCCACCACTTCCTCTCGTTCGTCGAGGGTTTTATCCGTATTGCCATCCACACCACCCTCGACGACGAGAGGTTGTGTACACTGTTTCAGATCGGGGCCACCTTTCACCACCAGATCGACCTCCAAGACAAAACCGGTCTGAACTGGAGGGAAACCGTTATCCGGTGTCTGGAGAGTGTCGATCACTACCTCCCAGCCCCAAGCCTTCACCGCTGGTCCCGTCCAGCACTGAGCCTTCACCACTGGTCCCGTCCAGCACAGAGCCTTCACCGCTGGTCCCGTCCAGCACAGAGCCTTCACCGCTGGTCCCGTCCAGCACAGAGCCTTCACCACTGGTCCCGTCCAGCTCAGAGCCTTCACCGCTGGTCCCGTCCAGCCCAGAGCCTTCACCGCTGGTCCCGTCCAGCCCAGATCCCTCGCCGCTGGCCCCGTCCAGCACAGATCCCTCGCCTCTGGTCCCGTCCAGACCAGATCCCTCGCCGCTGGCCCCGTCCAGCCCGGCGCCGTCCAGCCCAGAGCCCTCGCCAGCCCAGAACCCTCGCCGCTGGCGCAGTCCAGCCCAGAGCCTTCGCTGCTGGACTCGTCCAGTCCAGAGCAAGAGATTGTTCACGTCACGTCAGCCCAACCAAGAATTGTTAACATCCCGTCTGCCCAGCCAGTCCCAATCCCTGAGCCATTCCTAGAGTCCTTTCCGGTCCTAGAGCCTGTCCCTGAGGCTCTTCCTGATACTGTCTCTCTCCCCATAAATTTTTTTTTGGGGGGGCCATAGGCCCTCACCATGGGCGCTCAAGCGCCTGCAAGTCCTGCTCTGCCCTGGCCGCCTGCACGTCCTGCTCTGCCCTGGAGGCTTCCCCGCTCCTGTGAGGCCTGGCCCTGTTCAGCCTTCATTTCTATAGTTTTGTTTAATATTAATGGGATAATGAACACCTCGTGTAATAATCTAAAAATATTGGCTAGTACTGTACAGTAAAAATTAAGCACACTTAATGCACTACTGTTACTCTGATATTTCCCTGTATCACAAGTCAAATAGCTTAACCCCTTAAGTGTCACCGTCCCGCTAGCGGGACGCCTAACTTTAATTCAATATATTACTATTAAATCCTAATTTAATCATGACAAACTATATATCGTTGGAAAGGTCTAAGACTCCTAAATAGATATTTTTGCACTATTTTTTTATTACAAATTATGTAGGAACAGTAATATATGAATTTTTGACAAGAGTGCGCCTCAAAAAATCTACGTCATAACAGGAGTTTCTGACCTTTGTCACAAAAAGTCAACGCACACACTTTTAAAAATTGAAACTTTGGTTTTTAATGCTAAAAGTTCATAATAAAACATAATCTAGTATTTGTCAATAAAAAAATATGAAATAATATTTGAAAAAGTAAAGTAAAAAGTCCTCTAAAAAATATAATATATATTATATATATACATTTTTATTTTTTATCATTATTATAAATTAGGTCAAAATCATAAATTATAAATTAGGTATCATTTAAAAGCTTACGAACTCAGAATTCATCCTGTGAAAACCGTTTTGAAATTGGACGTTGCGTTACCATAGAAACGGTATTTTTGTATTAGGCTCCTCCCCTTTTGGTCATCATCTTTCATAATTTTTTATCAAAAACTTTTCTAATCTTGACAAAACACATATTGTCAGAAAGGTCTGAGTCTCAAGGTTCCATTTTTAGTAACAAAAATGATATTTGGATAGAAATTTATTAATTTGTTATGGCAGAATACATACAATTAGATTCAATGGAATTCAATGGCACCCGGTGGCTATTTTTGGTACAACGCCTAAACAAAATCTCATGGGAACTTCAATTTTTGTGATATCAACTTCAAATTTGGAACACAACTTGGTTAGATATTTAGCTTTCATTTTATAGTAATTTTATACTAAAAAATATTTTGTAAAATATTTATTTTATATAAAAAAAAATATTGATAAAGTATATTTGATTTACTGTAAATTTTAACTTCCATAACTTTTTCATACTTTAATTTTTTGAAGTGCTTTCACTTCAGTAATAATCTGCTGATTGTTTTCTTTAAAACAAGACCAAACTTAGGTCTGTATTCCAAAGCATTCTTGAATTACAACCATTTAAGTTTGTATAGTGCATTTTAATGTCAATTATCAAAAGGGGGATGACAGCTAAGGGGTTAAACATTAAGCATTTATGTAATAAATAACTAGCTGAGATAAAGTTATAATGCTATATTATTATTTACAGCAATTTATTTCATTATTTTAGCTTCATTTACAACTGGAAATGTAACAATTCCAGCCTTACAGAGCAATGGTGCCAACCGTCTGTGGCCCTGCGGCGGTAATAGGCATTTTGGTTGACTGTTGCAGAAAGAATTGCAGGAAATGTATATCACATTACCCAAATCACAGCAATTACAAAACTTTATGTTCAGTTCCTACCTCTGTTCAGCTTGAATGTCCATAGGCATAGAGAGAGTCTGGATCAGAGGGTACGCACAAGAAAATTCAATGTTCATCCATCTCTTTCTTGAAATAACACCCACTGGCAAGTTAGAATGAATGACGTTTTGGTAGATGAAGTGAGTGCTATTGCTCTGTGAGGACATTAACAAATATCAATCTCAAGTCAGTTTACTAATTGTCACAGATGTGTATAGATTAAAATACATCATCAATAGTAGCACTGGTGAGAAAAAGATAATCAACCAAGCATTACCGATATAGTGGTACCACAGATGTGGTCTTTATTGTCAAAATGAAACAGAACTTTGCCACCTTCAACAGTCCCTGTGCAGATGGGATCATTTAGGTGCAGGATCTCAGGAGAAAAATCAGATTCAAAGAGCTGGCAACGGGATAGAGACATGGTCCCAGTGCTGCTGGCACAGACCTCCATGGCATCTAAGCAGAAAGGAGATCCAGTGTCACTTGTTGTATCACTCGTCTTATCTTGCATACCATCTGCAGTTGATTCAAATTATTTACAATATAGTATATCACAATGTAATAACACAGTTGTAACTCCTACCAAATGTTTCAGGAGTAGGTCTTTGTCCTTCCATGCAACCACAGCCATAGCCATCTCTAAAATTGCAAACCTCATTTTCAGTGCAGCCTAAAGTATCACACACTACATGAAAAGAGAGTGAAAGTCAAAATATAATAGCAGATAAGGTAATCAAGTCAGTATGCACAGATCCTAGGCCATGGCTATAAAAGCATGGTCACTAAATAGTACTTTGTTTAGACCCTGCTCCTGGATAGTACTCTTTCCTGCGGAGTTTCTCTTCAATACTAATTAAATACGCTTGAACCAGCTAAGGTTATTAGGATTACTTACAATAAACTTAAAGTGATTGATTGGATTGAAAACCAAAACTGCAGAGTACTGTGCATGTGCAATGACGTAAAATAGCTAACAAGCTGCTCTTCTTGTTGAATAAAGTGTCATAAATTAGTGTCCTGTCATACTTAAATTCTCTTTCCACTAATCGTCTGGGAAGTGGAACAGGACAACATCCCACCAGTCCTCACTTCATACTCTCATCCACAGAAGCTTTATTTGTGGTGCGGGAAGGGACACTTTTACTGCTTGATAAATACAAGTAGCATGGCTCAATCTTAATGTGCTCGCTGTCACCTAATTAGGACCCGGAATAGAATATTAAGCCTGCTTTTTAAAAAAAAGAAAATGAAGACAATGAGTATGCAACAACAGCGGGAAACTCTGTATATTCGTGGAGTGTGCGCATGTCAAAACATTAATTCTGATTAGAAGCTTGTATAAACGTGCACTTCAACCCGATCACTTTATTTAGAGTTTGTAAACACTATGTTTGGATTCACAATTTTGAATGAATTCATTCAGATTGAACCAAAAAGGGTCCATGTAAAATAACCTAATGTCAGATCATATTGTAATGAAATGTCGATTAACATGCCAGAAATTATGACCCGCACAAAAATCTAGGGCCTGTTGAATAAATGTTGCATAATCACAAATAGGGCATAGAAATGTGCATATGGACTATCCCCTCTTCTACTTTTATTTCAGGGCTTCCCATTATTAATTCTGTTGAGCACTATAATTCTGCACTGTCTGCACTATTTTACGAATTTGCATCTTTGAGAGAGCGGGTTGTTACATTTCTGAAACCCTGTCCATGGGATACTGCTGAGTTAAGTCTAATGAAAGAGACTAACTCAATTTCTGGTTCATTCCTCTGTTGATCAGTGCAATAACGTTTTTAACCATTTCATTGGTAAGATTGAGGACATATATAATTATTTAACCCCCTTTAATCCCCTTAATCCCTGAGCTAGTTGATATTCAGTCTTTAAACCCTCCGATAACTACTTTTTCAAATTTTTAAAATGTTGGCATTGACTTTATTATAAGAACAGTTAAGTCCATGAACTCAACTAACAGTATTTTAGATCCACTCCCCTCTTCTGTTAAGAATTTTATCTCATCAATCAGTTCTCATATTGCTTTAATTGTGAATTCATCATTGCCATTAAACCAGTCCTTAAGATGCCTAGATGTCATGTTTATGATACTTCTTAACTATAGGCCTATTTTTATCCTCCCATTTCTGGCAATGGTCCTTGAGTGTTCTGTGGCTACTCAGTTACATAGTCTATTTGAACCCTTACAACCAGGTTTCAGAAAAGGGCATAGTTCTTAGACAGCCTTGGTGAGGGTCATAAACTATCTCCTTACTGCAGCTGATACTGGTTAATGCAGTATCTTGGTCTTCTTAGACCTCAGTACTGCCTTTGACACCATATGCCATTCTGTCTCGTTGGCTAGACTGCACAGCTGGCTGGGTCTCTCTGGAATGGTATTTAATTGGTTTAGATCTTACTCAACTAATCGTGCCCAGTTTGTTAGTCTGGGTAATTATAAATCTGATACTGTGCAAGTTTTACAGGGAGTTCCTCAGGGTTCGGTATTCGGCCCAACTCTATTTAGCATATGATTCCACTTGGGCTCATTATTAGGAAGGATGACCTTGGGTATCACTGCTATGCTGATGATACTCAAATTACATCACCACTAGCCCTGATGTCAGCAGCACGTTTGCTGCTTTGAGTAATTCTCTAGAAGAAATTAGAATTTGGATGCAGCATCATTTCCTGAAACTGAACTGCTCTAAAACTGAGCTTATGCTGATAGGTACAATGACAACTACTCGGCTGTCAATTCCAACATGGTACTTCCCACTTCACAGGTACGAAATCTTGGTGTCATCTTTGATTCTCAGCCATGCACATATAAAACAAATTGCAACAATCGCCTTCAATCATCTCAGAAATATTGCCAGACTCCAACCATTTCTCTCTTTTGCTGCTTGTGTAGTCAGCCACACTACTTCACGCAAACATTACACCGGTACTCTCACAGTTGCACTGGCTTCCCTCTCATGCTAGAATTTATTTAAAAATTCTCATTTTAACATAAAAAGCATTACATGGAATGGTACCAGTGTATCTGTGATCTCATTTGTCCATACTCTCCACTCTCCGTTCTGGTAACACTCTTTCTCTTCATCAGCCTTCATAGAGAAAGAGTGACACCGTAATAATCTAAAAAAACAATCAAACCGTCTCTATTGACTTTGTATTGCGTGAAGCGGCCTCCTTGTCATTTCTGACTTATAACAAAAAACAGAACAATGTCTGAAAGTTGATTTGTGACAGGGTGTACAGCAAACAAGCTAAAAAAAAAACAGAACTAAGTTTTTATAAGCTGTCAACCCCAAAAAACTACCTTTAAGGACACAAAAGTGGATACAAGCAATTGAGACAAAGAGTCATTTTACTCTGAGAACTACGCCCACTAGAGGGGAACGTAATCGGCGACGACCCCAAAAAACGAGCGTTTAAGGAGACAAAAATGGACACAGGCATACATGAAGCATCAGCTGGAAGAAGCTGAAGCTGACACTCAGTATGTCAAATATCCAAATGTCAGTTTTATATTTTATATATCTGTAAGCTAAGCTATCCCTGTCGCCGATTACGTTCCCCTCTAGTGGGCGTAGTTCTCAGAGTAAAATGACTCTTTGTCTCAATTGCTTGTATCCACTTTTGTGTCCTTAAAGGTAGTTTTTTGGGGTTGACAGCTTATAAAAACTTAGTTCTGGGTTTTTTAGCTTGTTTGCTGTACACCTTGTCATATAGCAGCTTTTTAGACATTGTTTTGTTTTTTGTTATAAGTCAGAAATGATAAGGAGGCAGCTTTACACAATAGAAAAAGTCAATGGAGACAGTTCATCAAACATGACAAATTGGGCCTCAGGTCAGGAAGCAGACTGTAAGGCTCCAGCTTGTAATGACTCTCCCTGCCTCTAGTTGGCGCTGACCTGTAATAACTCTCCCAGCCACTAGGTGGTCCCAGCTTCTGTAAAATGCTTAGTTGCCACTCATTAGTATTTGATTTCATCCACCTGTGGGGGTCATTAGCTAGTTTGTGTTGGCCTATTTAAGCATGCCTCTTTCTTTCAGTTGTGTTCAGTCTTGAGCCTACTATGCCTGTATTTTCCTGGCCAAGAAAGCTAAGTCAGTTGTATTTTTTGGATTTGCCTTTTGCTCATCTTTTGTTTATTTGATTTGTTCTCTGGAAGCTCGGCTTCCTTTTTGTTGTACTTTCAAAACTTGGACTCTTCAGTAAAGATACCTTTTGTTCATTTATCTAAGTCTGCAAGTTATTCTTCTGCCCTTGGGTCCATCTGCTGTTTGTCATCCACAATAGCTCAGTGGTAAAGAAGCCGTTTAGTTGACCTGAAGACCCGAGTTCAATCCCAGCATCAGACACCCATCACACAGACAGACTGGCTAATCCGACCGTCTGCTAGCTGTCTCATGTCACTGAGGTCAGATAAATCCCATCACAAAGAGACTCTTTCACCTTAATATCATCATGTAGAGACTGTGTCTCTTCCCCGAATTAGGAAATACAAAAAACTCCCAAACCCATTTAAGGTTAAAAATGTAATTGATGTTCAACAAATAAAAATAGATATAATACAGATGAACAAATGATAAAGCATGGGTTGCTGAATATTCAGTCCCTTACTTCAAAAGCATTTATTGTTGCTTGATGATATGATCACAGATTATAACCTAGATGTGTTTGACAGAAACCTGGCTAAAACCATTACATTACTTTGAATGAGTCAGCCCCCCAAGATTACTGTTATAAAAACAGGCCCCGTCTGAAAGGAAAAGGGGGTGGTGTTGCTGTAATCTATAGTAATATCTTCAGAATTACTAAGAGGTCTAGTTTCAAATATAATTATTGTGAAGTGTTGACATTGGTTCTAGCTACTGTATACAGGCCACCAGGGCACCATACAGACTTTATCAAAGAATTTGGTTAGTACTGGCTGTAGATAAAATCATAATTTTTGGTGATTTTAATATACATGTAGATAACGAAGTTCATTCTGAACTCTATTGGAGTTACACAACGTGTCAGGACCCACTCATTGTCGTAATCATACTTTGGATATAATATTGTCACATGAAAATGGAAGCTTTAGCTTAAGTTCTGTCAGGAAGACTCAATCAGCGCGTCATGTATTACCTCATCCCTATCCAATCAGGTGTTAACAGTCACAGTATAAAAGATTGGTACTTACACTTGTCTGAGTTCGCAGATGCTGATGCTGCCATTCATGCTCTCGTTCAGTCGCCAGCCAACATGTTTCAGGACACGCATATTGTTTACTATTATTGAGTTCCGACGATGGATATGTCCCGCCGTATCTCCTGCTACACGTCGAGGTTCCCGCGTTCAGTGCCGCATCTCCCCGTAGGCACAGTGGTCTTCGGAGAGTTTTTTTTTTTATCAGCCAAGGCCTCTCATGAGAAGTTCTGCTCCTCTAGGCCTAAAACACCCCGGGTCACCAATCAGTTTCCATTTCACGTCATCAAAAGCCTCAACAGCGTCAGCTCAGACAGGATAATCCGGCAGGAAGAGAACTATATCATCCTCAACAACTTGTCCAGGAAAAGAACCTCGCTGTCTGCACGGGTATCCCGCAGATCACCGATCCACCGTCATGAATCAACAACTCTGCAAGTCACGAGAGGCAATCTTCTCTCGCTGGTTCAAGTTCAAGCTCCACTTCCAAGGCTTTCAAGTCGGTTTTTCAAGTTTTGGTAGGCGCTTCCATCAGCCACTGTTAATATGTCCCCTCTTTCACGATTAAACTTCATCCAGGTAAGTATTTCTCCGTTGCTTCCTGCACCAGCGGCAGAGTTCAAATTGGAGTCCACGGTGACGTGGCGTACGTGTTCATAATTACTACTGTTTTGCAGACTGCAACGGGGCCGGTTAGCTCGCCTTAAAGGGGAAATGTCATAGCAAGTGTAAGCAAGTTTCGCGTCACCGATATTCCACAGTACTAATAATCTAATAATATCAGCATTTTCGATACCACGCTCTCGTGAGCAGTTTGCAAATACCCACTAACAACTGAGTAACTGATTTAAAATAAATAAATATATAAATAAACCTGAGTTAAGGAGAGCAAGTTGTTCATTTGGCTGTTATGCATACTGTAGTGGATATCTCTACAATGGCAAGTTAATTACGTATTTACATAAGTGTTGTAATTTCACAAACAACTATTTTCAACATATTTAGGCCTACTTTAAATTCATATTTTAAGTCCCTTAATGAAAATTAGATCTACAATATTGGAAATGTGTACAATCGCTGTAATATTCAACCTTTCCTGGTGACTACTTAATCCACTGATATGTGTGATAGAAATATTTTATGTGATCGGTATTTCCACATTAAAGGGGTCATGAACTAGCTTTTTAAAAAATGTTATATTGTTGTCTGAGGTCAACTTATGACGTTCGCTTGGTTTTTACATTCAAAAACATCAAAATGAATAAGTAATAGGCTATTTTCTACCCTAGTTTGAGCCTTGCTCTAAAACGCTCGGTTTTTATGGGCGTCTCGCATTGAAGACTTGGAAGTAAACGCCCACTGCTGTGAGTGGATAACAGTTTTGCATATTATAAGGAGTTTCAACTCACTCGTCAGTAACGATTAGACTGATACACATGTACACATAATTATTAGATATCAAACGATCTGTAACAATGCAATACTAGCCTATCAGATTATTATTATTTTTTAAATAAAAATTTTACTCACATAAGTGTGTTGCACCATTCCTGTCGGATCCAATATAGAAGGCACATTACCGTTTTCTAATCTTAAACGGTCTGCAAATCCAATCTCGACCTGTGTCTTGTTTACAAAACAATCCTCAGTGAAATGAAGCGAACAAATGGACAATGTTTTACCCACATCAGCTGGAACGTCATTAAAAATAAAGTTTAACCAAGCATTCCTTGGTTATTCCATTCCTTGGAATCCAGAGGAAGCTTATGCAGCAACTGTCTTCTTCCACAACCAGGCACTGCACAATATTTTGTAAATGTCATGTTTATTGCTCGGTAGCTCGATCCGGTTTGTCATCACGAGGTAGGCCCATGTTATTTAGCTATGCGTGTAATGCGCGAATCGGTGGGCGGGGCTAAAGTAGCCGTGTTGAAGTAGGCGTTGATCTTCTTCTGCTGGGGTGGTGTTTTATCCTCTTTGGCGTTATAGTTCCCCACTTTGAGGATATTCTTATAATATGATGACCTCTTAGATGTCAAAAGATGTGAAAATTTGATTTCTCAGTTCATCACCCCTTTAAGAAAAATGCAGACTAAGGATGCTCCTGTCAAAGGCCACACATCCTTAGCAAAAACTGTTAATAGAACTAACAGTCATATTAGTTTTATCAAGTCAAACCAATCAACAGAACTAGTCAGTGAAGGCGACTCGAGTGGCATCGTCTTTGCTCAACTGTATGATTTACATGTTCATGTATCTTTCTATTCAAGAGTCTCAACTGTTGTTGTGGCCAGCGATGAATGGGGCTATTTCTGCAAAGAGCAACTTGGGAGCCATGTCAGGCATATGCTCAGCATCTGAAAAAAGGATTCTACGCTCAAAAGACAACAGATCAAGTATCATTTAGGTAATGATAGTAGCTTCTTGACAGGACGCCGTCACCTTACTTCAGGTAAGTACCGTATTAAGAAGTCAGATTTAGTCGGTTTAAGAATTTATAAAAAAAATAAAAAATAAATAAATAAAAAATAAAAAATAAAAACACACACTAAACAAAGGGTGCATGTCCAATCTCAGATTCGGTTATCTAGATCAGTAAAGGCTAGATGAATCTTTTAAGCTTACTCAAGGTTCGTTTCGTCCGCTCTTCACAAAATCATCCTATAGCGGTCGTTAGCGTCCTTAGGGTTTTGACGTGGTCGCAAATATATTATATCGTCGTGCTAACAAAGCATGGTTGTCATCAAGGCAGATCTTATCGTTAGGCGATCATGCCATTCCTGAGACGTTAATTCGGCTATCAGTCGTCTTCAATTTCATAATTAAGGTTGTGCTTATTCCTGCCAATGCAAAGCCATAGCTACGCGCTTTCATTCTTTGTTACAGGCTTTCAGACGGCTTTTGCCGTTCAGCAACCCGGATTCAGCAACCCTTTTCAGATTCCTGTTTTCATATCCTGATCACGGCCGATTGTTCCTTCCTCGTCTACAATTACGAAATCGTAATTCAATATTTCTTCCATTCATAGTTTGCTCGCAGGCATTCAAATTCACGCAAGTATTTTAATACTAATTATCCAAGTCTGTTCACCATACCTTCTCTTTGTTTGCTACTTAAGGCATAGCCAAGACCTGTAGTAAACCTCCGATAAACGCCTGCCAATCACATTGTATCACAATGATAAAAATGCGTATAATTGTGCCCTTTTCGCAGGATATGTGGTGGGTCTCCGGTGTGTATGTGGGGTTTGGCTCGGAATGCCCACAGATAATTTTGAATAGCATGTTGGAATGGTCATTCCGAAGGTGATTAAGCATATCGTTTTGTCTATCCCTTTGGATGTGGCAGGGCTGCTACTGCCGGCACAGTGGTCGGAGTTTTAACAGCTCGTTTTGCAGCTTTGATTACCTCTCACCAACAATTTTAAATTTTTCGCTTCGTTCAACCGGGATCATTCAAGATGGAGAGATTCAAGAAGTGTCAACATATAGACAACATTCTGGATGGTCGTTGATGAATTATGTAGCTCATCGTAGCTATCTCTAGTCACTAATTAGCTTATTCTGTCTCGATTTTCTTTAAATCATGTCCCGTGGGCAGGATTCATGTAAATTTAGGTTGTGATGCACTAACACAGGAGGAATTTCGTTAGCTCCTCTCAGCGCTGTTGTAGTCTTTAAAAAGCAATTCTTAAATTAATTTCTCCCATTGCTTGAACTTTGAGTGTTGTAACCTTGAAGATGTTGGCTGTGCTTATGCGGCAACATCATTTCACACTAAGTAAGTTAGAAAAGCAAAATCCATCCAACTTCCTTTTTATTACTTCCTGTCCGCAATGGTCTCTTTTCTATTGGTATTCAGATTGTAGCTGTCTGTTACAACGTCATGGCTCATGCATCCAGGGGATTCACTCCAGGAGCTAAATACTCCGATTTCCCCATGGTCTTTTCTGTTTGCGTTTCTCACCTAATTTCTTTACTCCCTTTCTTAAGAACTCTAAGAATGACTCTCAAGGCTCTGTTTCACTTATCAATTTATTAATTAGTCATAAATTCTGTCCCTTCTCATCTTTGATTAATTTCTTTAAATTTCCCTCCATTTATCCTAACTAACGTAGCACTCCTCTCTAAGCCTAGTTCAGGACTCATCAGTTTCTGCCCTCAAAGCTGGTGTTTACCCCCTCCCTTTATACCGGTCATTCGTTCCGGATCGGGGCAGCCACCACAGCAGCCGAACGAGGAGTGTCTACATCAGCTATCAAAATAATGGGAAGATGGTCTTCCTCAGCTTTTGAATCCTACATAAGAACTGATTCAAAAATTATCATTGAAGCCCAGCAAGCTCTCCATTAATAATCCAGGTAAATCCTCTCGCAACTACTGGTGGTGGTGGTACTACGTTATCCACTTGAGCGCAGTTCAATTTGCACTATCTGATAAAGCCCCTCTGTACTCGTCTCCGTGTTTGTGTTTTGTCCCGCGGTGTCTCCGCTCGTCTTCTGTCTTTATGTGATCCTCCTCGGCCACTAGTTTAGCCGTGGTCTGTGCAGGCTATCATAGCTTTGTTCTTACGGTCCATTGCGGCCTGGTCCGTCTGGTCTAGTGGCCTTGTTTCGTGAATATTGTCTTTCATGTGGCATTAGCGGTCGGTGTGGCTCCTAAGCGGTCTTGTCTCTGTGGTCTCCCATGGCCGTGTGGCCTATCGTGGCCTTTTCCTCTAAGGTCCATCGTGGCCTAGTGACCTCTAGGGGTCTTGGTTTTATGTGGCTCCATGGCCGTGTCTATGATTAGCTCGTTACGTGTGGCATATTGAAGCCTGTCCTACATGTGGCCATCCGTGGTCTGTGGTCCATCGCGACCTTCTGTGTGGCTTAGCAGCTCTGTCTTATAGGTTGTCTTCATGTGGCATTAGCGGCCGGTGTGGCTCCTAAGCGGTCTCGTCTCTGTGGTCTCCCATGGCCGTGTGGCCTACCGTGGCCTTGTCCTCCAAGGTCCATCGTGGCCTAGTGACCTCTAGGGGTCTTGGTTTTATGTGGCTTTATGGCCGTGTCTATGATTAGCTCGTTATGTGTGGCATATTGAAGCCTGTCCTACATGTGGCCGTCTGTGGTCCATCGCGACCTTCTGTGTGGCTTAGCAGCTCTGTCTTATAGGTTTGTCTTCATGTGGCATTAGCGGCCGGTGTGGCTCCTAAGCGGTCTCGTCTCTGTGGTCTCCCATGGCCGTGTGGCCTACCATGGCCTTTTTCTATATGTGGCTATCAGGGCCTGCGGTCAAGCTGACCTCGTGTTTATGTGGTCTATCATGGCCTGTGGTCAAGCTGACCTTGTGTTTATGTGGTCTATCATGGCCTGCGGTCAAGCTGACCCTGCGTTTATGTGGTCTATCACGGCCTGTGGTCATGCTGACCTTGTGTTTATGTGGTCTATCATGGCCTGTGGTCAAGCTGACCTTGTGTTTATGTGGTCTATCATGGCCTGTGGTCAAGCTGACCTCGTGTTTATGTGGTCTATCATGGCCTGCGGTCAAGCTGACCTTGTGTTTATGTGGTCTATCATGACCTGTGGTCAAGCTGACCTCGTGTTATGTGGTCTATCATGGCCTGTGGTCAAGCTGACCTTGTGTTTATGTGGTCTATCATGGCCTGTGGTCAAGCTGACCTTGTGTTTATGTGGTCTATCATCGCCTGTGGTCAAGCTGACCTCGTGTTTATGTGGTCTATCATGGCCTGCGGTCAAGCTGACCTTGTGTTTATGTGGCCTATCATGGCCCGTGGTCAGGCTGACCTTGTGTTTATGTGGTCTATCATGGCCTGAGGTCAAGCTGACCTCGTGTTTGTGGTCTAGCATGATGGTCCATTGGGCCCGGTTCTATATAAATAAATGTATAAATTAATTTCGTAAATGAACATTTATCTTATTTGTATTCTTCTTTCTCGTTTCAGGAACCGCAGGACCCACGACTGGTGGGTATATTTATTTACAGTTCTTTAGGGGTGGGCTCCGTCCTTGTGGAATTATTTTTCCACTTCTCTTTGGGGGTCGGCTGCGCCCCGCCTTCATCTCAGGCGGGACATGCAGATTCGGCTAACCTCGCTTTGCTCGCTAAGGACGGGGCCTACGCCAAAGAACTCATAAATTTATGCTTGCTGAGCTGTCAATAAATGTATACAGCTTTTCAATTTATCTCCCAAGTCTTTCTGGTAGAAATGGAAGCTTTAGCTTAAGTTCTGTCAGGAAGACTCAATCAGCGCGTCATGTATTACCTCATCCCTATCCAATCAGGTGTTAACAGTCACAGTATAAAAGATTGGTACTTACACTTGTCTGAGTTCGCAGATGCTGACGCTGCCATTCACCTCCATCCTCCCCAACCACCACCAAGATGGTACCTTCCCCTCCATCCTCCCCATCACCACCACCAGGATGGTCCCTTCCTTACCTCCAGGGGGTCGGCTGCGCCCTCGCCTTCATCTCAGGCGGGACATGCAGATTCGGCTAACCTCGCTTTGCTCGCTAAGGACGGGGCCTACGCCAAAGAACTCATAAATTTATGCTTGCTGAGCTGTCAATAAATGTATACAGCTTTTCAATTTATCTCCCAAGTCTTTGTGGTAGAACTATGTTGATGCCGTTGAAATTCTGCAGCAGAGCGATGACATCTCAGATCATTATCTAATCTTGTGTATACTACATTTAGCCAAGGTTGTAAAGCCGACTTACAAATATGATAGAACTATCACTTCTGCCACTAAAGATTGCTTTATTAATAATATTCCTGATTATTTTCATCTTCTCAGCATCCCAGATAGCTTAGATGAACTCGATATTGCAACAGAAAATTTTGAATCTCTCTTTTCCAGCACTTTAGACACAGCTGCTTCTTTGCGCTTAAAGAAGAATAAAGAAAATAGTCCAACGCCGTAGTACAATGAGCACACTAGGGCCCCAAAGAGATCTGCTTATTTTTCGACTCTCTTAGAAGAAAACAAACACAACCCTAGGTATTTATTTGAAACAGTGGATAAATTAACAAGAAATAAAGCTTCTACTTCTGAATTTTCTACTTCTGAAAGAGCATAGCAATAATGACTTTATGAACTTCTTTACTTACAAGATTGATAATATTAGAGAGAAAATTATAACTATGCAACCGTCTACTACAGTATCGCATCAGGCAGTGCATTGTTGTCACGATCCACACACGACGATCCACACACAAGGGTAAGTTCCAAAAGCAGTAGTTTTATTAGGGATAATCCAAAATCGTAAACCAGTCCAAAGCAAGGGTCAAAATCCAAAAGGCAATCCAACATGAACAGGAACAAAACAAGAAGCAAGGAAACTGGATGACAGAAGTGCCGTGATACATACAAGGACTCCGTGACACATACTGAAACAGACAGGGTTATATACACAGGGAATCGACAATGATAATGGGGAATTGGCTGAGTGCAATGATCAGTGATAAGGAACAGCTGAGTGCAATGATGAGACAAAGGATCGTGGGAAATGTAGTTCATAAGTGAAGGACACAGTGGGAAAGGAGGACATCTAGTGGACATCAGGGGAACACAAACCCAACACTGTGACATAATCCCCCCTCTACGGAGCGGCTACCAGACGCTCCACGACAACAACAAAAAACACAGAAAACAAAACACAATACAAGAGGTTCAGGAGGGAGGTGGAACGGTGGAGGATCAGGGGGAGGGAAGGTGGGCCAGGTCCATGAAGGGAGACAGGAACAAGGGGTGAGGGTTTAACCGGGGACCATTGTAAAACAAAAAATCTATCGGGCATCCAGGGGGAAACACAAAGGCGAGACGCAAAGTCCATCGGGCGGCCAGGGCGAAGAAGACCCCTCGGGCGGCCAGGGCGGTGAGGATCCCTCGGGCGGCTAGGGCGGTGACGACCCCTCGGGGGGCCAGGGCGGGAAGACCCCTCGGGTGACCAGGGCGGCGAAGACCCCTCGGGCGGCCAGGGCGGCGAAGACGACCCATCGGGCGGCCAGGGCGAAGCAGACGACCCATCGGGCGGCCAGGGCGAAGCAGACGACCCATCGGGCGGCCAGGGCGAAGCAGACTCTGGAACAGCAGGCTCTGGAACAGCAGACACTGGCTCTGGAACAGACGGCACCGGCTCTGGCTCTAGAACAGCCACTGGCTCCAGCTCTGGAACAGACACTGGCTCAGGAACAGGCATTAGCTCAGGAACAGACACAGGCTCAGGAACAGACACAAAAACTGTAACAGCCACAAGAACAGACACCAACACAGAAACAAAAACTGGCTCTGGAACGGGCACTGGCTCTGGAACAGACATTGGCTCCGGCTCTGGAACAGGCATTGGCTCCGGCTCTGGAACAGGCATTGGCTCCGGCTCTGGAACAGGCATTGGCTCCGGCTCTGGAACAGGCATTGGCTCCGGCTCTGGAACAGGCATTGGCTCCGGCTCTGGAACAGGCATTGGCTCCGGCTCTGGAACAGGCATTGGCTCTGCCTCCGGCTCTGGAACAGGCATTGGCTCTGCCTCCGGCTCTGGAACAGCAGACACTGGCTCCGACTCTGGAACAGGAGACACGGGTATGTCCAGGATCCGAGCCAGACGCTCCAGATAGTCCAGGTCCAGGAAGGCAGACGGCACTGGCCCTGCCTCTGGCTCTGGAACGGGTACTGGCTCTGCCTCCGGCTCTGGAACGGGCACTGGCTCTGCCTCCGGCTATGGAACAGGCATTGGCTCTGCCTCCGGCTCTGGAACAGGCATTGGCTCTGCCTCCGGCTCTGGAACAGGCATTGGCTCTGCCTCCGGCTCTGGAACAGGCATTGGCTCTGCCTCCGGCTCTGGAACAGGCATTGGCTCTGCCTCCGGCTCTGGAACAGGCATTGGCTCTGCCTCCGGCTCTGGAACAGGCATTGGCTCTGCCTCCGGCTCTGGAACAGGCATTGGCTCTGCCTCCGGCTCTGGAACAGGCATTGGCTCTGCCTCCGGCTCTGGAACAGGCATTGGCTCTGCCTCCGGCTCTGGAACGGGCACTGGCTCTGCCTCCGGCTCTGGAACAGCAGACACTGGCTCCGGCTCTGGGACAGGAGACACTGGCTCCGGTTCTGGGACAGGAGACACGGGCATGTCCAGGATCCGAGCCAGACGCTCCAGATAGTCCAGGTCCATGAAGGCAGACGGAACGTGAACTGTCTCTGACTGGGCAGACGTGACGTGAACAGTCTCTCGCTGGGCAGACGTGAAGTGAACAGTCTCTCGCTGGGCAGACAGTGACGTGAACAGTCTCTCGCTGGGCAGACGCGACGTGAACAGTCTCTCGCTGCGCAGACGCGACGTGAACAGTCTCTCGCTGGGCAGACGGGCTGTGTCTCCTTCTCCTTCTCCGGACCACCGGACTCAGGACCACCGGAACCGGGATCACCGGAACGGGGATCATCTCCCGACTACATCCTCCACTGTGACCTCCACGGGACCCGCGAAACTTGACCAACCGGGTCCCCTTAAAAAACTCCCTTCTCTCCCGCTCGGTGGCTGGGGAAGAGATATTAAAAAACATACCGCTGGATCTGAGTTGACGGAGTCCTTCTGTCACGATCCACACACGGGGAAACAAGGGTAAGTTCCAAAAGCAGTAGTTTTATTAGGGATAATCCAAAATCGTAAACCAGTCCAAAGCAAGAGTCAAAATCCAAAAGGCAATCCAACATGAACAGGAACAAAACAAGAAGCAAGGAAACTGGATGACAGAAGTAGCGTGATACATACAAGGACTCCGTGACACATACTGAAACAGACAGGGTTATATACACAGGGAATCGACAATGATAATGGGGAATTGGCTGAGTGCAATGATCAGTGATAAGGAACAGCTGAGTGCAATGATGAGACAAAGGATCGTAGGAAATGTAGTTCATAAGTGAAGGACACCGTGGGAAAGGAGGACATCTAGTGGACATCAGGGGAACACAAACCCAACACTGTGACAATTGTAGTATCCCTGAGGAAAAATTCCATTCATTCGTTGCAATATGAGAGGAAGAATTGTCTAAACTCGTTAAATCATCTAAATCAACATGTATGTTAGACCCTATACCGACTACGCTACTGAAAGAGATGCTTCCAGAGGTCATAGATTCTCTTCTTAATATCATTAATTCATCTCTGTCACTAGGATATGTACCGAAAACTTTTAAGCTGGCTATTATTAAACCTCTTATTTTAAAAAACAAACAAATTGATCCTAGAAAATTAGTCAGTTACAGGCCAATCTCAAATCTACACTTTCTGTCAAAGATACTAGAAAAGGCAGTATCCTCACAACTATGTTCCTATTTAGAAAGAAATGGAATCTGCAAGGATTTCTAGTCAGGATTTAGACAGTCCCATAGTACTGAGACTGCTCTCATTAGAGTTACAAATGATTTGCTCTTATCATCCGATCGTGGTTGTATCTCTCTATTAGTGCTACTCGATTTTAGTACTGCATTTGATACCATTGACCACAACATTCTTTTAAATAAACTCGAAAATTATGTTGGCATTAGTGGCATTGTATTAGCATGGTTGAAATCATACTTATCTGACCGTTATCAGTTTGTAGCAGTAAATGGAGAAATGTCTAATCGATCACAAGTTCAGTATGGAGTACCACAAGGCTCAGTACTAGGACCATTGCTGTGCACTCTGTACATGCTACCCTTGGGAGATATCATTAGGAAGAATGGGAGTATTTTTCACTGTTATGCCAATGATACTCAGCTCTATTTCCCTTTCGAGGGAACTCGCGATGCGTCGATGACGCTTTGGGAACGCCTTTGCATGATTACCTCTGAAGCACGTATGTCAACTAGTCCAATGGAATGAATGAATGAACGCCACGGGCGGGTGACGTCATGACCAGGAAAGGATATAAGCACATCCGGTGCGTTACTCGCGTTAGCTTAAACAATTGCACAAACTCTGTGTTCTCCTTGCTCGAGTTATTTAACGAGTAGGGACACACAAGAGCTTTGTGTGATGTGTTGGGAGTGGAGCATGCGGTATCAGCCTTGGCTGATTGCCAACATTGTGAGAAGCTTTCGCTTCGCTCCCGCCTGTCACTTTTTGAGGGAAGTGGCCAGGCTCGCGATTCTCAGGGTGGAGGACCCGCGTTTGCCGAGGCAGCGCGGAGAATGCATTCCTGTGGATCGCAAATAGGATCTCTTTACGGGGTTGGAGACGGGTCTGCGGATCTTATCTCCTCCCTTTCCACGAGGGATCCATTGCTCTCTCTCCGGTCTCAGAAGCCCGCGCTGTGGTCTCTTCAGCCCGGGGAGAGAGGTCAATGCTTCAGTGCTCTACCTCCGAGCGAGGAGGTAGATGTGCTGGGCATTGAAAGTAACAAAGCACAATACATGGGGAAAGTGGATTTGCCATCTCTTTCCCCAGCGTATGAGAAATATATATGCACATATCCCCTTAAAAATCCGATATTATTGCGCAATATTTTCTCGATATACGAAAACGAAAAAAGTAAAAGCTAAACATATCACATATTTTTGGAAAGCTGAGACTCTTGTGATTCGAACGATGTAAACCATTTTAATATACACTAAACACAGCGGGTACAATCTGTCTCTTTATCAGACCACCAAACATGTAAAAACCGTAAGAAACTTACCTATAAAGCTTTCTGTTAGTCCACTGATCCATTACATTCCAACAAAAATGGTTTGGTTACACTGTAAAGGGTCCATACAATCCAATTCAATGAAGTATTTTGTCCATAACACATTTATATATCAATAAGCATCCACGGAATGTAGTCGTAGCCTTTCAAGTTAGCCAACAGAGCTATCACAACTTCGACCCATTCTATGTTCTAGCTTCACATGAGATGTAAACATTAAGAAAAAGTGATGTCAAAATGGCCGTTGACCCCTGAACTTTTGATGGACAGGTCATTTTAGCCAATCGATTCATGCTAGAGGCTGATAGAGGTGTCCCTTTGTATCAATAGCCAAGGAGCGCCCAGTCCGGCTCTGGGGTGCGCCAATAAAGAAGAATGGCACCTCCCTCTCTTTGAGTGACAGTAAATCAAACCAGTTGTAATAGAGTATGGAAATGACTGTATTTTCTGATAGCCAATGAATTTCTGTAAAGATTGATATGCCGCTTTAGTGGGATGATTCATCTGGTCATGCGTGAAGTCCGTGCGCAAAGTAGCAGTGATCCATGCGCCCGTGCGCAAAGACAGCATTGATAGAGTGAAAAAAGGTAACGTGTAAAATGGCAAAGAGAACTATAAAAACACACTTCTTACTTGAAGAAGTTATTGAACAGTGTACTCGCCGTGACAGTGATGAGTCGGAAGATGACATTTCTGACGAAGAGAGCGATGTTTCATCCATTGACTCGGTAGCAGATGACATGTTTTGGATGTTGGACACGTCACTCTCTTTCTCGACAAGTAAGATTTATTATATTATGCTACGTATTTGACTATATACTGATGTATGCGTTTGTTTTGAGGTGTACTTGTCAGGTTATGTCGTGTGTTTGGTGTGTTATGCCGAGTGTATGTGTTTTGTTTTGATGTGCAACGTTAGCCTACCTGCTAACTTCTGTAGCCTAGTGTGCGCTCGTGCAGGAATGTTTGTTTATGTTTGTGTTTCTGTTTATATGCTTGTGAATACAGAAACAATGTTAATGTTTTGTAAATTAGTTATTTATTTGTTTTTTTTTTATATCACAGACCATCATCTGAAAATCATGTCGTTTTTATGTCCAAACAGGTACATCATGGGTGGAGTGGAGTGGATCTCATGCCCTAATAAGTTACTACAAAGTCATCCACAAGACCCAGAAGTGGTATAAGGCACTTTTTAAAATCTTTTTATTTTTTTATCTTTATTATTTTTCTTGGATTCTGAAAAATATAATTTGTAAATAGTTTGAAATACATACACATACGTGTGTTTGTGTATGTATATATATATTTATGTTCATTTTGTTATATATATATATATATATATATATATATATATATATATATATATATATATATATATATATGTGTGTGTGTGTGTGTGTGTGTGTGTGTGTGTGTGTGTGTGTGTGTGTGTGTGTGACTTCTAATATTAAAGTGTTTTAGTACCATAGCACTTGTTTTGTATCTTTATTTGTAGAAAGTTTGGTTTCAAGAATTGGAATAAAAACACTATAATGTGTTTATGCTTCAGTTACTATGTGTCAGCAATTATTGACAGTGAATCTGGATAAGGAATATAATAGCTCTAAGTGTAACCTTTCATTAGAGCCCAGAATTATGATTGTAGAGTAAAGCATTCAAGAATAGCAGCATTTTATGTGTCTATGGTTACAAAGGGTCAATTGGAGTCTCCAAATGGCCTTTTTTGGGGAAGCGCCTAGACATAAACTTAGATAAACATGTGTAAAACACTCATTTTCTAAGGTATTGATATCAAATTTTAAACTGGGTTTGGTAAGGCGTCATGCTGTGATCCCATTGTGTTTTCCAGCTTATAGCTCCCAGATGTAGTTATCTGCAGGCAGCTGTTTACAACAACAAAAATGTAGGCGGATTTTTTTTGGTCCTTTTTCAGTGTGTTCAAAGTTGTATTACTCAATACCAGTAAGAGTTACAGTGATCCTGACTGTTTAGGAACAAACCTCTGAGTGTCACCTTTCAAAAGAGACCAAAAGCATGCATATACTCCAAATGGTTCAAGAACAGCATGCAATTTAATTTTGGTATGCCTTTTTTTAGGCGTTTTAGGCTAATATTGCAGGATTTTTAAGGGTATAATAGTTTATATATATAAAATAAATGTATATATAAAAAAAGTAAAATTAAAATAAAATAAAGCTGGTGGAGGTGCTTACCAAGGCTGTAGATAAATTAAATATTTAATGGCCAGCAGAAATAAGGGGGAGCTTGTCCTAAAAATAAAGAACGAGTTTCCTTCCCTCTATTTTTTCACCTCCATCACGGGGTCTTCCATTTTTTCCCGATCTGTTCCCGACTGTAAATCTAGACAGCGAGACATCTAGACTGATCTAGACAGCTCGCATGGAAAAAGCCTTCCTCTTCTTGCCTTTTAGCCCCGAAGTTCATGTATATTCAGATATTAGGGGGTTAAGAGAGTATGGCTATGGGGCAATACCCCGGCTATCTATAGCTATCTGTCTCCCGGTTTAGTATCGTCCCTGAAGGCGTCGGCTTCTCTCACTAAACCATTAAAAAAATATATATATATTTTTAATCTAGTGGGAAAAGCATTTATGGCAGTGGGTCTAGTAGGAGGCTGCTTGCACACTATAGCAGTGCTACAAGCATATCAGGCTGACCTGCTAGGGTATTTGGACAGAAGTGAGGGAGTTTGGCCCGATGGGGTTTGAGAACTTCGTTGGGCCACAGATTTATCTCTCAGGGATACTAAGGAGACCGCCTGAACATTTTGGCGGTCTATGGCAGCCCTTGTGGTCACTGTGAGACACCTCTGGCTCAATTTGATGGAAATCATGGAGAAAGATACAAGAGAATCTCTCTCTCGCTATGTCCAACCTCCTGGGGCTGCTGGGCTTGAGCAGCTCCAGCCGACTTGTTTCTCATACGCAACACAGCAGCCAAAGCCTTCAAAGCAGAAGCTGGATCCAAGGACCGTTCTTCACGCTGAGAAGGCTTCGGCTCAAAAGAAAAGGTCTTGGCGCCACCGGCGTCAGACCGGTGAGGGCAGCCCCAACCGGGGTGGAACTGTGTACACCTCATTATACGGTGCCCTTTCCATCTCGGTGCCCTCAGGGGACCGTTCTGCCAACCCCCCCACCCATGGTGCTTCGGGATGCAGCGGTCTCCAGCGAGCTTCTGGCGCAGCGTCAACTCGACATTGCGTCAGACTCGCGCCCTCTGAGGGGGGTTCGAAAATAGTCAGTTCGGGTGGTTCCTGCCAGTATGCTTCAGGCCCCCTAAACTGGCTGTCTCAATTACACCAGAGGCCAGCCTGCGAGGGGCTGGTTCCCTTGGTAGATTTTCTGGCAGCGCGGAAGCTACTGCCGAATATATCTCTATGGGTCCTGCAGTTAGTAGCAGTCGGTCTTTACAGTCGTTATCTCATTGTTCCAAAAAAGGATGGAGAACTGCGTCACATACTAGATCTTCGTCTGTTGAAGTGTTCGGTGCTGGAACTCAAGTCCAAGATGCTGACACTTAAACAGATCGTGACTCAAATCAGATCCGAGGACTGGTTTGTCACGATAGATCTGAAAGACGCATACTTCCATATCTCCATCCGTCCTCAGCACAGGAGGTTCCTGAGGGTTTCTTTCAGGGGCAAAGAACACCAGTATCAGGCACTTCCTTTCGTTCTAGCTCTATCAGCCCGCACATTCCCGAAGCGCGTAGATGCAGCTCTGGCCCCGCCAGGCTGCAGTGCATACGCATTCTGAATTGCATAGACGACTGGCTGATTCTTCGGCATCGAGATGTCGTCCTCGCTTATATGCGAAGGTTAGGGGTTGAGGCTCAATGCCAAGAAGAGTGTGCTTCTCCAGTACAGAGGACCACTTTACTTGGAGTGGTCTGGGACTCAGTCACGATGCGAGCAGTTCTGTCGCCCGCTCGTGTAGCTGCTATCCTTACTGCCACAAAAGAGCTAAAGCTAGGCCAGTCACACACTGTGAAACAGTTCGAGAGACTGCCTCAGGGCAGCAGCGTCTATTGTGATACCCTTTGGCCTGCTGTACGTGAGACCTTTGCAGTGGTGGCTCAGGACCAGAGGGTTCTCCCCGAGGGGAAAGCCATTCTGTATAATCAAGATCACGCGGCAGTATCCCCGCGCCTTGGTTATTTGGAGGAAACACTGGTTCTTGTCCCAGGTTCTGGTGTTGGGAGCTCTTTGCCAACGAGTTGCTATCTTGACAGATGCTTCCCTCACTAGCTGCTATCCGTACTGCCACAAAAGTGCTAAAGCTAGGCCAGTCACACACTGTGAAACAGTTCGAGAGACTGTTAGGCCTCAGGGCAGCAGCGTCCAATGTGATTCCCTTTGACCTGCTGTACGTGAGCCCTTTACAGTGGTGGCTCAGGACCAGAGGGTTCTCCCCGAGGGGAAATCCACTCCATACGATCAAGATCACGGGGCAGTATCCCCGCGCCTTGGTTATATGGAGGAAACTCTGGTTCTTGTCCCACAGACAACACGTTGATGGCCTCTTATTTTGGTCCCTCAAGAAAATACGCTATCTGAGGGCAGTGTATATTCCAGGGGGCCATGATATTGGAGCAGACACCCTGTCGAGGCAGGGGCTGAAGCCAGGGGACTCCACCCTGAGGCGGTGGAGCAAATATGGGAGTTTTACGGCCAGGCAGAAGTGGATCTGTTTACGTCTCAGCATACGACGCACTGTCCACTCTGGTTCTCTCTCACTCAACCAGCCCCCTCGGGGCTGGATGCTATGGTGCAGACGTGGCCGAGGCTTCGTCTGTACGCATTTCCCAGTGTTGCTCTGCTCCCAGGAGTTCTGGAGTGAATCCGCCAGGATGGTATAAGCCTATTGCTAGTAGTACCACCCTGGCCAAGCCGAATTTGGTTTGCGGACCTAATTCTTCTCCTTGACGGCCCTCCCTTGGAGATCCCGATTAGGAGAGACCTTCCGTCTCAGGCTGGGGATGCAATATTGCACCCCCGGCAGGGGATTTGGAAACTGTGGGTTTGGCCTCTTAGGGGGCCCAACTCATAGAGAGTCATCTCTCAACCGAGGTTGTTGAGACCATTCTAAGCTCCAGAGCTCTAGAGTTTTTCACTTCTTTGTAGCAACAATGACTTGTTTTGGGGAAATTATTAACTCAAAGGGGAAATACTATTCATAAGATCATGAATATGCATTATCGCATTCACAAATTAGATTATCCCAAATAGGGAAAAGGCTAAACCTCACCGTATATGAATCATTAACACGACTGCTCGTAGTAATTATTAATGTAGGTCGGTAAAATAAGTTCAATTATCAGGGTAAATTTTCATGTGATTCAAATTTAGTTTATCACGCAATCTGTCCATCCGGCGGACTGGAGGCGAAAACTTCCTTATCACAACAATTTACCGGCCTATAAACAGCGACAATACCCTTCCTATGGCCATTAGGAGGGATATTTTCCTGTAAGGCCCTCTAGATATTTCAATAGTTAAATTAAATAGAGCTTGTAGCTTAAGTCGACATTTTCAGGGACTTCAAGTTTATGGAACAATGAGACAGATTCAATTCAAAGGATTATGGAATTTAATAAAGCCAGACTAAAGATTACATAAACTACTTAAATCACGCAGGAGTAAATATTCATAGCAAAACAAACAATTACAAAGAAAAACAAAATGATTGCAATACGAAATATTGGAGAGAGAAAGTTAGAGGGTGAGAGAGAGAGAGAGAGAGAGAGAGAGAGAGAGAGAGAGAGAGAGAGAGAGAGAGAGAGAGAGAGAGAGAGAGAGGGAGAGAGAGAGAGAGAGAGAGAGAGAGAGAGAGAGAGAGAAAGAGAGAGAAATCTTCTCAGGACAGAACAGTTCAAACAGTTACTTCAAAATGAGACCCAAAGGCTTTTTAGGAAGTTCTAGATAACCTTAAAACAGCATTTCCTTTTAGATTATACTTGCATTGATATGGGCCCTTTTTGTGCAGCTGGTTTGAAAAGAAGCGTAGGCTGAATGTCCGGAGTTTCGTTCGGACGGAGGTAGATGTTGCGATCTCTTCAGCTCGTACGACAGATGATTAATCTTAAATTAGTTTAGTTCGTGAATACACTGTTCGTGAATACAACAGAAAGAAAAACTTAGATTAAAACAAAATTAGAACACAACGAAGAACTCCGGCTGGAGTTCATCTTGGAAAGTGGACCTCTCTCTGGCGTAGAAACTGCACAGAACAGACGTGGCGCTCCGAGTTTTGAAAGAGCCAGAGGCACGCCTTTCTTACGTGCCTGATCCAATCGTTTGGGAGGAGGCGTGGCGCAGAGTGAGTTGAGCGAAAGGAATGATAGCTGACCTGGAGGGGTGCCGCCGCGAGGGGGCGTCTGTCTCTCTCCAAGTGAACTATCAGTGATTTGGACTGGGGAATTCTATGACTTAAGCTCCAATTAACTTGTGTGAATTGAACTCAAAATAAAATGTCTCAGTCCAAAACAGGAGGATTGTTTTGACGAACTACCAAGCTGTAAATGCAAATATGTATTTAGGCAGCTTATTCGACCATCATCGCAGTGAATTTGGAGGAAACACAAACGAGAAGGAAGCAATGAGTAGCAGGCTATTGCCCACGCGGTGGCAGTGTCGCGCTCACGCGGACCCAACTCACGAGCGTGGTAATTTGAAACTGATACGCGCCTGTAAGACTGGTTAAGGAAATCAAAAGTTTCCCTGCACACAGATTTCTTTTAAACATGAAACAAGTATACACACATTTACAAGTATACTTTTCGAAGATCACAGCGGATCTCTTTGTGCTCGGTTTGCACAGAAAATGGAACGGGATTTTCCACCGGGTAGCTACGCCGGTGTTTGGAAACCCGAAATTATCGTTGCTAATGACATAAAATAAAGATCTTTTACTGACAGGAGGATTCTCGCTCCCACAGTTTACAAACTATACCGTTAATACGCCTGAGTGAAGATTTCTTCGTTCAAACAGTACTTCGAACAGTATTAAACTGTGCCACAGCCAAGCCAAGAGAAAAAGGTTTCCTTTTCTCTAAACTGGGCCGTGTAACATACTGTGACTGCAGTTTTCCTCACATCCAGTCGTGCTGAACAGAAATGCTTTAGACTTCCTTTCAGCACTACTGGTGTGTTACTGACGTGGCTTTTCGCCTATGCTTTCAATGAAAAATGTGGAACAGTTAGTTCATGCGTTCATGACATCAATGCTAGATTATTGTAATGCTCTTATGGGTGGTTGCCCTGCACGCATAATAAACAAACTTTTTACAGCTGGTCCAAAACGCAGCAGCTAGAGTTTCTTATTAGAACCAGAAAGTATGACCATATTAGCCCGGTTCTGTCAACACTGCATTGGCTCCCTATTAAACATCGTTTAAATTTAAAAATATTGCTGATTACTTACAAAACAATAAATGGTTTAGCTTCCCAGTACTTGATCGAGCTCTTAACGCATTATAGTCCTTCACGTCTATTATGATCTCAAAATTCGGGCCAGTTGATAATACCTAGAATATCAAAATCAACTGCTGGTGGTAGATCCTTTTCCTATTTAGCACCAAAACTTTGGAACAGTCATCCCAACATTGTCCGGGAAGCAGACACGCTCTGTCAGTTTAAATCTAGACTAAACACACATCGCTTTAACCTGGCATACACATAGAAAATTATACATTCCTTGTATTAAAATCAGTTAAATGATTATTAGGCTGCATAAATTAGGTCAGCCAGAACCGGGCACACTTCCTATAACACCCGATGTACTCGTTACATAACAAGAAGAATGGCATCTACGCTAATGTTAGTCTTTTTGCTTATTCCGAGGTTTACTCAGCTGCATCCGGGCCATATCCAGATCAGATGGTGGACCTGCGCCTAGACACGACCACAAGGCATCCCTGAAGTGCCAGCAGAGATTGTGTCAACTAGACTATCCCCTCTGAAGACCTCATTGACACGACAGCCATTGGCACTGATCCTCAACAAACCCGTCTCCCTGCCGGCGTGAGGACTCCAAACTTCTACCAGATGGAACTGGATAATATTCTGATTGTTCCAATCCAATCTGACTTCTGACCTATAATGCTACCTGAATCATAATCATACACTGTTCATTCATTGGCCAGAGGAGAACCATTGTTCCATTCTGCCATCTGATGGAGTATTGGTTCCTTGCCACTGTTGCCTTTTTCGCCTTTGACACCCTTTTTCACCTTTGTTGCCATTGGCTTTTGGTTTGCTTAGTTGGGGACATTAAATTTAATATTTAATTTAATATTCAACAATTATATTGATCTGCCTGCATTGATACCCATTATATGAGAACAGAACTGAGCTGGACGATGACCTCACGGTTTTCTCCAGAGCGGCTATATACATAAATTAACTATATTAATAACTTTTTTACACCAAAAATGAAACATCACTGAACTTACTTAAGCTAGACTGTGATGCTATTTTCTTCTGGAAACAAACTTTGTTGCATTCTTTTCCTGTTATCTCTGTAAAGCTGCTTTAAAACAATTTGTATTATAAAAAGCGCTGTTTAAATAAATTTGACTTGACTTGACTTTTGTCTGTTTTTGCTGTAGTGGTTTGGGTGCAAGAAATGTGCAATATAATTATTATTACATATGCATTATTGTGTGGTTTTTCTATTCTATACTGTTTTTTTTCCTGAGCTTGAAAGAGTTTTCTTTTTTTAATAAATGGATTTCTGCAACTAGATCCTCTCTATTCCACTCTTTGTTAAACCACACATCATGACAAAATGCAACTTTCCATGCACATATCTGTGTCTTATGCGACGATACACATAAAACATGAAAGAAATTTACATTACCGTCGTAAACATGAAAAACCCAGTGACCATTAACATTGACATTGCTGTTGGATGACAATTCGGTTGCTGTCATTAAGGAAATAGAAGATGAGTGTGCAGAGTCCACTGTGTCGTAGAGAGCCTGAATAAAAAAGACATGCACTGTAAATTGTTATTTTGTAAACTAAATCTCTTTTAAAATGCAATAACACTTTGAGTCTTACGAGCCAATGTTGTCTTGTCTCTGCAATGTTTCCATAGTTGAACAGGACGAAGGTCTGGTCAAGACTGGACATTAAAACAACTTGAAAAGTAACCACCTTCAAAACACCAATAGACAGAATTCAGAACATTTCAAACAACGCAATGGATAATCAACATTGATGAAGTACTAATATTTAAAGATTAGGTCTTACCCCTTCACCAGAGGAGTACGGCACACTGTCCCAGGTTGCCACAAAGGCTGATGTAGTATTAAAAGGAAGGGGAAGCTTAGGGAAATAATGGTTAACAGCTGCAATGACTTGTGCCAATACAGCACTGCTTGTGTCCTCTCTATAGGAGATAGTTCCTCCACGTCTATTGTCAAGGTGGGTCCAAAGGGGAGCAATGATGTCTCTTCCAGAATTCAGAAGTGGGATGTGGTCAGACAGTTGCTCAGTAAATGTTAGAAGCCCATTGTTGTTTACCTAAAATTCAAGAAAAAGATTGTTTGTGTGTGTTTTAAAGGACATATTTTTCTAAACAAGACTGATCCACTTAAAACCCATTAAAAAGTAATTTGAATTCCACAAAGTCTTTCTCCAGAACTAAATAATTCTTCTCATAGATATTTTTGAAGAAGAAAAACATGCTTACAAATATCTGATTGTATGTGCGTCCAAAGAATTTGACAGGCTGTTGCAAAACAATGGCTTCCGAGCTTCCATCATCAGAAATGAGGTTTACTATTTCTCCATTTCCAAAAGGCAAGAAATTTGCTGGCACTGTGAAAAGGAACAAAAAAGAGTGAATTATTTACTTCTGCTATAAAACAATATAAGTTAAAAAATGTTACAGGTTAAGTTTGAGATTCCTGTAACAATACTTTGCATTGCAAACAATAAGATAATTAATAGACACACAGTTCGATGAGCCATCCACATGGATAGACCAGCGACCATTCACATTAATATTGCTGCTGGATGAGAGTTCTGAGGCACTGGTTACTGGAATTGTAAAGGAACTGCCAGAGTCCACTGTGTTGTAACCAGCCTGTAGAGGCAAATTAATCGTTTTTAGGTCCTCAGCCTGTTACAGATATAACTGTCTTTTGCTTGTGAAGTTATTTAATATATGAAGTGAGGCAAGGCAATTCCTTGTCATTCTCATTTGTAAATTACAAAGCCCTGTCTCCACTCACCAGCCAAATTTGTTCGGTTTCTGCAATGTCACCATAATTGATCAGAATGAAAGAGCGATGAACACTTGAGACTAAAACCACTTGGAAAGTAACCACCTTCAAAATACCAACAGACAGAATTAAAAACTTCACCCTTCACAGGACAACACTAATTAATTGATAAACAATGATTAGATCTTACCCCTCCACCATTAGAGTATGGCACACTGTCCCAGGTAGCGATAAAAGCTGAAGTAGCAGCAAAAGGTATGTTAGGGAAGTATTGCTTAATAGCTGCAGTGACTTGTGTCAGTACAGCGCTGCTTGTATCCTGTCTATAGGAGATAGTTCCTCCACGTCTATTGTCAAGGTGAGTCCAAAGAGGAGCAATGATGTCTATTCCGGAATCCAGAGAAGGGTTGTAGGCAGACAGCGGCTCGGTAAACGTTAGAAAGCCATTGTTGTTCACCTAAAATTCAACAAAAATATTATTTGGTGTTTAAAAGGGCATATATTTGCACAAACAAGACTTATCCACTTACAACCCATTAAAAGTAATTTGAATTTCACAAAGTCTTTCTTCAGAAGTAAAGTAGTCACACATATATGTGTAAAAAAATCTTACAAAGATCTGATTGTATGTGTGTCCAAAGAATTTGAAAGGCTGCTGCAAAACAATGGCTTCCGAGCTTCCAACATCAGAAATGAGGTTGACCATTTCTCCATTTCCAAAAGGAAAGAAATTTGCTGGCACTGTGAAAAGGAACAAAAAAGAGTGAATTATTTACTTCTGCTAAAAAAATGTATAAGTTAAAAAATGATACCAGTTAAGTTTGAGTTTCCAGTTGCAATGGCTTTTATTGAAAACAATAAGACAATTAATTGGCTTACAGCTCGGTGAGCCATTAACATGGAAAGACCAGCGACCAGTCACATTGATATTACTGCTGGATGAGAGTTCTGAGGCACTGGTTACTGGAATTGTGAAAGAATTGACAGAGTCTGCCGTGTTGTAACCAGCCTGTAGAAGTACAGTAAATTAATCATTTTTCGGTCCTCAACCTGTTCCAGATATAACTGTCTTTTGCTTGTGATGTTGCAAAACCGACAAGTTATGTAATATATGAGGTGGGGCAAGGGCAATTTCCTTGTCACTTTTCTAATTTGCAAATTACAAGGACCTCCACTCATTGAAAGGCAGTCTCCACTCACCAGCCAAATTTGTTGTGTTGCAGCCATGTCACCATAGTTGATCAGGATGAAAGAGCGATGAACACTGGAGACTAAAACCACTTGGAAAGTAACCACCTTCAAAATACCAACAGACAGCATTAAAAACCTTCTCCCTTCCCAGGACAACACTTATTTATTGATAAGCAACGATTAGATCTTACCCCTCCACCAGTAGAGTATGGCACACTGTTCCAGGTAGCAACAAAAGCTGATGAAGCACTAAACGTTATGTTAGGGAAGTATTGCTTAACAGCTGCAGTGACTTGTGCCAGTACAGCACTGCTTGTGTCCTCTCTATAGGAGATAGTTCCTCCACGTCTATTGTCAAGGTCAGTCCAAAAAGGAGCAATGATGTCTCTTCCAGGGTTCTGAATGGGAATGTACGAAGACAGCTGCGCTGTAAATGTGAAGTGGCCATTGTTGTTCACCTAAAATTGAGAGAGAGAGAGAAAAAAAATGTTTTGATCAGTATTTGACCAAATTAAATATGGAAAATATTGCACACTGTTAAAACGAATTAATCTATAAAAATATATAAATATCAATTACTGTATATGCTACATTTTTATTTTTTAAATCACCATCAATGCATAAATAATTCTGCAACCACTTAAATAGTCCAATACTTACAAAGATCTGACTGTGTGTACGTCCAAAGTATGTGAAAGGTTGCTGCAAGGAAATTGCTGGAGAGCTTCCATCATCTGAAACAGGGTTTAGAATGTCTCCGTCTCCGAAAGGCAGGAAATTAGCTGGCACTAAAGACAATGCAAATTACATTACATTATTAAGACTCTTCAAATAAACATAAAAAGTACAAGTTAAATGTGCAAGCCAAAAGTATAAATTAAAATTCTAAATTAAATTATATTTATTTAAATTTTTGTAGATTCTGGTCATTTCATTTTCTACTTAAAGAGAAACAAAACGGGGGAAACAAATTAAACCAGTTCTTATTTAATGAGTATGAGTACATGAGTTCACTTCAGACCAGTGTATCCAGAAACCCAGAACCTCTTGCATGTCTAATAAATGTTCTAACACTAGACCAGTAGGACACAAACGTCAAATGCAGATCTATGTATTTATTCACTGACGTAAAGAATCTCGGGACTAACACATTGGCTCAATTCCCGGGGCCAGCGAAAAAAATAAAAAACCCACACAGACCCATTACACAATTATTAAAAGAGATGATTTCAGAGTAGTCATATGCTAACTATATGTTAAACTAAAGAACGTCTCGGTTACGTATGTAACCCTTGTTCCATGAGTAGGGAGGATGTGAGGATGTTATGTCGTGACGACGAATGGGGTTTCGCTTAGAAAGCCTATCAACTTCGAGTATTACAAAACGAGCCAATGGCAAGGAAATGCCATGGGTCTGTGGAATTTGCATAGCATAACTCCACCCCACCTCATGGGCATATAAGGAAGTACGTTCCAGCGGTACAGCGGAATTGACAGGTAGACGTCACGTCTCCGCTCCCTACTCAGGGAACGAGGGTTACATACGTAACCGAGACGTTCACTTTCGTAGTCACTACGAGTTCCCTTTCGTTGTCACTCTGAGTTATGCCGGATGACGACGAATTGGGGTTTCGCTTAGAAAGCCTATCGACTTTGAGTATTACAAAACGAGCCAATGGCAAAGAAATGCCATGAGTCTGCGGAATTTGCATGGCGCAACTCCGCCCCACCTCGTGGGTATAAAAGGAGGACACTGGCAACATGCAGATATGTTTTTGCATCAGAGCCAAGAGTATCTCTACACTCCACAGCCATTTCTGACTTCACTCTACGAGACGAGCCACTCTCCGGTGTTGGTGTGACGCGATCTGCAGCGAGTTCACACTGCCTACTGATCTGTGCAGTGATCTGCCAGTGAGTGTGTTTCTCCCTGCTCGCTTCGACATCGCAGAGTTTTTTCTCCTCTCACAAAAGAGGTCGCATGCGGCACGTCTTTATAAAGACGGCTCACACGTCTTTTTAAAGACGGCTCGCCCGTGCATTTCTGGTTGCGGTCGAATCATTTCCCATTTTGATGGGCACATTCTCTGCTCTGCGTGCTTGGACTTGATCACGCCAGAGCAGCGTTTGTGGATGACTCACGTTCTCCCCGCGGGAACGTGACCATCACGTCATTACGGTCGAGACACAATGATCTCGTTAGAGAGAGAGTCCCCTCATCCACACCCCGATCTAACACTCTCCACGTGAGGTGCTACTTCGGCTTGTGGCCAGGGTGACCTGAGGGTGATGGTGTGGAACAAGGCGCTGACTATCCTTTCGTGAGAGCTCACGGGATGCCCGCGAGCCCGTCTTTGGACCCCCCGGAGGTTACCTTTGACGTTCCAGAATCGGATCTGTTGTCCATTGCAGCATCACAGGGCAGGCAAGAATCTTCAGGAAGTGAAGATTTGACAGTGCTGCCACTTTCGGGTGTGCATATGGCATTTGTCGAGTCAGATCCTGAGATGACGGCCATGCTTTCCCGAGCCGCTGCGAGCATCGGACTAGAGTGGAACCTTCCACCCTGTCCTGAGCGCTCGCTGCTGTACGATTGGTTTTTGGGCGTGGCCGCTGACACTCGTCACCGTCTAAGGTAAGGTAACCCCAATACCTTACTTCCCGGATGTGCATCAGGAGATCTCGAAATCCTCGAAGACCCCCATGTCTTCCAGCGATCCCTCGTTGATCTCCTCCGCCTTTCCTCCCCTCGACGGGGCCGCTGGCCATGGGTACACTGGGGTCCCCCCGGTTGAAATCTCTGTTGCGATGCTACTGTGTCCTAAGAGTGCTTCTTCTCGGCGCAGTCCTAAGCACCCGTCCGAAGCCTGTAGTTTTTCGTCTACACTTGTGGTGAAATCCTATAGCGCCACAGGACAGGCAGCCACCTCACTGCATGCCATGGCCATTCTGCTGGTCTACCAGACCCAGATGCTCACGGACATGCACGAGGGCAGGACTGACCCAGGGCTCTTTAATGAGCTGCGCACAGCCACTGACCTTGCTCTCAGAGCGACGAAAGTGGCCGTCCGCTCCCTGGGTCAGGTGATGCACACCATTCTGTGGCTGAACCTGTCCGATGTGCAGGATGTCGGGCGGACCCGTCTGCTCGACACCCCCATATCTTAGGTCGGCCTCTTCGGCGGTGCGGTTGAGGGCTTTGCCCAACAGTTCTCAAACGCCCATGAGCAGAATGAGCCTTATTCTGCCCCGACGGCCCCGCCGTCCGCTCAAATCCCTCAGTCTGCCCACCACCGAAGGCGCCCTCTCACGGCTCCCACCCCGCCCGTTCACCCGGGCTGGCTCTGGAAGCCGCAGGGGGAAGTCACAGCCCTCTCCAGCCCCGCCCCCCGCTATACGCCGGGTTAAGCGGCACTCTTGAAACGGGCTGCTCAGAGATGGGACTCAGTTCTTTCCAGGAGCTGGTAGCAGGGCCACTCCTTTCCCCGGTGGAGAGCCGGGGAAGAATCCTTATTCTCAGAAAGAACTGACTCTCCCGTCTCTGAGCACACAGAGTTCACGGACGACACGGTGCGCCGCCCCGGAGCCGTGAACCCCTCGTCCCCCTCTGTCTCAGAGCCGGATGACGGTGTGTGCCGTCCCTGGACCGTACCGCTCTCATCCCCCTCTGTCGCCAGACCCTTGGTAGAGCAGGCCCACGCAGAACGCTGCTCTTTTCCTGGCCTCCTCTGTCAGGGTGCGGTTATGAAAGTGCCCCCACACCGGGCCGCTACGCCGTCCACGTCCGTCCACGTCAGTGGCAATGCTTCTATCATGAGAGCGTGAGAGCGGAGGTTGCTACCCTACTGGCGAAGGGTACGATCGAGACTGTCCCTCCAGCCGAAATGAGGTCTGGGTTTTACAGCCCCTACCTCATTGTCCCGGAGAAATCTAGTGGGTTACGGCCAATCCTGGACCTGCGCATCTGAACCGCCCCCTTCAAAGGCTGCCGTTCAAGATGCTACTGGCCGAACGCATTTTCAAATGTGTGCAGCCACAGGTTTGCAGCGATCGACCTGAAGGACACCTACTTTTATGTTTCCGTTCTCCTTCGACTCAGACCGTACCTACGGTTTTCTGTCAAGGGGCACGCATATCAGTACGCTGTTCTCCCATTCGGGCTAGCCCTGTCTCCTCGCGCCTTCACAAAGGTTGTTGAGGCAGCCCTTGTTCCTCCATGGGAACACGGGGTTCGCATTCTGAACTATCTTGGTGACTGGCTATCCTAGCTCACTCTCGAGACCAGATTTGCAAACACAGGGACCCAGTGCTCCAGCACCTAGCTCGTCTGGGCCTTCGGGTCAACTGGGAAAAGAGTAAACTTTGCCCCGTGCAGAGGATCTCTTTTCTCAGTATTGACTCAGTCGCCTTCTCCACACAGCCACTGCTGACTTGCCTGAGACAATCAAGCGCAAGAGTGCGGTTCCACTGAAGTTTTTTTTTCAGAGGCTCCTGGGGCATATGGCATCCGCAGCCGCAACATCGCCACTCGGATTGCTCATATGAGACCGCTTCAGCTTTGGCTTCGCGACCGAGTCCCGAGGTAGGCATGGCAACATGGCACGCTCCGAGTACCAGTTACTCTGACTTGCCGTCAGACCTTCACCCTGTGGTCGAACCTCAGTTTTCTATGGGCTAGTGCCCCTGGAACGAGCTTCCGGGCATGTTGTTTCTCAACACATGCCTCCACCATGGGCTGGGGTGCCATGCACAATGGACACGCTGCTGTGAGCTCCTGGACAGGACCTAGCGCCCTATGCATGTCTATTGCCTTGAGTTGCTGGCAGTACGCCTTGTTCTGCACCGCTCTTGAATTAATCTTTCAACTCCAGGGGTGGCAAGGTGGCTTGCCAAGGGAAAGACACATGCTCAGAGAGTCTTACAGTGGAAATACAAACATGGGGGTCACCCAAGGGGGGAACCATGCACATGGAGGCACCTAGCCAACGCGAAAGCTGCCGCAGGCATAGACACTGGCTTTGACGTCAACAGTGCTGGAGGAACTCAGGGCTTCTTGGGGAGACTGGGCACGTCTCCAGACTGGGGTCTCAGGATCACGTGAGAGTAGGCTGGCCCGAATTCCAGGCATGCTTCGTCAACTGAAAATGCCTGCAGGTCCCCTACCCTCTTGATGGAGGCCAATGCAACCAGGAGCGCTGTCTTCATAGACAGGATCTTAAGCTTGGCTGATTGCAAAGGCTCAAAGGGAGCTCTCTGCAGGGCAGATAAGACCACTGCGAGGTACCTAGAGGGTACGAGGGGAGAGCGAGGAGGATTTAATCTCCTGGCTCCCCTCAGGAACCTGATGACCAGGTCATGCTTCCCAAAGGACTTACCTTTAACTGTATCGTGATGTGCGGCTATAGCGGGCAACATACACTTTGAGGGTGGAGGAAGGCAGCCTTTCGCTCCAACCCTTCTTGTAGGAAGAAAAGCACAACACTGATCGGGCATTTCCTTGAGTCTTCTCTGTAAGAAGAGCACCAGGTGATGAAGAGAAGTTTGGGTGAATTATTTACTTCTGCTATAAAAAAAATATACGTTGAAAAATGGTACCGGTTAAGTTTGAGTTTCCAGTTACAATGGCTTTTATTGAAAACAATAAGACAATTAATTGGCTTACAGCTCGGTGAGCCATCAACATGGAAAGACCAGCGACCATTCACATTGATATTGCTGCTGGATGAAAGTTCTGAGGCACTGGTTACTGGAATTGTGAAAGGATTGACAGAGTCCGCCGTGTTGTAACCAGCCTGTAGAAGTACAGTAAATTAATAATTTTTCGGTCCTCAACCTGTTCCAGATATAACTGTCTTTTGCTTGTGATGTTGTAAAAACCGACAAGTTATGTAATATATGAGGTGAGGCAAGGGCAATTTCCTTGTCACTTTTCTAATTTGTAAATTACAAGGACCTCCACTCATTGAAAGGCAGTCTCCACTCACCAGCCAAATTTGTTGTGTTGCAGCCATGTCACCATAGTTGATCAGGATGAAAGAGCGATGAACACTGGAGACTAAAACCACTTGGAAAGTAACCACCTTCAAAATACCAACAGACAGCATTAAACACCTTCACCCTTCCCAGGACAACACTTATTTATTGATAAGCAACGATTAGATCTTACCCCTCCACCAGTAGAGTATGCCACACTGTTCCAGGTAGCAACAAAAGCTGATGAAGCACTAAACGTTATGTTAGGGAAGTATTGCTTAACAGCTGCAGTGACTTGTGCCAGTACAGCGCTGCTTGTGTCCTCTCTATAGGAGATAGTTCCTCCACGTCTATTGTCAAGGTCAGTCCAAAAAGGAGCAATGATGTCTCTTCCAGGGTTCTGAGCGGGAATGTAGGAAGACAGCTGCGCTGTAAATGTGAAGTGGCCATTGTTGTTCACCTAAAATTTAGAGAGAGAGAAAAAAAATGTTTTGATCAGTATTTGACCAAATTAAATATGGAAAATATTGCACACTGTTAAATCGAAATAATCTATAAAAAATATATCAATATGAATTACTGTATATGCTAAGATTTCTTTTAAAATCACCATCAATGCATAAACAATTCTGCAACCACTTAAATAGTCCAATACTTACAAAGATCTGACTGTGTATCCGTCCAAAGTATGTGAAAGGTTGCTGCAAGGAAATTGCTGGAGAGCTTCCATCATCTGAAACAGGGTTTAGTATGTCTCCGTCTCCAAAAGGCAAGAAATTAGCTGGCACTAAAGACAATGCAAATTACATTACATTATTAAGACTCTTCAAATAAACATAATATGTACAAATTAAATGTGCAAGCCAAAAGTATAAATAAAATTCTAAATTAAATTATATTTATTCAAATTTGTGTAGCTTCTGGTCATTTCTTTTTCTACTTAAAGAGAAACAAAACTGGGGAAAAAAATAAACCAGTTCTCATTTAATGAGTATGAGTACATGAGTTCACTTTAGACCAGTGTATCCAGAAACCCAGAACCTCTTGCATGTCTAATAAGAGTACATGAGTTCACTTCAGACCAGTGTATCCAGAAACCCAGAACCTCTTGCATGTCTAATAAATGTTCTAACACCAGACCAGCAGAACACACAAATGTCAAATGCAGATCTATGTGTTTATTCACTGACGTAAAGAATCTCGGGACTAACACATTGGCTCAAATCCGCGGGCCAGCGAAAAAAAAACAAAAAAAAACCCACACAGACCCATTACAGAATTATTAAAAGAGATGATCTCAGAGTAGTCACATGCTAACTATATGTTAAACTAAAGAATGTCTTGGTTACGTATCTAACCCTTGTTCCCTGAGTAAGGAGGATGTGAGGATGTTTCGGATGGGGTTTCGCTTAGAAAGCCTATCAACTTCGAGTATTGCAAAATGAGCCAATGGCAAGGAAATGCCATGGGTCTGCAGAATTTGCATAGCACAACTCCACCCCACCTCATGGGTATATAAGGAAGTACGCTGCCAACACGCCTTTATGTTATCTGCTGAGGAGCTGAGACTGAACTCCGGTTGTTCCAGCGGTGCAGCGGAAGTGGCAGGGAGACGTCACGTTACATACTTAACTGAGACGTTCCCTTTCGTAGTCACTATGAGTTACGTTGTGATGACGAATGGGGTTCCCAGTCTAATCACGCCACCTCGGTTGTCTTCCAGTGCTCTGCGTAAGTCTGAGTTCCTAGTCGTGAGACTTGCACGGATGAAGGACTCCTACTTTACACAGGAATACCAAGGTACACTGGGAAGCATATCTCAGTGGAAATATGCAACACAATGCCTACCCGAAGGGAGGACTTAAAATACACATATGGCCCGAGAGGGGGTAACATATGGAGAAACACTGGAGTATCCAGCCTGCAGGGTAGAATCTTTCAACTCCAGGGGTGGCAAGGTGGCTGGCCAGGGTAAAGACACATGCTCAGAGAGTCTTACAGTGGAAATACAAACGTGGGGGTCGCCCAAGGAGGGAACCATGCACATGGAGGCAACTAGCCAACGCGAAAGCTGCCGCTGGCATAGACTCTGGCTTTGACGTCAACAGTGCTGGAGGAACTCAGGGCTTCTTGGGGAAACTGTGCACTTATCCAGGCCGGGGTCTCAGGATCACGTGAGAATAGGCTGGCCCGAATTCCAGGCACGCTTCATCAACCGAAAATGTCTTCAAATTCCCTACCCTCTTGATGGAGGCCAATGCAACCAGGAGCGCTGTCTTCATAGACAGGATCTTAAACTTGGCTGATTGCAAACGCTCAAAGGGAGCTCTCCGCAGGGCAGATAAGACCACTGCGAGGTCCCTAGAGGGTACGAGAGGAGGATGAGGAGTATTTAATCTCTTGGCTCCCCTCAGGAACCTGATGACCAGGTCATGCTTCCCCAAGGACTTACCTTCAACTGTATTGTGATGTGCGGCTATAGCGGCAACATACACTTTGAGGGTGGAGGGAGACAGCCTTCGCTCCAACCCTTCTTGTAGGAAGGAAAACATGACACTGATCGGGCATTTCCTGGGGTCTTCTCTGTGAGAAGAGCACCAGGTGATGAAGAGGTTCCACTTCAACGCATAGGCGTGTCGAGTAGACAGGGCCCTAGAGGAATTGATGGTACCCACCACCTGAGGTGGCAGGGTACTCAAACCTGCCTCGTCCCATCGAGAAGCCACACATGTAGGTTCCATAGATCGGGGTGAGGGTGCCAGAGGGTCCCCCGTCTATGAGAAAGGAGGTCCTTCCTCAGAGTAGTTGGCCAGGGAGGGGCTGTCGCGAGGAGCACTAGTTCGGAGAACCAAGTCCGGGTGGGCCACTGAGGCACAACCAGAAGGACCTGCTCCTCGTCCTCCCTGATCTTGCACAGGGTCTGTGCAAGAAGGCTCACTGGGGGAAACGCATACTTGTGGAGGCCCCGCGGCCAGCTGTGCGCCAGTGGATACGTGCCAAGCGTGCCCTCGTCAGGTAATAAAACGAGGAAGAATGGAGACATGAGAGTACACGTCCTTCAGGTCGATCGCTGCAAACCAATCCAACGGACGAACACATTCGAAAATGCATGAGGCTGTCAACATCTTGAACAGAAGCCTGTGAAGGGATCGGTTTAAAGCGGTCCAGGATTGGTCGTAACCCACCGCTCTTCTTGGGTACAATGAAGTAAGGGCTATAGAAGCCGGAATTCATTTCAGCTGGAGGGGCGGTCTTGATCATACCCTTCGCAGGTAAGGTGACGACCTCCGTACGCATGACCGGGGGATTTCCACCCACCACGGTATAGCGGATTCCCAGGAAACGGGGAGGAGACCGAGCGAACTGAATCGCATAGCCAAGCCTGATGGTTCTCATGAGCCAGCGGGACAAATTGGAAAGCTCCAAAAACTGAACCAGCGGGGTCATGTGAACCACAGACATACCCATGATAGGGCAGCAAGGCGGAATGGCCCTATCATGGAAAGGCCCAGAAAGGCCCAGAAAGGCCCAGAAAGGCCCGGAAAGGCCCAGACGTGGGAGGCAGAGCGTCCCGGTGTGGGGGCATGATCATATGCCGCATCCTGACAGAGGCCTGACAGAGGCCTGACAGAGGAGGCCAGGGAAGGATCAGCGTTCCATGGGGGCCTGCTCTGTCAGGTGTCTGGCAACAGAGGCGAGGCTTGTAAGTGGCGTGCACTGCCATCTGTGTCCTATGTAGGGATTTTCAGTTCTTTGGAAGAAGAGGTTCTCCCCCGGCCCTCCACCGGGGAAAGGAGTGGCCCTGCAACCACTTCCTGGAAAGAACTGCAACCCATCTTTGAGTTGCCCGTAATGGGAGCGTGGCATTGCCTGGCATTCTGCAGGCTGAGGGGCTGGTACGGGCTGGGGCGCCTTCCTGCGACTACCTCCACAGCGCAGACCGGGTGAAGGCTGCTGCTGGGGCCGGGCGCGAGGGGTGGAAGTCGCAGCAGGGAGCCCTAGGTGGCGAGCGGACTGAGGCGTCTGAGCCAGTGGCTGGGTGGCAGCAGCTGGCCGCGGGGTCAGAACATGTTTGATCGCCTCAGTCTGCTTCTGGGCGGCCAAGAACTGTTGGGCAGAGTCCTCGACCTGGGATATGCTGGGGTTCGCTCAGCCTCACGCATATCAACCAGGTTAAGCCAGAGATGTCTTTCCTGGACCACGCTTGTGGACATCACCTGACCCAGTGAGCGTGCGGTCATCTTTGTCGCTCGTAGAGCGAGGTCAGTGGCGGCACGCAGCTCTTGTATGAGCCCTTATTCAACCCTGCTCTTGTGCATGTCAGTGAGCACCCTGTCCTGGTAGACCTGAAGGATGGCCATAGCATGCATTGCGGCAGTAGCCTGCCCCGCAGCTCTATAGGTATTTGACACCAGAGTAGACAAAATCCTACAGGCATTGGAGGGGTGCTTAGGGTCAAACCCCAGTGTACCCTTTGGCCGCGGCCTCTGCGAGGGCAGAGAAGGCGGAAGAGGCTGTTGAGCAGTCGTGAAAAGTAAAAGGAGACTCCCACGATCTCATGACCTCTTCATGCACGTCCGGGAAGAAAGGAATTGAGGGCGGGTGCTGACGGGTGTCAGCCCCAAAAAACAATAATCAAGCCTTGAGCACTCGGGACATGGCGGAAGGTTCCACACAAGCCCGATGCTCGTGGCGGCCCAGGAAAGCATGGCTGTCAACTCTGGATCAGACATGGGCAATGCTGGCACACTCAAAGGCGGCAGCACAGCCGAATCCTCATCTCCAGAGGACTCCAGCCCACCTTGTGATGCGGTGATAGGCATGATTTTCATCTGCCAGGGCGCAGAATGAGATTGGGTTGTTCCAGAGACTAGATTAGGTTGTGGATGAGGGGACTCTTGCTCTAATGAGGCCATTGTATCTCGACCGCAACATTGCGACAGTCATGTTCCCGCAATGAGAACATGACGCATCCATGAATGCTGCCCGGGCGTGATCTAAGTTCAAACACGCCAAGCAGCGTTCATGTCCATCAGCAGAATCAATCTGACTACTGCACCCAGAAATACACGGGCCAAACATCTTTTAAAAGATGTGCCACGTGCAAGCTCTTTTTGTGAGAGGAAAGCTTGCAGCAGTGCTGAAGCACCCAGGGAGAATGCCGCAGCACACACCAGGTGGAAATCACATCGGCCTATCACCAAACCCTCAACCTGTGTTCAGACCTTGATTTTCTATGTGGAGGAGTTTCCTTAGAATACATGTCGAGGCATGTTAATGTCTCAACAAATGCCTCCACCACCAGCTGGGGTGTTGTGTACAACTGGCATGCTTCCCCAGGCTCCTGGACAGGACCTCAAATGCAGTGGCATATCAATTGCCCCGAGTTACTAGGAGTACAGCTTGCTCTGTCCCACTTCAGATCGCTACTACAGGGCAAGCATGTACTGGTCCGTACGGACAACACTGCAGCCGTTGCTTATATCAACCATCAGGGTGGTCGACAATCCCGTCGCATGTTGCAACTCGGCCATCATCTCCTCCTCTGGAGTCAGAAGCATCTGAGTTCACATTCTGGGTAAGCTCAATCGTGCAGCCGGCAAGCTCTCACGACAGCCCACGCTTCAGGGAGAATGGCGTCTCCACCCCTAGATGTTCCAGCTGATTGGAGACGCTTCAAGGCCGCACAGGTAGACCTGTTTTCTTCTCTGGACACGTCCCACTGCCAGTTGTTTTACTCCCTGACCGAGGGGACCCTCGGCATGGATGCACTGGCACACAGCTGGCCCAGGGCCTACACAAGTATACGTTACCCCCAGTGAGCCTGCTAGCACAGACACTGTGCAAGGTCAGGGAGAACGAGGAGCAAATCTTGATAGATGCTCTGTACTGGCCAAACCAGACCTGGTTTCCAGAACTGATACTCCTCATGACAGCCCCTCCCTGGCGGATTCTTCAAGAAGGACTTGCTTTCTCAGAGACAGGGCACCTTATGGCACCCGCGTCCAAACATCTGCAACCTCCAAGTGTGGTTTCTGGATGGGACACGGAGGACTTAAGTGGTCTACCACCAGGAGTGGTAGACACTATCACTTCTGCTACAGCCCCTTTACGAGACGCACTTATGCTTTGAAGTGGAGTCCGTTCGTCCTGTTCTCACGAGAAGACCCCTGTAAATGACCAATCAGAGTTGTGCTTTCTCTTTATGAATCTAAATGAACCGTGTCAACTAAGCCTGGGTTCTCTCAGGGTATTTTTTTGTCCATTGATGGAGTTTTGGTTCCTTGCCACTGTTGCCTCTGGCATGCTTAGTTAGGGACTCTTACATTTAAACAATATTATTGATCTGACTTTACTGACATGCCTTTTCAGTCAAAGAAATGTGCCCGGATACGTGCCCAAGGTTTCCCACCACCCCTTTCAGGGATAAGGTGGTGAACCTGCATGCACTGCCCCTGGAGGAGGCAGACCCAGTTCGTGCTTGTACATGGACTGCACGCAGAGCTTCAGGACCTCAGACCAGCTCTTTGTCTTTTATGGAGGCCAGGAGAAGGGAACTGCTGTCTCCATGCAGAGGTTTGCCCACTGGATAGTGGATGCCATAGTCTTGGCGTATCAGGCTCATCACCAGCCCCTTTGGAGCATTGTCTTCTCCTGGGCATTGGCGCACGGTGCCTCGCTGACACACATTTGTAGAGCTTGTACTGGCTATGTGTCCTCCCTTGTACTGGCTAGTTGTTGGGAGGACTCGCTCAGTGTCTTGCTTGCAGTGTCACTCCGTCCTTCGGATGAGACGTTAAACCGAGGTCCTGACTCTCTGTGGTCACTAAAAATCCCAGGATGTCCTTCGAAAAAGAGTAGGGGTTTAACCCCGGCATCCTGGCCAAATTTGCCCAGTGTCCTCTGTCCATTATGGCCTCCTAATCATCCCCATATTGACTGATTGGCTTCATGACTGTCTCCTCTCCACCAGTAAGCTGGTGTGTGGTGGGCGTTCTGGCGCAATATGGCTGCCGTCGCATCATCCAGGTGGATGCTACACATTGGTGGTGGATGAGGAGTTTCCCCCTTCCATGCAAAGCGCTTGGAGTACCCAGAAAAGCGCTATATAAATTTAACAAATTATTATTATTATTTATCATTGTTACTCCCATCCTAGGATGGGATACGTGCGCTTATCTGCTCCACAGGTGAGTTCCCCACCTGGCAAACCCTGCATGGTGTTCCTCAAGCACCCTCGGTAGTCAGACACCGAGAAGGTGGCAGACGCTAGGTCTAGCACTCGTGTGTATGCCCAGTAGGTCAGCCCCTGTGCTAGACTAGGTGCCCATATGATGTGATTCCCCCACGGTCAGTCCATATGTGTAATTCCCACATGATACTTCCCCAACGGGCAGGATGTGGTCTCCGTAGCGTCCCCTTCTGTTTAGAATAGGCACACTTTCCCAATGTTATCCAATAGTCTCACTGTGTGGGAAAGAACGAACAGCAGTTTCCGACTCAACCTGCATTAAAGCCCTGTCCTTTCTCTGCACCAGCAGGTGTGGGGGGATTAGACGGCTTACGCAGGGTGCTGGAAGGGGCAGCAATTGTGCAATTTTGGTTGGGATCCCAATTCATCAGTTTAGTTCTGACGTAATGTTGAATGTGACTGACTGATAGGGAGTGTCTAGGATACTAATGTACGAGTGCGAGTGCAAGCGCGCTTCCATTCATACCCTCTTCGCAGGGTGTGGTTCGCGATGCAAATCTTGCATGCTAATGTCCATTGGCTCGTTTAGTTTACGCTCTAATGTAATTGAGGCTCTCAGGCGAGTTCCCAATTCGTCAGTTCAGTTCTGACATAACGTCTCTATTCCCTTGTTCAGGGAACAGGGGTTACATTATTCGTTATTCAGCGAAGTTACATATTTAAAGCTAGTGACATGAGAAAGCAAAATGTGTCACCCTACAGCCAACAGAGACACTGGTAACCGATAGTCCACTTCAGAAATTCTACTAACTATAAGTAACTTTGCAGCTATATGTTAACTAACTGTCATTAGAATATTAGTAGACTGTCTGCTTACTATCTGCTAACACTTTATTTTGTTGGTCCCCCAACATATATTCTACTGACTATAAGCAGAGCCCGTCTAGGAGAGCCTGTTCACTCCCTATTAAGTCCTATTGTACCGAATTTTTGTTGTAGTTCCACCAGAGTTCCACTGGGGGGCGATCTCTCTGAGTGCAAAATGAATGGGAGTTTATGGAGCTAGGCGGCTAAATTTGTCTCTTTCACCCGTTTGCCGTTGATAAAGTGTTTTCCAAGTTCAACATGGGTTATAGGTCGAAAGTTGAATTAACGAGTACTTATGTCCTTTCGATTTCTTACAGGTTAAGTTGTTGTTGCCCATTACACACTAGCATTCTGCTAATGAACGCTGATTGGTCAGTGAAGGACTGATTACGTCCAGAGATACCGCTTGATGGCATCGTGGCATCCGAAGAGGGACCAGAATGTGTGTGTGTGTATTTTCGGCGTGGTCTTTTAAAACAACAAAACAAAAACTCTTCTAGCATGTGTATTTACCTGTGTCAGCTATGTTGTCGATGCCGCGAGAGAAAAGACAGTGCAGAGCGCGAAAGCACCAAAGTGACTGAAGGATTGCCGTAAAGCAGTATCTCTGGCCGTATGATGTGTATGATGTCATTGACATTTTAAAATACTTTTTAAAGCAAATAAGTAACTCTAAAAAATCTAACACCCAGCAATGAGTAATTTCTTTGCATCTCCTTTTGAATACAACATTCAAATTACTAGACAAAAAATTATATCCTGAGAAAAGTGGATTTTGAGGGGTATAGCTCCATAGACCTTTATTCATTCTGCACTCGTCTTGTGAGCGCCCTCATATGGAACCAGAGTGGAACTGCAACCAGTTCAGAAGCCGGAAGTTTACTGAGAGTGAAAGTTCTCCCCTTATTAGACATTCTCTGCTATAAGTAACTTAGCAACTACAAGTCAACTTGTTCTCCTAACCCGAACTCTAACACCTAACCATAACCTAACAGTCTACTGACAGCCTACTAATACTCTAATGACAGTTAGTTGACATGTAGTTGAAAAGTTATTTATAGTTAGTAGAATGTCTAAAGTGACTATCGAAATAAAGTGTAACATACATATTTTGTTATTCTTATTAGATAATCATCAGGTGTTCTAAAATAGAAGCAAATAAAGTGGGAGAGTATACATACAATATATGTTTCTAATTTCAATGCTATGGCCATCTTTACGTACGACTGTTTGGATTAATATGAAATGATAAAACTATAATGTGACCAGTTCATTTGTAACATTAACTAAGGTTAATAAAAGTATTTTTCATTATTCATTTCATCATTTACTAATATTTTTATTTTTAAAGTTGTATCTCTTAATATTAGTTAATGCAATATGAACAAACATGAATGACCAAGGTATCATTAAATTTTATTTTGTAATACTCTATTTTATTTCTAGTTAACGTTATCGGTAAAATCCACTATCGGTCAATTTCTAATCATAAAAACTATTAATTATAATAATAATATAATACATGGAACCCACAATAATTAAAAAATGAACTTCAACATACAAAAAATTATTAAAAATGAATTAATAGAATTCTGTAATTTTCTTTAAATTGGTGCATAATGGTGGACAATTAGAGAATAATCATTAAATGCAGTAAGTTAGATTACAAATGACAAATGCGCCAGCCTAAAGTGGGTAAATTTTAACAGAGCTTGGAATGTTACATAATTTATCTGAGATAAGTTAATTGAATCACACCATATTACTAATGTCTAAAATGGACCCAGCCTCTGATGTTAGCAAAGTCTAGTCACACCCCTGAACGTACAGCTGTGTTCGTAAATTATATATATATATATATATATATATACTGAGAGTGAAAGTTCTCCCCTTATTAGACATTCTCTGCTATAAGTAACTTAGCAACTACAAGTCAACTTGTTCTCCTAACCCGAACTCTAACACCTAACCTATATATATATATATATATATATATATATATATATATATATATATATATATATATATATATATATATATATTTATATTTATATACACACACACACACATATATATATATATATATATATATATATATATATATATATATATATATATATTCCTTGCAGCATTAGCAAAATGTTATTTTTACACACACACACACACACACACACACACACACACACACACACACACACACACACACACACACACACACACACACACACACACACACACACACACACACACACACACACACACAAACACACACACACACACACACACACACAGAAAAAAAGTTTCTTAATTCAATTTAACTCCTTATTTAGAGGTTAGGGAAACTTGTAAATATCTTGTGTAGAATCTGATATATAATTTGTATTATTTTGTCATTACCTTGAGCTTCAGTTATTTCACCTGGTGGAATGAGAACAGAACAGAGTTTTTTTCAGAGTTGTAATACATCAAATTATACTGTACCTTAAGCTTTCATTTAAGATATATAGTAGATTTGTTATTTTATGCTTGACAAAACTTTGCAAATTAACATCCAAATCTATATATTTTGAAAACTCAAAGTATCTAATTAATTTCATCAATGACATTTTTAATATTTCCATATTTAATATATGACTGCCTTACTGGCAAAAAGAGACAGCAGTGCTACAACATATAACAGGACAGGTTTCCTCATTGTTTAGTTGGTCTGTCACACCGTATTCTGTAAAAGAACAAAAGCATTTTGTTTGCATTAAATGTACAACATTTTATGGTGTATTTGTTGCTACTGGGTAAAGCCGGGTTCACATTGTACAATTTTGGCCACAATTTGGCCGTCTGAAAAAATCTGGTAAATCCTAAAAGATTTCTCTGATCAAAAGCCAAAATTTGAAGTCTTGCTAGTTTGACATGTTCACCAACAAGTAAGGACCACTGCGATCAAATTTTACCTCAGATATTCTGGCAGTTTCAGAAGGTTTCAGTTTTATAGTGTAGCTTCTCCTGTGACAACCGTCACATCAAAAAACAATTGGAGTGCGTGGACCTGAAGACAGATTAGTGCGACAACAACAAACCACCACTTGCTCCACACACACTGTAAAAAAAGATTTAAAAAAATAGACTGTGAATATACATGTCTAATGTAAAATAACATGAAAAACCTGTAACTGTGAATAGCAAAAAAAAAATGTTTTATTGTTTTTGTTTAATTTTTTATTGAAAATATTTCACTTACAGTTACCATTATGGTTATCAGTGTTTGCTTTAGTTGGGCTCTTGACCCTTGACTTAATGTTAGCTTTGTCTGCTAACAGCGTGTTTAAGCTTTTATCAGTTAATCAGGTGATGTTGTCTATTTTTTATGGTGATGTCATCATAACGTGGTTTAATTTACAGGCCTCACCCAAAGTCTATGTACTGATCAAAAGTGTACACTTACTCACTACTGCACTTTGCACAACTAGCCCTGTAACACTAAAGCAAGAGATCCTGCAGTGTCCAGAAGGATGTTTAAACACATTTTGCAAAAAAAGTTTGAATCATTTAGACACACGCAGTAATAAAGAATCAGCATATGAATCTCAAAAATTGGCGACAAACAAATTCAGATAAAAAGAACTCTGAAAATAAAAAGAGCTAAAGTCAAAACAGAAATTTAAGAAAATAATAAGAATAAAGGAAAATAGTAAGAAAAGTCAGCTACATAACTTAGTTATAACTTATGACCCCAGTCAGACATACTGCGTCACGTAACAGCAACAACAACTGCTGACTACATGCTTGTGTTCGTGCTGAAGACGCTGCTGAGCCTCTTTTATTTAGTTCTTTATTGTTTGATTATTTTTGCCACATCGTGACCGAGTCCCAGACCACTCCCAGGAACGTGGTTACACGTCGGGAATTTATGAATGAACTCTGTCAGCCCCCTTTTACTAGAGCTGACCGTGCATGCTCTACTCCCAAACACACAACACATGAATCACGGGGTTCTCTTACGAGAGGTTCTCTCGTATTGCGTAAGTTTAGCTTACGCTACGGGAAAGATTCATCTTCTCGAGATACTGAAGCCAAAAAATTATCCTTAATTTTTGTATACCTTGTCAACGCAGTGCAGCAGCTAGCAGACCTAGAGCAGGCTATCTTGCGTGCTCATTGGCTGCTCTGCAGGCAACTGCTGCAGCCTACCAGTGAGCAGGGCGTGACATCACGCCCAATGAAGGGCGCCCGCGCCTTCATGGCGTCACAGCCCGCCAGAATGGGCGTGGCTTCAGCCTATAAAGGAATGGGCTGTAGGCTGCTTCCCTGATTTTTGTCTCTTCAGCGAGCTCTTCGCATCGCTGGATCTGAGAGAAGCCATCGCCGCCGTCGAACAGCGAACAGCCAGCTTAGGACAGCGCTGAGGAAGCCGGCCGTCTTCGCCACCTTCAGCCATCCGTGCGAGCTACGCTATCCGGCGACGTATCCTTTTGCCTTGCTTTAGATTGATTTTCACATCTCTAAAAGAGCAGTGAGCGTCTTTTTAAAGATGCCTCGAACTTCCTGCGGCTCGTGCAGAGCCCCGCTCAGCGCCGGAGACCGCCATCTGATATGCGCTCTCTGCCTGGGCCTGGAACATGCCGAGCTCGCCCTCGCTTCCGGGGGTTGCGAGCTCTGTGAGGAACTTCCGTTGGCGACCCTGCGGGCTCGCCTCGAAGCTCTCAGATCTACAGCAGTCACTCCGCCCTCTGTGGGACCGCGCAAGAAGAAGCGCCGTTCCCTGAGACAGCCGGAACCTGTGGCCACAGCGACGCGCTCGCCGGAGAACCTCCCTCGAGCCTCGCTCTCACCTTCCCCGCCTCCCCTCCCCGACGCGCAGTTGCCGCTCACGAGCCTCACTGCCATCGCTTCAGAGGATGAGGCCGAGGGACACACCACGAGGGACTGCTGCTCTATCCTGGCATCGGACAGCGAGGAATGGTCGCTTCATTCCGAGGCCTCGTCGATCCAGGAATCCACCCGTACCCGCGCTGGAGCTGACGCTGAGCTAATGCGTTTGCTAACCCAGGCCGTGGACCGCCTCGGGCTCGAGTGGTCGCCGCCTGAGGAACCCGCACTGAACAGGCTCGACAGCTGCTTCCTTCAAAGCCGCCGCCGCGCAGCTTCAGCAACGAGGCCCGCTCCATTCCTGCCGGAACTTCACGCGGAGTTGACTAAGTCGTGGAATTCTCCTTTTTCGTCGCGACTACAGTCACCAGCCTCCGCGTCGCTCTCCCGAGTGGACGGCGCCGCCGAGAAAGGGTACATGGTTATTCCACCGGTGGAAGAAACGGTTGCAGCGCACCTTTGCCCGCCCTCCGCGAGATGGCGGTCACGGTCAGCGCTCCCGTCTAAAGCCTGTAGAGCCACGTCCGCCTTGGTCGGCCGCGCTTATGCTGCCTCCAGCCAGGCCGCGTCTGCTTTACATTCCATGGCTGTGCTTCAGATCCTGCAAGCCGACCTCCTCCGTGAATGGGACGAGAAGGGCCGGGATCCAGCTGCTGTTACAGATTTGAGAAGCGCAACGGATCTTTCTCTCCGCGCTACCAAAGCAGCAGCCCAGGCTATCGGACGAGCTATGGCCGTGTTAACCGTTACGGAGAGGCACCTTTGGTTAACGCTCGCGGATATGAGGGAGTCTGAGCGAGCCACATTTCTCAACGCGCCGCTTACCCCCTCTGGTCTCTTCGGCCCAGCGGTTAACGGGATCGTTGATCGTTTTTCTGAGGTACAGAAGACCACGCAGGCCATGAACCTCTTCCTGCCGCGACGCTCGAGTTCCGCCACAGGCCGTTCTCGCGAGAGACAAAGCCAGCCTCCTGTGCGAACCAGCACCCAGCGTCCAGCACAGCCCCAGCCTCAGCCTTCGCAGCGACGTCAGGGCGGCCGCCCTAGGTCGCGCTCAGACAGCCGTCATAGACCGCCGCCTCCCAGAGGGCCTCGGCAGAGAATCACGCTGAAGTCTGAGCACGCGAAGCCCTCCTAACAGTAAGAGGGAAAAGACGCGCGTGTCCCGCTGCGGCCGGACCGCCGTCAAAATTAATTTCCCTGTCAGTCCCCTTCAAACAGGCTACTGCAGCGGTCCATTTAGCAGCCAACGAGCCGGTTTATTCACCCTCTCGCCTGCACACAAATGGCGTTTTCACGGAGACCCAGAGAAATCTCAAAAAGAGTGTAATATCTGGTCCGGCTCATGCCGTCAATGTTTTAAGTGTAGTGAAAGTGCCCACGTCCCAGTGCTCACCCCTACACATAAGCACTCAAAATCCTGTGTCACTCACAGAGCACACTCTCATAAAGCGCAGAAAAGCCGCTCGAGTGTTGCATGTAAGAAATGTGTTCACAAGTCTGTGCCCACTATCTGCCCGCTCTGTTACACGGTCAAACAAACAGGTTATAAACGTAAGTCTCGTGCCCGCCGGAGAGCGCTCACGCTTACTAACACAAACCTTTCCCCGTGCCCCGCCCGCGCCCTTAAGCATTATCACAAAACGCAGAGCGTTAATAAAACGCTCCCCATCTATTATGACCGGGGCGTTAGATACAGTTGTAAGTCTCGTGCCCGCGCCCACGCGCTCACGCTTACAGAGAGCTCTGTCACCTAGAGCACGGCTCGCGCATCAAAATGTGGTAAAAGTGTGTTCCCCATCCCCTATGATCGGGACATCTCACATAAATCAGCCGGTTTCGGCTGTCAGCGAGCCGCCATTGCGCGCGCTCTCGGCTCCGGTTCAGTTTCACAAGCCAGCAAATGGCGGTCTGAACACGGAGGCCATTCGCCCCCTAGCGGCTCGCATAGCCGCGTGGGAAAAAATCCCAGGGATTTCAGAATGGGTGCTGAGCACAATAAAGCAGGGCTATACACTACAATTCATTCGCCGTCCCCCGCGCTTTCGAGCGCGGACCGCGACAATAGTGAATGCGGAAGTAGCACACCTACTTCACGCAGAAATAGCAAAGCTGCTGTGCAAAGGGGCTATAGAAATGGTACCGCCTTCTCTAAGCGAGTCAGGCTTTTACAGCCGTTATTTTCTTGTGCCCAAGAAGGACGGAGCCTTCAGACCCATCCTAGATCTGAGACATTTGAACAAAGTGCTTGCGAAAAGACCGTTCAAAATGCTTACGACCAGGAAAATCCTCGCGCACGTTCGCCCGAGGGACTGGTTTATCTCTCTAGATCTGAAGGATGCATATTTTCAGATTCAGATAGTACCCCGTCACAGGCAATTTTTGAGATTCGCCTTCGACGGTCAGGTATATCAATACACCGTCCTGCCGTTCGGCCTGTCCCTGGCACCCCGTACATTTACAAAGTGCATGGACGCGGAGCTCGCCCCCCTGAGAAGTCAGGGCAGGCCTGAGGGCAGATAATGAACTATCTGGACGATTGGCTGATATTGGCACAGTCAGAGACAGAACTTCTATCTCACAGAACAGTGCTACTCAGTCATCTGGAAAGCTTGGGTCTCACGGTCAACTGGACCAAGAGCTCACTACTGCCCAGCCAGTCAATTTCCTTCTTAGGAATAGAACTGGACTCGGTAACCATGACGGCTCGTTTGTCGACACAGCGCGCGCGCCGTGTTCGCCACTTAGCCGCTTCTTTCCAGAAGGGCAGCTTCCTCCCTTTGAAAATTTTTCAGAGGATGTTGGGCTGTATGGCATCAGCTGCAGCGGTGCTCCAGTTGGGCCTACTGCGCATGCGCCTGCTCCAACGCTGGCTGAATGCTCGCGTGCCCTCCCGAGCCTGGGTATCTGGCGGTCGGAAAATCAGAGTGACTCAGACCTGAATAGCAGCTCTGCAGCCCTGGTTAGCGGCCAGCTGGTTCCAGCAGGGAGTAACGATGGGAACATCTCTTACCGGAAAGTCATCTCAACAGACGCGTCCAACTCAGGTTGGGGAGCGCTGTTCGAGGGCAGACCGGCCTTTGGCCAGTGGTCAGACCGGGAGAAGGAGTTTCACATAAACTGTCTGGAAATGATGGCGGTCGAGAACGCACTGCGGTGCTTCCTCCCGTTCATACAGGGCCAGCATGTTCTTGTCCGTTCGGACAACACATCTGTGGTTTCCTATATAAACCGTCAGGGCGGTGTCAGATCCAGAAAACTCTGCAATCTGACGGAAAGCCTCCTTATTTGGTCTCAGACACACCTGCGCTCGCTGAGGGCGACGCATGTGCCTGGCCATCTGAACGACGGCCCAGACAGACTCTCCAGAGACAATGTTCCCCCAGGGGAGTGGTCCTTACACCCCCAAACGGTCCAGAAACTGTGGCGCCTATTCGGCAGAGCGGAAGTCGACCTATTTGCGTCAAAAGACAACGCTCAATGCCCGATGTTCTTCTCGAAGGACGAGGACGCGCTGGCCCAAGTTTGGCCCAGCCTCCCGCTATATGCTTTCCCTCCGGTCTTTCTGTTACCACAGGTGATCAAGAGAATCAGGGAAACGCGCCACTCGGTGCTCCTCATAGCCCTGCGTTGGGAGAATCAGATTTGGTTCCCGGAACTAGCACAGCTGTCGCTTACAGCTCCGTGGCCGATCCCGGTGAGGGCAGATCTCCTCTCTCAAGCTCGCGGCACGATCTGGCATCCCCATCCAGAGCGCTGGTTGCTGCATGCATGGCTGATCAACGGGTACTCGTTACCCTGCCAGAAGGAGTGATGAACACGATCACACAGTCTAGAGCCCCTTCCACGAGAAGGCTCTACGTGTCTAAATGGTCGGTGTTCTCTGGCTGGTGCACCGACAGAGGTCTGGACCCGCGGACATGCGGGGTGGCGCATCTGCTCACTTTCCTACAAGAGCTGTTGGATAAGGGAAGGTCCCCTTCCACGCTCAAAGTGTACGTGGCGGCCGTAGCAGCGTTTGCAGAACCAACGCACGGCCAGCCGCTGGAGAAACATGAGTTGGTCATCCGCTTCCTTAGAGGAGCTAGAAGGATGAATCCGCCGCGCCCCCCGTCGGTTCCTATGTGGGATCTTTCACTGGTCCTCGAGGCCCTGAAAGCTTTTCCCTTCGAACCACTGGACTCCGTGGGGTTGAAATATCTATCACTGAAAACGGTTTTTCTGACTGCGCTGTCATCAGTAAAACGCGTAGGGGATCTACACGCGCTGTCTGTCAGCGCGTCGTGTCTTGAGTTTGGACCAAATGACTCTAAAGTTATTCTCAGACCTAGACACGGCTATGTCCCTAAAGTGATGGGCACTCCATTTAGAGCGCAAGTTATTTCACTATCTTCTCTCGCAGTGTCTGACAGTGAAAGCGATGTAAACCTCCTCTGCCCCGTCAGAGTGCTGAGGAGCTACATTACGCGCACCGCCTCCTTCAGGCGCTCGGAACAGCTTTTTGTTTCGTTTGGAGGGCGCACCAAGGGTTTCGCCTCCTCGAAACAGAGCCTGTCCAGATGGATAGTAGACGCTATAGCGACCGCTTATGCGTCAAAGGATCTGCAATGCCCTCTGGGCATCAGGGCTCATTCCACGAGAGGCGTCGCCTCTTCGTGGGCATGGTCCAGTGGGATTTCTATCCACGACATATGTGTAGCGGCGGGCTGGAGCTTCCCGTCTACCTTTGTCAGGTTCTATAACCTAGAAGTTCCCGCCTTGCAGGCTAAACTACTGTCAGTCTAAACGAGAGATGTATTCTGCCCAGATCCCCTGCTCAGATCACTCTCACATGACTCTCCTGGTTGAGCTGCACTAAAGGGGTTATGCTATGTGCCTATACAGACCCGCGCCCGCGCTGCTATGTGTGCTTATGTACAAGTGATGGCCCGCGAAACGGCCGGCCACCTTATTTTTCCACTTATGGGGTTCCCCCCTAAGTTCGGGGTCTCATGTGGATGCTTGGCGCGCACGGCGTTGACAAAGTGTTCCCGTAGCGTAAGCTAAACTTACGCAATACGAGAGAACCTCTCGTAAGAGAACGATACTCGGTTACTAACGTAACCTTGGTTCTCTCTAGAAGAGGGAACGAGTATTGCGTAACCGGCCGTGCTCGCGCCACGAGCGACTTCGCTTCAGTCGACAAAAACCAGGGAAGCAGCCTACAGCCCATTCCTTTATAGGAATGGGGGAGCAAGATAGCCTGCTCTAGGTCTGCTAGCTGCTGCACTGCGTTGACAAGGTATACAAAAATTAAGGATAATTTTTTGGCTTCAGTATCTCGAGAAGATGAATCTTTCCCGTAGCGTAAGCTAAACTTACGCAATACTCGTTCCCTCCTCTAGAGAGAACCGAGGTTACGTTAGTAACCGAGTATCGTTCTCACTCTTATTGAAGCGAGACAGGGACGAACACACGATCCAAAGCTTTTTGCTCATCATACTCCTGTCTAGATATATATTTTATGCTTGTGGAAAACAACAATAAATAGACAGAGACAGTTTCACACAGAGTGCTGGCTGAAGACACAGAAGCTTGTGACTGTTTGTTCCAGGTATGCTTTATAGTTTCCTGGTCGATGACGTCACATCTGGTTTTCCGTCACGCCATTGGACTGATTTCATAGTGCTTCGTGACAATCACACAGAGGTGTTCCCACCGCGTCTCGACGCAGCTCAAGTTCCCTTGAAAGGGAACAGCAATGGGCTGAATGAAATTGCAACCACTCTTTCACAGTAGGTGGCTATTATGGGACAGCAGAAATAAAGTTTAGTTTGCCACCATACAAGCTAGCCTGTTAACCGTTGCCAGAGCGCCGGCGCACTGAAGCGTTTTTTTGTTTAAATAGTTCAAAGTTACTATCAGATTTAAAGCTATTACCTTGACAAACTATACATCATTAAAAAGATAAAAGACTCAGGTTTCAGTATTTGACCACTATTGTATTCTAAGAAACTTATAGTGACAGTTATGTCTTAATTTGTGTCAGGAGTTATGTAATCAAAAAATGAGTCGATACCTTTAATATGAATTATGAGCGTCAGCCGGTCTCATTAAAAAAAAAAAAACTCCTGTGAGGTCGTCATGACAGCGCTTGACAAAACAACGTCCCTCAGGGCTTTTAGCTAAAAAATTTGCAGATTTGGAGAAATATTGATAGATTCTCATAGGTTTACTTCAGATTTATATCTATAGACAGGAATAATATTTATTGAATTTATACCCAAATGGGCCGTTGTAATCATTATGAGCGCTGGATACTCAGATGTACTGTGTTTTCAATCCATACTGGCAGCCTGAGGGCTCCGTGTGCACATGCAGTCCATATATGGAACACACGAAGAAGAGCCATAATCATGTGACATCCCGGCATAAACAAAGCTTCCAGAGATCGCTGTAACATGCAGATAAAGACATTTTGAAGACAATAAACATGATTGCAATGATATTTGAGTTACCTGTGTTCTTCGAGCCATGTCAGGTATTTTCATAATAATAGATTATTTATAATGTAATGCTAATCGATATAGACTTTATCATTGTGCAGAATACTATAAAATAATATATTTTCTGTCCGATTTTTTTATCTGAAGCCAAATCAGATCACAGAAGGTTATTTAAAACACTTGCGTTATAAAGTAAATTTGGAGAACAAACATGGTTTTAATCTCATAAATTGTCGTGTATTGATGGTGTGCTAAGCTAACATGCTACATAGCCCTCAGATGCACCTGCCACCTAGCTGTTATTTTTGATGATTTTTTCTAAATAAGAATGCTTACTGAAATGTTTATTTTTTCAAGAAGGACATTTGATACAGTTTCAAATGTGAACTGAGAACTTTGAAAAAATAAATTAGGGATTGAAACAGTGTGAATAGCCAGTCGTTAGTATTTATAATGAAGACAAAAGAAAAACATATTTAGAGCCATAACCAGGCCGGAGGGGAGTGAATGTGTGCAGGGGAGACTGGGACTGAATGGGGCTCGTTTGCACCACAAAACAATAGAGACAATAGACTGAATAGATGCTTAAAACATGACAATAAACATCAGTTTGCATTTTAGTGTCTAATCAAAATAAAGTCAAATGACATGACATTACACATTTAACTAAATACAGAGTTTTAGACTTGTCATCTTCAGATTTTAAATATAACATGGTCAGACATGTGGCTTTAGCTGCAGTCCATTCATAGATTGATACAATGCCAACTTCAATATTATTTTTATGAAGATATTTCATAAAAAATATATTTCTAATAACTTTACAAAACTTTGAAGCTATTTATAACAATTTTTTCATTATGACAATAATTAATTCTACATTTACAATAAACTGCCAGGTGTCAGCTTTCAAATGAGATCATACTTCTGCTTTTAGTACAAAGGGTTCATGAACTGTATGTGTTTTAGTTTGGGTATGCCATTTCTGGGGATTTTTCAAAAGTGGGGTTGAAGCTTAACAGGCTAGCCAGTTGCAATATATTATTTAGATAACTTTTTAAACGTGCAAATAAAACATGTGAATAAGTCAAATTTACAAAATAATAGGATGTACAACTTGACCAGTGTAGCATTTAATTAAGGGTGTATTCACACCTGCCTTGTTTGGTTCGATTGAATCGAACTCTAGTTTGTTTCCCCCCTTGGTGCGGACCTTTTGGGCAGGTGTGAATACAGCAATCAAACTCGGGTGCGGACCAAACAACCGAACCAAGACCCAGCTGAAGAGGTGGTCTTGGTACGGTTCCAAACGAACTCCGGTACGGTTCGTTTACGGTGTGAACATGAACCGACCCAATTGCAAGAAAGCACTGGGCCTTTGAGTTAACAGGCTTCCGTAGTCGAAGATTTTGGCATAATGGTTTGTGTTATTGTTGTTCAAGTGCGAAAGAGAATTCCATTCCGGCGCGCAGTCTGGCCACACGATACTGTTGCGCGTCTTTCTGCGCGTCGTGTGTGCATCATTGGAATGGAATGAATGAATGAGTGTGTGCATCAGGACATTCACATACAGAGCGTTCTCTTTAGTCTAATCGCGCATAGATGCAAAAAAAGCTTTTTGCAGTTCATATAATGTAACGATAGTTACAATACAAGGATGATGCTGCGTTAAACTGGACAAACTTAATCGCAAGCGTTAACATTGACAGCACTTGTTAGCAGTATATACAATAAGAATCTCATTATTTGAATGTGTGAACATAGCCCCTCTCTATGAATGAAAACTTTATACCTTATCCGTCTTCTGCGCAGTTTCTTCATATTGCGTTTGAACAGAATAACACAAAATTAGTAAAATAACAAATAATGCAGTACGAAATATCTCCATGCTGAGCCTTTTTTGCACTTCCTGATTTCCCTACTTGAGAATCCTTGTCCAATGAATGGACGACCTTAGCACACGTGTGGTTTTGTTTACAAATTTTGGTTCACTTGCAAAGAGAGCAGTGTGAAAGCGAACCGTACCAAAAAAAAAAAAAAATATTTGGTCCGGACCAAAGCAAGTGAACTATCGGACTTTCCTGGTGTAAATACACCCTAAAACAGTATGTATTCAAGTACAGGTTCAGCTTCTTTTGCTCTCTACCTGCCGTTCTGTCATTCTGAATTCTGTACCGCTTCTGAACCGCGTGCATGTGACGTCATATTGAGGTGGGGCAATGCAAAACTTCCACATTTTGCTTCCACCTCAGGCTGTTTTGCCCGATGCCTTTTTGTCTGAGGCCGTTCCGTCCGATGTCTTTTAGTCTGTGGTTGTTTTGCCTGATGTATAATTAAACGAGACCTGGTACTTGACGTTGTTTTTCCTGAGACCTGAAGCCTTTCAGTCTGAGGCATGATGCCATTTCGTCCATTGGCTGATGCCTTTTAGTACCGAGTACTGTTGACATATGACAGAAATAAAGTCAAACTGATTTGTAATAAGTGAAGCTGGTGATGCTGTTTTTGGAGTTGTTTAATCCTCTTCTGTTGAGATCTTGAGAGATTCAAAGTGCCCCTATTATGGATTTTTGAAAATGGCCTTTCATTTAGTGTGTAACATAGCGCTAACTGAATGAAAACATCCTGCAAAGTTTTAAATCTGAAAGTGCACCATATATAAAGTTACTGTCTTTCAAAAGTAAGAGTCAACTCTGAGTCAATTAATTGAATAGTTTTTCAAACGAATCATTAGCCGTTTCGTTGTGATGTCAAGACGAAACATTAGCATATTGCCCTCCCACTTATTGCTTGAGCAGACCATGGGCGTAGATTTAGGGGGGGATGCTAGGTACTAGTCCCAATCAATATTTTGAGATGACAAATTTGTCCCCACCAATATTTAGCAAGCTCCTTTGAACTGCTAATTTGATATTTGCGCTGCATTTGGATCTTTGCGCTGCTATTTGGATCGATTCCAACGGCCAGGACGACGACAGTACAAGATACGCCGTAATTTGATTGGCGGCGGGGTATCTGACAGGCAGGCTAGCTACACGCGCGTGCCGGGACTACTTTTTGTGCTTGCACTCACTGGCAGCGAGCGGGTGGCGTGTGCGCGTGACGACGCCGACGGTAAGTTGGCTGTCTCTCTGCCTGCCATATACAAAGGCCAGAGTAAAACATTTTAATATTCCGTTTTTTTGCCCCTTTTTGTACTTTGTAGATCAGCTATGTCACCCAAGAAGAAGAAAGGGGACATACGAAGCTTTTTCATAAAGCAGAGTGTAAGTAGGCAAAAATAACTAGCCACACAAATAACTAGCAGTAGTAGTGACTGACCAGGCTTTCAAATGCAGATTCTACTGTGGAAAATAGTATTAACTGGTGGTTACCCAGGATATTGTTACAGTTAAACCTAGCTTCTGCAATCTTTCAAGGTTAGGAGCATTAATTAGGGGTGTGCAGCACGGATAGACTCATAGAAGTCGCGCTATCATGATAGAATGCTACGTTAGCAAGTCACTGAATGTTAAAGGGTTAGTTCACCCAAAAATGAAAATTATGTCATTAATGACTCACCCTCATGTCGTCCCAAGCCCGTAAGACCTCCGTTCATCTTTGGAACACAGTTTAAGATATTTTAGATTTAGTCCGAGAGCTTTTTGTCCCTCCATTGAAAATGTACGTACAGCACACACTCTTTGTCCAGAATGGAAATAAATACATCATCAAAGTAGTCCATGTGACATCAGTGGGTTAGTTAGAATGTTTGGAAGCATCGAAAATACATTTTGGTCCAAACATAACAAAAACTACGACTTTATTCAGCATTGTATTGTCTTCCGGTTCTGTTGTTGATCCGCGTTCACGATTCCGCAGTGACCCTGCTGACGTAAGACGCTGATGACGTGTTATCTGGAGATTAGGACATCCGCGACATGCACACCTACGCACCATTTTAAAAAAAAATATAGCAATACAAAAATACAAACAATGTAGAATAGCTTGAATACAGCGCCCGTCTCCCTCAAACTGTAAACGAAGCTCGGGCGCACCAGATAACACGTCATCAGCGTCTTACGTCAGCAGGGTCACTGCGGAATCGTGAACGCGGATCAACAACAGAACCGGAAGACAATACAATGCTGAATAAAGTCGTAGTTTTTGTTATGTTTGGACCAAAATGTATTTTCGATGCTTCCAAACATTCTAACTAACCCACTGATGTCACATGGACTACTTTGATGATGTATTTATTTCCATTCTGGACAAAGAGTGTGTGCTGTACGTACATTTTCAATGGAGGGACAAAAAGCTCTCGGACTAAATCTAAAATATCTTAAACTGTGTTCCAAAGATGAACGGAGGTCTTACGGGCTTGGGACGACATGAGGGTGAGTCATTAATGACATAATTTTCATTTTTGGGTGAACTAACCCTTTAATTAGCCTACCTTAACTTAGAATCTTGCAGTCATAAACAGTGGATCATCTGAGACATTTTTCGTTTCTACATTCTGTTTATGTAATGTATTTGTGAGTGTAGCCTACTTGCTAGACACATGTGCTGGAAAAACATGTTGGCAATGTTAAAAAGGCAAAAGTTAACATATTTTAATATAATTTATTCAAATATAATGAATCATTATTTGATTGATAATATCCAAATAACAATATCTGGTAGGAGGGTTAAACTTGCTAGCCATAGGATAGACTACAAAATTAATCAACCATTTTGTATGCAGGAAAGACAGCATCAAACCACAACAGATTTATATTCATTTAGCAGACACTTTTTATCCAAAGCGACTTACAATTGAGAACAATAGAAGCAGTAAACCTAGGATAACAATATGCAAGTTTTATGACCCTTCCCAGTTTAATGCACTTTAAAAAAAAAAAAAATAAGAATAGAATATATCAATAGAATTTGATATAGAATAGAAGATACAATTTTAGTATTAATACTGTAATAATGGATAATAATAATGGTTAATCCACAAAACCATGTCCCCTTCATATTTAAATTGCTTTGAAATATAAACATGATGTGTTGAATGCATACTATGATATGTGTATATTTTATTCATAGGTTTATTTAATTACATATAGGAAACTCAGACATCTTGTGAAGGTTTCAGAGCATGTTGAGGAAGAAGTAGCTGGACCTTCAGGGCTTCAGGTGAGGTCTTTATGAACTATGAATTATTAAAGCGTGAGTAAAGGTAGTAAAGGAGTAAAGGAAATGGGGGAAGGGGGGGGGGGGATGTCCCCACCAAAGCTGAGACCAAACCTACGCCCATGGAGTAGACACCAGCGAAAAGTTCAAAACCTCACAAACTGCAGCTGGTTCCTGTGGATACATCATGTGGAGAAGATGCTGTGGCCTACAATGTAACGGTAAAGTTCATCTTTACCACGATACCACAGCAGTATAATCCTAAACTTTTGCTGTGTTCCCTTTACTGACGACCGCCGCTTCTCAAATCTCAGAGTTCAATGCAGGATTCGCACACCACTTGCTCTTGAAAGATGGTGTTCAAAATAATTAATTTTGATTTTTATATTGTGTTGGTCTCCTGCTAACTGGTTAACTCACATTATTACTGTCTTACTGAAATACTTCTGCTAATCAGTTGTGGGCCTTACATAAAACTGTTATTAATACAGATTGTCTGTCGTCCTCACTACTTTGAGGAAAGATTAAGCATGGAGCAAGATTTGTTTTACCAATGTTTATGTTAAATCAGTCATTCACTAGAGCTAAGCTAATGTATGCACTGTTATTAATACAGTTTCCACATGTTCACCACAATACATAAGAAAAATACTCTGTAAATAAATAAGTACAAGTAAAATAATTGGTTTGTTGATGGACATGGACTTGTTAATGCTGATGGTGAGGAATATCCGTTGCAACATCTTATAATGTACCTCAAACTGAGTAGTGTATCACTGAGAAACGTCCTGCTCGAGTCGTCCTTGCGATGGAGGTTCGGGCTGAATAACTAGTTCTTTCAATGTTTCATCATCGGACTCGCGCAAGGATTGATATGGTAAACCGACGTCTTTGTTCGTTACTGTGTTAAGTTTACGGCGTAGGAAGCCTCAGGAGACGCAGAGCTGACATTGTTATGGCAATTGGTGTTTTTGTTTTCGACACGCCCGCAGGGCTTAAGTATTCCAGCACCGTGCCGGATCTCCGGCGTGCGGCCGTGAGGAAAAAAAGCATAACATTTTTGGGAACTTGCATGTGGTTTAATATTTTTGAGTCAATTGATTTCACCTACCAATCATATGAGAGGAACACAGCTCTAACCCGTTACAAGCCTATCAGAAGCAGAGCAGGGCGGGTCCTGGCAACACAGTGTGATTGAGATCCATGTCACGTTAGCGTCGTCAGTGAAAGCATGAAGCGCAACAAGTTCATGAAGCCTGGGGATGATGTCCTACCCACGGGCGTAATTTCCTATGCGGACACGGACAGCCCCTCACTTTCAAATTCGTTTGTTATGTTTTTTAACCGCACGCCGTCATTGCCACGGAGGATCAGGACCGAGCCTGTGTAAAATAGCTCACTGAAAGTTCTAATGAGCAGGTATAGCAGTTGTGGCACAGACAGCGATGAAACGCCAGAAACAACAACAGGTCAAGTGACTAATGTCATCATGGATGAAAAGAAAGAAAGGAGATGTGAGTTGATTGATTCAGTAAATTAGCTCAGGTCGTGATAATCATATTTTATGTCTACACTTTTTGATGTTAGCCTTATGTTGACTGAGCTAACGTTAAAATACACTGCTGCTAGGTAACATCAGACTGTTAACATTAGCTAAATATTTAATGTAGAATTCTGTGTAGCTTACTAAAAAACATTCTGTGTAGGCCTATGAAAACGAGTCCACTTTAAACCGCAGCATTTTCTGTCAGCAATGTATGACAAGTAATGTTAGTGCTGTCAACGTTAATGCATGCGATTCATTTTTGTCCAGCTTTAACGTGTTAAAATATTTAACGCAATTAACGCAGCATTCATTCTTCCTGTCATCATTTAGCTAGAGTTATATGATCATGCCCTTATTCACGCAAATGCTTTTAAACCATTCATGCGCGACAAGATAAAAGATAATGCCCTCATGACACACACACACGACGCGCGCCAGTATCGAGTTTCTTTCTGACCTGAACGAACAATAACACACACTTATGCCAAAATGTCTGTTTTGTCGAGTATCCTCACAAGAACAGTCTTAAATGAGTTAAATAAAATCTTAAATGGAAATAAAGAGTAGGCCTATGTGAGAGAATGAGATCCGTGAGATCCTGTCAGCAGCGGCAGATCTTAAAGTGACAGCAGACACTAATTCTCTCTGTCAGTCAAGTTAACGAAAGAACAAAGGGAACAGAGAAAAAATTTAACTGCTCTTAACTAAAGAACGCTTGTAGCTTTAATAAGGATTAATCTATATTTCATTTATAATTTATGCAGTGTGGACTGTTTTATAACCTTATTCAATTTATGTATATTTCATACCTGTTGGACAGAAAAGGTACAGGTAAATATGACATTTATTTGGGTTTAAGTGAGGATTGTTTTAAGTTCACTTAAACTAAAAGTTGTTATATTTTTTTAAACCTAATAAATGTTTAAAATTTGGGGTAAAATACTTTTCATGGAGACATCAGTAGCTATATTAATATCAATGATACTGGCCTTCATTCATAAAAAGATTCCATTAACATACAGCCGTAATACTTGAAAATAAATGGTTCCATTGAAGATAAGTCTGTATGTGCAGTTTCTCTCCACCGGAAGTCAGTTGTAGTTCTTGTGTTTCTCTTTTTTCTGTTTTTCTCTGTCCTTCATAGATTCTGCTTGTTAACAGCAGGTGTTCATCGCTAATGGTCAGTCATTTAATTAATCACTTAATTATCTCATTAACTTCAACACTGCTTGAGAGTTATTTTAACACTATCTAGTGTGCACACTGAGCAGTGTTGATTTAACAATGAGGATTTTGAGTGGGTTAAGATAAAAATACACGCAGGGTTTTCTTTTTACATTTTTTTTTTAAGAAAAGCCATGATCAAAATTAATGCTGGAGATTGTTTTTATTTCCTAACCCTTGTTTCTATTGCTCACAGTCACAGAACGTGTCACGGATTGATGATGTAAAACGCCAGACGAGTCTTCTTGCGTGCGTACATTTTTAACATGTCTTGACCGCCGTACAATCTGACATTAATGACAACTAAGATCCCACAGTTTGACATGGCTTACAGCGGGGATCACGTTCATACAGTCTGACAAGCAATAAGCGTAAAAAGATTATTATTCATCACACAGTGTGCACCCAGCTTTGGCAAAACTGCTAGTAAAAAAAGTAAATAAAAATACATAAATACATACATACATTCATAAAATAATATAAAAGTAGTAAAATCTTACCAAAATGCTCAAAGGAAATTGTGATATTTCTGAAAAATATCTAATAAGGATCTTCTCTCCTGCAGTTTTTGGAACACTTGTTTTCAACGTTATTATGTCTGTATTTATACCTAAGTGTTCTGGGTGGGGTTTTCACATTGCACGCAAACACACATACACACACACACACACACACATACAAAGGATTTTTTAAATAATTTTTTGAATCTGAAAATATACCACATAAAAACTAATTGTGAACATCCGTACTTTATAATTGGGGAAACAATAAAATAAACAAGTGCTCACACCATATATATATATATATATATATATATATATATATATATATATATATATATATATATATATATATATATACACATATATATATATATATATAAGGGATTTGTAGGCCCAAAATTTTATTTATAATTATTCTGTAGTATAGGTCTGAACATTATTTATCTCCAACCTGAAGATAAATGGCTTATGACATGTTTAATATCAAAGTCTGTAGGTTCAATATTTTTATGTTTCAGAAGGCGAGGCTCCAGCATTAAATACCATGGGCATATTATTTAATGAGCTGGAGCTTTGGACATATTTAAAATGAAATTGCCTTAAAATGGTTTTATGAATTTAAAGAATGCATTAAGTCTTTACGCTAAAGGCATGGACCATCATTTTAGGTGTAAAAAGGTTAATGTAAAGGTTAGTGCCTTAAGCAAAATATGTTTTTTTTCATTTCACAAAACCAATTCACAGTGCATTCAATTTCCAACACTTCAAAGAAAGTTGTCAAGTTTCATTTTAAGCAAGTTATTTCAGAAACTTGACAACTTAGTCTGTGCTTGAACAGGCTATAATCAGAATTCCATGTCTACATTTATTTATTTTTTACCCTAAAAAAAGTTAAACTTTCATCCACTTACATATAAATATTATCTATTTGACAATACATTATTGTCCATTTGACTGTTCTATTATCAGATTCCAGTATTATTAAATGCAATATTATGCACATGGAAAGACACCGTCCCGCTAGCGGAGCTTGGCACTCCTTTTATTTATCGACTTTTTCGTATCACATATTTTAGTAATCATCATAAATTAGGAATCATTCGAAAGCTTACGGACTCAAAATTCATCTTGTGAAAACCGTTTTGAAATTGGACATTGCATTATCATGAAAACAGTACTCTTTCTTTTAGTGGGCTCCTTCCCTAGTGGGCGTTGTCAGGTTTCATATTACAAAATGTATTTTTACCACTTTTAATCAAAACCTTTTCTTTATATTGAAGGCATGTAGAACATATACATGTAGAACATATCCATTACAGACACTGATTTGTGCATTAATGTCTGTAATGTGTGCTGTAGGTGCGAAACATTCAGGAATCTTATCCAAGATTTATTCCAAGAATTTGGTCGATAGTAGAACCTGATTCAAGAGGAACAGTGTGGTTTTCGTCCCGGTCGTGGAACACTGGACCAGTCCTATACCTTCTTCAGGGTGCTGGAGGGTTCATGGGAGTTTGCCCAACCAATCCACATGTGCTTTGTGGATTTGGAGAAGGCATTAAACTGTGTCCCTCGCAGCGTCCTGTGGAGGGTGCTCTGGGAGTATGGGGTCCGGGGCCCTTTGCTAACATTGTTCGGTCCTTATACGACCGGAGCAGGAGCTTGGTTCGCATTACCGGCAGTCAGACTTGTTCCCAGTGCATGTTGGACTCCGGTAGGGCTGCCCTTTGTCAATGGTTCTGTTTATCATTTTTATGGACAGAATTTCTAGACACAGCCAGGGGCCGGAGTGTGTCCGGTTTGGGGACCACACGATTTCGTCTCTGCTTTTTGCGGATGATGTTGTCGTGATGTTGTCGCCATCAGACCAGGACCTTCAGCATGCACTGGGACGGTTGGCAGCTGAGTGTAAAACGGCTGGGATGAGAATCAGCACCTCCAAATCCGAGGTTCTCAGTCGGAAAAGGGAGGCTTGCCCACTTCAGTTTGGTGGAGAGTTCCTGCCTCAAGTGGAGGAGTTCAAGTATCTTGGGGTCTTGTTCACGAGTGAGGGAAGGATGGAACAGGAGATTGACAGATGGATCGGTGCAGCTTCTGCAGTAATGTGGTCGATGTACCAGTCTGTCGTGGTGAAGAAGGAGCTGAGCTGCAAGGCGAAGCTCTCAATTTACCGGTCAATCTACATTCCTACTCTCACCTATGGTCATGAGCTGTGGGTCATGACCGAAAGGACAAGATCCCGGGTACAGGCGGCCGATATGAGCTTTCTCCAAAGGGTGGCTAGGCGATCCTTTAGAGAGCTTGGTCACTCGGGAGGAGCTCAGAGTAGAGCCGCTGCTCCTCCACATCGAGAGGAGACAACTGAGGTGGCTCAGGCATTTGTTTCGGATGCCTCCTGGAGGCCTTCCCGGGAAAGTGTTCTGGGCGCGTCCCACTGGGAGGAACACTGGAGGGATTATGTCTCCCGGCTGGTCTGGGAACGCCTCGGTGTCCCCCCGGCAGAGCTGGAGGAAGTTGTCTGGGGAGAGGGAAGTCTGTGCATCTCTGCTTGGACTGCTGCCCCTGCGACCCGGCCACGGATAAGCGGAAGAAGATGATGATGATGATGATCCAAGATTAAGTATACTTTAGATTGGTCAGTCCTATCGACATAAAGGATCCACAAATGAAACTGTGATCATAAACACCATTAACTTAAGTGAATGACAGGCAATAATCAGAAATATGCGTTCAATCTAATAAAGTTTTATTTGAATGTTTCAATATGCATTGACACAAATTACTTTATTTAAATGTCTCATTGATATAACGGCACTGAGTTGTTAGAACAGAAATGCGTAAAATCTTCATTGCTTGATGACGTAAGGAACCGACGAATCGGTCTTTGAACCGGTTCATTGAAACGAATTGTCCGAAAAAAACGGTTCGCAGAAACGAGTTGGACTTTACATCACTAATATAAAGCGCACAATAATGGAATAAACAAACTTTAAAAACAATACACAGGAGAATAACAAGGAGAAACACAACCACGCAAACATTGGCATTAAACATTAACCAATACAGGACAGGTCAAGTCAAGTCAAGTCATCCTCATTTATATAGCGCCTTTAACAACGCAGATTGTTTCAAAGCAGCTGTACAGAGATAAACATATAATTTAAGGTAACAGAGATTGGTTTAGTTTAATAGTGGTTCTTGAATAATGTTTTTTCCAGCTAAAGTTAGTTTTGATTGATTCACTTCCGTCGAAATGATCATTTGTTATTAAATTAGGGGCCGCTAAGTCGACACCGTTCTCTCTAAACAGACTTTAAACGCGAACCTGTGATAGACGCTGATGGCGTTCACATGCGCATTAAGAATTGATTCTATAGTTATGTGCGTTTGAATATATGTGCGCAGGTTTGTAATTCCTTACAAACCATGCCTAAACAAACTACTTGTCTTGTCTATAAATTTTGATGCAGAATTTTATTTTATTTTTATCACTTCGGGTAGGTACGCGAACTGAAAAATTCCACAACACTTTATCTGTTGAGTGGTATAGGGATCTTCCATAGGGAGAGGCTAGTTGGCACTTCAGCACTGCATTGTCATCGGGTCCAGGCGAAGGTCCTTCGTCAGATCTGGAAACGGCCTGGATCCAGCAGGCTGCGGGAAAACCTCGGGATAAACAAAGACACTAAAAATTAGCGTAGATGCCATTCTTCTTATGATGTAACGAGTACATCAGGATTTAAGGGAAGTGTTCCCACTGAGAAACACTGAGAAACTAGGTCAAACTAAAACAGGCAAACAGAAACCGAACACAACAAAAACTAAACAGAACATAACCCTGACAGTAACACATAAAATAGTAATTTTGTATTATTATTATTACAATTTACACAATAATATTTTAATAACATTTATTTAACCCTTGTGCGCTGTTTGGGGTCTTTTGTGACCTCAAATGACATTTGCTGAAATAAAAAATAAAAAATATCTTTGTCCAAATGGCATGACACTTTGTACAGTTGTTAGCACTTACTAGATCTACAATGAAATCTTTTTTTGTTAGTGTGGAAAAAAAGTCACGTTTGTGCTGTTTGGGGTCTCAAGAGAACCCAGGCAACAAAATGTAATTTTGTAACAAAATAATAATTATTATTTTAAACAAATGTAATTTTACTCAAGCATAAAACAAAGGAATGGCGTGGCATGAAACTTAAACTTCCAAACAGTGGTTACAGGAAACAATACTTGACAAAGACACAAGGCAGGATCACATAAGGCTAAGGGAATCACATAACAAGACAGGAAACATTAACCAAAACACAAAACTACCTGTGCCATATCCCCCCCCTCTATGGGTAGCTCCAGATGCCCCCAAAAAAACAAACTACACAAGAAAATCCAGGAGGGCGGTCTTGGGGGAGGGATATTGGGCCAGGCCCGTGCAGGGGAATGGGACCAGGACATGGTAATGGCGGGCCTGGGCCGTGGAAGGACGTGGGTCTTGGAGCGTGGGCGGACCTGGGCCGTGGAGAGTGGGCGGACCAGGCAGGCTATGGAACATGGGCGGCGCCAGCAGTTCAGGGGACCAAAGCAGATCCGACAGTTCAGGGGGCCAGAGCGGCAGTGTTGTGCCTGAACGTTCATGAACTCGTTCATATTTTGGGCAAAAGTGAACTGAATGTACTGTATTACTGCCTGATGAACGTTACTGTGAAGTCGTTCATTCTGGTGTCTGTGAACGGCAGCACTCTCAGTTTAACTTTGTTCAATAGGTTGCCAGATTTCTATAAAGTCTTCCAGGCGGAAACCCGGCTAAAACACAGCGTAAACAGGCCTTAAAGGGATACTCCACTTTTTTTGGAAATAGGCTCATTTTACAACTCCCCCAGAGTTAAACTGTTGAGTTTTACCATTTTTGAATCCATTCAGCCGATCTCCGGTTCTGGCGGTACCACTTTTAGCATAGCTTAGCATACATCATTGAAGTGGACAAGACCATTAGCATTTCTCAAAAAAAAAATTACCAAAGAGTTTAGATATTTTTCCAATTTAAAACTTGACTCTTCTGTAGTTACACTGTGCACTAAGACCGACGGAAAATGTAAAGTTGTGATTTTCTAGGCTGATATGGCTAGGAACTATACTCTCATTCCTGCGTAATAATCAAGAAACTTTACTGCCGTACCATGAGTGCAGCAGGCGCAATGATATGACGCAGCGCCTGAAAATAGGCTACCTTCCGTCAACATAACCAACGTGACAACCTGCTTGCACAGGGAGCGGGGGAAGTTACTGAGCTGGGGACTATTTTCAGGCGCTGCGTCATATCATTGCGGCAGTAAAGTTTCTTGATTATTACGCAGGAATGAGAGTATAGTTCCTAGCCATATCAGCCTAGAAAATCGCAACTTTACATTTTCCGTCGGTCTTAGTACACGATGTAACTACAGAAGAGTCAAGTTTTAAATAGGAAAAATATCGAAACTCTTTGGTCATTTTTTTTGAGAAATGCTAATGGTCGTGTCCACTTCAATGATGTATGCTAAGCTATGCTAAAAGTGGTACCGCCAGAACCGGAGATCGGCTGAATAGATTCAAAAACGGTAAAACTCAACAGTTTAACTCTGGGGGAGTTGTAAAATGAGCCTATTTCCAAAAAAAGTGGAGTATCCCTTTAATATGTAGCGGAAAAAACACCCACCAGCCACCAGTGTCGCAACCATAGGTCGCAACCCCGCATGCATAATCAAAACAAAAAGCAGCAAGGAGGCGTCGTATGATCATTTAAACGGGTTTTATGACAATGTTTGTGAGGATGGGAAAAATGGCGGCGGCCATCTTGGGACAAGACTCTGGAGTGGCGGCCATCTTGGGACGAGACTCTGGAGCTGCGGCTATCTTGGCAGGAGATCCTGGAATGGCGGCCATCTTGGCAGTAGACTCTGGAATGAAGGCCATCTTGGCAGGAGGCTCTGGCTCGGCAGGCATGATGTGAAGTTACTCAGGTTTGGCAGGCATAACGTGAAGAGACTCAGGCTTGGCAGGCATTATGTGAAGTGACTCAGGCTTGGCAGATGGGGCGTGGAAACACTCGGGTGCAGTGGGTACTGTAGGAATGCGAGGCTCCTTGTCTGCAATTCCTACAGTATATGATGAGCCGCTTAACAGAAGGGCTAGTCAATATATTTTGATCCAGGGAGAAAATAATTTTGCCCCCAGGCAGTCCTGGGGGTTTGCAAGGGTTCGCTTAAAGGGATAGTTCACCCAAAAATGAAAATTCTGTCAGTAATTGCTCGCCCTCAAGTTGTTCCAACCCCGTAAGACTATCGTTCATCTTCGGAACACAAATTAAGATATTTTTGATTAAATCTGAGAGCTGGATCACTCCTCCATAGGCTTCTAAGGGGATTGAAACTTGCCGGCCCCGAAAAGTTATTAAAAACATTGTTAAAATAGTCCAAGTGACTACAGTGGCTCAATCTTAAGTTTATCAAGCAACGAGAATACTTTTTGTGTGCAAAACCCCCCAAAAACAACGACTTTATTTCAACTATTAATTTCCTTCTCTGTGGGCCTCGAGTGAGTTCACGTAGTGTAATAGTGTAGTGCTACTGTGTTGTACGTCACACGCATCACACACATGAGCAGCATCGGCCAATAGTGAGCCTACGTGTGACGTAGCACTATGCTATTACACTACGATTATCAAACGATTATCCGTTTTCTCTGCGTAAACCTCAAAAAACGCAAACCTGCGAAAATGCAGATGGCGCGCACATGCGCATCACGTGTTCAGTCGGTAGGTATGCGCGTTTGAATATATATGTGCGCAGGCGTGTAGTACTTCTTCACAAATCAACCCTCAACAAACTACTTGAACTTAAAAATGTATAATACATAAATTTTTGTCCTATCTGCATAACCACGCGAACCGGAATTATCCCGACAACGTTTTATCTGTACAGAGGCAAAGGGAAGGAGGCCTTCACAGGGGAGAGACTAGTTGACACTTTAGGACTGCGTTGTCGTCATGTCCAGGCGCTGGGCCTTCATCAGATCCGGATACGGCCTGGATCCGGCGGACTGCGGTAAATCTCGGGATAAACAGAGAGACTTATATTAGAGTAGACGCCATTCTTCTTATGATGTACCAAGTACATCAGTATATACATGGAAGTGTTCCCGGTCCCGGCTGATCTAAACTATGCAGCCTATAACATTGAATTATAAAGTCTATAATGTGTTGTGTGTATGCTAGGCCAAAGAGAGTTGTTTTTAGTCTAGATTTTAACTGACAGAGTGTGTCTGCTTCCTAGACAATGTTAAGAAGATTATTTCAAAGTTTGATCTACCGCCAGCAGTCGATTTTGATATTCTAGGTATTATCAACTGGCCGGAATTCTTAGATCGCAATAGATGTGAAGGACTATAATGCGTTAAGAGCTCGCTCAAGTACTACGGAGCAAAACCATTTAGTGCTTTGTAAGTAATCAGCAATATTTTAAAATTTATACAATTTTTTATAGGGAGCCAATGTAGTGTTGACAGAACCGGGCTAATATGGTCATACTTCCTGGTTCTGGTAATAACTCTAGCTGCTGCGTTTTGGACCAGCTCTAATTTGTTTATTAAGCTCCAGGGCATCAGGGTACTCAATTATATCGACGACTGGCTGATTCTGGCCCAGTCACAAGAGCTGGCGGTTCGGCATTGAGATGTCGTCCTCGCCCACATTCAAAGCCTGCGGTTGAGACTCAACACGAAAAAGAGCGTGTTGACACCAGCCCAGAGAACCACGTTTCTGGGAGTGGTGTGGGACTCGGTCACGATGCGGGCACGATTGTCTCCTGTACGAATCGAGTCCATTCTGGCCACAGTGTCCAGGACAAAGCTAGGCCAAGCCATTACTGTGAAACATTTTCAAAGAGTGTTGGGGCTCATGGCAGCAGCGTCCAACATTATTCCATTTGGCCTGCTGCACATGAGGGCCCTACAGTGGTGGTTGAAAACCAAGGGGTTCTCCCCGAGGGGAACCCGTTCCGCATGATCAGGGTTACGCGCAGATGCCTTCGTTCCCTATCTATGTGGAAAAACTTGGTTTTCCAAAACTTGGAAAAGATTGGTTTCTGTCCCAAGGTCCAGTGTTGGGAGCGTCATGTCGCCGGAAAACCTTTTCGACAGACGCCTCTCTCACGGGCTGGGGCGCGGTCATGGACGGCCGCTTTACGACACGCCTATGGCAAGACCATCATTCCTCCTGGCACATAAACTGCCTGGAGTTGTTGGCGGTGTTCCGAGCTCTGAGGAGCTTCCTGCCGGACCTCAAAGGTCATCATGTCCTTGTGAGGTCAGACAATATGTCGGTAGTGGCCTATTTAAACCATCAGGGGGGGCTGAGGTCTCGCCCTCTATGCAGACTGGCGCATCAGATCCTCCTGTGGTCCCAGGGGAAACTGTTATCTCTAAGAGCAACATACATCCCAGGGAGTCAAAATCAGGGAGCAGACATCCTGTCGAGACAGGGGCTGAGGCCCGGGGAATGGAGACTCCACCCCGAGGTGGTGGAGTCAATATCTCAGAGGTTCGACCCAGTGGAAGTGGACCTATTCACGTCTCGAGCGACGACCCACTGTCCACTGTGGTTTTCCCTCACTCATCCAGCCCCGCTGGGGTTGGACGCCATGGTGCAGACGTGGCCGAGGCTGTGTCTGTATGCATTTCCCCCGATCGCTCTGCTCCCGGGAGTTCTAGAGAGGGTCCGTCGCGACGGGATCAGTCTACTGCTGGTAGCCCAGTTGTGGCCGGCCCGAGTATAGTTCTCAGACATTGTATCGCTCCTAGACGGCCCTCCGTGGTAGATTCCCCTCAGGAGGGACCTGCTGACACAGGCAGAGGGCTCAATATTTCACCCTCGGCCCGAGCTATGGAAGCTGTGGGTCTGGCCCCTGAGGGGGCACAGTACCTAGAGCCCGGCCTATCAGCTGGAGTAGTGGAGACCATACTCAGCTCTAGAGCTCCCTCCACGAGGAAATTGTACGGCTTAAAGTGGAATGTATTTTCCAATTGGTGTAGAGTTCTGGAGTTCCTCCAAGATCGCTTTTCAGCTGGTCTTACCCCGTCCACACTCAAGGTGTACGTGGCTGCCATTGCGGCTTTCCACGCTCCTCTGGGTGATGGGCCTCTGGGGAGACAGCAGTTGGTCGTACGTTTCCTCCGTGGGGCTTGGAGGATGAGACCTGCGGCTCGTACCAGGGTTCCCACATGGGACCTGGCAGTGGTTCTCGAAGGGCTGGCCGAGGCCCCCTTCGAACCACTGGAGTCGGCTGAGGCCAAGAACCTTTCCCTGAAGGTGGTTTTTCTGTTGGCCATTACTTCTCTGAGGAGGGTAGGAGATCTCCAGGCGCTCTCTATATCTAACGGGTGCCTGGAGTTTGCTCCAGGCGACATTAAAGCCATCCTACATCCTAGGCCGGGCTATTTGCCAGGCTTTTCATCCTCCACCTCACGCGACGGCGGATGAGGAGAGACTTCACCTGCTCTGCCCTGTCAGAGCTCTAAAAATTTACATTCAGAGGTCCTCTTCATGGCGGAAGTCAGACCAGTTGCTGGTGTGTTTTGGGTGGTCCAAGAAGGGTCTTCCCGCCTCCAAAAAGACCATCAGCTACTGGATTGCTATTTCCTTGGCCTACCAGGTGCGCAATCTGCCTTCACCTTTGGCCATGAGGGCTCATTCAACCAGAGGCATGGCGTCCTCTAGAGCCCTCCTCTCGAGGGCCCCAATCCAGGAGGTCTGCGATGCAGCAGGATGTGAACACCCCCCACACCTTTATTAGGTTTTACAGTCTGGACATCCCGTCTACGCCTGACACTCTTGTGCTCTCGTCCTAAGTGTGCCTGTGAGCAGCTTCACACTAGGACAGGCAGGGCGCGTTGTGGCATAGTGGGTACTCGTTCCCCCAAAGTGTCATTCGACGCAGTCCGAGTTCCCTCGAAAGGGAACGTCCTTGGGTTACGACTGTAACCCTTGTTCCCTGAGAAAGGGAACGAGGACTGCGTCCCTTCGCCACGCCTTCCCCTGCCTGGGAGCGCTTGCTTCATCACAGAAGCTGACATCTCATGTGTGCCGGCGTCCTTTATAGCTTCCGCTTGTATGCCGTCACACATTACGTCATGACGCAACACCAATCAGAGATTGGCTTAATTTAATTCATACTTCAGAGGCGCTACGCTGAGGGGCGTTCCCCCCCAAAGTGTCATTCGACGCAGTCCTCGTTCCCTTTCTCAGGGAACAAGGGTTACAGTCGTAATCCGAGGACGTTTCCTGACAGTAGATAGTTTTCTTGGATTAAACCCAATGTTAGATGAAGAATTGATTACTGGCTTGGCAATGAGGCTGTTTCTATATATGAATATAAATGTACTGTCTCTAGTGCTCCATTAAACAATCATTGTTTAATTGATTAAAGTTTAAAATCAAAGGGCGACTCTCATAAAACTAAAGGATATTGATATAAAGAGGATTATAACTGATATTGGTAACAAATGTATTCCCAGTGGCAGTAAATGCAATTTTTTAAAAATATAAATTTAGAGAATATTCAATAACTTTTGGGATTAATCTTAGAAAAAAAATTAGTAATGACTGTGGAGAGCAGGACGAGGTCAAGGGCGGTGGGAGGACAATACCAGAGCCGATCCGCCCTATACGCTCACTACGCAAGCTGCGTAGGGCCCCGCAAATGACTCAAGGCCCCGCCTCCCCCTCGTGTCATAGCGCGTCAATTAATGTTTACAACATCCATGACAAAATGAAGCGAAACTATTCTTCTGGTCACGCGTGTGTTATCATGCGTTCATATGCGCGTGCACGAAATGAAACGCGCATTTTTCAAGCAGAAATATATGTGGAGACCAGACATACTGTACAATATATGGGCGTGAATGATGGCACTCCTCATCAAAGTACACATTATACATACTTTTAAAACAAGACAGTGATTATCTAGTCTCAGTCAATGTGTAGTTAAAAACTCTAAACAACTGCAATAATTATGCAAGTTGGAAAGCAATGTATTGACAATTTGACAGTGATTGACTATTGATTTATAGGCTATATTGAATTTAAAATGTTGATTAGCTATTGGACATACTGGTCAATATGGATGCACACCCCTCAGTAAATAATAACCATAAATCAAGAATTGCTTCAACATGCATAATAAAAAAAACCTTTAACATGCTATGGCAAGCCATTTTAGCTTAGCCTTTTATTCATTCACAGTTTATGCATTTTTGATATCAAGAATTATTTTTATTTATTTTTTTGATTATTTTTACAAGTAGGGCCCCTTATTACATTTTTATCTACCAATGCCTATTTTTGATATCAGGAATTACATGTTCACTTGTAAAAAAGTTAATTCTTGATATCAATGATGTCATCACTCACAGGGATTATTGATATCTGCATCACTAGTTCACTAGTTAAATATTACAAGAGCCAAGCCATATAAATAGTATTTTATATTTGAAAATGTATAAAAGAAAATTGGGAGCCAGTTTGAATGGGTCTGATGCAGCTTTTTAAAATGAGTTCTCTATAATTTGCAGGTGCTATGCTTAAGTTTGTCATTAGAGGAGATGCTGGATCATCAGCCAATATTCTATAGAAATACTCTATTCAATAAATATTGTTTGTTTGAACCTCATTCTGTTCTATATTGTTGTACTTATTCTTTGACTGTTTTGTTTAAAGGAGGGAGGATTGTATTGGGAGCACTGAAGTGTCATGTGTGACTGTGTGGCAATGGCAAATGGTTTACATAGCTCACGGCGTCACGGGTCAGGTAGAGGGCCCCTTAGCAGAATTTTGCTTAGGGCCCCAGGGAGGTCAGGATCGGCACTGGACAATACGATACGTCATCAGTTTTTTCAGAAAAGAAACCATTATAACAATGTACTTAATTTAAAATCAAAAGGAGATCGTGCTTTTTCCGTGGTAGGTCCCAAACTTTGGAATAGTCTCCCATTCCATGTGAGGTCAGCTCCATCGATTACAACTTTTAAGTCTTATTTAAAAACGTATTTATTTTCTTTAGCTTTTGAATAAAGTATGTCTGTTTTGTTGTATGACTTTCATGTTATTATTCTGTAAAGCACTTTGGGGCAACGTATGTTGTTTAAAAAATGTGCTATATAAATAAAGTTGCTTGCTTGCTTGCTTAATCCTTGTGAGCCATAATTAGCATAATTGCTTTGTTTTTAACTTGGAATGTTATGTATTTTTTTCTGAAATGAGACAGCCTTGATGATGTATGTGGCCCTCTGGAGAGTGTGGCCTTCAAATGAGAAACAGCTATTGTGGAGTCCCTGCAGGGACAGATTAATGCACATGCTGTCGTAGGCTGTGACCTAGAGGTCCACAGCGATCAGCGGGCTCTGTTCAGTCATTTTTATTCTTTAATTTTTACTTACACCTTATCAAATCTCAGGCATATGGAGCAAAAAGGGAATTACAATTCTGGGCAGTGTAGCATATCATTGCCATAACTGTTGTTCCCTTATTGTCTCTGCTCCAATAAAACACAGATGACCAGTAGCTGCTTTTAGTGGATTCATATTTCAGTGTAACCTTTGTAGAAGCTGTAGAGGTGGATGCCATTTTTGTTGATGATTCTGTTTTCTCATTATTTATGGGTAGTTAGAGAGTGAGACTAGCTGAGGCAAAACTAGAAGAATATATATATACATATATACACAACAGTTACTCTCATGGGGAAATCCACAAATCCACCATATTTAAAAAATGATACAATTTCAAAAACACTGTTTTTGTAACATGAAATGTAGTTTTTTTTGTTTTTTTTATGTTTATTTTGATCAGTCATATGAGTACAATCATATAGTATATTTCAGTTTACATACAGTGCTCAATGCAATCACAAAGTTTCTTTACAAATATGTACAATTACCTAATGTATTTTAAATATAAATTGTACTCCAGATTTGTTAAATTGTTTCAAAGTATATTTTTTCCTCCTTTTTACAAAAAAGGGGGAAAAAATAAAAGTAAAACAATTAACATATACATTATATATATATATGTGTGTTGTGGCGGGCTGAATGAGGACACAGACCAAACTGACTTGCAGTGCACACGTCCCCGGAGGGTTTTTATTGAAAATAAACCCTGTGGAGATTTGAGGGACTTCACGGATACCAAAGAGCACGTACGGGATCATGAGATCCCAGTCACGTCCGATCTCAGCTACCACCCGCCGTAACATCTGCTTTAGAGTCTGGTTGAAATGCTCAACTAGTCCGTCCTTTTGGGAGTGGTAGACTGAAGTACGGAGCTGTTTGACTCAGAAACAAACAGTTCCTTGACAATGTTTTTTGATGTAGCCTTACGAAGGGGTACAGCTTCGGGGTATCGGGTTGCATAATCCAAAATGACGAGTATGTTCTCGTGGCTCCGGTCCCACCAGGTCCATCCCGATATGCTCAAATGGCACCTCGATAATTGGCAACGGGATAAGTGGGCTGGGGGGAGGTTGTAGTGGCGATGTTCTTTGACAAGTTGGGCAGCTTTAGCAGAACCACTTCACCTCAGCGTCCAGGCTAGGCCAATGGAACCGATCTCGCACACGCTGAATTGTGTTCGTCACCCCTAGGTGCCCTGCCATCGGGTGTGAGTGGGCTAACTCCTACACAATTTCAGTCTTGGACTTCGGCACTACCAACAGGTGTTTCTCCTCCCCCCACCGTTGGGCGACACAGTAAAACAGGCCATTTTTCACTATGAAGTGTGGGTAGGGATGGGGGGCTGGATGTTGGGCTTCTCCCTCCACCTCCCTAACCTGTGACCAACAATTCCGTAGCCTATCATCCTCTCGCTGTTCGTGTCCAAACAAGCCCCCTTCAGTGATCTGTTGGAAGAAATCAGTATACAGGTTACAGGTCCTTTATCACTCCTACCGGCCACCGGCCAGGACTTAAATCCAGCAGAGATGGTGACCATTTGGGCAGGCACATAACGTGTGTCCCAGTGCATGCAGGTTATGGGGATGGACGATTTACTGCCTGGCCGGGCCTTGATGATTTGAGGTTGTACCAGACTCACCGAGCTGCCTGAATCCAGAAATCACATTCACAATGTTCCCTTCGACCCGCACTTGCCATTCAGGTGCCTCCAGCAGTATAGCTTGGTGGACAATTCAACTTGCTAACCATACTTCGGCATCGGGTGGGTGTGGGTCGGTTGGCATGGGTTCATCCTGTGGTATGGACGCTGCCGGTCTGTTTACTGGTCTTGAGATGCCCTCTGGTGATCGCCGTTCTGGGGGCACCCTCCGGTGAAACATTGCTGCTCTCTCTCCGGCGTCCCGAGCTTGGGCTGCTTCCGCCAGCTCCACCGCCTCTACGAAGGTCTGCAAGAGTAGTGGGACTCCTCATATTAACCGCTTTCCGATGAACTCGAGGTAATGCACACAGTAGTCGGCCCACGACCACCCTTACATTCTCAGAGAGAAGCCAAAGTTGAGCAGATCGTGATAGCTGGGCGGCTTGAACTCGTGCAGGTAGTTGCAGGTCATACACACATTCATGGAAGCGTTGTGCAGCACACACCAAGGAAAGCCCCACTCGTGCAAGGATTTCCTGTTTTAAATCCACATACGACTCATTTGATGGGACCTGGAGTGAATAGTAGGCTTGCTGTACTTCCCCGTTGAGAAGAGGTGCTAAGATGTGGGCCCACTCATCCTCATCCCATCCTTCTCAAGCAGCTATTATTTCAAATGTATGCAAATAAGCTTAAACATCATCATGCTCTGTTAATTTTGTGAGCAGCTGCTGGTCCTGGACATGGGGTTCTGGAAGGGGTACACGGCCTGCGGTTCCCAGGCTTAATTGCTCAAGCGCAAGCTCCATGCGTTCTTGTCGGCCGGAGAGTTGTTCTACGAACTGCTGTTAGCGAATGTTGACATTGGTAAGCGGGTGGATAATTTCCTCCATTATGAGATAGAGTGAGGTTTCTGCAGTAAGGTAAACAGAGGTGTCAGTATAAAAAATCTGAGTGAGGACACAGACCAAACTGACTTGCAGTGCACACGTCCGGAGGGTTTTTATTGAAAATAAAGTAATTTCTTAACATGGGAATTACGGTGCTCAAAGGATGATGAAGTGATAAAGGTGCAAACAAGGTCTGTGGCTTTCTAGCGTTAGAAGGCGAGTGCTGATCGGTTAATCCTCACTTGAATCTGGAGAAGCAAAGACAAAGAGAACACACTATTAGCATTTCCTGCAGTGGAGAACTAGCTCACCCTTTCATTCTCTTGCTCTGCTTATATAATAATTATATAATTATTATAATTATTATAATTAATATGATATATATTAACCATATAAAAATCTGACGTGCCGTGCGCAATATTTTCTCGATATACAAAAACTCAAAAATTAAAAGCTAAACATGTCACATATTTTTGGAAAGCTGAGACTCTTGTGATTCGACCGATGTAAACCATTTTAATATACACTAAACACAGCGGGTACAATCTGTCTCTTTGTCAGACCACCAAACAACCAAAAACCGGAAGAAACTCACCTAAGAAGCCTTCTATTAGTCCACTGATCCATTACATTCCAACAAAAATGGTTTGGTTACACTGTAAAGGGTCCATACAATCCAATTCAATGAAGTATTTAGTCCATAACACATTTATATATCAATAAGCATCCACGGAACGTAGTAGTAGTAGCCTTTCAAGTTAGCCGACAGAGCTATCACATCTTCGACGCATTCTATGTTCCAACTTCACATAAGATGTAAACATTAAGAAAAAGTGATGTCAAAATGGCCGCTGACCCCTGAACTATTGATGGACAGGTCATTTTAGCCAGTCGATTCGTGATAGAGGTGTACCCTTGTATCAATAGCCAAGAAGCGCCCAGACCGGCTCTGGGGTGCGCCAATGAAGAAGAATGGCACCTCCCTCTCTTTGAGTGACAGTAAATCAAACCAGTTGTAATAGAGAATGGAAATGACTATTTTCTGATAGCCAATGAATTTCTGTGAAGATTGATATGCCTCTTTAGTGGGACGATTCATCTGGTCATGCGTGAAGTTTGTGCGCAAAGTAGCAGTGATCCATGCGCCCTTGCGCAAAGACAGCATTGATAGAGTGAAACAAGGTAACGTGTAAAATGGCAAAGAGAACTATAAAAACACACTTCTTACTTGAAGAAGTTATTGAACAGTGTACTCGCCGTGACAGTGATGAGTCGGAAGATGACATTCCATTGACTTGGTAGCAGAGGACATGTTGGTGGACACGTCACTCTTTCTCAACAAGTAAGATTTATTATATTATGGAACATATTTGACTAACGTATATACTAAGGTATGTGTTTGTTTTGAGGTGTACTTGTCAGGTTATGTCGTGTGTTTGGTGTGTTATGCCGAGTGTTTGTGTTTGTTTTGATATGTAACGTTAGCCTATCTGCTAACTTCTGTAGTGTGCGCTCATGCAGGAATGTTTGTTTATGTTTGTGTTTCTGTTTATATGCTTGTGAATACAGAAACAATGTTAATATTTTGTAAATTACTTATTTCTTTTTTTTTTTTTTATAGCACAGACCATCATTTGAAAATGTTGTTGTTATGTCCAAACAGGTACATCATGGGTGGAGTGGACCTATCTAATGCCCTAGTAAGCTACTACAAAGTCATCCACAAGACCCAGAAGTGGTATAAGACACTTTTTTTTTATCTTTTTATTTTTTTTATCTTTATTATTTTCTTGGATTCTGAAAAATATAATTTGTAAATAGTTTGAAATACATACACATACATGTGTGTATGTATCTATGTATATATATATATATATATATATATATATATATATATATATATATATATATATATATATATATATTATTATTATTATTATTATTTTTATTTTTTTTGTTATACAGGTCCTTCTCAAAAAATTAGCATATTGTGATAAAGTTAATTATTTTCCATAATGTAATGATAAAAATTAAACTTTCATATATTTTAGATTCATTGCACACCAACTGAAATATTTCAGGTCTTTTATTGTTTTAATACTGATGATTTTGACATACAGCTCATGAAAACCCAAAATTCTTATCTCAAAAAATTTGGATTCCGGTGGGTGAGTCGAGTGCTTTTTGTGAACTTTTATCGTTTGACTGTTCGTACTTTAACTCCCCGAGGACGTCAGGTCGTGGAGGAGGACTGGCAACAGTCTATAAAACAAATTTTAAGTGTAAACAGCTTGCACTCGCTGTATCCTTCGCCACCTTTGAGGTGAATTTGTTTGAATTGAGCGGTGTATCTCCAGTGCTGTGCGCACTCATATATAGGCCACCCAAATACAACAAGGATTTCATCACAGACTTTTCTAAATTTTTGGCCGAGTTTGTGCCAATGTATGACTGCCTCCGTAATTATAGGGGACTTTAATATTCACGTATGCTGTCCTGAAAAGCCAATGGCAAGAGCCTTTTTAAATGTCATTGAGTGTTTTAATCTTGTACAGTGTGTATCTGGCCCCACGCAGGAACGTGGGCACACTCTTGACCTGGTTTTAACTCATGGCTTAACTGTTTCTAATCTTGAAATCTGTGATGCTTTTTTCTCTGATCATATGCCTGTTGTATTTGAAATCTTCCTCTCTTGTGTCGTTGTTAAACCGTGTGCTCCTGTGCACCGGATAGTTAACCCTTCCACTGCTACTCAATTTTCCACTGTTTTTAATCTAAATCGTGCCTCTCTTAGTCCTAACACAACTGCTGAAGATCTATGCGCTGGTTTTAATGCTGCTTGTCAAGCATTAGACACGGTAGCCCCCGTAAAAACCAGGCTGTCGAAACCGAGACCTGATCTATGGCTGAACGATGTCACCCGCGCTGCCAGACGCGAGTGTAGAAGGGCGAAAAGAATGTTGAAGAGGGATAAACTCAAAGTGTCATTTCAGATACTTGGAGAGAGTTTGGCGCTCTTATCAAAAAATTGTAAAGGCTGAAAAGACCAAGCATATTTCTAAAATTATTTCTTAATGGTCACAATCCTCTAGTTCTTTTTAATACCCTCAAACCTGTTCTTAATGTCCCACAATTACAGTGCTTGGAGAACCCATCAAAAATGTGTGAGGAGTTTCTTCACTTCTTTATCCAAAAGGTGGAGAGCATTAGAGCCCTTATTGGTCCACCTTTGAATGACTCTGGCATTTCTGTAACCTGTTCTGCTGTTTTGAACCAGTTTGAGCCTGTTAGCTTGCCTTTTTTAGAAAAGATTTTTGGTCAAATGAAGATCACTGGCTCCCCAAATGATGTGATTCCCCCTCGTCTTTTTAAAGAGTTTTTTTCTACAGTGGCGCCCTGCATACTTGATATTGTTAATGTCAGTTTAATTACTGGAGTTGTACCTATGAGTTTTAAACATGCAGTTGTTCAACCTTTATTAAAGAAACCTGGCCTGGACCGACTGGAGCTCTCTAATTATCGGCCTATCTCAAAGCTCCCTTTGCTTTCCAAAATTATGGAGAAAGTTGTTTATTTGCAGCAGAGCACATTTTTGAACGATAATTGTATGACTGAAATTTTCCAGTCTGGGTTTAAGACAGCCCACAGCACTGAGACAGCTCTGCTGAGGGTTTTGAATGACATTTTTCTGGCTTCAGGCTCTGGTGATACGGTTGCTCTGCTGCTATTGGACCTTACAGCTGCATTTGATACAGTCGACCACCAAATTTTATTGTCTCGGTTGGAGAACTATGTGGGCATTAAGGGGTTGGCCCTAGCCTGGATTATGTCCTATTTGGAAGGCAGAAGTTTTTCAGTTCAGGTCAGTGATGCTGTGTCCTCTTCCGCTCCTCTGTTGTGCGGAGTTCCTCAAGGGTCTGTCCTTGGGCCTCTACTTTTTTCAATCTACCTGCTGCCTCTTGGGTTAATCCTTAGAAGTCACAATGTTTCATTCCATTTTTATGCTGACGACTGCCAAATATATGTGCCGCTAAGTCAGTCAAAAACTCTTTTAGAGTGTCTGAATGAAGTGAAAACATGGATGGCTATGAATTTTTTGTACTTAAATGAGAGTAAAACTGAGCTTGTGTTATTTGCTCCTAGTGACTCAGCTGTTGCGGTTCCTGCTGACCTGGGTTGTCTAACCCGAGACATTAGCCCTGTGGTTACAAACCTGGGAGTCAAGCTGGACGGTTGTTTAAAACTTGATGCCCAGATTAGTGCAGTGGTGAAGACTAGCTTCTTCCAGCTGAGGCAACTAGTCAAAGTAAAACCAGTTTTATCTCGACATGATTTGGAAATTTTAATCCATGCTTTCATCACTACCCTTTTAGATTATTGTAATGCGCTTTATAGTGGTCTTAGCAAATCACTTATGGCTCGATTGCAATTAGTTCAAAATGCAGCTGCACGGCTTCTAACTGGAACTCGAAAATTTGCCCATATCTCACCCATCCTCCAATCCCTCCACTGGCTCCCTGTGCACTTTCGTATTGATTTTAAAATTCTTTTATTTGTTTTTAAATGTCTGCATGGCCTGGCCCCCCAGTACCTGTCTGATCTGCTCGTGCCCTACACCCCCCTTCGTTCGCTCCGGTCGGCTGATCAGGCACTGCTGGTCGTCCCCAAGACCAGACGTAAATCTAGAGGCGACCGTGCGTTTGCAGTGGCAGCTCCGAGACTCTGGAATGAGCTGCCTTTGCACATCAGATTGACTGAGTCTTTTTCTGTTTTTAAATCTTGTCTAAAAACTCATTTATTTTCTTTGGCTTTTAACTCAGTTTGAGGGTTGACTTTCAGCTTTGTATTTTTTGTTGTATTTATTTTCATTGTTATTTTTTATTTATTTTATTTATTTTTGTTGTGTTTCTGTTGTATGTTATTGTTTATTTTTTAGACTGTGTTCAGCACTTTGGTCAACAGTGTTGTTTTTAAAGTGCTTTTTAACCCTAAAACAGGCAACGTGTCTCACGAGATACATAGTTTTTATTGTCTTTTTTGGGGCATAAGAACAATTTTTTCATCAAATTCTTTTATCACTTATGACAGCCTGGTCTGTCTTGAGTATGCTGGTCACATGATTTGGTTCAAATTTTTTGTGATCAATTAGTCAGCCTGACCTAAATCCAACATGGCTGCCAGTGGTGCAGAACATTCAGATTTTGAGATAAGTAAATATATATAAAACTTTTCTTCTGAAAAAAAAAAAAGATTACTGCTAACATTAATTGTGAACATTGTCTTAAGGTGCTGAAGAAGAAAATTAAGTAATATGTTGTTCATGTTGTTATTTAGCACGTTTGAAACTAGCTCTATTTAAAATGCACTATTCAAACTTAAATTATTGTAATTCAAGAATGCTTTGGAATATAGACCTAAGTTTGGTTTTGTTTTAAAGAAAACAGTCAGCAGATTATTGCTGAAGTGAAAGCACTTCAAAAAATGAAAGTATGAAAAAGTTAAGGAAGTTTAAAACTTACATTAAATCAAATATACTGTACTTAATATTTATTCTTTTTTATAAAATATGTATTTTACTAAATATTTTTTACTATAAAATTACTATAAAATCAAAGCCATATATCTAACCAAGTTGTGTTCCAAATTTGAAGTTGATATCACAAAAATTTAAGTTCCCATGAGATTTTGTTTAGGCATAATACCAAAAATAGCCACCGGGTGACTTACATTCCATTGAATTTAATTGTATGCATTCTGCCATAACAAATTAATAAATTTCTGTCCAAATATCACTTCTGTCACAAAATATGGAACCTTGAGACTCAGACCTTTCTGACAATATGTGTTTTGTCAAGATTAGAAAAGGTTTTGATCGTAAATTATGAAACATGACGATGCCCAAAAGGGTAGGAGCCCATTAAAAGAATTTAGAGTACCGTTTCTATGGTAACACAACCTCCAATTTCAAAACGGGTTTCACGGGCTGAATCTTGAGTTCGTAAGCTTTCGAATGATATATAATTTGTCAACATTAGATCAGGCGAAGTATGGGATATAATTGTTTTAAACATACAGTGGCAGTAACAGTTAACAGATTAATGACTTGGTCCTTTTTTATACCCTAATCAGGCAACGTATCTCAGGAGACACAATTCATAAAATCCAAAATACATCAAATTTAAAAAAAAATATTTTGGATATGTTTTATTTAAGTCCAGATGATATAAAAAATTTAATGAAATTATTTTTTGCTTAGCATTTTCCACTCTTGTCTGTTTAAGGGATAAATAAAGGTGGATTGGATTGGATTGGAAGGAAAAAGTGTGGCAAAAAACACTGCACAACGAAAAGAGGTGACCGGACCCTGAGGAAGATTGTGGAGAAGGACCGATTCCAGACCTTGGGGGACCTGCGGAAGCTGTGGACTGAGTCTGGAGTAGAAACATCCAGAGCCACCGTGCACAGGCGTGTGCAGGAAATGGGCTACAGGTGCCGCATTCCCCAGGTCAAGCCACTTTTGAACCAGAAACAGCGGCAGAAGTGCCTGACCTGGGCTACAGAGAAGCAGCACTGGACTGTTGCTCAGAGGTCCAAAGTACTTTTTTCGGATGAAAGCAAATTTTGCATGTCATTCGGAAATCAAGGTGCCAGAGTCTGGAGGAAGACTGGGGAGAAGGAAATGCCAACATGCCTGAAGTCCAGTGTCAAGTACCCACAGTCAGTGATGGTCTGGGGTGCCATGTCAGCTGCTGGTGTTGGTCCACTGTGTTTTATCAAGGGCAGGGTCAATGCAGCTACTTATCAGGAGATTTTGGAGCACTTCATGCTTCCATCTGCTGAAAAGCTTCATGGCGATGAAGATTTCATTTTTCAGCACGACCTGGCACCTGCTCACAGTGCTAAAACCACTGGTAAATGGTTTACTGACCATGGTATTACTGTGCTCAATTGGCCTGCCAACTCTCCTGACCTGAACCCCATAGAGAATCTGTGGGATATTGTGAAGAGAAAGTTGAGAGACGCAAGACCCAACACTCTAGATGAGCTTAAGGCCGCTATCGAAGCATCCTGGGCCTCCATAACACCTCAGCAGTGCCACAGGCTGATTGCCTCCATGCCACGCCGCATTGAAGCAGTAATTTCTGCAAAAGGATTCCAGACCAAGTATTGAGTGCATAACTGAACATAATTATTTGAAGGTTGACTTTTTTTGTATTAAAAACACTTCTTTTATTGGTCGGATGAAATATGCTAATTTTTTTAGATAGGAATTTTGAGTTTTCATGAGCTGTATGCCAAAATCATCAGTATTAAAAAAATAAAAGACCTGAAATATTTCAGTTGGTGTGCAATGAATCTAAAATATATGAAAGTTTAATTTTTATCATTACATTATGGAAAATAATTAACTTTATCACAATATGCTAATTTTTTGAGAAGGACCTGTATGTATATATATATATATATATATATATATATATATATATATATATATATATATATATATATATATGTGTGTGTGTGTGTGTGTGAGAGAGTTCTAATATTAAAGTGTTTAAGTACCATAGCACTTGTTTTGTAACTTTATTTGTAGAAAGTTTGGTTTCAAGAATTGAAAAAAAAAAAAAACTATAATGTGTTTATGCTTCAGGTACTATGTGTCAGCAATTATTGACAGTGCATCTAAGTGTAACCTTTCATTAGAGCCCAAAATTATGACTGTAGAGTAAAGCATTCAAGAATAGCAGCATTTTATGTGTCTATGGTTACAAAGGGTCATTTGGAATCTCCAAGTGGTCTTTTTTGGGAAGCGCCTAGACATAAACTTAGATAAACATGTGTAAAACACTCATTTTCTAAGGTATTGATATCATATTTTAAACTGGGTTTGGTAAGGCTTCATGCTGTGATCCCATTGTGTTTTCCAGCTAATAGCTGCCATCTGTAGTTATAACAGTTAACAGGCATCTGTTTACAACAAAAAAAATGTAGGCAGATTTTTTTTGGTCCTTTTTCAGTGTGTTCAAAGTCATATTACTCAATACCAGTAAGACTTACAGTGATTCTGACTGTTTAGGAACAAACCTCTGAGTGTCACCTTTCAAAAGAGACCAAAAGCATGCATATACTCCAAATGGTTCAAGAACATGTTGTAGAAATTTTCCCTAACAGGTATCATAGGAGAGAACCTATTCAATGTGTAAAAATATATGTGTGTACGTGCTTGTGCGTGACGTTTCAGGAACATATGGGACAGGACCTCTGACCTCAGGGACGGTCAGTTTTGGCCAGTTTATTTCAGTACCAGTTTGTGTCTTTAAGTAGAAACTGAACAGCAGTAAGGACCATATCTGGGTGGGTGAAAGGTACAGCGGGTGAGGAGAAACCTTGAAAAGAGTATAAAGGCAGTCTCATATCTTCCTGTTGTGTGTCACTCTCTTGCACAGCGTAACTTCTGTGTACTAGACTGAACCTATTCTTGCAAGAATAAATACTTCTCTTTTTATTAATTTGACTCTGAGTGTCTCTTACGCAGTGATGATGTTTAACAGGATTTTTGCCACAACAATTTGGTGTCAGAACAGTGGGATTCCTTGGAAGTGCCTTCTGCACCTGAGAGCGGACGGACAGTGACTGATCATCCTGGACTGAACAGTTCCAGCTCTACCTCGTAAGCTTCAGAGAGAGGGGCCGATCGCTATCAGGGCCAGGAGAAACTCCACTGGAATTGAATGAAAGCGAACCAGTGGCAACCGAAGAATCACTGGTAAGAAACAGCCACATTTATTTTCTTTTGGGGGAAAAGAGAAGAGTATTAACCCCCTGAGGTCGGATGAAGCACGGGCGCGTCAACTCGATGTTTACTAAATGTGTTTTTTAATATCTCCGCGATTGTGCAGCACACATAAATGGTTCTGATTTTGCCGTAATCGATAGATTCTCAGCTTCAACGTCCTTATTCTTGCGAGATCATACGTGACCCACACAGAGAGCAAGAGGGAAGACAAGATGGTCGTTCATCTTGCGTGATTGGTGGGCTAGCTTGCCTGTCTGCATTTTGTGTGAAACCAACCAATAGATGCGGTTGAAATCCCTAAGTACCCTCCCATCTCCTCACAGTGAGGAAAATACCAGTGGTGGGTTTCTGTGTAATTTCTAATATATAGTTCATCTTTGGTTTGAAAAAAAAATGTTGAAAAGTTGACATGTAATGTAGACAAGAAAACATGAAAATGTGTACATTTTGTGAATATTGTTAGTAGTGAGTTTTTTCACAAAGTAAATGTTTTGCCTGAAAGAAAGACCTGTTGCAATGCTACTTTTTCATTTGCACACATCCCATAAAGCTTGATATATAGTAGGAAGTTATTTTAGTCCTATTTTATCTCAGTCCCTCTAACATTTGGTGAAGGTAGTGTCACAGACAAAACTTGTACTAAAAAACGATTTTTCAAAAATGTCACTTTAGACAATTATTATTCATTATCTACTATTTTATTCATATATTACACTACTTTTGTGACCCTAAGACTTTGGGAAACCCATTTCAAGGACCAAAATAATTCGTCCACATGAGTAATGGTATGTTTCCACAAGAGATTTGAAGAATTTCAAAAATCTGAGTTATATTTTTCACCTTTTAGAGCCAAATTATCCCTCTCTCTCTCTTTACACAATGCTCTAGGACAAGTGGTGAACTCACCAGAGAGCTGGAGTAAGAGAATAAGAGAGCACACTTTGATATAAAACATATGGGATTATGTTATGTAATTGCCTTTTAAAGGTGGATTTATTAAGATATGTAAAAAGTGAAAAAATGCCCTTGTGAAAAAATGACCTCAGAGGGTTAAACAAAAATATATATAAAAAGAGAAAAAGGGGTAAAACGAACCATAGTGACTGGGACTGTTTTTCTGTGGTGCGAGAGCAAGGAGCGTCCGGTAACGCGGAGTCTCGCTATTATCTGGAATTAATTGAGACCTACGATTAGGTCAAGATATTTCATGCAGATAGGCAAATAGGTTAACTAACTCTATTGCAAGTACAGGAGGTCATCGGACAGAAACTTAAACCTATATTTAGGTCAATAGGTTTCTGAAAGAAGACGAGTCCTTGGGGAATTGGGGTAACTGATGCCAAAATTGGGTTGACTAACTCTATCGCGAGTACAAGAGGTCATCGGACAGAAAGTGAGACCTTTATTTAGGTCAATAGGTTTCTGAAAGAAGACGAGTCCTCGGGGAATTATGTTAACCAATCTGTTGGAGACGTCTGACAGATTATTAGACGCGTCGAATTGGTAAATCCACAGAAAAACAGAAACAGCCAATATGGGGAAATCTCAAAGCAAGCTTGCCGAATATGATACACCGGTTTTCTGTCAAATGCTGAAAGAATTACGGGGAGAAAATGCATGCAGGGTATTGAAAAGTCATGATCAAATATCATGATATTCCCAGGTGAGGGAACATTGAGCGCTACGAGATTAAAAGTAGTGCGGGAATCAGTTGAACAGAGCAGTGAGCAGTGAGAAACAAAAAGGTTGTTATGGCTGCGTTCAACATGTGTGAATAGGCAAATAAAAAAAAGTCGAACTGCCAGGAGAAATAAAGTTTTTACTTCTTCATCCAGTAAATGGATGCATGACATTAGATGTCTAGAGAACTTAAATTTACATAATAAGGATTGAAGCTACAAGCAGCAATAAGGCTGTCTGTTGTGGAAATAGGCTCATCTGAGAATGGCATTGGCCTCACTTTATTAAAATCTTCAGCAGGAAATCTGTCTTCATCCAAATGCAGAGGTCGAAAAGGACACAATAGAAAACATGGGCTGCCACATAAAGCCACCTGTTTAAAAGAAGTGTCTGAACTAATGAAAGCTATGAACATTTAAAGTGTATTACTGTGTTTATGAACATTTAAGATTTATTACTGTGTCTTAAACCTTTCACCTCTCTATACATGAAGGACTCATATCCTCTAAGCAGTTGCTAGAAACATAGCTCCTTTCTGCAACAGCGGTCTTGTGAAACTAGATGCTTACAGCGCCTCGGGGAAACAAAAGCCAGCTGCATCAAAAGACTATATAAGAGAAGGAAAAGAGAAATTGCTCGCTCTTCCTTGCAACCACCAACCTGACACACCAGCAGTTGTCAGGGGCAAGAAGCTTCAAGCCTAGCTAGTATATATCTGTTAGTTAGTACTCATTTATGATCTGTAAAAAGTATTCCTTTTTCATTTGATTATTTTAATAAATTTTATAACATTTATTATAATCATCTGACTGGACCTTGGATCATTGAGTGCGAGTCACATTCTTCTAACCGGGCCAGAAGGACCCTTCCTGAAGAGAACTACATCAGAGGGTGAGCATTCTTTTGAGATAAGAATAATCACTATGATATTTGATTGATCAAACAGCCTAGCCAAAGAGGCAGCATATAATATGTGTATATGTATAAGAGTATATGTATGACAACTTGTTATTGTGCGAACAAGGTTGAAGAGTACCACAAAAGGTAGACTTATAATATAAAGGGGAAATCTATCATTTAATAATGGAATACGAATTTATATAGACTGATCACCTAACTCTTGAGGACACGACTAAAGGATAGGCTCTTTAGTTACCGCGGGATTATATTAATATCAAGGACGGGATATTGTATGATTTGGAACGGTATTAATCGTGAAAATCCATCGCATGGGGGCTCGTCGCGGGATTATCGTTAGATAATAAAGACCCGGAGCAAAAAGCGATTTTGATCAATCAAAGCTTCGCTATAAATAGGGGACGCCCTATTGAAAGGAAAAGCGAAATGAACCGCGCGGCAGAACCATGAGTATCTGACCAAAACTAACAAGAATCCCTTAAGAGAAAGGGTCTTGTAAATTCCTTAAGAAAAGGAAATAAGTGTTTGTCTTAGTCTGCATTTCCAGCTGAAATGACTCAAATGGCTCAAAGGCCACCAGAATTAAATGTGCTTCCAACCTCTCCACCTGCATTTGTATACAAAATCACTGTAACAACGCGTGAAAATTTTTTCCGAGATAAAAGTACCAAGGAAGGCACTTCGGAATGGTATATAGGAGATTGCGAAATAAACAATGGAAGGGAGTTTATTTGCACCTCAGCAGCAGATGTGAGGGCCATAGTTGGACGGATTGACACAAATAGGACACCAGGAGACAAAATTAAAATCCATTTCGATCAAGGGATGGAGGTATCATACAAGCCAACCACGGATTTTAGTGTAGAAGTCTATAGTGGTAGTACAAGTGTGATGTATGATGGTACAGTTCTTCCCCCGCAGAGAAGGCGCAGGGATTCTCAGAATACTGAAATCAATTATTTTGATACAGAACGACCAGGTCCTAGTATCCAGAGAAGATTAGACTTCCAGGAGGCAAGCCCAGGGCCTGCATACGCAGCAGTTGCAAATGAATTAGCTCAGGCTATTAATGCAGATTGGGCATCTCACCCAGAAGGGACTGACTGGGAAGGTGAAGAAAGCGAAGGAAACCAATGGGATGAACCCATCCCACAAAGAAATAGGGTTAATCATAAGAAAGCACGACCGTTGTCTAAAGAAATAAGGAGTAGTAGCCACGCTAGGGAACATATTGGCCTAGCAGGGAGAAAAACTTTAACCCAACCGGGGCATAACCTAAAAGGAAATATCAGAAGAGCCGAGCCCGAATACATGCAGACATTTTTCTTAGCAGCGACAGGGCCGACGGCTGATGAAATTTTGGACATGCCTGGAACCAGTTCCAAGGCTAAACAAGATATGATAGCAGAACAACAGGATGCTTGTCAAAAAGCTCTAGCATTATGTCTACGTCTGTCTCTCCCAGAAAATAGAGGTCGAAGTGGAAGGGACCCTGTTATGGGTGATATCTTTGAACTAAGAAAGGAAGTTCTAATGGAAGCAAATAACCCAATATATAACAGGAGAGCAGCACCAGAAATGCTACCCCAAAATGAGCAAAATTATGAATATGATTTTAGCGCAGGGGAAGAAAGCGAAGTGCCAGGGCCCCGGGAAGGATTAGGCATAAACTTAGCCAGAGTAGCAGCCTCTTCAATGAGAAAAAAGGCACTAGCAGGGAACACTCGCAGGATCAAAGAGCCCTATAGAGAACCAGAGAGCTCACAGGAAGAGTCTGAATCAAGTGAGTCCTATTCCTCGGAAGAAGAAATTGACCCCAGGTCAGTAAGAAAAACTAGAGCAAGACCTAAGCATACCATAAGGGCCACAGAAATGGGGATGTTTAATGGAATGAAACTTGATGCCAGAGATAACATGAGAAGCTGTCAAAAAATTGTAGAACTAGGAAAAAAGCTTAATATTCATGACGAAGACATTGAGCTAATGATCAACCAACTGGTAGGGTTGGAACTAAAAATTGACGACATTTCCCTTCACAAGAAGAATATTTCAGGAGTGACGGCCAAAGAGAAATATGAGAAAGGGCTGAGGGAGATCAAAAGCACCGGGGTCTTAATATTCTGTAAAAGTAGAGCCGAGAGAGGTAGAAAAACAATTCAAACAGTGAAAGAACTCCTGAAGTTTGACAAGGATCTTCCAGGCCTGACCCCGTTAAAAACATGGGGTAAAGAAACTCACTGGGACGAGTTACAAACTTTTGCAGTAAGATATGACAGGCGATCCAAACAGGAAGCTGAGAAAAAGGGAAAACCAGAGTCCCAGAACGCGACCAGCAACAGGCCACAAGGTAAAAGAAAATCAGAAAGGCTCAGAGGAGCGCAGGGCCGTAATGCCACACAAGGGACTAAATACTTTGAAAAGTCAACAGCTCCCAGAGAACAAAGGGAATTAGTCAAGCCAAGTGGCTATCAGAGAGGAAATAGATCGCGAAGCCGAGGAAGGCCGGGAAAGCCCAGTGGAGGGCAGTTACAAAAGCCTGCAGGCTCAAAAATTGGCACCAGGCCAAATAGCTCAACTTATGTGTCAAAAGATGAATGGGACAAGATGACTACAGAGCAGAAAAGCAGAGTCAGAGAACAAAGAGCTAGACAAAAACCAGCAGGGAAAAATTCATACAGTAATGACAAAACCAAGACAAGATTCTTGAGGTCTAATGAATTTCAGTGACAACAGAAATAGGGAATCCCCAAAGGAAAAGCAACCATCCAGTCTGACTTAATTAAAGAAATAGACGGCTTTTTCTACCTCGACTACAGTGGAAGAACGTTCCTATTGGATTCAGGGGCGGAGATAACTTGTCTGAACGATTTACCTAGGGATGCGGTAAAACAAGAGGGAAAAATGAGAGTGTATGGCTTTAACAAATTGCAAACACCAATCTCTTCAGACTGGTACATGTGGAAAGGTCTAGCCATCATCCCTAATCAATCAGAAAATTTGATTACATTACAGGATGCCTGTACCATTGTCGGCGAGAGTAATAAAGACGTTTCAGTCAGATGGATGAAAATGGTTGACCTTAGGGGAGAAATTGACAGAATGGTAAAAGACACTATTCTAGACAAAGACAAAGTAAGAGCGATTCTAGAAAAACACAAAAAAGGAGCTGCCAAATTTAAAAATGATGTTGGCCTGCTAGGAAAAGAATTCGAGTACGAGATATAAGGTGGTGTGCACAAACCGCAGAGACAATACCCCATACACAAAAAGGCGTTAGCAGAAATTGAAGAAACAATCAAAGAATTAAAACAGTTAGGGGTGATCAAAGAGATAGACAATGCTGTCACAAATTCCCCGCTACAAGCCGTACCGAAGCCGGACCAGAGCTGGAGATTAGTTAGCAATTTTAAAGCATTAAATCGGGTGACCGAACCAGACACAAGATATCTGATTAATACAAAAGACGTAACCAATGGTTTGCCTAAGGGCCAGATACTGACAAAAATAGACTTTGCAAATGGTTTTTGGACAGTTCCATTAACTGAGGAAAGTATGGCTAAAACTGCGTTCACTTTCCAAACTAAGCACTATTGTTATACCAGACTTCCACAAGGATTCATGAATAGTTCGAATGCGTTTCAGGCTATTGTAGTCGGACTGATGGCAGGTCTACCAGTAACTGTGTATATCGATGACCTAATCATCATCAATGATGATCCCGAAGAACACCTGAGGATAATAGACGAAGTTTTGACTAGGCTGATAAAAGCGGGTTTTAAGCCTAGTTACAAGAAGATTGAAATCGGGAAAAAGGAGGTAGACTTTTTGGGCTTTGCTACCACAGGAGCCGACAGAGGGCTCTCAAAAACTACACGAGAAAAATTAGAGGATTTAAGACAGAGAAGCCCAACAAGCTTGAAAGGTTTGCAAAGTTTCATGGGTCACATGAATTTTATCAGGGATCTGATACCAGGTTATGCTAAATTAGCTAAGCCACTTTATGGGGCCACAAAGGGAAATGAACTAAACTGGGATGACAAGCTAGAAAAAGTTAGGGTAGAACTAATCGATTTAGCTCTGGCCTCAGGAAAAATAGCAAGAAGAGAGCCAGATCAAAAATTTATTGTGAGTGTAGAAAACACTAAAGAAGAGATGGAACTAGTACTCTACAATGAGAAAGATAGAAAGAACCCGATCCAGTTTATGTCATACCCAAAAGCCGCTAATCAGGCAAAACAGGAACGGAAATCGGCAACTGATATTTTGGCCAGCATCGCTAAATGCTTGATACCAATAAAAACCTTAGCCTTGGATAAACAGATAATTGTTGAATCAAAAGGTGAAGGGATAACTCAACTGGCAAGAGAGGCTAAAAACTTAGTGAGTGAAGCACCGAAAGTTCATCAGTTCACATGGGCTAAGTGGAGCAAGCTTCTACAAGATACGCAGATCGTCTTCGGACAGACTAAGACCCACAAAAAGGACAAGATAACGAAAATCCCTAAGGGGACCATTGTTTGTTATTTTACGGACGGTTCTAAAGAAAACAATGTAACTTTTTGGGGTTTTATTAGAAAAGAAAGAGGTAAGACTGTCTTTCGACAAAAAGGACAGTTGGCAGGTGAGGAGTCAGCGCAGCAAGCTGAAGTGACTGCGGTCATAGAGGCCTTGAGGCACATGTAGGTGACACAAACAACAGCTGCGGTTTTAGTCACAGATAGCGACTATGCGTATAAAGCACTAACGGAACATATTGAGACATGGAAACTTAACGGCTTTTGCACTGCAAAAGGCAAAGCGTTGAAACAAGATGTTCTATGGAAAGAAATTGCCGTGTTGTTAGAGGATGTGAAACCACAGGTGCTGCATCAAAGCAGCCACACGGTACAAACAACGCCTGCTGCATCAGGTAATGCGGAGGTCGACAGATACCTCAGAGATAAGGCAGTTCAGGTGACTAAAATAATTAGGGCGATCACTAAAGACAGTGAAAAGAATCTCATCGAAACTCTACATGAAGATTTAATGCATCCAAGTTTAAGCTACATGGCAAAGTACTGTAAAGCTACAGGGCTCAACATACAAAATTTGAAGACAACCTATCTGAAGGTCAGAAAGGCATGTCCAGAGTGCAGGAAAGTAATGACCAGCAGAAATAATGACTATGGGTCAATAAAAACAGAGCAAGAAAATGAAGAAATATCTATCGATTTCGCCGGACCGATTCGGCCCGCGACCAGACAAAAGAACTGTTACTTTTTAGTAATTGTGGATAATTGCTCCAATTTCCTGCAAATATATCCATGCAAACAGGCTACAAGCTCGGTAGTAGTGCAAGCTTTAAATGAATGGATAAAATATCGTGGATCACCGATGAGAGTCAGGGGAGACAATGCATAGAATCTGACAGGACAGGAAGTCGAGGACTACTGTAAAAAGGTTGGAGTTAAACTGGTAAAAAGTGTGAAATACCAGCCCGGGAGCAATGGAATTGCGGAGGCCGCGGTTAAGAGATGCAAGGAATTTTTTATAAAGAACGAAAAACTAGGTTTTTGGGATGAATTGATTGACCGCTGCACTCATTTTCTAAATTACAGAATCAGACCAAGTGAACTCAAAATTGAGGATCAGCCCGAACAAGGGAATTTTAGCTCCAATCCATTTAAGGTAGGCGATCAAGTAATTATACTACATAAGGTCAGAGGAAAACGATTTAAACATAAAACGGGAACTGTTGATACAGTAACCAAAATCACATCGAATACCAGTGTGGAGTTGGAAAATAACGGCATTTGGTCATGTCGGGACATAATAAAAGCATACTGAAGCAGGTGGTATTTGAGTCCATTATCGAGTCTAAGACAGGATGGGTACAATGTCAAAATGAAGCATAAGCACTTCTAAGGGTGAAGAAATGGCATGAGGGTTTCCCTGACGGTACCAATAGCAAATTGATACCCTTCACGAGTTGTTGCATTTGTGACATGAGTGACGTGACCCAGTTGCTTTGGGAAGGCCCGAATGAGGATCGGCCAAGCAAAGAAAGTTTGAGACAGTCCCTCATGAAAGAGGGCCAAAACCTTTTTTCCTGGTATAATCCAGAAGGGAAAATAGGGCACTGTGCACTTGGGGAAGTCACAGTGTGTGGAAACTGCAGACTAAGCAAACAGATGTGGGTCATTCAGAAGATACAACTGGGAACAACCAGTTGTGTCTGCCGAACCTGTAATCTATGTAAAGAGAAACTTATTTTACTAGGTTCGAAGTGTTCCTGCACGTTTACAGAGTCTAAACTGGAACTGTGAAACAGATGTGAAAAGCTAGAAGAGCGGAAGTGGGTACAGACGGTCAGTAAGAAAGAAGTCTGGCTAACCCGAAAATCGAAGTTGGCTATGGGTTGTGTTTCCCAAGGTAGGGTTATGACCTCGTGGGTTAGCAATCCAATTCCTCTAATGGAAGAGGAAGAGAGAACTTGGCTATATCGATATTGTAACTTGTCAGGACTGTATAGTCCATCCCATACAGACCCTCTAGAAGAAGGATCTGTTTTGGGCCAGATTCTGGGACAAATTACTTGCTTGGATGCATGGGAGAAAATCATCTCACATAATCTAAATGAACCAGACAAAACTATTTTGGTGAAAAGAGAGGGCCAGTATGAGAGCAGCACAGCCAAACAGTTCATAATCAATGAGATTAAATGCATGAACTTCAACATAGAGCGACATAACTGGGAAACTAGAACATGGGAACAAGGGGTCCGTGAAACCGAACTTACCATGATGTCTAGAAGTCAGATTATTATGACTAAAGAAGCTTGGTACAAAATCAAGTTCGATGACAAGAGTGCGTCCGTGCTGATGAAAATGACAGTGAATCTCTGTTGCACCAGAGGTTTTATGGGCATAGGATTTGGCATACAAGGCATGAAAATTGCCTGGAAAATAAACCAAAAATGGAAAGAGTTCGGGACTGGCTGCTCAAAATAACACATTGGGAAAGATAGGCAACACTCTGCTTTCTTTCCCACAGCAAAAATGGCTAGAGGGGGAAGAAGAGGACGAAAGCTGAAAGAGAAGTACAGACAACTCCACTGGGACAACAGGAGAAAATGCCAGGAGGTCATGGCGTGGATAAGTATGACTTTCATCCTCGTAATAGTCATTTTGGCTGGATTCGGAACGACAGAAACAGAAAACGTCTATACGGTATATCCTTGTATCAAAATTGAAAAGATAACTAAATTACACTGCTATAACCAAACAATAATGAATAAAGGTTCGGCTCTGATTTTAGCAGGAGTACTTTATGAACCTGAGAATAATGCTAATTTGATGAGAAACTGGATAACTGATATAGACCCCAAATATTGGAATTGTACCAATAATGGAAGCTTCCTAAATTCGGTTATAGATTATGGCCCCACAGCAGAGAAAGGGAAGACCATAAATGAAGTGGAGCAAATTAGAAGTGCTAAATCAAACCCATGTGTTGCTAAAGGGACAAAGAATGAATGATACTGGGGCCAGAAACATTAGCCTGAGGAATTTTGACTTAGTGTGGTGGAACTATGTATATGGAAAGACAATCTCTACATTAGAATGGAACTGTGAAACAGGAACAGCAGAAATAAAAAGACTAAAAGTATTAATAGAAAGAAGTCAAAATGAATTAGAGATAACAGACAATACCCTGGAGACCAAGGAAATGAAACCACCTAAGCCAGGGCTGATGAATTATGCAGCTCAACGTGCAGGGCCTAAACCCGTTGACCGTTGGATTCGTATGAGTGAGTTTCAAGATAAAGTCCTCATCCATTCAATACACAAAAAGAAACCTGTAATTCCTGCAGAGAACGCAAATTGGATAAAGTGCTACAACAAGCCTAGGGCCACACCTGTGTGTGAGGATATCCAGAGATGCTCATGGATAGGTAAGATGATTTGGCCTAGTAACAAAGGTAGATCCACAATTGATCACAAAAAGCAGTGTGACCATAAGTTAGACCAGAAAAAGAATGTCTGGTACTGTGTCATAAAAGCTGATGCCCCCTGGGATCAGATGCTCATGGAAAAATATGAAAATGAAACCATTAGCATGTGGCACCAATGGATTACAAGTAATTATAATTTACAGAGGGAACCAGTAGTGAAATAGATAGGACTACATGGACCGTGAAAGCCACGCTTGAAGAAAAGAAAAGAGCTAATGGCAATTACAGACACCCATACACTCTCGAGTATTTCCCGAACTCAGGGATTCCAGTACAAATACTAGACATCTCGGGGCTGACGCACTATGTTAGAACAAAAGTCAAGGACCAACAATACAGAAGTGCTCTTTTACTATATATGCTGCAAGGAGGGGAAGCTCTCAAGTATAATACTATTAGTAAAAGGAAAAATGGGTATGTGAGATATCACGGTAGGTTCCAAGGCGTAAAATATAACGGCACAGGAGCAAAAGAAAATAATCTTGTGTGGCCAGTGCATATGAAATATCTGGGCTCATACAAAATTCCTAACTCGTATAAGCAACAATCCATAGGTCAATGGGAAAGCGGATATTATTTGAAAGTATCTGATCCTGATAGCTACTCGTGGGGAACTCGTAGTAGACTATACATCCGGCCTACCCAAGGAAGTTTTGCTAAAAAATGGAATGTAACTGACTGGTACGGGGGACCATGCACACGGCAGAGCACGATTATAGAGATAGTCAGAAGTTCCAAAGGGAAAAGACTAGCCTACAAATTGAATTGTACCAAAGAATTTGATTTAGGAACAGAGACTCTTATAGTAGGAGTTAGACAAGACAACCAGAATGTTGAATTCTGGAGCGATCAGATCCAAACCACATATCCCTCCACTGCAGGAATGTTTAATGAATGGAGACATGCAACATTTAGTGCGCCTATAATGCAATCATATGCAGCTGTAACCATGAACAAAAGCACTGTCAGAAACCATATGGCCTGCAGCTATGAGGCTATAGAGGGCAATCAATGGAAACACGAGAATTTGAGGGTAACCCCCTTAATTCTGAAACAAATGGTAGGAGAAACTCAAATTAGAAAAATATGTGCTTTGGTTCCATACGTTAATTATCTAAGTGACTGGAAAGATGTATTGCATCCTGTAGATGACTTCCTAGAGGGCGAAAGCATGGGAGGACATTAGATACATAGGATTGACCTCTGGACAAATACCAGAGGTCCCTCAGACATAACTTTAACACAATTGGTTACAAAAGTAGTGAAAAAAGCTTTTGAAGACATGGGAAAGGAAATCAAGGAAATAGCCCAAAGTGTTTGGAACGTACTGCTAGACATATGGTCTATATTAGAAATAGTGTTATACTGTGTCGGGGGAGTAATACTAACCATTGTGATATTAGGTATACTGATAAAAGTGTTGAACGTAGGTGTACGTTGCAGACAGCTAAGCCGACTAGCCAATCAGGCTAGGTACAGGAAAATCCCCCTGACGGTTGATTATTCAGAATCTGAAAACGACAGTGAGGGGGAGGAGCTTATAGCTGATCCGAGAATCTAAAAAAGGCAAGCTTGAAGTATTGCTTCACTCATCTGCTGGCCACAGTTGACTGAACTGATACGACAAGCAATAGATCTCGGAAAACCAGATCAATGGCATCATCGCTTGAACTAAACTCCTGGGGAAATGATTCCAATCTGACTGAACCCACTTGCTCCAATCCGCCGGTAAATAAATCTCAAATTATAATTTATGATATTATTCTAGGCCTATATTGGCTAGTGATGATAATGGGATTAAGGGGAAAATGGCAAATTCCAATTGCAATCTGTCACATAGCCATGTACAATCTACGTAAAGGCCTAAATCTGGCAGGAATATTAATTGGGCAAGTGGTAAAAAGCCCGAGAATGAAATCCATTTTTGGAACTCGAGGCTTGATAATTCTGGAAATCCTCAATATAATACTCACCATATGTGTTATGGTACAGTATTATCTTGGGATCCATTATATGAAACATGTAGGATTCTGCTCTACTCTGCTGGTAATTCTTTATCTGAGGATATTGGCTACCAGAAGAGTAGAAGCAGGAGGAAGATCAATGGTTATCTACATAATAGGGGTAATGACAGTTGCATTGGCAACTATGGTGACAGCCGAATATTATGATGATCCAAGAATGTTTGGCATAGCCATGATGATTGTTATTAACGACTGGTTCTACCTGACGAAACTGTTAAAGCTATTAAGCAATGTTGCCTCAGCATAGAATTTACAATTCCTTCTATAACATCCAATTAGGATTCCACAACTGGACGACTGAAGAGAAGACAAATAGATGGAAAAGGAAACCCGAAGACTAGAAGTGAAGATTATAGGGGTTGTGTTATGTGTGTTAGTTACAGCAGAGGTTTAAAGATAAGATGCTATTTTAGGGATCAATGGAAAGATTTGTGTTTGGATTGTGCTTTACTGTATAGGGTAACCATGGAAGAAATTGGGGAATTAGTTATGACCCATCGAAAAGGAAGAATGGACATTAATGGACCCTGTGTGTCCAATTGCTTCCTCAATTGGTGTCAACGTATGGATTTGAGGGAATGTGAAGCCAGTGAAATTATACCCATACAAGCGGGCTCTAAAAATAGTTACACAGCCAAAACATATCACCTCGAGCCGAGAGTGTACCTAAAGAAAACGGGCACTGGAACTCCCGAGTGGATCATAGGGATAATTTTTAGAAGAAAGTTCTGGAATCACAGGATGGATGATTTCCAGTATGAATATAGGTGTGTTTATGTTCCCGCAGAAAGTCCTCATACAAGAGGCTTCTGGACAATGGGCAGTGGCACCGCTATCCAAGGAAATTGCGGACTTTGGCACACTTTTTGCAATCAACCAGCACAATTTGGAGAAACTAAGGAAGATCTGGAGATCCAAACACGAGTTCCGATGGTGGCCAGTAGACAGTCAATGGTACCGGCAAGAGGTAACACAGGGATTGATGAGATGGTGTTTCCTATCTGGGATGACCCATGGTCAATTTAAATCCCTTAAAATTATGACGTGTAAACCAAATAAAATTGGCCATCGCCTGTATGAAGTAGAATTTGACTGCATCACACCTAGTGTATACTGTACTGATTTTGTTGACACAATGGATAAACTTGATAGAAATGTCCAAGATGACGGTAGTCAGAAATTGAGCAAACCAAAAGCCAAACCCAATAAAAAGAGAAACCCTAAAGCTCAGTCAATGCTAAGAGGGGGTGTGGAAATAGGCTCATCTGAGAATGGCATTGGCCTCACTTTATTAAAATCTTCAGCAGGAAATCTGTCTTCATCCAAATGCAGAGGTCGAAAAGGACACAATAGAAAACATGGGCTGCCACATAAAGCTACCTGTTTAAAAGAAGTGTCTGAACTAATGAAAGCTATGAACATTTAAAGTGTATTACTGTGTTTATGAACATTTAAGATTTATTACTGTGTCTTAAACCTTTCACCTCTCTATACATGAGGGACTCATATCCTCTAAGCAGTTGCTAGAAACATAGCTCCTTTCTGCAACAGCGGTCTTGTGAAACTAGATGCTTACAGCGCCTCGGGGAATCAAAAGCCAGCTGCATCAAAATACTATATAAGAGAAGGAAAAGAGAAATTGCTCGCTCTTCCTTGCAACCACCAACCTGACACACCAGCAGTTGTCAGGGGCAAGAAGCTTCAAGCCTAACTAGTATATATCTGTTAGTTAGTACTCATTTATGATCTGTAACAAGTATTCCTTTTTCATTTGATTATTTTAATAAATTTTGTAACATTTATTATAATCATCTGACTGGACCTTGGATCATTGAGTGCGAGTCACATTCTTCTAACCTGGCCAGAAGGACCCTTCCTGAAGAGAACTACATCAGAGGGTGAGCATTCTTTTGAGATAAGAATAATCACTATGATATTTGATTGATCAAACAGCCTAGCCAAAGAGGCAGCATATAACATGTGTATATGTATAAGAGTATATGTATGACAACTTGTTATTGTGCGAACAAGGTTGAAGAGTACCACAAAAGGTAGACTTATAATATAAAGGGGAAATCGTCTCGGTTACATATGGTAACCCTCGTTCCCTGAGGGAGGGAACGGAGACGTAGGTCATGACTGACCAATAGGAATCTCGCTAGAGAGGCCAATCTACTTCGAGTGAAAACTAAAACAAGCCAATACACATTGGCGTGCAATCATTTGCATCAGCTGCGCGCCCTCGTTAGCGCGGGTATAAACGAGCAGCTGGTGCGATTGCACACTAATTTTTTGCTGAGGAGCCAAGCCTGAGAGAGCTGGCCGCCCCGGCGGGCGGCAGCGGATGTGGCGACGGGACCTACGTCTCCGTTCCCTCCCTCAGGGAACGAGGGTTACCATATGTAACCGAGACGTTCCCTATCGGTCAGTCACTACAACGTAGGTCATGACTGACCAATAGGAATCCCTACCAAAGCGCCACAGCCGCTGCACCCCATCCAGCGCCCCTGTGCGAGCCTCTACACCTCCTTGCCTGGAAGGACGATAGGAGGAGGCTTACACAGAGTGAGTCTGACACTGTTGTTCCGTGATAACCCATACAGTGAGATATTGGAACACTGGGAAAGCGTGCCCTCTCCGTTTAGGAAGGAGAACGCTGCGGAAGCCACTTCTTCAAAGAGTTATGTGGAAAATACGTATGGACTAACCCGTGGTTGTACTGCATACGAAATAATGGGTGACTTAGCCCAAGGGAAAGACACGGGCTTCCGATAGGAGTGTCCGTGGAAGTATACACATATGGGATCCCCGTAGGGTCACACATATGGAACCCAGCCCAGATCCGGTTCTCAAGGATTCAGCGGATAAGGGCCTGGCGCCGGACGCTCCGCCAAGTCCGGGCCGAGGGGTTTGGAGGACTCGACAGGTTTTACTCTGGAGCAATAAGGGTGCACAGTATGGTGCAGCAAGCCGACGGAGCCAGGCCTCTCAGTGCTTCTACCCGTCTAGGGTGAGAACACGGGAGGAGACCGGCTCTACACGTAGGCTATAGTATCTAGCGAACGTGTTAGGTGTCGCCCAGCCCGCAGCTCTACATATATCTGTTAGCGAGGAGCCACGTGCCAGCGCCCAGGAGGATGCAACGCCTCTCGTGGAGTGTGCATGCAACCTGAGCGGGCAGGGCACGCCTTGGGCTTGGTAAGCCAAGACGATGGCATCCACTATCCAGTGGGCCATCCTCTGCTTGGAGACAGCCTTTCCCTTCTGCTGGCCTCCGTAACAGACGAAGAGCTGATCTGAGGTCCTGACGCTTTGAGTTCTGTCCACGTACATACGCAGAGCGCGAACGGGACAGAGCAAAGCCAGGGCTGGGTCTGCCTCCTCCAAAGGCAGCGCTTGCAGGTTCACTACCTGGTCTTTGAAGGGAGTGGTAGGAACCTTGGGCACATAGCCAGGCCGGGGTCTTAGTACCACATGGCTGTCACCCGGCCCGAACTCTAGGCACGACTCGTCGACCGAAAATGCATGCAGGTCTCCTACCCTCTTGACAGAGGCCAGTGCAACCAGCAGCAAAGTCTTCATGGAAAGAAGCTTTAAGTCTACTGACTGCAGAGGCTCAAAGGGAACATCCTGAAGTGCTCGAAGCACCAGGGAAAGATCCCAAGAGGGTATGGACGGGGGTCGAGGAGGATTTAATCGTCTCGCCCCCCTAAGAAACCTGACGACCAGGTCGTGCTTTCCAACTGTTCTGCCATCTATGTGGTCGTGATAAGCTGAAATAGCGGCAGTATGTACTTTGAGGGTGGAGGGAGACAGTCTACGCTCCAACCCCTGCTGCAAGAAGGAAAGCACAGACCCTATCGAACATCTTCGGGGGTCTTCTCGGCGAGAAGAACACCACTCGACGAACAGGTTCCACTTCAGGGCGTAAGCACGTCTCGTGGACAGCGCCCGTGCTGAAGTGATGGTGTTAAGTACCTCTGGGGGTAAGTCACCTAGAACCTCGGCGTCCCGTCCAGGGACCAGACATGGAGTTTACGCGACGGGAGCGTAGACCACCTTGTCGGTTGATTACGCAACGGTCGCCGTGTTGTCCGTACGGACCAGCACGTCCCTGCCCCGTGGCGGCCTTTTCAAGCGGCTCAGAGCGAGATGTACTGCTAGCAACTCGAGGCAATTGATGTGCCAATGCAGTTGGGGGTCCGTCCACACCCCTGACACTGCATGCCCGTTGTACGTGGCACCCCAGCCGGTGGTAGAGGCATCTGTGAATACCACAGCATGCCTGGACACCTGTTCCAAGGGGACTCCTGCCCGCAGGAACAAGAGGTCTGACCATGGGCTGAAGGTGTGGCGGCATGCCGGTGTGATTACCACCCGGTGAGTGCCGTGATGCCACGCCCATCTCGGGACTCGGCCGTGAAGCCAATGCTGAAGCGGTCTCATATGAAGCAGGCCGAGCGGGGTTACCGCTGCTGCTGCTGCCATATGCCCCAGGAGCCTCTGAAAGAATTTCAGTGGGACCGCTGTCCTGCCTTTGAACGTGTTCAAGCAGTTCAGCACCGACTGAGCACGCTGCCGGAGTGGGGCAGCGTGGTGGAACACAGGGACGCGGCTCGGGAGGCTCTCTCTGGGAGGCGGCCCGTAGCGGGGTCTGAGTGTGCTGTGCAGCACTTACCTGGTTCCACGGGGCAGGAGGTGCGGGAGGCGGCTCGGTGGCGTTCTCGGACTGTACACAGCTGCCGTCTGGCGAAAGAAGAGGCGGATGAAAGTGGTGAGGATTCCAACCCCCCACTGCTCTCCGGGTCTTCTTCGGACCCAGAGATGATAGAAACTGCTCTTTTATTGAGAATTTGGGTACCGCTGGTTTTAAGGCCAGCGGCGGAACACAAACAAAATGAAACAAAGGATTTACCACCCGGCCCTCTTCCGGGGGAGGGAGCGATGCAGTCATCGTCTCCTGGAGAACAGTCCCTTCCATCTCTGGGTCGCCCGTCCTAGGGCCGCTTACCCTTGGTTTTGCCGCCCCTCTTGGCGGGGGCCTGGACGGGCGGAGCGCCCTGCCTGCGACTGGCTCCACGGCGCCGTTTAGATGGAGGCTGCTGCTGCGGCGCGGGAGAAGGGGCAGACGCAGGAGGACGCCCACGGCGACGAGTAGACCGAGGAGCCGCGGGCGGTGGGGTGGAGGCAGCAGCTGACCGCCGCGGCAGGATGTGTCTGATGGCCTCAGTCTGCTTCTGTACAGCCGAGAACTGCTGGGCGAAGTTCTCGACCGTGTCGCCGAAGAGGCCGGTCTGGGACACGGGGGAGTTAAGGAACCTGATCTTGTCGGTCTCCCGCATGTCAGCCAGACACAGCCAGAGATGGCGTTCCTGGACCACCAGAGTGGACATTGCACGACCCACTGACCGCGCAGTGACCTTCGTCGCACGAAGCGCGAGGTCAGTTGCGGCACGAAGTTCTTGGAGAACTTGTGGGTCATGACCACCCTCGTGCAGGTCCTTAAGTGCCTTGGCCTGATGAACCTGCAACAACGCCATAGCGTGTATGGCAGAGGCAGCTTCCCCACAGGCCTTGTAAGCCTTGCCGGTCAGGTCCGACGAGTACTTACAGGCCCGGGAAGGAAGACACGGTTCTCCACGCCAAGTGGAGTTAGGGCACAGTTGCATAGCAACGGCCCGTTCCACTGGTGGGATGCGCGTGTATCCCTTAGCTGCCCCGCCATCAAGGGTGGTGAGGGAGGAGGAGCCACCGAGACGGTTTCTGGCAGTAAAAGGTGCCGTCCACGTCCCTGTGAGCTCCTCATGCACCTCCGGGAAGAAAGGCACTGGGGTGGGTTGCTGAGAACCAGCGCGCGCCACCCCGAGATACCAATCGTCCAACCTCGAGGGCTCGGGACACGGTGGAGGGTTCCACACGAGCCCGATCCTGTTGGCGGCCCGGGAAAGCATGGCCATCATCTCCGGGTCCGACTCGGGCACTGCTGGCACACCCGAAGGAGGCAGCGGCTCTGAGCCGTCATCCGCGGAGAGGTCTGACCCACCCTCCGATGCAGCGATCGACATCTGGTCGTCGCAGGGAGCGCCAAACGAAACGACCGGTACACACCTCGAGGATGGTCCAGAACGTTCCGTTGGCAGCTCAACTGGTTGCGGAGCATAAGAGGAGTGAGGGTTCCTAGGGGGTTGGTTCCCCGAAGGAAGCGCGCTCACTGTGATCCTCAGGTCACCCGTGTCACTGCCCGAAGCAACCCGCGAAGGGGGGTTGGAACGAGGTGCAGGCACGGGGACTCCGCCCCTTTGCAGGAACGTGAGTCTCGACCTTAGCTCCGAGATGGTCATCTTCCCACAATGGGTACATGACTCATCCACGAACGCTGCCTGTGCGTGTTCGAGGCCCAGACACACGAGGCAGCGATCGTGACCATCCCGCGACCCCAGGTAACGACCGCATCCAGAAACACACAGATAGAACGTCATCTTGAAAAAGACGCGAACTATCTGTGTATGCTCTTTTAGGGACTACTCTCACTGGTGCTGAAGCACGCAGGGGAACAGCCACAGCGATCACAGACGGGAATGTGCACCCGTCTGTGCGCTGGATCTCTCTCGCTGGGGGTCTTACCAGCTGTTATAACAGCTTTTGAGCGCTTGCAAGGCGCACCTTACCAGCTGTTACAACAGCCTTTGAGCGCTCTGAAGCGCACCTCACCAGCTGTTAAAACAGCTCTTTTTTTTGCTCAGTTTTTAAAACAGCAAAACAAAAAAAAGAAAGAGAGAGAAGAGAAACTGCTCGCGCTGCCGTGCTGTCACGCCCGCACCGGGTAGGAGAGGTCCAGAAAGGCTCGTAAAAGTTGGTTTCAACTGTAGCAGAGACATCGAAGTGTTTGGCTCCGAAGCAAAAATCTAGTGTGCAATCGCACCAGCTGCTCGTTTATACCCGCGCTAACGAGGGCGCGCAGCTGATGCAAATGATTGCACGCCAATGTGTATTGGCTTGTTTTAGTTTTCACTCGAAGTAGATTGGCCTCTCTAGCGAGATTCCTATTGGTCAGTCATGACCTACGTTGTAGTGACTGACCGATAGGGAACTATTATTTAATAATGGAATACGAATTTATATAGACTGATCGCCTAACTCTTGAGGACACGACTAAAGGATAGGCTCTTTAGTTACCGCGGGATTATATTAATATCAAGGACGGGATATTGTATGATTTGGAACGGTATTAATCGTGAAAATCCATCGCACTGTGTGAAATAGAGGGAACTGTAAGTGAGAGCGGTGAGAGACTTGGTGGAAGAGGAAAGTGAAAAACAAAAAGGTTGTTGTGTGAGATATGTGTGTGGGGATGGTAAGCAAACAATCATGTACTGGTTAGATAACTGGCATGTAGAGAAAAGAAAGGAGAGGATGCAGAAGGAACTGGCATGTAGGGAAATAGGGAAAGATGGAAGAAATATAGTAGAAAACTATATGTGATAAAAATAAAATGTCTGACAGAATTTATGGAAGTCAAATTAACTGTTTAAATGGTATGAAAAATGAGTTCCCTTTTGTTGTCACTCCGAGTTCCGTCGGATGACGACGAATGGGGTTTCGCTTAGAAAGCCTATCAGCTTCGAGTATTACAAAACGAGCCAATGGCAAGGAAATGCCATGGGTCTGCGGAATTTGCATGACGTAACTCCGCCCCACCTCGTGGGTATAAAAGGAGGACGCCGGCAACATGCAGATATGTTTCGTTTTGGAGACAAGTTTATTCTTCTCTCCACAAGCCATCTCTGAATTGTCAGCTTTACAAACGAGTACCTTGAGTGTTGGTGTGACGGCGAACTCCGGCGAGCGCGTGCTCCTGCTTATCTCTGCAGTGGTTTGCCAGACAGTGCATGTCTCCCCGGGTGCTTCAACACTTGAGTTTTCTCTCACAAAAAGAGCTTACACGCGGCACGTCTTTTTAAAGATGCCTCGCCCGTGTACTTCTGGTTGCGGCAGATTGGTATTGGACTCTGATGGGCACGAGCGTTGTCTAGTATGTTTGGGCATTGATCATGCTAGAGCAGCGCTCGTGTATGACTCATGTTCTCTCTGTGGGAACATGACCATCGCGTCATTAAGGTCGAGACTCAGTGAACTCCCAAGAGTGAGAGTCCCCTCATCCACCCCCCGTCCTTCGGCTGGTGGCCAGGGTGACCTGAGGGTGACGGTCTGGAACAAGGCGCCGACTCTGTGTCCGCGACCCCAGCCCCCCTCTTCAATGACGGTGCCCGCTAGTGAACAGGTGATTCCCACGGGTCTACCCTCTGGTGGCCCGTGTGTTTCAACTGAAGCTACAGAGGATGATGCCATGTCTGTTGCAGCATCACTAGGTGGGTTTGATTCTCCTGGAAGTGACGACTCGTCACAGCTGCCACCTTCCGGTGTGCATACGGCTGTGCCCGAGTCTGATCCGGAGATGACGGCCATGCTTTCCCGGGCAGCCGCGAGCATCGGACTCGAGTGGAGGCCTCCACCTTGTCCTGAGCGCTCGCGGCTGGACGATTGGTTTTTGGGTAAGGCCGCCGACCCTCGTCCACGGCAAACCCCAATACCTTTCTTCCCGGATGTGCATGATGAGATCTCGAAGTCCTGGAAGACCCCCCTGTCTTCTCTGGACCGCTCGCTGGTCTCATCCGCCTTTCCTCCCCTCGATGGGGCAGCTGCCCGTGGGTACACTGGGCTTCCCCCGGTTGAACGCTCTGTTGCGATGCAACTGTGTCCTCAGAGTGCTTCTTCTCGGGGCGAGCCTAAGCACCCATCCAAGGCCTGTAGATTTTCGTCCACCCTTGTGGCGAAGTCTTACAGAGCGGCGGGACAGGAGGCTGCCTCACTGCATGCTATGGCCACTCTGCAGGTCTACCAGGCCCAGATGCTCAGAGACATGCACGAGGGCAGGACAAACCCAGGGCTCTTCGATGAGCTGCGCGCCGCGACCGACCTTGCTCTCCGGGCGACGAAGGTTACCACGCGCTCCCTGGGTTTGGTGATGTCCACAGCCGTGGTCCAGGAGAGACATCTCTGGCTGAACCTGGCTGACATGCAGGACACCGAGCGGACCCATCTGCTCAACGGCCCCCTGTCCCAGGCCGGCCTCTTCGGTGGTGCAGTCGAGGACTTCGCCCAACAGATCTCGACTGCCCAGAAACAGACTGAGGCAATCAAACACATTCTGCCCCGCCGGCCCGTCGCTGCCTCCACCCGCTCGGCCGGGCAGACGCCTCAGCCTGTTTCCCGCCGAGGGCGCCCTCCTGCGGCTCCCGCCCCTCCCGCCCAGACCACGCAGCAGTCTCCACCCAGGCTCGGTCGTGGAGGAAGCCGCAAGAAGGCGCCACAGCCCTCTCCTGCCCCGCCCCCCGCTAAACACCGGGCCAAGCGGTGCTCCTGAGACGGGCTGCTCAGGGATGATGGTTGTTTTTCAGGAGATGGTACCAGGACCACTCCTTCCCCCGGTGGAGGGCCGGGGGAGAATCTTTTGTTCTCCGCTCCCCGCTCCTCACCCACAGGTGGGCAGCACCCTAAAGTGGTAAAAAACAGAAACGACCCCCTCTTCCCTGAGCTCACAGAGTTCACTGGCGACACAGAGCGCAGCCCACAAGCCGTGCTCTCCTCGGCCCCCTCTGTCCCAGAGGCGGTTGACACGGCGTGCCGTCCACGGACCGCTTCGCCCTTGTCCCCCTCTGTCGCCAGACCCCTGGCAGAGCAGGCCCCTGTGGGACGACCAGCCTGGTCCTTCCCTGGCCCCCTCTGCCAGGGCGCGGTTGCTAACTGTGCCCCCACACCGGGCCGCTATGCCGTCCACGTCTGGGCCAGTTACTCCGCTTCGCTGTCCCTCCGGAGGGACGTCTGTGGTTCGCATGACCCCGCTGGTTCAGTTCCTGGGAGCCTGGCTAGAGCTTCCCCGTCTGTCCCGCTGGGTCGCGCGGACCGTCAGGCTCGACTATGCGATTCAGCTCGCACGGTCTCCTCTCCTGCTCAGGGGAGTCTGCTCCACTTTGGTCGGTGGCAATGCCCCCATCATGAGAGCAGAGATTGCCACCCTGCTAGCGAAGGGTGCAATCGAGACTGTCCCTTCAGCCGAAATGAGGTCCGGCTTCTACAGCCCCTACTTCATTGTCCCCAAGAAAACCGGTGGGTTACGGCCAATCCTGGACTTGCGCTTGCTGAATCGCTCCCTTCACAGGATGCCTTCAAGATGCTCACTGCCAAACGCATTTTCGAATGCGTACGGCCCCAGGATTGGTTTGCAGCGATCGACCTGAAGGACGCCTACTTTCATGTCTCCATTCTTCCTTGACACAGGACCGTTCCTACGATTTGCTTTTGAGGGGCAGGCATACCAGTACGCGGTTCTCCCTTTCGGGCTAGCCCTGTCTCCTCGCGTCTTCACGAAGGTCCTCAAGGCTGCCCTTGTTCCCCTTCGGGAACACGGGATTCACATCCTGAACTATATCGACCACTAGCTGATTCTAGCTCACTCTCGAGATCAGGTTTGTGAACACAGAGACCTAGTGCTCCGGCACCTAGCTCGTCTGGGCCTTCGGGTCAACTGGGAGAAGAGCAAACTTTGCCCCGTGCAGAGGATCTCTTTTCCCGGTATGGACATTGACTCGGTCGCCATGTCCGCGCAGCTTACGAGCGAGCGCGTGCAGTCACTGCTGACTTGTCTGAGACGATTCGAGGGCAAGAGTTTGTTTAGAGTTAGGCTATGGCATGTCAATTGCCTCGAGTTGTTGGCAGTACGCCTTGCCCTGCACCGCTTCCCACTGCTCAGGGGTCAACACGTACTAGTCCGATCAGACAATACCGCCACTGTAGCGTACATCAACCGTCAAGGTGGTCTACACTCCCGCCGTATGTCACAACTCGCTCGCCACCTCCTCCCATGGAGTCAGAAGCATCTGAGGTCGCTTCGAGCCATTTTCATTCCCGGACCTCTGAACTGTGCTGCCGACGAGCTCTCACGGCTTCAGCCCCTCCCTGGAGCATGGCGACTCCCACCCCCAGTCGGTTCAGCTGATTTGGGACCAGTTCGGAGACGCACAGATAGATCTGTTTGCCTCTCACGACTCGACCCATTGCGCCCTGTTTTATTCCCTGACGGAGGGCACGCTCGGCACGGATGCACTGGCGCACAGCTGGCCGCCGGGCCGCAAATATGCGTTCCCCCCAGTGAGCCTGCTTGCACAGACTCTGCGCAAGGTCAGGGAGGATGAGTACATTTACGTCGTGCAAATTCCGCAGACCCATGGCATTTCCTTGCCATCGGCTCGTTTTGTAATACTCGAAGCTGATAGGCTTTCTAAGCGAAACCCCATTCGTCGTCATCCGACGGAACGTCTCCGTTCCCTACTCAGGGAACGAGGGTTACATCCGTAACCGAGACGTTTCAGATAAAAATAATAAAGGCATTGAGTATAATTAACAGCGATATGAAGATAAGGAATGTTTTATTAAGCAGAATGGGGAACAATTCTATATTTTAATGGTAAAATGATGATTGAAATTATGTTTAGTTTTAGTTTGACAACCATTGTGTTTTGAACCTAAAGGGTCCAGCTATGCTGGGGGTACAGCAACAGGGTTTGCTTATTCAGCACGGCTTCCGGATGTTAGATATGTACTTGTTTTGTAATTAGTGTTGTTGATGATAATACCAAATTAGTAAAATGTAAAGACAGCTTTGACCAAAGATTCTGGAAATCAATAATGTACAATATCAGATATTTTGTTGATATTAAGTCATTGAAGGAAAAAAGATATTGTCTGTTTTATAAATGAAATTATGGGTCGGGGATAATTTCCCTGGACAAGCGACTAAAGTTAAACAGAAACTTTGAGAAAACTCTTTCGAGAATGTTAAATGATTTTCCGTGCAGCTTATGAAAATTAATGTTCTGCCAATAATAATGATAATGATTATGATTTGGCTATTGTAATTGAATCCGCCACTGGTGGACTGTAAAAGAATACAGAGAACTGCTTATCAGTGGCTCTGTTTGCATTCCTGAATGGGACACACTGCTTCAGTGATGTTCAGTAAGTTGGAGCCGACAGAGAGTGGTTTAATTGTGGTCAGCAGGACCATTTAACACGTAATTGTAAATACCCACCGAGAGGGTGTTTAAAAATGTGATAAAGTGACAAAAATTTCTGGTAGGAATGTGGGTTTGAAAGTAGATCAGTGTTTAAATGACGATATTAACATTTTCGTCTGAGAAATAAGAGATAAAAACAAGGTCAAAAGATTGAAGTCTTAAAGTGAATCCTTTTGAAGAAAAGATCTATAATAGTAATTTTTATAAGTGAATTGATGAATACAGTTTGATGTAAAATTAATGACTCCAACAAATGTGAGTTGCAAAATGTATAAAAGTAACTAAAAGGATGATTGTGTTTTAATAAAACATTTTAAAAAGGGTTTAGATTATAGAGAGACTAATCTCACGGATGATTTATAATATCTGCAAAAGATGTATCAAAAGCAGAGAGTGACTTTTTGTCAAAGTTAGCGTGAATCCTAATCGGAGATTGATAAACTCAATGAAACGTTGAAACGTTATTGAGAACTACAATAATTATTTAAGATCAAATAAGCAGAAACAGTAGTACAACAGTAGTACTGGATTAACAGTTGCTAAATGTAAAATGTGTAGAAAGGCATTTGATTAAACAAACAGCTTGTTAGTGTTTTTAGCATGAAGGAAAGGTGTGTTGGTTAAAAGGGTTGATAATGTTGACCATGAAAGAACTACAAGCTGAATGTTTTGCTTTTTAAAAGATAAGCTTGTGATTTGGCTGAAACAGTTTGGTTATCTGAATCTGGTGTAAGTAAGTAAGTACATTTTATTTATATAGCACATTTACACATAGCTGGGCTATCCAAAGTGCTGCACAGAGTAAAGAACACATCAAAAACAGAAAAACAACCAAACAGAACAGGCAGAAATAGCATCAGAAGAAAATTAAAATGCCAGGGAATAAAAATTTTCAATTTAGATTTAAGAATAGCAATTGAAGGTGCAAGGCGGATATCCAGAGGCAATTGGTGTGCTGTGGCTGAAACGGCAGTGCGACAGAGACTCAATCTGAGTGGAAATTTGTAATGTCTAAATTCCCTGATGTATGGGCAAAAGACAACTATAAAATTATGTTTATTTGAAAACGCATGTAATTTCTGGCAAAGATGCCTTAAGCTGGGCTAGAGTTAAAAGATAGAAGATAAAGTTTGATGTTAGAAGTTTATGAAAATGCAGTGTACCAGTCCTGAATGCCTCAGTCTCTCTCTCATTCAATGTCAGCTAAAAGCTGTTATCTGAGTCTGTGTCATAAGTGATAAGCTATTTATAGTAAAAGCACAGTGTTTCAGTTGAAAATCATAGACACATAGATGTTAAAAGAAATTATTGCCATTCAGAGGGCAATTTGTATTTGTAAATGTTTTAAAAGAAAAACTGAATGAGTTTAAAGAAGTCTTTAAAATAATAATGCAGATCTTAAACGATAGAAGTGACGTTTTTGATTAATTTATTTTAGGACCAGTAACTTATTTGTCTCATTTTGGTCTCCACCACACAGGGACGATGGCTCCGACTACAGATGTAGATGTACACTGAATAGACGGTTGCGATAACTAAATTCACTGAGTATAATCTAAGCAGTGCTTGGTTGCTGCTTTTAAGATGTTAAATGTATTTTAGTGATGAAATACTGCTGTTATTAACCTGTCTCCCTGTCTTAACCCTCTGGGGTCTAAGGTGTTTTGGGGGTCCTTGAGATGTTTTGACATGCCCTGACATTTGTGCCTTTTTCAGTTGCTTATAAACATATTTTTGACAAAGGTGTAATTACACTCTATTTAGCACAAACAGGGCTACCATAATATGTGAGCAACATGTATGTACATGTTTGTATTTTTGAGAGAATATTGTTTATGCATGGTTATTGATAAAACTAAAAATTAAAGTTTCTGAAATGAGGCCACAAAACACATACTAAATATGTGTCCACAAGACTTTTGACTAATGGCTGTTGTGGCCTAGAGTTTTTGCTTCAAAATGATGTGAAAATCACCCAGCCTAATCATTCACATAAAACAATACATTGATTTAAATTTTGTAAAACACTTTTTGTTTGGAAAGGCAATATGCGTGTGGGCGTGAACGGCCCAACCCCTTATCATGAATAATTCACACCTGAGAAGACAATGTCTCGCATAATGATGAGCCTTTCATTCAGGTGTGTCACACAAGAAAGAATGTGAGGAGGAAAAATTAAATATATATATATATATATATATATATATATATATATACACACTGCCGTTCAAAAGTATGGGGTCGGTACGATTATTAATGTTTTTAAAAGAAGTCACTTATGCTCACCAATGCTGTATTTATTTAATTAAAAATACAACACAAATACAACAAATCAGTAATATTGTGAAATATTATTACAATTTAAAATAACTTTTTTCTTTTTTAATATATTTAAAAATATAATTTATTCCTGTGATTTTAAAGTTGAATTTTCAGCATCATTACTCCAGTCTTCAGTGTCACATGATCCTTCAGAAATCATTCTTATATGATGATTTGATGCTCAAGAAACATTTCTCATTATTATCAATGTTGAAAACAGTTATTTACATTTTTATTTCAGGATTCTTTGATAAATAGAAAGTTCAAAAGAACAGCATTTATCTGAAATAAAATCTTTTGTAACATTAAACACTACCGTTCAAAACTCTTGGGTCAGTAAGTATTTTTATTTTATTTTTTGGGGGAAATAAATAAAATAAATCAATACTTTTATTCATCAAGGAGAAATTAAATTGATCAAAAGTGACAGTAAAGACATTTATAATGTTATAAAAGATTCTATTTTAAATAAATGCTGTTGTTTTTAACATTCTGTTCATCAAAGAATCCTAAAACAAATGGTACACAACTGTTTTCAACATTGATCATAATCATAAATGTTTCTTGAGTATCAAATCATCATATTAGAATGATTTCTGAAGGATCATGTGACACTGAAGACTGGAGTAATGATGCTGAAAATTCAGCTTTGATCACAGGAATAAATAATATATTAAAATATATTAAAATCGAAAACAGTTATTTTAAATTGTAATAATATTTCTCTATATTACTGTTTTGTGTTGTACTTTTAATGAAATAAATACAGCATTGGTGAGCATAAGTGACTTATTTTAAAAACATTAAAAATCGTACCGACCCCAAACTTTTGAACAGCAGTATATATATATATATATATATATATATATATATATATATATATATATATATAATCCATATAAGTCAAAAGGACATTTTTAGTACATAGTCATGCCTGGAAACATATCCTGTTCAAATAGGCTATATGGGCCACTCTACAGAATTTGTTCAAAGTTAGAGTTGGAAACATCTTGAAAAGAAAATCGTCTTTTCACATAAATTTCTTATAAAGTATTCTTTTTTAAAGTACCCTTACATTGGAACAAATACTATAATAACATCTTAGTTGATGAGTTTATTTTTGACCGATCATACTATATATTTACATTTGAGCAGAAACTGGCTAACAAAAGCTTATTTGATGTCTATTTTAGAATTAAAACGTTATAATCTATCCAAAAACTATGAAATGTTGTCTTTCATATTTCATCTGTAACATAAACAACAGCGCCCATATGTGCCCTTAATTCATTCACACACAGAAACGTGATTAAAATTTAAACAGTCTTTTTGCGTTTACAGACACTATTTCATATCGCGTTTAGGACAAAGCACAAGAATAAAAAACTTACTCACAATTCTCGGCTAGATCCGTAGCTCCTCGAAATGAAAATAAACCAGCACATGTTCTGAGGTAAATGTCCCAGGATTATTCCTCACACAGCCTCGCAAGACGAAATAGTACATTAATCTGATGATTACATTTGTTGTGTTATCGCGTTTATGAGGGGCGTTGACACGTTTGCATGTGTTGCTTCAGATCATTTGCGTTTGAATACCGCGCGCTCTCCGTGGGCGTGTCACATTAGCAGAATAATGAGCTGAGAGAACGATAATGAGATCGGCTGACAACTCTCTCTTTTTTATAGATTAGATAAACAGAGAATATTTATTTTAGTTTTGAATTAGATATTTTAAAAGTACAGACTTAAATGATTATAAAGATATATTGCTCATGCCTGGGTGAATAGTATTCGCTGAGCTTTGTTTAAGTTTAGAGACGTGCTCCAGAAAAAAAGTTAACGGAGACAGAGAGGCAGAAAGCACACCCTTTTTATTTTCTTTATTTTACAAAAGCACAATGTTTTATTTCGATTGTAAGTGGACACATAAAAAAGTACATATTCAACAGTTTATTTTTTATATTTCTTAAGTCTGTATGACCAAAAATGACAGAGTATTTTAAGTCTATTTTGCTGCTATGTGAAAAAAATCAAGCAAAACGCGCCGGCGCGTTTGCCGACCCCAGAGGGTTAAAGGCGGGCGTACACGGTGCGAATTCTGACGGTCGGAAGATCGTATGTCCACGCACACTTTACGAGTGAGTTTATCCGAAAATCGTACGGAGGCAGTGATATACGACACGATTTTACGACCTGCTGAATTCCAAAGAAATCGCATGAAGTTCCGCGCCAAAAACTCTCTCATAACTGCATATAAAATATTGATACAAGCCGTGATTATTTTGCTACATATATAGGCTCGTTTTCAGCACCGGGAAATGGACGTCCGGTCACCTATGTGTGATATCTATGTGTGTGTGTGTGTGTGTGTGTGTGTGTGTGTGTGTGTGTGTGTGTGTGTGTGAATGAGTTAAAAAACTTAGTTACGGTAGGCTATACATTCAAAAATAATATTTCAAGCTCTCTGAATGATTAATTAGCCGTTTAAACCACCTCATCATGTGAGTGTTTGCAATTCATTTTGCTGCGAGAAGCTAGCGCAGTGAACGGGGCTTGAGTGAGCTTGAGCGCGTTGTGAGTGAGGGCGCGGGTGCCAGATCCCGTGTTGCCAGATCCACATAATGGAAAGTGACAGTAGTATTCTGGACTTGTTTTTTTGGATTAATGTCACAGTTTAGGAAGTTATTAAAGTGGTTCGTGATATATTAATCTTATTTCCAAAACACAAGCTTTGAACTTATTTCGGATTTTTATAATTTCTTTGTTTTTGTTTGTTTTTGCTTGTTTTTCGTAGCTATATCTGGCAACATTGTTCTGTCGGCATTAATAAAAAAAAGATTAGGCTGTAGACAAACTGTAATTGCTGTTAGGAAGATACAAACGCAGTGATCATCGTGACGTGTAAGAATCTGTAAGAAATGTATAACACTATCAAAAACAATAGCATAATACAGATCTGTATGTTACAGAATGAAATATGCCAAATACTGGCCAGCAGGAACACGGCAGATGCTGTTTAGTTAACCTTTCACAAAGTCATCATAAAAACATTAATTGAAGCAGTGTTTCTAGTAGTCCACACCATTTTAATCTTTCTTCTGTGGATTTTCTCAGCTCCTGATTGGTCAAATTCAGATAGATCGACAAATCGGCTCATTCAACCGCACACACCTCACGAATGCAAGCCGACAGCTCCCGAACTTTTTCGACATGCTTAAAAATTATCGGGAGGTCGAGAGGTGCTCGGCTCGACTCGTATCTTCCTCGCACACGATACGAGCCGCGACATGCGAGCATCTCCCGAGTGAAAAAAATCATCTGCGAGCTCGTAAAACAGCAAAAAATCGCACCGTGTACGCCCGCCTCAACACTATTAGGCAGTCCAAATGGCTCTGGTGACTCTTGAATGTGTCTTCCCTAAGCTCCAGAAAACAACTGATTAAGTTGAAGGAAATGGTCAAAGATTCTGTTGTGGAGAAGAGCGGTTACCAGTGAGCACGAGGTGATTACTCAATGACGGGTAAGATCTTCTTTGGCCAGACAGAGGACAACCTAAGGCAAGGGGTCACCGCCACCACTGGGCATCTCCTGAAGGAGGTGTTAATGTGAGATGGGTATGAGAGTCAAGCAGATTCTGTGAGGCCAGCAGATTCATTACACCAGGAAGGGAAGATGAGCTGTGAGAAGTTACGGCAGTCTGTTGTGATATTCTGTATTTGTTGTGGAGACATTAGCAAACTTTTTATGAGGTTGGTTGCCTTATAGGCAAGAAAATGTATAGAAGTGTCTTTAACATAGTTTTAAATCCTGAAGGTCGTTAGACATGGTGGTGGCTAACGATGAAGACAGCTTTTGTAGATTCAAGAAAAGTCTGGATAACAGAGGTAAATGATCAATGGTTATTTTAATGAATTTAATATTACATTCTGTATAAATGACAGTCTTAGGAGGCTGTTGAAAAGATTATTTGTGTAAAGAGAGAGAGAGGGAGACTGTTTGAGTGGAGGAAGGGATGGTAACTGTGTCTGTCTTTCTGTTATTGGCCTGCTAGAGCAAGCTGAAACAAAATAATGATAATGAAACAAAACAACCCAGCTGACTTTTCTAAAATCAAATGAATAATGAACAGACATGATTTGAAACTGGTTAAGAGACCATGTAAAATTAGGTAAAAGCTACAGGAAAATGGGGAGTTTAAAATCTTACTTAAAATTTTAATCTTTTTAGATATGATATACAGTAATGAAAAGCGAACATTGAAAATGAGCAGTTGACTGCACTTTATGTCTTGTATGTGTTAGTATGGGGTACTAATACTCCGCCTGAATAGTGTGTATATTGTGTCATTAACCTGTGGAATGAGGGTTTTATCATTACAGATGGGTTAAGGCAAATTACAAGTTTTAAGGAAGCTGATAGTTTTGAGTCAATCTGATGAAAAGATAATGCAGAAAATGGGACGAGCTTTAAATGGATTGGTTATCCAGCTCTGTCTGCTACTAGTAATTATGAATTAATCTATGGATTAAAAGCATTTATGTAAATTGGATTTGTGAAGTTGTAGATCGCCGTCCATCATGGGATAAACTAAAATGTTATAGATTTGACGGCAACAACAAAGTGACATATTGGCTAAGTCAGTATCAAATTATACAGAGAGTCCTTCACATTTATGATTATTGTGAACAAAGGGGGAAAATGTTGTTTGACTGACATTGACTAAGTCTGTACAGCACGACCTGACCTGACAGAAACAATGATGACTTTGAAAATATTTGTAGATGACTGAATTAAGAGACCAAACAACAGGCCTGAAAAGCGGGATATGCTGTGAGGCTCAGGGCCTTTGCCCTTCAAATACTTCCATAAGCAGATGAGATTGTGGCTTTAAGTTAAGAATGTAATATTTTGTTTCAGAGACAGCGAAAGATGTCTGGAGGAAATTTGGCTGAAGGACAGTGTTGATGGCTAACTTTGTTTATCCAAACACCATTAAGTTAAATTGATGCACGAGTTAGTCATGCGTAACAATTGACAAAATATGGTTTACTAAGGGACAATATATGTTGGGAGGACACTGGGCTTAATAGGGAAAAAGCCTGGCAAGAAGCCATTCTTCTCCCTAACAAAATTGCTGTCTGTAAGTGTATTTGCAGGACTGTTTCAACAGGAAACGCCAGGGCAGATGCGGCAGTGAAGGCCGCGGCAGCACAGCAGACAAAAGAAACTATGTGTACTTTACTATCTGAAAATAACCTCGACATGTGTTTTTCTTTACAGAGCATGCAGACTTTTGATACGGGGCAGAATGTGCCCAATAAATAATGGCTATGGATGAATTTGAGTAACTATCCTGGCCTGGGTTATTATTGTGGCAGAAAGAAACAGGGGCACACCTGCGCAGCGCATAACTTAACATTTTCCTTTTACAGAATGTCAGGATGGATTGCAGCAACCAGAACTGATTCTGTTCCAAATGTATAAATGTTGTCTTGTTTACATAAGCAAGTGGGTTGAATGTTTTTCAGGGGAAAAGTGCTATTAAGTGAGCAAGAAATGATTTAGTGTTAAGATGATTTGTAAAATGAGAAGAAACAGAGTTGAATTGGACAAGTGTTGAGAATAAACTTGGAATTCATAATGAATATCATCAGCAAGGTAAACAAATGGTGAAAATTCCACAGGTCACACCAAAAAGGGACGACCAGCTAGACAAGCGGTCACTAAAAAAATACTTAGGGTCTCCATTCACAGGTGACAGCAGCCAGGAAATGGTTCACTCCAGTGGGGGTGTGTCATAATCTAAGTAGAAAATCTGGTAATGATCAGAAAATGGTTGGAGAGTGGGACACCTGGGTCCAAGCCTCTCACATCAGACTACACCGCAGGGCCTCAACCATCATATAGAGCACAAAGTAAGGGATCAAAGGCTCGTGCTAGTAACGGCTCTCCCTCACCAACGAGGGAAAGACCATTGCAAAGAGTCACCCTGGTGAAGACGGGATGTCCATGGGGCAAACGAGATGACCAACACACCTGGAGGAAGATGTACCAACTAATGGTTTGAGTTTAGCAAAGGAATCTGTTTTTGTGATGATTTTGATGATTTATTTGATTGAATTAAAATACTGTAGGGCTTAGATCCAATGATGTGATGGGATTCATTAGAAAATATTCCAGGTAAATTATAGGTATTATTATTGAAGAAACTTGATGATTAGGCTTTCAATTAAGGGTAAGAAAGAAAATCTGGCCGATCATGGAAAAATCTGTATGGTAATAAACTAAAGGACGGTCCTTAACGGAAATATTAGAGTTAATTTTGAACAACTACATTGGTTAAAAGAATGGATAAAAAATATAAAACCTTTTCTGGATAGATTTTATTAAATACGGTGTTAAAAGTTAAGAAAATATGGTTAGGAAAATGGAGGTGATATATGGAAATGGGCGTGGACTGATGGTAAATGGATAAAATTGGTTAATCTTTGGGGGGTTGGGGGTACTGGTTGCAAACTGTACTACCAATTTCAGCGATAGGATTATCAATAGTGTTATGTTTACCATGCATTATAATGTGTGTTTCCAGCTCAGTACAGAGACTGGTTAAAGCTGGGATGTCTGTTCAATTGGATGAACAAAATATGATGATACAAGTTGTGAGAGCTACTGTGACGTGTTAAAATGTATGCTTTCCTTTTCTTTCCTTTCTTCCTATGAATGTTTTTTGATATGAAAAGAAGGTAAAAAACTGTGGTTATCCGCTATGAGATGACGTACAAGGAGAGGGGTCGAAATGAGGGATTTTATTCTACTTTTATTATTTTGTATTTCTTAGCCTGTTGAAATGCCATGTGGGTTTCAAGATGTGTAATGATAACCACGGTGTTAAATTTATGTGTTTTTCTTACTTAATCTGTACACTATTTGTTGTTTATACTGAGGTGACTGAGGGTTCGATCTAGTTCGAGAGTGCAATAACAGTCTTTATTCATTTAGCCCGGCTTCAGATAAAGTCTTTACTTGCTTGCTAATAATTAAGGGACTATCCCCACAAAAACAGCCTAAGCTTTTTACTTTTCCAAATGTTATTTCACAAATGTTTAAGAGAGTGATCAGTTATGCGAAAACCATAGATGAAGAGTAGTGTGATGATATGACTTAAAATTTGTCTTATTGTTTATTATTATGATTGAGTAATCTGAATGATAAAAAGCGGGGAATTGTTGTAGAAATTTTAATAGTCATTGATCCCTAACAGGTATCATAGGAGAGAGAACTTATTCAATGTGTAAAAATATATTTGTGTACGTGCTTGTGCGTGACGTTTCAGGAACATATGGGACAGGACCTCTGACCTTAGGGACGGTCAGTTTTGGCCAGTTTATTTCAGTACCAGTTTGTGTCTTTAAGTAGAAACTAAACAGCAGTAAGGACCTTATCTGGGTGGGTGAAAGGTACAGCGGGTGAGGAGAAACCTTGAAAAGAGTATAAAGGCTGTCTCATATCTTCCTGTGGTGTGTCACTCTCTTGCACAGCGTAACTTCTGTGTACTAGACTGAACCTATTCTTGCAAGAATAAATACTTCTCTTTTTATTAATTTGACTCTGAGTGTCTCTTACGCAGTGATGATGTTTAACACGATTTTTGGCACAACAAACAGCATGCAATTTAATTTGGGTATGCCTTTTTTAGGTGTTTTAGAATATTTCAGGATTTATAAAAGGTTAATCTTCATCTATTTATGTATAGCAGCAAAATCTGACCTTCCTTCTGGTACATATTCAACCCATTTCCTCCATTTTTCCACAAAAACATCTTTCTTCAAACTGACAAGTGATATTGTGATAAAAAATTGATATTTTCCATCATATAAATCTCTATGGTCACATCTATTCAGTCATCTAATGTTGGTCTCTCTCTTTTGAACCATTTGTGTGTGACTGCCTTCTGACTGGCTGCCAAAAGCACACCCATCAGGGGTGAATACTGGTAAAGACACTTTCTGATAATTTACCTTCTGCATTATTATTGTATTATGATCCAAATGTCTTAGCCCCTCATGTGATACTATTCTAAATAGCTTAAAGGGGTCATATAATGCCATTTTTGTACAAGTTAATATGAATCTTTAGGGTCTAAATGAAAACTTTGTAATATACTTTTATTAAAATTTATCATTAGTATTGTCAGAAAACACTAATTTTACATGGTCAAAAACAGCTCTGTTTTCAGCACGCCGTTTCAGTGTATATGCCTTTAAATGATAATGAGCTTTGCTCACTCCGCCCCTCTGTTCTTTGGGGCGTTTTGACACAATGCACGTGGGAGTGTTGCCTTGACAACAGTTGAGGGTATATTTTGCAACAAGAATGGCAGCGGGAGTCTCTGAGGAAACATCTGTTCTACCATACCAATTTGAACCGGAGTAGGACCCAGAACAAGATGACGGCCTGAAGAAGTTCAATTAAGGCTCGAACAGGACGTTTCTGAATGGTTGGTTACTTTGATCTATTTTTGTAACTTATGTACTGGCAGGGTAACTTAGAGTAGTGAGATACAGACGCTATGTGTTTACTGATGTATAGGTTAGTTCGTTGACAGATTGATGTAAAAAAAACTTTTTTTTGGTAAATGTAGGCTTGTCAGTGATGCGTAACGTTATCTCAGTGTTAGATACAACTGTCAGTGCTGAAACATTAACCATAACGCGTTGTTCATTATAAACGTGGGATTATGAATTATATTGAGAATGTCGTAACGTTACAGAGAAAACATGCCGTAATATACCCTGAGTGTAAACATTAGCCACATTCATCGTGAAGCGTGCAAGCGATTTGCAAAGATTAATATTTAAAGGTTAATAAAACGTTACACTCACTTCTTCTGGAGGTGCAGCATGAACACGAATAGTTGGTACCGATTCTGTTTTCAGGACCAGCTTCTTAGCAAAACCAGATTTACACTGACGCTCGTTTATAAAGCAGTCTGGTGAGAAATGATTAGCGCAAACATAAAAGAATTTACATAGATCGTTGGGAATATTCCATTCAAAAATAAAACTCAGCCACTGCGTCTTCAGCGGTTCGAATTTAGGAACATCAAAATGACTGCTGTGTTCCTTATTACAGCCAAGAACAGAACACCATAATCGCTTAGACTCCATTCTGCTCCAGCGTATCAACAATGGCGGACTACGATGACAGCTCGCTCAGGGCGGGTCTGTGCTGAAACGCTGCTGTCAATTAACAATCGTGGGAGGGGCATCCGTTTTATTGACGTCACAAAATCGAACGGCTCAATTTGAGGCAGGGCAAAACATATAAGGAGATTAAAACAAAAACACTGGATGGATTTTTATCATTATATGATGGTTGTGTACAGGCACTGCCAACACACATTTCAGTACAATCAACTTGTAAAAGTGCATGTACCATTATATGACCCCTTTAAACATTATGCGAACTTATAAAGCCAGAAAATTACTTGATTTGTTTAACTTGTATGATTTTGTTTAACCCAGTGTTTACAGTGTTTATTAATTAAAATGTCATTGTTGTTGCTTTTTGTTTTTTATGTTACACTATGTAATATCAAGTTATATCTCTGTCTGTGAAGTCTTATAGTTTTCACTTATGTTAGCCTGGTATGTTAATACAAAAAAAAAAAAGAAAAAAAAAAAGGTTACACTTTACAATAAGGTTCATTAGTTAATTTTAGTTAATTTATTAACTAACATGAACTAACCATGAGCAATACATTTGTTACTGTATGTGTTAATCTTTTTTAACGTTAGTTAATAAAAATACAGCTGTTCATTGTTTGTTCATGTTAGTTCACAGTGCATTAACTAATGTTAAGATTTTAATAAAGTATTTGTAAAGGTTAAAATTAACATTAACAAATATTAATAAATGCTGTATTAATGCAGGGTTACACTTTATTTCGATAGTCACTTTATACATTCTACTAACTATAAGTAACTTTTCAACTACATGTCAACTAACTGTCATTAGAGTATTAGTAGACTGTAGTAGACTGTCAGTAGACTCTTAGGTTATGGTTAGGTGTTAGGGTTCGGGTTAGGAGAACAAGTTGACTTGTAGTTGCTAAGTTACTTATAGTCAGTAGAATGTCTGTTGGGGGACCATCAAAATAAAGAGTTAGCAGATATTAAGCAGACAGTCTACTAATACTCTAATGACAGTTAGCTGACATGTAGCTGCAAAGTTACTTATAGTTAGTAGAATGTCTAAAGTGGACTATCGAAATAAAGTGTTACCTAATGCAGTTCATTATTAGTTCATGCTAACTAATGAAGTTAACTAATGAACTATATTGTAAAGTATATAGTTCTTCTTCAACCCCCCAAAAAATATTTACGATTCTTCCAAGCAGATTCAATCACTCCTAACATACATCAGACCACAGGAAAATCTCATACGATAGTCTGCAGAACCATCAAGACAAGCAGGACTTTAACTAGAATTAAAGGGGAGAATTGGGCTCAAAATTGGCCCGATTATCTAGTAGCATGTTGGTGCCTTTAGCTGCGTCTCATTTTGAAGGCTGTGGTCTTTGAAGGTTGCATTTGTCATCCAGATGTATGTCATCAGGGCTGTCTGTTTTCAGAAAAGCTACTATTTTTTAAACACAGAAAACATCTCAATTAGCCGCAAAACACAGAAAAAGCTGTACAGTATGCTGTGTTGCTGATGAGACTGCATTTCGTCAATGGAGAACAAAGACTTTACATATATTCCTGCGGGGCCGCAGGATAACTACCGCCTGTAGGAAGGGCCAGCTCAGCACTTGTTGGATGAGGGATAATTTTTTGTTAAACTACAAATGGACATTTGCTGTCAAATAAACATTCTTTACATGCATAACCTGAGATTTTTTTTTAACATGGAAAACGTCTCGGTTACGTATGTAACCCTCGTTCCCTGAGTAGGGAACGGAGACGTTACGTCGGATGACGACGAATGGGGTTTCGCTTAGAAAACCTATCAGCTTCGAGTATTACAAAACGAGCCTATGGCAAAGAAATGCCATGGGTCTGCGGAATTTGCATGACGTAACTCCGCCCCACCTCGTGGGTATAAGAGGAGGAAGTCCGCAACAGCAGTTTATGTTTCTTCGCTGAGGAGCCAAGACTGAGCTCAGGCGATCCCCGCGGTCCAGCGGAAAGTGGCAGGCAGACGTAACGTCTCCGTTCCCTACTCAGGGAACGAGGGTTACATACGTAACCGAGACGTTCCCTTTCGTTGTCACTCCGAGTTACGTCGGATGACGACGAATGGGGTTACCAGTCTAATCACGCCACCTTCTCAGCTGTCTTCCAGTGCCCTGCGTAAATCGAGGTCCCTGACATAGAAGGACGAAGGACTCAATTTAACACAGGAATACCAAGGTACACTGGGAAGCATATCCCAAGCTAGGGGAAGTATGCAATTAATGCCAACCCAGAGGGGGGGGACTTAGAGAATACACATATGACCCGAAGGAAACATATGGAGAACAGGGGTGGCAAGGTGGCTTGCCAAGGGAAAGACACATGCTCAGAGAGGCTTACAGTGGAAATACACATGTGGGGGTCGCTCAGGGGAGGGACCATGCACACGGGAGGCACCTAGCCGACGCGCAGGCAAGAGACACTGGCGCCGACGTCAGGAGTGCTGGAGGAGCTCAGGGCTTTCGGAAAAGCTCACCTGAGGAGAATATCGCACGTATCCAGTCCCTGGAGTTGAATGGCGAGCAAGCGAAGACACCTGAGCGGGTCCGGTACTAGCTAGTTGAAGCGAGTACATGAGAGGACACTGGCTCCACTCGGAGATTATAGAATCTGGCGAATGTGTTAGGTGTCGCCCAGCCTGCAGCTCTGCAGATGTCTGTTAGCGAGGCGCCATGCGCTAGAGCCCAAGAGGATGCCACACTCCGGGTGGAGTGGGCCGTCACACCAAGGGGGCACGGTCGGCCTTGCGGCTGGTATGCCAAAGCAATGGCGTCCACTATCCAGTGAGACAACCTTTGCTTGGAGAGAGCCTTTCCCTTCAGCTTCCCACCATAACAGACAAAGAGCTGGACTGAGGTCCTGAAACACTGCGTCCTGTCTACATAGGCGCGAAGAGCGCATACTGGACAGAGCAGTGCCAAGGCTGGGTCTGCCTCCTCCGGGGGCAGCGCTTGCAGGTTCACCACCTGGTCCCGAAAGGGAGTGGTAGGAACCTAGGGCACGTATCGAATTTCAGGCACGCTTCGTCGACGGAGAATGCGTGCAGGTCCCCTACCCTCTTGATGGAGGCCAGTGCGACCAGGAGCGGTCTTCATTGACAGGAACTTAAGCTCAACTGATTGCAGGGGCTCAAAGGGAGCACTCTTCAGGGCAGTTAGAACCACTGAGAGGTCCCAAGAGGGAACGAGAGGAGGGCGAGGAGGATTTAGTCTCCTCGCTCCTCTCAGGAACCTGATGACCAGGTCGTGCTTCCCTACCGACTTACCTTCGACGGGGTCATGATGTGCGGCAATGGCGGCAACATAGACCTTAAGGGTGGAGGGAGACAGCCTTCGCTCCAACCCTTGCTGAAGCACGGAAAGCACAACGCTGATCGAGCATCTCCGGGGGTCTTCTCGGTGAGAAGAGCACCAGTCGACGAAGAGGTTCCACTTCAACGCATAGACGTGTCTCGTGGACGACGCTCTAGCGGAAGTGATGGTAGCCGCCACCGCTGGTGGAAGGGTACTCAAACCTACCTCGAGCCGTCCAGGAGCCACACGTGGAGGCTCCAGAGATCGGGGCGAGGGTGCCACAGGGTGCCCCGTCCCTGAGAAAGAAGGTCCTTCCTCAGAGGAATGGGCCAGGGAGGTGCTGTCGCGAGGAGTGCAAGTTCGGCGAACCAGGTCCGGCCGGGCCAATACGGCGCGACCAAAATGGCCTGCTCCTCATCCTCCCTGACCTTGCGCAAGGTCTGCGCAAGAAGGCTCACTGGGGGAAACGCATATTTGCGGCCCGGCGGCCAGCTGTGCGCCAGTGCATCCGTGCCGAGCGTGCCCTCGGTCAGGGAAAAATACAGGCCGCAATGGGTCGAGTCGTGAGAGGCAAACAGATCTATCTGTGCGTCCCCGAACTGGTCCCAAATCAGCTGAACTGACTGGGGATGGAGTCGCCATTCTCCAGGGAGGGGCTGAAGCCGTGAGAGCTCGTCGGCTGCACAGTTCAGGGCTCCGGGAATGAAAATGGCTCGAAGCGACCTCAGATGCTTCTGACTCCATAGGAGGAGGTGGCGGGCGAGTTGTGACATACGGCGGGAGCGTAGACCACCTTGATGGTTGATGTACGCTACAGTAGCGGTATTGTCTGAGCGGACTAGTACGTGTTGGCCCCTGAGCAACGCCCGGAAGCGGTGCAGGGTAAGGCGTACTGCCAACAACTCGAGGCAATTGACATGCCATAGCCGCTGGGGTCCTGTCCAGGAGCCCGCAGCAGCATGTCCATTGCACATGGCGCCCCAGCCCGTGGTGGAGGCATCCGTGGAGACCACAACATGCCGGGAAGCTCGTTCCAGGGGGACACCCGCCCTGAGAAAACTGAGGTTCGACCACGGGGTGAGGAACTGACAGCAGGTCGGAGTAACTGGTACCCGGAGCGTGCCTTGATGCCATGCCCACCTCGGGACTCGGTCGCGAAGTCAAAGCTGAAGCGGTCTCATATGAAGCAATCCGAGCGGCGTGACCGCGGCTGCAGATGCCATATGCCCCAGGAGCCTCTGAAAATGTTTCAGTGGAACCGCATTCTTGCTCCTGAGATGTCTCAGGCAAGTCAGCAGTGACTGCGCACGCTCGCTCGTAAGCTGCGCGGACATGGCGACCGAGTCGATGTCCATACCGAGAAAAAAGATCCTCTGCACGGGGCAAAGTTTGCTCTTCTCCCAGTTGACCCGAAGGCCCAGACGAGCTAGGTGCCGGAGCACTAGGTCCCTGTGTTCGCAAACCTGATCTCGAGAGTGAGCTAGGATCAGCCAGTCGTCGATATAACTCAGGATGCGAACCCCGTGTTCCCGAAGGGGAACAAGGGCAGCCTCGACGACGTTCGTGAAGGTGCGAGGAGACAGGGCTAGCCCGAAAGGGAGAACCGCGTACTGGTATGCCTGCCCCTCGAAAGCAAACCGTAGGAAACCGTGTGTCGAGGAAGAATGGAGACATGAAAGTAGGCGTCCTTCAGGTCGATCGCTGCAAACCAATCCTGGGGCCGCACGCATTCGAGAACGCGTTTGGCGGTGAGCATCTTGAACGGCAGCCTGTGAAGGGAGCGGTTCAGCACGCGCAAGTCCAGGATTGGCCGTAACCCACCGGTTTTCTTGGGGACAATGAAGTAGGGGCTGTAGAACCCGGACCTCATCTCGGCTGGAGGGACAGTCTCGATTGCACCCTTCGCCAGCAGGGTGGCAATCTCTGCTCTCATGACGGGGGCATTGCCACCGACCAAAGAGGAGCGGACTCCCCTAAAGCGGGGAGGAGACCGTACGAACTGAATTGCAAGCCGAGCCTGACGGAATGCGCGATCCAGCGGGACAGACGGGGAAGCTCTAGCCAGGCTCCCAGGAACTGAACCGGCGGGATCACGTGACGACAGGCGTCCCCCCGGAGGGGCAGCGAAGCGGAGTAACTGGCCCAGACGTGGACGGCATAGCGGCCCGGTGTGGGGGCACAGTTAGCAACCGCGCCCTGGCAGAGGGGGCCAGGGGAGGACCAGGCTGGTCGTCCCGCGGGGGCCTGCTCTGCCAGGGGTCTGGCGACAGAGGGGGACAGGGGCGAAGCGGTCCGTGGACGGCACGCCGTGTCAACCACCTCTGGGACAGAGGGGGACGAGGAGAGCACGACTAGAGGGCGGCGCTCTGTGTCGTCCGAGAACTCTGTGTGCTCAGAGACGGGAGAGTCAGTTCTTTGCGAATAAGGATTCTTCCCCGGCCCTCCACCGGGGAAAGGAGTGGTCCTGCTCCCAACTCCTGGAAAGAACTGAGTCCCATCTCTGAGGAGCCCCTCTCAAGAGCGCCACCTAACCCGGCGCGTAGCGGGAGGCGTCCGGCCGCGGCCCCCAGAGCCGGCCCGGGTGAACGGGCAGGGTGGGAGCCGCGGGAGGGCGCCCCTGGCGGTGGGCAGACCGAGGGATCTGAGCGGACGGCGGGGCCGTCGGGACAGAACCAACGTCAGTCTGCTCCATCCCCGAGGAGCCCGTCTCAGGAGCGCCGCTTAACCCGGCGTGTAGCGGGGGGCGGGGCTAGAGAGGGCTGTGGCATCCGCCCGCGGCCCCCAGAGCCGGCCCGGGTGAGAGCCGCGGGAGGGCGCCCTTGGCGGTGGGTAGACCGAGGGATCTGACCGGACGGCGGGGCCGTCGGGACAGAATCAATGTCAGTCTGCTCATGGACGGCTGAGAGCTGTTGGGCCAGCCCTCAACCGCACCACCGAAGAGGCCGACCTGGGATATGGGAATGTCGGACAGACGGGTCCGCGCGACATCCAGCACATCAAACAGGTAGGCCACCGAATGGTGAGCATCACCTGACCCAGGGAGCGTACGGCCACTTTCGTCGCTCGGAGAGCAAGGTTAGTGGCGGCGCACAGCTCAGTGAAGAGCCCTGGGTCAGTCCCGCCCTCGTGCAGGTCCATGAGCATCTGGGTCAGGTAGACCAGCAGAATGACCATGGCACGCAGTGAGGCGGCCGCCAGTCCCGTGGCGCTATAGGATCTCGCCACAAGCGTAGACGAAAAACTACAGGCCACGGACGGGTGCTTAGGATTGCGCCGAGAAGAAGCACTCTGAGGACACATAGCATCGCAACAGAGCGTTCAGCCGGGGGAACCCCAGTGTACCCACGGGCAGCGGCCCCATCGAGGGGAGGAAAGGCGGATGAGATCAGCGAATGGCCCCTGATCTCATCATGCACGTCTGGGAAGAACGGTATTGGGGTTTGCCGTGGACGAGGGTCGGCGGCCTCACCCAAAAACCAATCGTCCCGGGAAAGCATGGCCGTCATCTCCGGATCAGACTCGACGAGTCGTCACTTCCAGGAAAATCAAACCCACCTAGTGAAGCTGCTACAAACATAATATCATCCTCTGTAGCTTCAAATGAAACACACGGGCCACCAGAGGGTAGACCCGTGGGAATCACCTGTTCACTAGCGGGCACCGTCATTGAAGAGGGGGGCTGGGGTCACGGACACATAGTCGGCGCCTTGTTCCAGACCGAAACCCTCAGGTCACCCTGGCCACCAGCCGAAGATCGGGGGGTGGATGAGGGGACTCTCACTCATGTGAGTTCACCGAGTCTCGACCTTAATGACGCGATGATCATGTTTCCATGGAGAAAACATGAGTCATCCACGAGCGCTGCTCTAGCATGATCAAGCCCAAACATACTAGACAACGCTCGTGCCCATCAGAGTCCGATACCAAGCTGCCGCACCATTCATTTTTTTTTTTTTTTTTTTTTTAAATGCACGGGCGAGCCGTCTTTAAAAAGACGTGCCGCGTGCAAGCTCTTTTAGTGAGAGAAAACTCAAGTGTTGAAGCACCCGGGGAGACACGCACCGACTGGCAGACCACTGCAACAGATCAACAGGAAGCACACGCTCGCCGTAGATCGCCGTCACACCAACACTCGAGGTACTCGTTTGTAAAGCTGACAATTCAGAGATGGCTTGTGGAGAAAAGAATACACTTGGCTCCGAAGCGAAAACATAAACTGCTGTTGCGGACTTCCTCCTTTTATACCCACGAGGTGGGGCGGAGTTACGTCATGCAAATTCCGCAGACCCATGGCATTTCTTTGCCATAGGCTCGTTTTGTAATACTCGAAGCTGATAGGCTTTCTAAGCGAAACCCCATTCGTCGTCATCCGACGTAACTCGGAGTGACAACGAAAGGGAACTAAGCATTCCTGATTTCTAACACACACTCACAGTGTTTGGCTGGTCTTGTGTCTGTCAGAGCGGAAACAAAAGCTGATGCTCTCTGTGTGTTTTTCCATTGTCTCCGGTCACGTTCATATGTAAATTGCGTGTGCTTATTTCGTCCATTAGATCTAAAGATCTGAAAAAGCCCACATATTTACCTACCCATAGACCCTCTTCTTGAAGAAATCAGGACAGAAGTTGTTGAAAGTGGACAAAAGAGACAGATTAAAACACCAGGTGTAAACAGGAACGTGTCTCCCTCGTCTACTTGTGATCCGAATGATCAAATCTCATCCACTTAAAGGGTCAAGAAAACTTAAACCATTTTTTTTTTTGATTTTAACAAATTTATGTATAGAAGTCAATGTTACCATCAGTTAGTTTTGACTGTAGGAGAAAACTAGTTCATTTTAAACCTTTTTGCACTATTTTCAACTTCCGGGTTTAAATTAATCTTCGCGTCAACGTCAGAGGATGTGACGTTTTCTCGTACTATAGTACGTGATGACTCATCGTTGTCTAATAATTATCCATGAGACTGTGTGTCCTTATCCTATGAGAAGACACTTCGCTTAATTATTCATGACAGAACACGTTGATTTCCTATGACAGGAGCTTCAAACAGTGAGATGATCACATACAGTAAGTGAGAGATGCATTAATGGATCAAAAACGAGTGTTTGCTTTGTAAGAGATTCTGCATTACATAAGTTATCTTCAATAGATAAGTCTTCGACACAAACGTGATTCATCCACACTGTGAGTGTAACTGATCAAACGGCATATAGGCTAGCAAGTCAAGTCAAGTCACCTTTATTTATATAGTGCTTTTTACAATACAGATTGTTTCAAAGCAGCTTTACAGAGATAACAGGAAAACAATGTTGTAATACTATTGTTAAATATAAAATTAAATGTCCCCAACTAAGCGAGCCAAAAGCCAAAACAGCATTTTTGCAGCCAGGCAGCATTATAGGTCAGAAGTCAGATTGGATCAGAACTTTCACAATATTTATCCAGTATCATCTGGTTGGGGGTCGGAGTCATCACGCCGGTATGGAGATGGGGTTGTTGAGGTGTCCATGAGGCCTTCACAGGGTTGATGAGGCTGGCACTTCAGGGATGTGTTGTCGTCATGTCCATGCGCAGGTCCTTCATCAGATCCGGATACGGGCTGGATCCGGCGGACTGCGAGAAACCTCGGAATAAACAGAGAGACTAATGTTAGCGTAGACGCCATCCTTCTTATGATGTACCAAGTACATCAGGATTTATGGGAAGTGTTCCCGGTTCCGGCTGATCTAAACTATGCAGCCTAACATTGAATTATAGAAGTCTAATGTGTTAGATGTATGCTAAGCCAAAGAGATGTGTCTGCTTCCAAGCAAATCCAGATCAAAAACACATCTCTTCAACCGGGCATACACATAGAACACTATACATTCCTTTTATTCCAATCAGTTAAATGATTATTAGGCTGCGTAAATTAGGTCAGCCGGAACCGGGAACACTTCCTTTAACACCCGATGTACACGCTACATCATAAAAAGAATGGCATCTACGTTAATATTAGTCTTTCTGTTTATTCCGAGGCTTACTGTAATCAGCCGGACCCGGACCGTATCCAGATCAGATGGTGGACTTGCGCCTAGACACGACCAATACGCATCATAATCTGAATAATAATTATACACGGTTCGTTCGTTGGCCAAAGGAGGACTGGCTCCCCGACTAGGGTGAGCACCCGTCCCACTTTAAGTTGTACCGCACAGCATTTTCACCCCTTGTCCCGCACGTCGCATATTGAGAAAATGTCCCGCATTTTCATCAGTCTGTTGGTTTTTAATTATCATATTAAGAAAATGTGCATGCATTCTTTTGCCTTTTTAAGAAAGCATTTTATTTATTCTTTTGTGGCAAAGTTTTTCACCTATATTTAACAGCGCTTCATCAGAAGTACAAATACAACAACTGTTTTTAAAATCCTGTCCAATGGTTGAAAGCACAGGAGTAAACACGGTCACTAGTGGGTTGTGACGGCTGTCAATCAAAATGTGGAGCGGTGATTCGTTCCATGTGTTTCTGTCAGAAAACAAATGGATAATTCGGTATCTTAAATTTAACATAATTTATCAACTTGTTTACTGCTGTGCTTGCTTTAATTCACATCCTTTCTAAAAAAAAAATATCAATGTTTTTGGTTTAATATATTATTAATATATAAGACTGTTCATGATCTAAATTCATGTTGGTTTATATTTTATTTGTTCATTATTTATTTTGTTGGATTTTAGTTGGACTTGGTCAGAGCTGTTTCAGAAATAGTGATCTGCATGATGCCTGCTGCCTTTGGCCTCAGTGATGTTGAATTTAAACGTCATGTAAAATAAAGACGTTATGTTACATTGTGATGTAATTGTGTTTCATTATATAATTATGTAACAGTGTTAGGTTATGTTTTAGTGTTGGTAACATGTCCCACATTGTCCCACACAAACTTATAATCGTCCCACATTTGTAGGTCATCCTATCCCCGACTGAGCCTGGGTTCTCCCAAGTTTTTTTTTCTCCATTCTGACACTGATGGAGTTTTAGTTCCTTGCCACTGTCGCCTTTCTTCGCCTTTTCGCCATTGGCTTTTGGCTTGCTTAGTTGGGCACATTTAATTTTATATTTAAGAATATTATTACAACATTATTTTCCTGTTATCTCTGCAAAGCTGCTTTAAAACAATCTGCATTGTAAAAAGCGCTGTATAAATAAACAGGGTTTCTGCAGGTTTCAGTAAGTCAAATTTAAGACCTTTTTAAGACATTTTAAGACCATTAAGATTGAAATTTAAGACCTACACGACGCATTATCCAAGTTAGATAGATAGTTACCTCGGGATCATTAGAGTATCTATCTATCTATCTATCTATCTATCTATCTATCTATCTATCTATCTATCTATCTATCTATCTATCTATCTATCTATCTATGTGTGTGTGAGAGAAGGAGAGGTAGATATTTTTTTAATATAAAATTGTACTTTTGCATATTATACTGTAAAAACACAATTATTGTTGATTTTAGTTAATCAGAGTTGATCATAACTAGAGAGGAAATGATGAGATGATTAAAATGACCAAAATTATCAAGGTTATCACAGAATCCTGTTCAAAAAGTACTAATACTACAGAATGAAGTCAATTCAACTAGTTTTATGTCGAAAAACAGCAAATAAATTGATTAGCATCAATATGCACTTTTTGTTTACATAAACATTAAAATACCATTAAAAATGATGGCTAGATTTTAAAAGAGTGTCTTGCAACATGGCATCTACTACATGTACAAGTTCAAATAAAGTTTTGACAAAAAAGGTTTTATACAAAGATAAACCTCATATTTCAGCCTTTAAATATTTTTTTATAAAAAGACTGAGTCAAAAAGATAAATTACTGACATTTACACATTAGCTTATATTTATTAGTAGTGTTTGGGTGAACCCCCCATCCTTCATGTTGACGGAGCTTTCAATGTTGTCATGGAAAGGGGTGATTGGTTGGTTCGTGTCACATGACCTGCGGTGCGTGCATTTGCGGCATTCTGAAAAGTTTAGATTTTTTCCATCTCGTTGCGCCTGGTAAAAAAATTAACGCGTCGCTTCAATTTAAGGGCCGTTTCACACCGCAAGCGTCAGCGGCGCGTGAGCAGCGCGTATTTTTTTCGGCGTGCATGTTAATCAATGAGTGCGTTCACACCGCTGTAGTATTCTTATCTTGATACCCTTTTATAACGTGCTTCGTGGTGAGAGGAAGGATGACATGAGTAGATCGTTTACTCCTTTTTACTTTCAGCAGCACTGGCAACAGCCTACAACAACAACCTCACAACATGCCCAGCTCTTCACAATCCCTCCGCCTCCAAGCGGGCACTATTTAACATTAGTATATGTGTGCACAGCACTATATACTACATCCTCCTTTCTTCTAATAAAAAAAAAACTAAAGTTTATCTTTAGCAGGGAAGATGTACAATGAAGCGTATCAGAGATACATTAACCTTAAACTGAACATACCATTGCATATTTACCGTTCCCTCTTTTTTTTTTTTTTTTTTTTTTTACCAACACAATATAAGCCCAATATTATATGCACTCATTGGCTTAACACATAGTCTTTGAACCTCACTGGTGGCCTAATAACTCGACCACTTCTGGTTTGACCCATCCGTGGAGGAGAAGAAGAATGCACACACACAGTCTCATCAGCACCGGTAGGAACGTCCGGGGCGCTGTCTAGCTCATCCTCGAGATTGTCTGGTTCAGTGTACACCTGCATGTCGCTGGGTGTATTCCTCAGGTGTCTCCTGTTGCGCCTGTACTGCTGTCCAGATGATGTCACTATGTCGTAGGATCGTGGTTCAGCACATGTCGCCTTGACAACAGCAGGACGCCATCCTCGTTCAGTTTGCATGTGAACAGTCCCACCAGGCGGCAGTACCGGAAGTTTCTTTGTGCCTCTGTTGTAATAAGCGCGCTGTCTTCGCTGGAGGCCCTGAAGAGTTGAATGTGCATTAGTTGGTACTGCGGGTTGCAGCACTGTGCTTGAACTGGGTAAAGTGCTTCTCAGGGCCCTGCCCATAAGCAGTTGTGCTGGAGAATAGCCCATACCTGTGACGGGTGTGTTCCTGAGGGTTAGAAGTGCCAGAAATGGGTCAGTATAGGTTTGTTTGGCCTGCTTTAACAGGTACTTAACAGTCTTCACAGTTCTCTCGGCCAGGCCATTTGACTGCGCGTAGCCTGGGCTGGAATGAGTGAGCTTAATTCCCCATGCTGTGGCAAACTTTCTCATTTCTTGGCTTGCAAAAGGCACATGGTCGCACACAATCTCTTTAGGTATACCCATTCTGGCAAATACCGATTTCATCTTGCTAACAACTGTGTGTGCCGTCTTGTCTCTGATGTTTTGTACTTCCGGGAATTTGGAGAAATAATCCACAACCAGAAGAAATGACTGACCACTGATTTCAAATATGTCAGCTCCTACTTTCAGCCAAGGAAGCTCTGGGATTTCATGAGAGATCATCGGCTCCCTCTGGTGGCGTGGCTGGAACTGCTGGCAAGTTGCACATGACTCCACCATTTTTTCAATGTCTTTTGTCATACCTGGCCAATACCAGTATACTCTGGCCAGAGCTTTGGTGCGCTGCATACCTTGGTGTGCCACATGCAGCCTCTGTAACATGTCTGACCTCATTTTACTCGGAAGAATAATTCTGTCTCCTGCAAACATTATTCCTTCTCTTATTGACACTGAGTGCCTAATAGGCCAGTACTGTATCACCTTTTTGTCAACTTGTTTCCTGTGATGTGGCCATCCGTGCCTGTGAATGACCAGCAACGTTTGTAATATGACGTCCTTTTGTGTCTCGTCCTGTAACTGTATCAGAGTCTCTGGGCTCAAGGCCTCTGTTGGCTCAAGAACATAGATCACCTTTTCGTCAAAAATGTCACACTGGCTCTGTTGCTCATGTGTCGTTGCTCGTGAGAGTGTGTCTGCGATCAGTAACTCTTTACCTGGCGTGTAGATTACATTCAGGTCATAGCGTTGCAGCTGAAGTAGCATCCGCTGTAGTCTGGACGGAGCTGTTCCAAGTGGCTTTCTCAAGATCGTTTCCAAAGGCCTGTGATCCGACTGCACATTAACCTTGACTCCATAGGCGTACTGATGAAAGCGCTTCACTGAAAACACGATAGCCAGAAGCTCTTTCTCTATCTGTACATAGTTTTTTTCTGTGTCTGTTAGAGCTCTGGATGCATAGGCAATAGGATGTCCATCTTGCATTAGACATGCGCCTAAACCGTCCTTGGATGCATCTGCTTGTATCACGACAGCTTTCTTTGGGTCGAAGAATTTAAGAACAGGGGCTGTTACGAGCAGAGGTGGGACCAAGTCATTGTTTTGCAAGTCACAAGTAAGTCTCAAGTCTTTGCATTCAAGTCCCAAGTCAAGTCCCGAGTCAAGACAGGCAAGTCCAAGTCAAGTTGCAAGTCCTCGAGTTTAAGCTTCAAGTCTTAAACAAGTCATTAGTGCTTTTTGCACAAATTAGTGTCTCAGTGTTAATTACTATAGAAAAATTAAATGTGTATAATTTATATCAGGAAGGCTTTTAAAATATGTTCATGACTTGTTTAATTTCATATTTATTGCGATAAAATTTTCACTAAGGGCACCCATCTATCTCAGTTCAATTTAGGGATTTTTCTTATGTGTGACAAAAAAAGGAAAAGGCAGTGAAAAAAAAATATTTTATTGGTAACCCAGTAACAAAGGCAAAATCCTTTAATAGAAATAACTGCTACACATTTTGAATGTGTGTGAGAGAGAATGTGGCAATGCAGATTTAAAAATAAAAGTAACTGTTCATTGGGAAAATTAATCGTGATTTGCTACACATTAAGTTTAAAATATTGAGTCCCTGGTTCAATTATTTTGTTAACGCGACAGTAATTGTAGAACATTCCTATTTCCACGGCGACGTATCAAGCGTCACGTGACACTTTTTGGGGCTACGTGCCTGTCATTTAGCATACAAAACATAAATCCACCCATTTCTCCCGAAAGACATGAAAGTGAGTGGCTGGTGAACAAGGAGAAGACTTTATAGTTACCTATAGGCTAAAATGTGCGTTTGTTGTGGGGAAAAAAAAAACATGTCTCAAAATTATATTTGAAAGGTTTAGTAGCCTATTTATTTCCACTAACTTAGACATCAGTTTGTTTGCTTTTTCTCAAATTATAAATGATTCGCTAGTACTTGTGTATTTAAATGCCTGAAAAAGAAAAGAAAAAAAACATTATTTGGTTGAAAACTGTCTGAACGTGTGATAAATGACAACTGACAAGCGCTGCTGAACGCACTCTATCACGCGCTCTCTGGCTCAGTGCCAAACGTGCGAAAGCAGCGCTAATCAGCGCTGTGATCATGCGTCACTATGATACAGTGCTATAGCCTACTACAGTGATTATTACAACTCTGATCTGTGGTTTTAGAAGGTAGGTCAAGTCTTTCCAAGTCACAGGGCTCAAGTCCGAGTCAAGTCGCGAGTCATTGTTGTCTAAGTCTAAGTCGAGTCGCAAGTCATCTTTGATTATGTCAAGTCGAGTCGCAAGTCATCAAATTTGGGACTCGGGTCCAAGTCAAGTCCAAGTCATGCGACTCGAGTCCACAACCCTGGTTACGAACGCATTTTTTAGGCTCTTTATAGCTTCCTCATGTTCGTGCTGCCATTGCCATACACTGTCCTTTCTCAGCAGTTGTCTCAGTGGCGCTGTGGCTGTCGCTTCTCCAGGTATGTACTGTGAGAGATACTTTATCATCCCAAGCATGCGTTGCAGTGCAGGTCTGTCTGTGGGTGATGGCATGTCGACTATTGCCTTTACTTTTGCATTGTCCACTTTAACACCCTCTGAGGTCACAACATGACCCATGTATTTGACACTGTTTACCTTGTATTGGATCTTTTCTTTGTTGAATTTGACTTTAGCCTCCTTTGCTCTAGTCATCACTTTTTGCAGTATTTCGTCGTGTTCCTTTTCTGTGGATGCAGCGATAATCATGTCATCAGCAATTATATGAACACCCGCGATGTCCCCAAATGTCTCGCAGTTGCGCTGCTGGAAAACTTCACTCGCCGACTTGATCCCAAATGGTAGGCGCTTAAACCTATAGCGCCCCCATGGTGTGTTGAAAGTGCACATTAGTGACGACTCCTTGTCCAGCTTTATTTGCCAATAGCCATCCTTCTCATCCAACACTGTGAAGATTTTCTTACCAGCAAGTTTGCACAACACCTCATCTGCTGTGGGAATTGAGTAATGCTGTCTCAAAACAGCCTTATTCAAATCAGTAGAGTCTAGGCTAACCCTCAGCTTTTTCTTGTCTTTCTTTTCGGTGATCACAAGACTATTGACCCATGTTGTTGGCTCAGTCACTTGTTCAATAACATCTGCTTTTAACAGGTCGTCAAGCGTGTCTCTCAGTCTATCCATAACTGCCAGTGGTATTTTCCTGCATCCATGTATGACCGGAGTGACTGTAGGGTCAATGTGGATGTGATGCTCACATGAGAACTCACCAAGTCCTTCAAAGAGACTTGCATGTTGCTTTAGCAGCTCCTCTTTTGTAGTTGGAAACTTGACTGCGAGCGTGTCAATGTCCATCCTTTTTATCAGACCTAATGCTTCACATGCATCCTTGCCTAGGATAGCTGTGTCAGAGTGGTTTGACACATAGAACAGCAGGTTGGATTTGGCTTGGGCATTGTAGCACTCCAGTGAGATTGTTCCTTCTGGTTTGAGCTTAACTCCACTGTACGCCACCAACACAGTTTTTGTCGGTTTCAGTTGCAAGTTTATTAGTTTTTCCCGTCTGGCTTTTCTCTTCAGTTCGTTGTACACAGCCAGCGGTAGTACATTTGTTTCTGCACCTGTATCTAACTTAAACTTAACAGACATGTTTCCAGCATCTATGTTTGCATACCAGGAATTGTCTCTTTTAGTGCTTATGTGGTCCATGTTCACTGTCCCAATGAAAAGTGAGTCTATTTCTGAGCTCAAATTATGCATTTTCATCTTATGTGTTGCTTTTGTGGACTCACACATCTTTGCGTAATGATTGAGCTTACCACATTTTCGGCACGAGACTCCATATGCAGGGCAAAGCCTCGGTTGATGTGACTTTCCACATTTCCTACACACTTGATCCTTTATTTTCTTGTTGTCACTCTGGACTTGTGGTTTTCTTCCTTGTCTCCAATGTTGGTTGTCTTTACCTTTGGTCTTGTTAACTGCATGTATTGTTCTTTCTTGTGTTGTAGTACTCATTGCTTGTTTTTGTGCTTTGGCAGTCTCCGCTGCTCTGCAGATGTCAATCGCTCTCTCAAGCGTGAGATCAGATTATCTTAACAGCCTTTCTTTGAGCCGTGGATCATTCAAACTGAACACAATCTTGTCTCTGATCATGTCGTTTTCTGATGCACCGAATTCACAGTCTTTGCTTTTCTGTCTCAACTCAGTCACATATTTTTCAATGGTGACTGACTCTGCCATGGGATGAGCCCAAAACTGATGTCTTTCGAACACTGTGTTTTTCTTTGGCTGACAATATGCTTTGAATGCATATAAAATATCATCAACTGTTAGCTCTGCCTCATCCGCTTGTACAACGTCTAGTGTGTTGTATACTTCGAGAGCGTCTTCTCCGAGTGCATGCAGTAAGATAGCTACCTGTACTTTAGCTTCCTTTCCTTCCGCACCACTTGCAGTCATGTATATTTGAAAGCGTTGTTCCCATCTTCTCCAGTTTTCGGTTATATTGCCTGTTAACACCAGCGGGGATGGTAGTTTGAACTGTTCCATCTCTTTACCGCTCCCAAGCGCAGCTGCCTGCTCGCTCGCGCTAGCTTAGCCGTTGACAAAAGCCCGTGTCTAACTTCAGCAAAGAAAAAAAAAAAAAAATCAGCAGACTGGACCAGCTTCTGACACCATGTAGTATTCTTATCTTGATACCCTTTTATAACGTGCTTCGTGGTGAGAGGAAGGATGACATGAGTAGATCGTTTACTCCTTTTTACTTTCAGCAGCACTGGCAACAGCCTACAACAACAACCTCACAACATGCCCAGCTCTTCACAATCCCTCCGCCTCCAAGCGGGCACTATTTAACATTAGTATATGTGTGCACAGCACTATATACTACAACCGCAAGCAGGAGCAGCGCTTGAGCGTCAAGCAGGAGCATCGCGTGAGCAGCAGTGAAGCGGGGGTTTCGGCATCGAGTCTATTTTTGCTGCGCTGCTCACGCTCAATTAAAGTGAAAGCACACTTTTGATGGACAAAATGAATATGATTTCACACAAAAAGTGCCCAAAACGCATAGAATTTGCATGTCTAGTGTGTTTTAACAAGAACAGCAGTATGTCAGAAAAGGAAATGAAGACTAACATAAAGAAAATAAAATTTTATAGAAAATGTACCCATTGAACTTGTTTTTAATTATTCAGTTTGGGCTTTGAACAAACTTCAAATATGTTTATGACCAACTTCTAAAAACAAATTTTACAAAAGTCTTTGTAAAGAAATGCTTGCTTATACAGCCTGGGAGCCGCTGTTGTGACGCTGTACAAACGCTTCCAGTGTGAATACTCGCGCGCGTCTGCAGCTGCAGTGACGATGTAGTTGCGCTGACGTGCTGCTCACGCGCCGCTCATGCTTGCGGTGTGAAATGGCCGTAAGCGTGCTTGCTGCGCGCCTACACTTGAACAAACTTGAGCGCGGAAAAGACGCGATATGTGAACGGCCTTTGGCTAGCTAGCTCATATCAAGCCACGAGCTACTGGAGCACGCGAGCGACGTGTTGGAGACCCCTGCTCAAGAGCTCCGCTTTGTAGGCTACAACTCGATACTTTTTTGCTACTTTGTAATAACTTTCTGCGGCCACCGTTTCTGGAAATGAACGAGGGTAAACACTTTTTTAGACCTGACTAAATTAAATTTAAGACCTAGGATGAAAATCTGGCCGTTTTTAAGACTTTTTAAGGCCTTAAATTTAAAGTCCAGAATTTTAGACTTTTTAAGACTCCGCGGAAACCCTGATAAAGGTGACTTGACTTGACTATTTCAGGGGGCAGCCATTTATAGAGGTGTCTAAAACCATTGTGGACGTTATCAAGTGCACTCATTCAATCACACAATGCACTGCGATAACAAGTGTACAACCGATGTACACTATAGAGAATACCCATAATGCACCGTGAGAGTCGTGCGTCTAATGAATTCCCGCGTCTGACCAGAAGATGGCGCTGCAGCTGAATCATCCATTTCCAAACCACTGTCCAATGCGGCTACAGCGTAATACCATACAAGTATAAATTCCTTTTTAATTGATTATTAAAAGGTTTATACATGCTAGCTACCATGGCAAGAATTCAAGATAAATCATTACTACTGGAGCTGCAAGTTTGCTACGTTTCAAATGGTTATTAAAGCACACCCTATGCAAAAGCGGCAGCTCTTCCAGCGCACTTAGTGTCCGAATTCACTCACTCGTTTTAATATACTCCTTCAAGTGGACTACCGGTATATTAGTGGAGTAATGTAGGGAATAGTGAATGAAGGTCTATGGGGCAATTTTGTACACAGCATCAGTGATTTGTTCATTTTGTGTTGACCGCGCATGCACAACATCCCATAAGTTCTGTACAGGAAACAGAAATAATTAGTTCACCTCCTGAGTCGTTCGTTCTTTTGTCACGTGACATGACAGCCGTATTGGTTGCAGAAATTAGTTAATAATTCCCAACCTTCCTTACAAACAAGTGTTTTTTTGTTTTTTTTACTTTAGAAACGTGATGCCTTTCTGGTCTCAAATTTCTAACAATTTATACATTTGTGAATTTCTGTCATGATGGTTCTTTTCCATAGCTCGTAATGAACGGACGACTCGGACCCAAAGTCTCGGGTGGTGAGCTAATTATTCTGAATCAATTTCTGTTTCTCATAATTTGGCCTTGGTTGCATTATAGTTTTTGACTTATTCTAAATGTGATCAACATTTGCGTAAGTTTATGTGTTGCGGAATTTGGGTATTAATGTGTAACATTTCAATTATATTCTGCTAAAATGAACTAAATGACTTGAAAAGAAAGCGTAGAACAAGAACGAGATTCAACGATCCAAACTTCCAATCAAGGACTATACATTCTGTATTAAATCTAAAACCCGTTCAGCTACAAATGTGTACATTTTGTTTAGATTTGAAATTTGAGCCTTTTGAAAAATGCTTTTGTTTCAATAGTCTTTGTAAGAGGCTTTTAAAGCATTACAGCCTAAATAGCCCTTCACACAAAAGCCAGAGTGAATCTTCGAGCAATTGTAAACACAGTGCAATATCCTCCTGAGACCCCAAGACTATTTTTTCATGTCATCACATTGTTTAGAGCATAAGAAACAAATGGTAAAAAATTAAAAATGACATTTTATTCATATGTTATGCTATGTCCTCTGTAGTGGACACCAGGAAAAATGTATTAAATTGTATGGCAAAAACAATGGGATTTTTTTTCATTCACCATTACATTTTTGGGTTTCAGGATTTTTTTTAACCAACATTTAAAGATGATTCTTAACTATGTTATGAAATATATAACGGAAGGAATTGATACACAATTTTACTTTATGCAATATGTGAGTAAAATTATGAATATTCCCATTCAATGCAATTTATCTATACACTGTATCTTATTTGCACATCAATGTTTCTTAGGGAAACATTTAATGAAAAAAAGAAGTCTAACAATAGGAGTAATAATTGGCAACATTTGAATAATAATATCTTAATATTTCATAGGAATATTGATGTATAATTTCTTTCCCTATTCACTTGTGTATCCCAAAACGCCTGATAAACATGATTTAAGTCCTGGTGTCTCTACAGTGGACACGTACACAATCAATGCCCTGTTCTGTAACAGAAAGTCATATTTTGATTTGAAACCCCATAACATTTTCCTGAGATGTTGGTTTATGAAACACAATTTGAAAAGTAGTCCAATTTAAATTATGATTACATTATATTATCATATTTCCATAAGATGGTTCAATGTTGTTGTAGCAAACAATTGTGTTTAACGGTTTTCCACTGAAACCACTTATTTACTGAAAAATTGTGAGAGTTTAAGCTCGTTTGAATCCAAAACCCAAACACCAAAGGCAGTGCTTTTTTGTAGAATTTTATTTTTGAAATTATTTTATAAAATCATCGCTTTAATTAATTTATATAATTATAGGATTATACTTTTACTGACACACCGCCTGACCCACCCAGCCTCTTGGCCCCACCACGACAGAGAGAGATCTGACTAATGCTTGATGAACAGCAGGAAAACGAGGAGCAGAAGAGTACGTGTCTCTGGGTGTGTGTGTGTCAGGGTCAATTCACTCATCATCAGTTCTTCTCCAGTGAAATTACCACACAAACAGATTAAAAGGTTAAGATGACGTGTGTGAGAGAAAGCGTCATCCATCCCCCAAGGTTAAAACCCTTTCAAATGGCTCAGTTACTGTGCAGATAAGCAGTAAAGGTATGGTTCTACCTTCACAGCCGGTGGGTGTTTGGCACATAGCAGTTTTGACTGGTTAATCATGCTGTCATTTGGGTGGAAAATCCAATCACAAAATTCTTGGCTGCTGTATTGTACTGGAAACAACTGCAGAATTTTGAGGAAGCAGAGTTTTGTTCAACAGAAAGACAAAGGCTAGAGGACGAGCTGCATCCACTAACACTCATTTCACTAAATCAAAAACACATACTGAAGTTAATTTGTCAGAACATGCCATCTTCATGTCTTGTGCTAGATTCTGTTTCCCTGACGAGTTTTTTTTTTTTTTTTGGCCCTCGCTTTATGCTGCGTACAGACATTAAGCATCAAGTCCTGCATTGTGTGCAGCCTTCAGGTTACCTAAGGCAGCAAGGAGAGCAGGCTGAAAGGTCTCTGAAATTAAAGATATGTATCCAGAATGATATACTGACTTTGTTCTGTTCGTACAGGCAGAAAAAAAATAATAAAAATATTCGCTGTTTGGATTTAAATTGGCAAATCTTCAAAAGTCTATGACTGGATCATTATTGCAGTGATTATTATTTCTCTAGCATGTTATATGTTTGGCAATAGTTCTTCTAACCCTGATGGAGTGAGTAGCTTTTCATTTCTTAAACCATGTAGGAAAAAACAGCATGGCCATATTGATGGAATAACATTTATTTCCAACAAAAGGTTCATAAATTTTTAGTCAAGATCTTGTATTGTCAATGCAAGAGTCCAGCACTCTGTAAAGTCTCCTCCAGCACAACCCAAAGACTTTCAGTGAATTTAAGGTCTGGACTCAGAGGAGTCGATTCATGTTTGTAAATGATTCTTCATGCTCCTCCCAACCATTCTTACACAGTTTGAGCCTGATGAATCTTGACATTGTCATCCTGGGATATGGCCATGATGTGTCTTCCTACATGACTGTTTAAGAAATGAAAAGCTACTCGCTCCGTCAATTAGCATATAACATAATAATCACTGCAATAATGATTCAATCATAGACTCTTAAGCATTTGCCAATTTAAATCCAAACAGCAATTTTTTTTAGTAGTCAGCCAGTGTGTGTACATACATATACACATACATATTATATATATATATATATATATATATATATATATATATATATATATATATATATATATATATATATATATATATATATATATACATACATACATGCATTTATATATATATATATATACATACATTTATATATATATATATATATACATACATATATATACATATATATACACACACTTTAATTAGTGTTACCTTCATGGAATAATATAAATCAGGCCAACTTTGAAAATTGTGACTATAATGACTAAAAACTTCTTATTAGGGTGAATTTCACAAAAATATGTCCAAGTCATATTTTACTCCAGAATAAAAACAAAACAACAAAAGAAAATAAAGAAAATGCAAGAAATAATATTCTGCATAAAGAAAATGAAGCCTATGCTGGCTCATTTCTTTGTGGCATTTTTTTCTTAACAATTAAGTACAATTCTCCATAAAATACACTCAGAATTTTTTTTTAATTCTCAAACATAAGTGATTCATTAATAATTCTCAACCATAAGTGAAAACAACACTTCTTAAAGTACTACTGTAAGAATGTGGTAGTATTAGTTGTACTGAGTTCAGAAAAAAACTATTCTAGACCAAAAAGGATGATTTTTAAAGCTGTATTTTTTTCAGTGCAATAATGAGAATCTTATTTTCTCTAAGCATAATATAATGTCTTATTTGGATTTTGGGGTGAAATATGACCCATACAATCCTTTGTGACATTCACCCAGTAGTAACACTTTAGTTTGTCATGGTATGTGTACACACCATAATACATTTCATGTACAATGAATTAACAAAAATAACTCAAACTTTTAACCGTTTCTAATGACAGTCAGTGTAGCAAAATATTAAATTATTCTCCATTTCAAATCAATTAAAAACTTAACAGGTTACAATAATGTAAAGGAAACCTGGACAGAGGAAAAAAATGTACACAGACATAATCATACAGTATGTGCATGAACTTTGCCAAGAAGAGATTCATGGTTCTTGCAAAACATGTTGAAGCCAGGAGAGCCCTCTCCTGGTTTTACTTTCAACAGCAGCATTTTTGAACAGCGTAGGCTGACTTCTTAGGGGTAAACCCACAAGGCATTCCCTGTCAGAAGACTCAATATAGGGACTTAACAGCAACTAGAAGTGCTGATACAAATTTACAACTTAAACCCCATTCAACTGGAAAAGTCTTACATAGATCTACAGTTTCACAATTCAAAATATATACTATTTACGTCCAGTGTAATATTTTTTTTTCTTTCATTTGTTCAAGTTTGAGAAGTTCCAACTTACTCAATTCAATCCCAGGGTGAAGTCTCTGTTAAACTTTCACAGTTCACGCTGCATGGTTATTTTAAAGTTAACAAACATTGATACTGAATGTATTTCTCTGGTTAAACACCTTTTTTTTTTGTCCTTGATAAAGTAGAGCTACTGAGGGACAAGAAGTGCACTGCAACATCACATGACCAAATAAAATATAAATAAAAATAACAAAACAAATCAAGCGTGAAAAAAGCAGAGATAAAAGGAGCAATAGAGGTGTAGTGCACAACTGAAGCGTGGCTGTGTTTCCGGTCTATCGATATACGAGGTGGGATATGGTGCTGGATTTGAAATTGAGCTGATGATTTGGAACAAAGTTATGATGAGGATTTTTGCGGGTGCACACATCACTGCCGTAAAGGCTCATGCACATGTCACATGACACCTTGGAGCAGTTCACACAGGTGTGGGAGGCCCCGGGCTTGTTGCAAAAGCCACAGCGGGAGCCGCCCAAACTCATCCGCTCCCCCCCGCTGCTGCTGCCGCCGCTGTTGACGGAGCTGACCACCGATCCCACGGGTTTACTGGGAAACAGCTTGCTGCTCATCACAGCTTTGTCCAGCAACAGCGAGTGGGACTGAGCGTGGGGGAGTGGGTGAGGGTGAGTGTGGGAGTGGGCATTGGAGTAGACGGACAACTTCTCCTTGATGGGCATGTATCCGTCCAGAGGGCGGGAAGTTTTAGTGTAATCCTGGAAGCCGCAACAAGGCGTCGGTTCCACCGCATGGCAGGACGAACACAAGATCATGTCGCACCGCTGGCAGGAGGAGAGCGAAGGGCAGCCCATCCCGCAGCCCTGGCACTTCATCATGTGCCCCTTCAGAACCCAACCGTCCCGAGCTTCTCGAGGCTCACGGCTCGGCGGTCTGGAGGGCATCTGGAGGCCACCCAAACCCCGCTCAGTGTACAAGTCCACCTCATCCAGGGAGGACAAGTGGTAGTATGGCTCGGACGGGGGCGACTGGATGGGAAAGAAGTCCGCCACTGGGCTGTACGAGGGCGGAGCCGCCACGGGGTAAAGCGAGGGACTCGGTCGGAGGATTTCATCCTTTATGTCTTCCTCCGTGTCGACGAATAACGGCTCTTTGCGGAGGCTGAGCGAAGCCTTTAACACGGGCTTGCTGGCTTGGTGCCAGTGTCCTGCGCTGTCTGTTACATCCACTGATTTGGAGGGTCGACCGCTTCGCCTAAGATGGGCACGGTCGATATCCACGGGCCGCACCGACAGGCGGGACAAGTCTCCGGTGAGACTGTCCCGTCGGCGGAGGGCGTCAGCACATCCTGCTGCATCTTCTCTGGTGTTCCTCCTCACATCCACGGCCTCCAGCTCCGAGGCGAAGCCCCGAGACATGGACACCACCTCGCTGAGTAACCGGCATTCAGCCTGGGCAAGAAGCAGCTCAAAGGAAAGCTGCCGAAGGTGGGAGGCTCCGCCTGGATGGTCCCGGACGTGGTACTGCAATTCTTGGTCTTTTGAATAGCCCATGGAGCGCAGAAGTGAACGCAGGTCCGCGTCGCATATCACCGACTGCAACTGGTACACATATGGCCCTGTGAAGGTCTGTAAGGGGAAAAAAAAAGGCATTAAACGGTCAAAAAGCAAAGGGAATTATGACATTCACACTGTCTTGTCTGATATCTTTCAGATTCACAAACAAGAAAATGTAAGGTAAGGTATTAATAAAAGGTTCAATAGTAACCCCAAAATGCACTGAATCTACAACCTTAGCTCCTCACACAACTTGTTTCCTCTGATATATCGTAGTTCACCCAAAAAGAAACATCTTTCCTTTTGTGCTCCACAGAAGTCAAGAACTGCTAAATTGTAATTTTTTGGCCTTTTTTTTTAATCCTTCAATCTCTCGACTCACCTTAATGCAACGGAACTCCTTCTTCCACGGAAAGAGCAACAAGTTGGTAGAGATGGTTTCCAGCGTCGCAAAGGCTGTCTCCAATGTCCGCAAGTTTGCGCCTCTCTGAGTTCTCAGTGAGTTCTCCGCTACGTCGTAGAACCGAATCATGCGAAAGCGCTGCCCGGGATCAGGCTGGTATGAGCCTAGCAGTGCCGTTGCAGTGGAAATCAGTGCTTCCTCAGTCTTAGCCCCTGGCTTATCTCCTCCTCCTCCTCCTCCTTCACCGGTTCCCTCCTCGAGCCGATTCTCCAGAGATGCCACATACCTGCGGAACAGATCTTCTCGCAACTTGGCATCCATTGGTGGCAGTGGGCTGCGTAGCTGGCAACCGCTTATCCCACAATCCAGGAGTTTCTTTAAATGGGACCCCTTGCCATCTCAAGGCCTCTCTCCCACTAGATACCGAAAGACCTGGGACAACGGTGCAGTGTAGTGAGGAAAATCAACAAGTCGCGATCATCCTCCAAAGGAGTGATATGGAATAATGAAAGCGAAGAGGTGTGCGGTTTAATTTGGGCGAACACCTTGCCCAGGGCTCTTTCCTGCTGTTATAGGCATCTCTGGGTGCCTCATGAGCCAAAACACCTCAAAAGAAGCAACATGACATGAGACGGTGGTTGACCTGGGGGCTGAATGGAGACTCCTCACCTTTTTAGGCCTTACTGTCAGGTTTTCCCCCTGCAGTAGGTTGAAGGTCAGGGCTTGCAGAGAGGAGAATACGTTAAAAACACCATGTCCAATACTGCCAGCTGCTGCAAAGAGAGAAAAACAAAATCTGTTTAAATAACACCACTCTGTGTAATAAGTGGAGGCTTGGCTCAGTCTATTGACCTGCAATCACAGAGCTAGTTAATAATGCAGGCATGCATCACAGAAAGACCAAAGCAGACCATGAGAATGAACATTACATATTTGTCATGTGGTCTAAATTATAGTAGGCTATATTTAAACATGTTCTGAGCTTTTGTGAATGGAAATTTGTGGAATTATGTGGAATGGATTTGAATATGGGTTAGCCTAAACGGAGTAAAATTTTTGAAAGTTAGCATGGGCAGTTAGATCCTGCTGGTAGATACCATAACAACACAATTTTAGGTAGAAAAATAATCCTCCTCCTCTAACAGACATTAAAATGTCGTCATGTATTTGTACAAAATGCTTTTTTTTTTTTTTTTTTTGCAGGCAACATATACACTACAAATATTTCATTATAATAATGATACTGTTTCTTTGAATGGCATTTAAATAAAATGGATTAACACAAAATTGGAAAAACTAAACTTTTGCCCTTGATATAACAGCTCATGAGCAGTGAAAGGTTTCGGACAGTGGTTCTATCAGCCAATCAGCATTTACTGCTCAGGTGATTGACTCATAAATGTCTGTGTCCAAAGCTAGCAGCATGCAGAATACTTCCTGAGTTTATTGAGAATTTGAGATGAATGGGAATTAAAACTGAAATCTTTCTCCAGGTAATATATAGATGCTGAAATCATCAGCAAATTAGATAAAAAAAATAAACAAACAAACTGGTAAGGACAGGGGACAATTTTTGAATGGTCAATCTTGTGAATGACAGGAATTTTGAACTTTCCACAAAGCTGTGTGTATATAATACAGGAGCTCAAAACTACTATTTTGAGTAGTGATTGTGGACTGTGTACAATAAGGCCACACAAACCACTTCCACGTTCCTCATTGGTTAGGCTGCCAACTGAATACTCACACAGTATTCCCAACATTTACCTTCAATGAAAACTGATGAGACTGTCATTCAAGCTACCAAATACATATATTTAACACACTAAGCTATCAAATATCTATCTATCTATCTATCTATCTATCTGTATCTATCATTATTATTGTCATCACCACCATCAGGATATCATCCTATCATAATCACAACATCATACTGAACATAGAAAATGTGAAAAAATCCACCTAAACAAACCAGGGTTTACAGAGAACAATGAAGTATTACCAGATGGTTATTTCTGCCTACATTGCATTGCTACAGTGATAAACAGTGACGTGTGTTTAGCAAGACAGCTAATATGAGTCTCGTTTACTTAGTAAATAAATCTGTCAAAGCACCAGACAGTCCGATCTGATCTCTTAACAAGTGTTTATTACAGGAATAGACATTAATATTGTCGTTACTCAACTCTTAACTCGTTTCTATGGCTGATATCAGATGCAGTTAGCACACCACTGCTAACATTAGCGCAGTTGCAGGGCCCTGTAAACCCACACACCACACAATTTAACCACACACCATCCTTCATTTACTTTTTAATTACCTCAATATGAACAAGACTTGAATGTAAACATGCCCGTTTAGTGTCGTGCCGTGCTGGGCACCATTAATGAGCCGCCCTCCTCCCCATCATCCACTGGAACATCCAGCGCCTCTTACCTTCATGTTCCGCTGGAAATCCCCATCGCCACACTGCGCATGCGCCACACTGCCTCCTCTGCGCGCTCCCGAGGCTGCAGATAGGACTAGCCTTGGAATCTCCGGTTCATTCAGCGAGTCGGTTCGGCTACATGATTCGATTCATTGGAGTCATCGCTCAAAATCCCAGAAGTCCCTGCGCTGCATTCAACGTCTTTGTTTTTTATTTTCTACTTTAACAATGTTTGCTCAAACACCAAGTCATGTTCAGTTAGCGTAGGATTGTAATTGTACAAATATTTAGTGACGACGTATGTGTTCCAATTTGTTGTTGTCATTCCAGTTAGGACATTTTTTCTGGCAAATGTTACGTTGTTTACGTTTTTCACCCAACAGTTTCACTCTAAAAAGTTTTAACCGTAGACATAATAAATACGTATTTATTATTGTCTATGGTTTCAACTACCTTGCAGTCGAGTAGAAATTCATGATTTTCATATTCACGCCTTCCGAATCAATTCAAAGAACCGGTTGAAGTGATTCGTTTATGAATCGGATACCACTAGCAGCAATATCACGCATAACTCTTGATTAAAAGACGACACACGCACACACTACATATGTACCATCTTTCACTCATTTGGGTAACCTCTGCGGCTTTTTGTCATTAGTCAAACTAGTCATTGTATTAATGTAATTTCTCATGCGTGTGCATGAGATCAGCTGAGTTTGTGCTCCTCCCATCCCGACAGTGAATCTCACCGGACTGGAGTTCAAGAACACGGAAACACAGCGCAGCAGACATGGCAATGCTCAAAACAATCCCTCAAACTGATGTGAACGATGCTGAAGATAATGAATTCATATGTCCTGTGTGTTTGGAGATATTTATCTGTCCGATGACCACACAGTGCGGACATACGTGAGTATCCATGAGGTCTAGTGCCTTACCGCAGTAACTTCTCGATTGACATGTGTAATGTTTATTTCGTTATCACGTGAAACCGACGCACAGCCTTCATGTCATGTAGTTTAAACTTAATATGATTGTGCCCAATAATGATCAATAAATGTAGTTGTGATATGAGTTTTTCAGAAGACAGAAATTGGTTACTTTCAGTTTTGTTTCTTGTGTAGAAAACTTTGCAGTGTGGGATTGTGGGAATTGTAGTGCTATAGCTTAATTATGCTTTGATCAAACTACAACACCCACAGTGACCTATGAAACGGGGGTCTTTTCCATTTTTGATGAGGTTTTAAAAACATAAAATAATGTACTTTTATATACATTCCAAGGGTCATACATTACCGACAATCATAACAAAACACCAGTAAAAGCGATAAAAAGTTACTTTGTTAAAATAAATTAAAGAGTATGTTGATTCATGGACTAGTTTATTACTTTAAATAGGGGGGAAATGGTGGTAACAGTGTTGATGAAACCTTCAAGTGTACATTATATAAATTAATAATATATAGGGTGAATTAAGGGTGATTGGGACAGTTTAAAAAAAAAAAAGGTTTCTTGACATAAATTAAAAACATCACCCCGACACATTATACATTTCTGTAATCTGAAGATGTTAACTATCCATTTGAACAGGACACAAGTTTATATTATAATGAATGGATACATGACATACATTTTTATGTAAACTGTGCCAAACAGCCCAACAGTTTTGTGGTTGATTAGGGTTTGCACAAGTGTAAATGTTGGAAAACACAAATTTAGAGCATAATCAATGGTTATCTATTGCAAGGTTAATAATTTTCTTAATTAGCTAAGTCTTTAAGCACTGTCCCAATCACCCTATGGGACAAAAAAAAAAAAAAAACTAATTCTGAAAATAGAAACATGAAATGAACACATTTTTACTGATTGTGTTGCAGTAGGCATCATATTCATGGTTCCATCAAATGTGTGTGTAAAATGGTGGTTATGACAATTTTAAAGCTTGTTATTTTCCTTACTTCATGCATTTCAGGGTCAACTTCCTATTTGATGCCTCCCCCACCCACCTACATAATGTCACACCAATGAGGGTTGCCGATTTTGTGGTCTCACAGATAGGACTCAAAAAAGCAAAAAAGTGTTTATTTTCAACTATTAGGCGAGAAAATTATGTCTCCGTCACCCTTAATTCATCCTACATAGTGAGAAACAGAGTCATGTATCTTGTTGGAAAGTGGGATTGTTTTGTTGTCATCCAAATGAGCATATTTGCATCAAACATTACTATTTTAAATCAAACATAGCTATATCCCTTTCGTCTGGTCAGATTCTGTGAAAGCTGCCTTCGGGAGTGCTTGCGGCCTCAGAAACCTGTGTGTGCAGTCTGCAGGTCTGATCTGCACAAGTGGGAGAAAGCAGATCGTTTACAGGACTTGATGCAGAGATCAGTCGGGAGGTGCAAAGGCTGTACAAAAGAGGTGTGTGAGTGCATGTATGTGAGTTGAACTGTGCATGTTACGTTTAGATAGCATTACTTATTAATTTATAAGTGAGTTTTTTCTGGCCAAAAAACACCCACTCAATCAGGAGGAGATTGCTAAACACAGTAGGGACAGTTTATCTGAAGTAGATTATACTGCAATAATTGACTAACAGATGATAGAAAAAAATGCATTGAATGGTTGTACAGGAAATATTAAAGAAATTAGTGACAAGTAGTGTTGCAATATTGACAAAAAAAAAGATACCTTGGAAGGTTTAAGCCTGTTGTAGACCGCTGACTTCTGAAGATTTCCAAATTCTTCATATTCTGTGCGGTGATTAATTCATAGTAGTGACCGAAACTAATGGACCTATTATGCCCCTTTTTACAAGATGTAATATGAGTCTTATGTGTCCCCAGAATGTGACCTAATTTTCAGCTCAAAATACCCCTCAAATCATGTATTATAGCATGTCCAAAATGCCCGCTTTTGGGTGGAAGCAAAAACGTATAGATGTTTTTGTGTGCGTGTCTTTAAATGCAAATGAGCTGCTGCTCCCCCACCCCCATTTCCAGAAGAGGGCAGAGCCTTCGTGCCTCAGCTCAGATACTCCAAAACTAGAGAAACGGCATAGTGCAGTTTCCACAAAACCTGTTTTTGAATTCCACTGCGCTGCCTTTCCATTATTTTCCATGTAAACATGCGCTTGAAGGAATTTGCTTTTTTCCCCCTCTAATCAGTTGCCATTCCTACGGTTCTTACAAGTTAAACTTCCTTTAATTGAGCGCTGTTTTTAAAACGCTGTTTCCTGTGCAAGACGCTATAAAAGATGCCAAGACGCGAATACAACGGTCAAACACATCCGTCTAGCCAACGACTCATTTTGAGACACTGTCTTTTTTTTTTAGTTACCATCTGTCACGGATACTGCTACCAGGAAGCGCATGAAGATGAACCCCAAAAGCTTGAATATTTCTGCAGCAATATTATGGAAGTGTTAAATATCTCTGTAGTAATATTTGTCTGTATTATGTAAAGCGTTGTCTTAATTAAAAATGTTCAGTAACTGGAACATTGAGTGATAATATTTCAAAGTGATTTCCGTAATTTGGACAGACAATAAATATTGTATTTACTTGTTTTAGAAACGTTCCAGTAAACACTGCTAATGGAGACAATTATATTTGAAAGCATCTATGTGAAAACAGACCTGGGCCCGTATCCCTAAAGATTCTGAGAATCCTCTCAGAGAGCTCCTAACTTAACCTAAAAATTCCTTGCCAGGAGTTTTAGCTTAGAAGTGATTCCAGAACATTTTCAGTGAACTCCGAGCAAGGAATGGATGGAAAATCCTATCTTAGTGAGGAGGTGTGGTTGACCCCGTTGCTAGGTATGAGTCATCATTTCAAAAGCCGTGATTGGTTGATCCTACAAGTTTGATGAAAATGAACTTTTGGTGATAATGAGCAAAGGATGTACCCTCAAATCAATAAACATAATTATACACTCTAATCTTATGAAGACTGTAATTGTAAATAATATTTCACATTCAAGAAAATATCTGGAAAATGAATAGTAAGCTGTAGGGGTTATAGCCTAACATTAGAATCTAAAATATGTGAAAACTTAAGCTCATTACACCCTGTTCAAATAATGATTCGTGTCTTATTTGCTCATATTAATATCCTAGCTGGCATATTTTGTACTTTCACTCCCATATGGACCCCATTGAAAACAAGATGGCCTATCTCAAGGGGCTGTCCTTAATTAAGTAGAAATTGCAACGTTACAACTCAGTGTGGTCTTAACGAGGGTAACACGGCTCAGCTTTTATCAATGTCTGTGATTGCTGGCTGGTCTATTTATGAAGGCTTGTTAACAAATATCCTACAAACACTGAAAATGGAGAAAAAAAGGAATCCTAACCGAACTCCTAAGCCACTAAAAGTCCTCTTCCCTGCTCTTAGCAGATCTCACCTTAGGAGCCCTTTTAAGCGCTAGGAATCTTGAGGAATAGCTTTTATATTAACTGGGATTTTCGTGTCACTTTTAGGGGAAATTCTAAGAAAACGTCATGACTCTGAGAATTTTCTTAGAATTTGGCCGCTAGGAGCCACTTTTTGCACAAAAATTCTTTAGGGATACGGGCCCTGGAATGAGACGTAAGGATTTGGGGAGAAAATGAGAGATTCTTAGTGCATTCCAGTGAATTATTAATGCGATATATCGTAAATTAAATCAGGAAAGCAGACCACAAATGCACCTTATATGTTATCCTTTTTCATACTCTTACAGTGGAATACAAAATATAAAAAAAGAAAATAATCTGGAGGAAAGGAAGGGAGCGTCTGAAAACAGCTCATGCCTCAGATATTCTTGTTATACCACGTCACATTAAAATACCAAGCTTTACATTATTATCTTGAAGTCTGAACATGAAGGAAATGTTACAGCTCATTCAGTCAAACTTACAGATAAGGATTATTTGTAGCGCAACCTTATGATTTGAAATTATTTGTCTCAGTCTTTTTGAGTTGAACTTCCTCAAACTGGAAGTGCCTCCTGTTATCTATAACGCAGGCTCATCATGAGAAAGGTGGATGGTGCTGGGTTAGACCATTCTGTGAAGTAGGAGACCATTTAGTCCCCCGAAAAGGCGTTCCTATAACTGAAATCATTCCCATCCCAATCAAAAAGCAAGTACTTCCATTGTTAGTTAGGAACTGTGAAAACGCCCCGCCGGTGTGAAGGACCATTTGGAGACAGTAGAGCTAGAGCGAGCCAGAGTAAAACTCTATCAGCAGAGCGAAGTCAACGTTAAAGTTGTCAGGAATAAATGAATAACGAAACACAGCTACACTAGCAGAGCAGGAAAACAGAAGAGACACAAACAAGAATGTGGCTCTGCTCCCCAAAGTCTTTTTCACACAATCTCCTCCGCTATCAGCCAACATACCCGCCAGACACAGGGACCAGTTCTACCTCTGTCCCGGGCCCGAAACGGACAATAGGGGCTTTTGCATCGGGTAGTCATAGGAATTTAGTTATAGGAACTAGCCAGCAGGGCAGTTCCCCGAGAACTAAATGTTCCCCTAGGACAGTGTGATTGCATCCGCTCCGCCACACTGAACTCTGAAGCGACGGCGTGTCATTCAACAACAGCAACGACTGGAGAATGGAGGAGGCTGTGTGTGTGTGTGTGTGTGTGTGTCGTGGGATTCGTGATAATGGAGATGGAATGTATATAAGTTATGTAATGGAAAGAGCAAAAAGGAGGGCTAAAAGACGAAATCGCCTATGTTAACCTGCGAGGCTACACATCATCGAGGCTGAGAAAAGAAAAACGCCGCAGACAAAGGCGACAGGAAAATTTGCTTTCTGTCTGTTTATTGTGGAGTGAACCGTGTGCGTTTACACAGCTTTTTAAAAAAAATTTCGGGTGCTGTTTCGTATACGCTTATTTCACGCAGCCGTTATTTTGAAATCGAAAGCGAGGCTCCGGTGGGAAGAACCCCGGAAGTAAAGATAAACAACAATGCCTTGGACTACCAACCTGAAGCTGCTGCCGCGATTTACACTATTGGATGTTAATATCCAATATAGGATATGTCTATAGTTCGTTCCTGCTTCTTTTTTTACTTTCTGAAAAAAAAAAAAAAAAGATAAATGAATTTCACTGTATATAGTCTAAAGTATGAAAGAAATGTATGTACATTTTTAGAATAACTAATTTCTACATTAAACACAACAATACGCCATCGCATTCGCGACTCTCCTATGATTAAAGGCGACACTTCCGGTTTTCGTTCCTCCGGTCGAAAGCCCCTAATGTTTCGGTGAGAGTAGCCCACAAACAACACAACACACAACACAACACGAGGTATACATCACACATACATCATCACACAGGCTATCTGGCCGAAACACCTATTGAACAAAGAGGACTGAGATTCTTAGGAGAGGGCCAGTTTAAATCAAAGGTAATTTCCCAGTTCAATTCCCCTGTAGTCAACCATTTTATCACGTTTTTTTATTTATTTTATACCTTAAAACACGTCTTTGATCACCAAAATTACATTTAAATGTTTCTTCGTGCCTTAAAATAGTTTGAATGTACAGTAACTCTACACCCTTGCCTCATTTAGTATTCGCGGTTCTCTGAATATGCAAATGAGCCCCGCCTCCACTCACTCATTCAGCTCAGAGATCCACTCGTTGACTATCACACGTTGATCTGATTGGTTACAAGGTAGTTTGTGACGTCAGGAACTCCAGCGATTTCAAACCGTGTTTTTGAGACTGTCTTTGGTTCACTGCAGTTTTAAGGAGAAAATACTCAGCAATGCTGTCGACTTATGAATTTACACACGGTTTGTCTTAAAGCATATTAAAAACACCACATAGACATATAAACAACATTAAAAGCTGGATTTTCACCGCAGGGGGACTTTAACAGTGATGGCCGTCGTTTCACACACAGCATTGACTTCGTTAATATGAAAAACAGTGAAAAGTTCACAGACCCGGTTCTACAGGGTTCTGTACAGGTTCTCAGACATATCTGTTGATCTTTTCAATGCAATGGAGGTTTATTCAGCTTCAGACGTTAGTCAGAATCCTTGAGTTGTTCTAAGTGTTACTAAATTATTAAGTTAACCCAGTACCTTTTAAACGCATTTTAACTCATGTCAGACTGATCAAAACCTCTGCACCCTGATTTGTGGAAGTTGTGTACTATCAGGCAATCTGATTTGAGCTTTCGATTTCCACAAGTGCTGTTCAGTTTAGCTTGCTTTCTGAATTCAAGATGTTACTAGTTAAAATGTGTATCTACTACCCAGGTTCTTTTGTCTGACATGAGAAGCCACACGGGAATTTGCTCCAAATATCAAGACTATATCAAGGATGGTATGAAGTCCATTTCAAAGACCCAGCCTTCCATTGTCAGGTAATATAACGTTCTTCAGCATTTAATACTGTATATGGGTGATTTTTCAATTAGGATATATTATACATGCATATAGGATATGCCTTATATACATAGCATCTTTACATCTACAGTCACCATGAAATCAAAATTGATGATGAAATTTTTTATGGAATATTGCAGTTCTTATAGATAATTAATTTGTACACATCTTTTTTTTTTACAACCTGTCACTCATATGAGATCACAGCAATAGCAAACCCTGATGTAACAGACTTCATAGAGAGCGAACATGTCCGACAGCATTTCTCACTGCTTAAAGGATTACTTCACTTCAAAAGGAAATTCCAGTCATCATTTACTGCCCCTTAAGTTGTTTCAAACCTTTATGACTTTCTTTCTTCTGCTGAACACAAAGGAAGATATTTTGAAGAATGTCAGTAATCAAACAGTTGATGGACTCCATTAAAATACTTCAATACTTCAATACATCAACTGTTTGGTTACCCATTAGGGGTGGGCGGATCGATCCTGAAGTATCGATACTTTCGATACCGACGTGTATCGAAAAGGATCGATCCTCACATAAAAATATCGATCCAAATGTGGGGTTTTTTTGTGTTTTTTTATTGTGTTTTTAATGTCATTTTTATTAATTTAGAACGCAATTCAGTGCGTAAAAAAAGCTTCTAAGTTGAAAAATAAGCGAATGTTAGCCAATAACTGTGTAGGGTACAACTATTTCTCCTAGTCATCTGGATACAAGACGAAACTAATCAATCACAGAGAGCGTTCAAAGCTGGTGCTTCTGTCACAGTGCGTTTGGGAAACGAAGCCTTGCTTAGATGACAGAGAAACAATCGGGAGTTATTAAACTTGAGCATATTAAAATGAATTCTCATCATGAAGGATCATGAAGACTGGAGTAATGATGCTGAGAATTCAGCTTTGATCACAGGAATAAATTACAGAATAGCCTATGTTAAATTGTAATAATATTACAGTTTTTACTGTATTTTTGATCAAATAAATGCAGAAGAGAATTAAAAATCTTACAGACCCCAAACCTTTGAACATTAGGCTAGTGTACAATAGTGCATTTACTATAATTAGGGTAGTTTGGTAAAAGTCACTGACTAATTACAGGCGAGTTGAGAGCACAAATCACAAAATATTTAGTGGTCATGAAAACGTATTCAGATTTAGCATATTAATGATGCATTCACCTCATAAATCATGACACACTGCTCTAGCAGAAGAAAGTGCATGTAAGTTCAAGTGCATGCTTTTAAAATTAAAAAGTATTGGTATCGGTATCGATATCGGCGATACTGGCCCTGTATTTACTTGATATCGGATCGATACCAAATTTTGCAGTATCGCCCACCTCTATTACCCATATTCTTCAAAATATCTTTCTTTGTGTTCAGCAGAAGAAAGAAAGTCATAAAGGTTTGAAACAACTTGAGGGTGAATAAATGATGACAGGAATTTTATTTTGAAGTGAAGTAATCCTTTAAGCAGTGAGAAATGCTGTTGGACATGTTCGCTCTCTATGAAGTCAGGCATAAATAAAATGTGTGTAATAGATGCGGTTTAAAGATCTTTGGATTCACATTGGGAACATTTCTGTTGCTTCTACAGGGCGCCACATAATAATGCTTACCATTACACTCAACCTAACATAAACGCTTCTTATATTCTGAGAGCTACTGGAGACCCAGAATGAGGCATGCTTTAATATTAAAAAGAAGGGTAGATAATTAAGGAATTTAGGAACTGGATTGTTCATAATAACCCTAACCCAGAAAAAAAAAAAATAGAGAATGTATTTATTTACTTAGCTCCTTTACTGAACACCATTATTACATAATTAAAGTCTTTACACTGTTGTTGGATGAATCAAATTAAAACAGCATGCTTTTTAATGCGTCTGAAGGAGTTGGCACAAATTAAGTTATGAAGTGAATAAATGTACATTTTCAGAAAAACCTGTTCTCTTACATGGTTCATGAGATAAAGCCTACATGAACATACATATGTATGTATGTATGTATATGTAATATACAGTTTTGTGTGGGGAATGCATATTCAATCATTTGAATGAACTTTTTATCGTTCAAAGAATGTTTCTTTTATAACAACTTATAACAATTTCTTTATTTTTAAAATAAAAAAAAAAGTTGAATGTTTTAAGTTTAAAGTTTAAAAAATAATCAAAGAATCTGAAAACTTCCCACGATCCTTACATCTTTGCTAGGACCTTTATTCCTTTTTCACAGCTTGAAAAAGATATTCGAATGAGTCGAAAGTGCCCCTGATTGAAGAATCACCCCTTTCTTTTGAATCCTTCACCTCGACTGATACACACACTGCTTGCTTTCCGGTTCCTTTAGTTCAGTGCCGAACCGCCACACGTTCACCTGTCCCTTCTGTAAGCAGCAGAACCTGGACCAGGACGGGCTCGTGGAGCACTGCACCTCACGCCACGCACACGACCCGCGCCAAGTGGTGAGGCGGATATACGTCTCTTCAACCTTCTAATGTCTTTCATGTAGTTTAATGTCAGTTATTTTTTGAATATGTAAATGCCCCTTTAGTCTTGAGACAAAGGAACTAAAGCATATTTTGTTGTAGTTACAGTCACATGAAAAATTTAGTACACCCGTGGAAATTGTTGGCTTTTTTTCGACATATTTGTAGAAGCAGGACTCTTTGAAACTGTGCCTATTAATACTGTTGATATACTTGAAGAAACCCACAAGGAAAATTCACTTTTTTAATTATTTATTTAACAAAAATATCAATAAATTTTATTGTCTTCTGTGGAATAAAGTAAGTACACCCTTGGCCTCCGTAGTTACAGCTATACTTATTTATCATATACTGTGTATCACTTTCATTAACAGGCATTGTTTCAAAGAGGATCAAATCTTTGCTGGTGTGCAAATATGTCAAAAATCCAACAATTTCCATGGGATGTACTTGTTTTCACATGGCCGTAAGTTTAGGACACTAAACACTGGTAGTTACTGGTTGCATAAAATGCTTACTAGACAATTGTTTTTTTCTTCAGGAGTGTTCATAACCTTTAAAAGTCAGTTACATGAAAGGAAGATTGGTCTAGTTTTAATCTGAAAAGTAAGACTGGTGACGCCTGACTAACTGCTAGTTGAATGGTCTTACATCTACTCTTTTCCTCCTCACAGTTTAACAGATCATCTCCTCGCAGGTCAAAATGACCCAGAGCTTAAAAATTAAACGCATTTTCTCTCCATAAATCTTGTCCATAAATATCAGTCTTTTTCTCTTTTTTTTGTTGATGATTTTTATTTTATTTACCTCTATATTCTTGAACTATTTTATTTTAATTGAAAATAAGCTTCTTCTTTTTCTACATTATTTTACAAAAACAACAACAAAAAAAGATTATTCCAGTCCAATTCTAGTGAAAACATCATATTAGGTCATGCATTGAGTCATTAACTACCTCTTACAAGGGAAACAATATCATTGACCTACATTTTATGATTGTTGCCACTAGAGGGCACAGACTCGGGTCTCTATGGGGCTTCTATATTGAGCAGATCAACTGCAATATGGGAACAACTCCAATTTGAAATAAAGTTTTACTTGAATTTGTTTTGTATGCATTCATATATATATATATATATATATATATATATATATTTAGACATAAATAAAACTAATCTTTTATAAAAAAAATTAAAAAACCATTAATTTCTTTAATGTATTTCTGTGTGAGTCTGTGTTCTGCATTGGGATATTCTATAGTCTCATCCCTTCATTTGTGTGTGTGTGTTTGTGTGTGTGCGTGTGGGTATGTGTGTTCTACATTGGGGATATTCTATTGTCTCATCTCTTCGTGTGTGTGTGTGTATGTGAATTTGTATGAAAAAATAAAAAAAATACATATTTTTTTTTGTATTTCCCATTCATTTCCTATGACGGGTCAGGAGAAAGAGAGGATTAAGGACTATTTTTGTATACCCACAAAAACTTGAATCTAGTGTGTGTTTGTGTTTCCTATAAGTGTGGTACCATTCAGATGAACATCTGATTTTTTTTTATTTATTTATTTTTTTTTTTTTATAAATTTCAGATCAAAATGACCCAAAGAGAGGAGTAGGGTCACGTAGGGCCTATTTTTATGCAACCGGTAAAAAGCAGGCTTCACTGCAACCAGTTTTGATTATTGGAAATTGCATATATGTACTGAACAATTTAACCCGGAAGAAGTCACCATCTCAGAGTTTCTGCACAATACCACAATAAATGAGAATTAGGGGGGAAAAAAAATTCTTTATACAGTATATCAGTTTTGAAAGGGTCATTTCTAAGGTTCTTGGTGGCTCTTTAAATAGAGAAGACTCTGAGAAGTGGCAAAGAGTATGTAATCGATGTTCATCTACATATATTGTGATGTATATTGAATATCATTAACTGTTTTAGTGCTCTGGAGTGTGTTAGTGAACCTCGTCTCACTCCTGCAGGTGTGCCCCATATGTGCCTCCATGCCCTGGGGCGACCCCAATTACAGGAGCTCAGACTTCTTTCAGCACCTCAGAATAAGGCATGCGTTTTCTTACGACACTTTTGTGGTAAGTGGGTTATAACAGTTCAATGCGCTGGTTTTCCACTGTTAAAAGGAAAATGTCACACTGTCGATACACTAAATCATCCAGCTATCGACACAGATCAATCCTTCTGTTTGCTTATTCAGTGATTTAACATGGGTTCTCTTAGTAAAATAAGATTTTACTTGACTTGTACATTACCTTTGGTATACATAGTAAGTCAAATTTAAGTTAAGCTGGGCATTAATTGCGTCTTACTGATATAAAGCCTTTTAGTTTAGCAGAGCTTTGTGTTAAACCATTTATGTTGTCAGGTATCAGGTAGTTGTGCAAACTTCTGAAACTGTGAAAGAGTTACCTCTGTGCAGCAAAACAAGTTGAGTACACTTATTATTAAAACTGGAGAAACTTAAAGGTAAAGTTCCGCCAAAAATGTACTCACAAGTTGTTCTAAACCTGTACGAGTTTGTTCGATCTGTTGAAATCATAAAAAGATATTTAGCACAATGTTGGTAATCAAACAGTTGCTGGACCCCATTGACTTTCATAGTAGGGGAAAAATACTATATAGGTAAAACTCGAAAAATTAGAATATTGTGCAAAAGTTATAATTTTGATGATTATGGCTTGCAGCTTATAAAAACCCCAAATTCAAAATCTCGGAAAATTAGAATATTACATGAAATCAATAAAAAAAAAGGATTTTAAATACAGAAATGTAGGCCCTCTGAAAAGTATAATCATGCATATGTATATAGTTATATATGCTAAATATATTAGTTTCACCTTTTAATTTAAATTACTGAAATACATGAACTTTTGCACAATATTCTAATTTTTCGAGTTTCACCTGTATAAGTCAATGGGGACCAGAAACTGTTTGATTACCAACATTCTCCAAAATATCTTATTTTGAATAACAAATATTTCCACGTCCCTATAAATAACCATGCATTGACCAAAAAACATGTCGCTCATATTGCTTATCCTTTATTGCTTTATAAAATCTATTAAATGAAAGATCACCTAAAGTATGAAAGAAATCATGGTAGTAATTATGATCAGTGGGAAATTATTCTGCTCTAAATGTCTTCCATCACTGATCTTCCATGCACTTATGCGTTTTTGCTGTTTAATATTTTAAGTTGCTTTGACTAAATTGCCTAAAAATGGACTATTTAATGTGTATGCAATGTCAACTTTTTCCTAATTTAAATAGTTCAGTCAACCTTTAAGTGAATGAAACTGCTGGCGGTCTGTGTTCTGAGTTGAGACTGCTTGTAATCAATGTTAAATGGATATTTTTCTGTTTGTATCAGGATTATGCTACAGATGAGCAAGCCATGATCCAGGAGGCTCTCCAGCGCTCTATGCTGGAAAACTGACATGGACCCCCGGCTAAACCAACACAACCAAAAACTACTGATTGTGCTTAAAAAGGGGATTCAGGGCTATTCTGATATATTATTATACTTACACTAATTTTGGTAATGCCAAAGTTCCCATTGGTGTAATATTGATGATTTGCTTATTCAAACTCAGTCATAACAAGCATGGATCACATATATTCATATACAAAACAATACGATATACATGCATAGCTGTCAAAATATATAAATATATTCTGCCAATCTATAATTATTTCACCTTTTATAACAGATTTTTGTTTATATAGTAAAGTTTGTATAGCAGATTGTGTGGCACTGCAACAGAATGACCCGTTTTAATTTATTTATTTTTTTCTTTCCTTTTATGGGTTATTTTGAAACCTCAGATATTGAGGTGAGCTCATTGGGTAGAAATACTGACATTTTTGAACAAAATAATACGAAAAACCACAGTTTAACACTTGTTGGAGGTGTGTTTCACAGATCAGTCTTGAGATATGGATTGAGACGAGTTTATGTTCAAACCAATAGGGGGCAGTACTGTATCATTAATCCACTGTAGATGTACATGGCTTGGTCGGACTTATCAAAAGGTTTGTACTGATCTGCCCTTAAAGGGATAGTTAACCCAAGATATTTCAATTCTGCAGTTAATAACCCTCATGTCACCCAAATGGCCCACAAAACAAATATCCCAAGTCCTGAACGCACTGACTTTCATGGTGTGGACAAACAGTTCTTCAAATGATATTTTTTTGTGTGTTCCACGGGAGAAAGTGTCATTCAGGTTTGGAGCAATATGAGGACGTGTAAATGATGACAGAATATAAATTTTTGAGTGACATTTTTAAGCTCAGAGTTCATAAATGTAATCCTGTAGAGGCTGTTTGCACTCTTCCTCTTTTTTTTCATGTTTATATAGCAGTCATACTGTAGATAGCAGTTTTATAATATGTTCTGTAATAAATTTAGTCTAAGTTGGAAGTAGTTTGAAATCCTACGATATATTGAACAAAATTATAAAATTGCGGCCTATAGAGGGAAACTTGTGAAACTATAAAGTGTTGCATGTTGTTTGATGCAGATACGTCATATCCTCTGCTTGCTTTATTCATGTGTTGTTATTATTAGTGCTTAATGGTACTGATTCATTAACCTGTAAGTTTCTTGGGTGAATTGCTTGTGTATTGTTAATAAACGTTTTTTTTTTTCCTTCAAAAGCCTTTAAATGTTTCAAATGAAACCACTTTAGTGTATCTTTTCTCAATCCTTGATTGTGTTATTGGAAGCATGTTCCAAAACAGTCTTTATTACTTCACCCCTTCACATATTGCTTTTCCCCTTCTGTTTAATGCATGTGCATTCAATTTGGTTACAGTGTGAATCTCTCTCCCCGTCCGCTCTAACTCCATTACTGTTGTTCATTTTCTGTCCCACAGCGACTGTCAGCTTTCATGTCTGAAGGTGCTAAATCCTGATAAATTAAAGCTCTTTAATTATTTAAACACTGGACCCTGAAATCACTGTGAGTGATTTATACCGGTTTGTTAGACATGCTGGGCCAGAAACAACACCCACCTCTCTGATGGATGGCTAAATGGAGGGGGGAGAAAACACACGCTTTAGCAGTAACAGGCCCTCTCCCTGAAACCTTTATAAAGATGGCCGTCACAAAAACTGCTCATCATTCAAGTCTCCAGAAATAATCTCACAGCCTGATGATATAAAAGGAATTTCCTAAATTCTGTATGATAGAAGAAACAGGATTCATTTTCAGTTCCTCGTCCACTTGTTTAGTCTGACGTCACAGTTTCCAGTTTCTGGGTGTGAACTCTCCTTCAGATCACAAAATGACAAACAGTGCTATCATACACATGCTGTATTACTAATGAAAAATCATGATCCTAACTTTACTGAAATCTCCATTGGACAGTGATTCATGTTTCATGAATCGTTAAAATACTGGTGTCCGGGACACTGAGCCCAGAGACTGCAGTGCACACCGTGAGTTTTAATAAGTGTGCTATAAATGAGTGTAATGCTCATAAACGGCTGTTGACATATCATTTGTTGTGTTTGTGAAGGACTCAATAACCACACCCTGTAGCTTCGTTCATGTTGCGTTTACTGAACTGACGCAAAACTCACATTTGTTGACCCTTGCCGTAAATCACTGCCGTAAGCCTTAAAGGCCCCGTAACGTCACTAGCAGTGCATAGCATACAGAGTCCAACAGGAAACAATGCTGAACATTTTCAGACATAACATTTTCTCCCCCCCCCCTGGAAACTGAAACATAACATTCAGCCCACATTCCCCAGTGTCACAATCACCCTGCCACATAGTCCCCATGCCAGACGGGCGGGACCCTCATTCTCTGAGGGCGTGCTGGCTGTGAAGCTGCGTCGGGCGGCACTGGTGGATTACCCCCCAACCGGTTAGCTCTTGGCCTGGGCTGCCAACCTAGAGCCACTGCTGGGGACAGAGGTGATACAGGTGCTGTGGGGGCTGCGACTCTGTGCAGGCGGTTTGAGTGCCAACGAGTCCCCTTCTCCAGTCTGTAAGTGGCAGGACCCAACTGCTTAGTCACCCGCAGGGGCTCTGACCAGTATGACTGCAGCTTATTTTGGCGGTGGAGGTGTTTGATCCTGACCCAAACCCCTGCAGAAAAGTGAGGGGTTTTGCACTCTGTGCGTGGCATCAAACCTTGCTTTCATCCGAGCCTGCGAACCTTTCACCTGAGCTCTGGCTTTCTGGAGCCCTGGGCTTCCACGTGTAGGAGCTGGCTCAGCTCTCAAACAGTCCAGTGGTTGCTTTAGTTCGTGCCCAATCATGAGCAATGCAGGTGACACTCCAGTGGTGGAATGTTTGGATGCCCGGATGGTCAGGAGAGTTTGATCGAGTGCGTTGCTGAAGGTTTTCCCTTCCTCCAGACAAACTCAGATTCCATTTTTAAGAGTTTTATTCAGTCTTTCCACGCCCCCATTACTCTCTGGGTGATACACAGCCGTCCTGATGTGCTTGATGGACCGTATCATTAGAAACTCAGTGAACTCTGCCGACGCAAATTGGGGCCTGTTATCCGTTGTGACAACACTGGGGAGGCCCCAGTGCCCAAACAGGTTGTCCAGGCGGTCGATGATGGAGTGTGCAGTAATGGAGCTCAGCTGAAAAACGTCTGGCCACTTTGAATGAAGATCGTGAACAACCAGCAGGTAGCGAGCATGAGCAGGTGCCCCGTGAAATTCTCCACAGAGGTCGACCTGAATATGTTCCCAGGGTGAAGACGGCCAAGGGGTCGGGGTGAGAGGGGCTGTGGCAGGCTGACCAGTTTTCCCACTCAGGAGGCAGCAGGCGCAGTTACGTACCAGCTCCTCAACATCAGAGTCTATGTGGGGCCACCACACTGTGTCACGGCAGCGCTGCTTCACTTTGACCACCCCCAGATGTCCCTCATGCGCCATGTGTAGTACTCTGGACCTGAGAATCTCTGGAACGACCGCACGGTGGCCCCGGGCCAGACACACTGCCCCCCAGCAGGAGAGCTCGTTGCGGAAGCGGTAATAGGGGAGCAGCCTGTCATCCACTTTGGCCGGCCAGCCGTCCTGGACGTAGGTACGGAGAGTTGTGAGGGCCTCGTCTGTAGCTGAGGCCTGCTGCAGCTCCGCCAGAGTGACTACTGAACTGAGGGGCCCATGCAGGATGTGGACCCAGTCTTCGTCGCTCTCTGTGTCTGGTGTCACCTCGCCTGTGTCCTTCGTCACAGACACAGCTCTAGACAGGAGGTCGGCCACTGTGTTGGCCCGCCCAGGCATAAACTCCAGACTGAAGTTATACTGGTTCAGCCTGTCAGCCCACCGCAGCAGTCTCATGGGCCTGTGCCCCGAGCCTTTAGTCGCCAGCAGTGCCGTCAGCGCTTGGTGGTCTGTGCGGATGGTGAAAGGCCTCCCGTATAGGTAAACATGCCAGCGTTCGCACGCCCACAGGCAGGCCAGGGCTTCCCTCTCCCCCACCGAATACTTCTGCTCTGCTGGAGTAAGTGCCCGTGAGGCAAAAGCCACTGGGCGTTCCACCCCCTCTTGAATCTGTGAGAGCACAGCGCCTAGCGCCACCCCAGAGGCGTCGCAGGTGACCATAGTGGGCGCGGTCAGGCTGAAATGGGACAGTGTGGGTGGGGAAGTGAGCTGCCGTTTGATGATGCACACGGCTTCGTGGCAGGCCGGGGTCCATTCCCACGTAACATCCTTCCTGAGCAGCCGGCGGAGGGGGGCTGTTGAGTCAGAGTAGTGTGGCATGAATCTGAGGTAGTAAGCGGCCATCCCCAGGGAGGAAGACAGCTGGGATGGTGAATGCGGGTCTGGCAGGGACAGAATGGCCTCAGTGTGGGACATAATCGGGGCGATGCCCTCCTTCGAGAGCCTGAAGCCCAGGAACTCGACCTCCTCAACCCCGAACATGCATTTCTCAGAGTTCAGTGTTACCCCATGCTGTTCGAAACGCTGAAAGACCTGCTCCAGGCGATCGTCATGCAGTGCGGTGGAGGGCGCATGCACCACCACGTCATCCAGGTAGATGGAGACACCCTGGATACCAGCCAGTATGAGCGACATTATCTTCTGAAAACAGCTCGGGGCTGATGAAAGTCCAAATGCCATGCGTTTAAACCTGAAAACCCCCACGTGTGTGACAAACGCTGTAAGATCCATGCTGGCCGGTGCCAGAGGGACCTGGAGGTAGCCGTTACGTAAGTCCATCTTACTGAAAAGAGTGGAGCCGTGGAAATGGCTAGTGAGCTCCTCAGCCATAGGTAAGGGGTACTTATCAGGGATGATGGCTTTGTTGACATCTGTGAAGTCGACACAGAGCCGCAGTCCGCCCCCCCTTTTCTTGGCTATCACCAGGTTAGACACCCACGGCGAGGCGTCGACGGGCTCTATGACGTTCGCCTCCACCAGGCGATGCAGTTCGGCCTCCACCGCGTCACGGAGGGCCAGGGGAATGCGCCGTAGGGGCTGGATAACAGGGCGGACTGACAGGCTGGTGTACAAAACCAGTCATGCGTCCCAGCCCGTTGAACAGTTGTGGGTAGCGGTCAGGCCAGGAGGCGGGCATCACTCACAGTAAAACCCAGGGCAAGGAACAAGTCTAGGCCCATAATGTTACCTCCCTTCCGGGTGATGCAGAACTTGGTGGCAGGCGCACATTGTTGATCATACCTGACGGGCAGGTGGGCCACACCCAGAGTGGAGATGGGAAAATGGCCGTAGCCTAACAGGGGTTTAGCCGCTGCGTCCAGAGGCACGTGACTGAAAAAGCGGTCATATGTGCATTTGTTCAGAATTGACACTTTCGCCCCTGTGTCCACGAGGAGTGGAATGAGAGCTGTGCCCACACGGCATGTGCAGAGCTTGAACAAAGGCTGTGAGGTCTGTACAGTGTTTATGGGGACAGCCGCAGTATCATGGCAAGCAGGGGAGGAGCGACAGCAGCGTGCAAAATGGTTCAACTTGTTGCAGTTATGACAACGTTTCCCCTGGGCAGGGCATGACTGATCTCTGGTTGCATGTTTAGGGGAGCCACAGTTGCTACAGCTCTTGTGCCCCCTATCCCTGGGCCCCCTGTCCACTCTCTGTACATCCAAACGGTCACTCACCCAGTCAGCCGCCTCTGCAGTCTCTGTGTGCTGAACTGACGGTGGTGATGATGTCACAGGCTCGTGCACAGCGCGGCCGAACTTGCGCGCCTCCATTAGGGCCGTTTCTAACTGCTTTCCAATTACTAAAGCTAATTTGTTGACCCTTGCCGTAAATCACTGCCGTAAGCCTTAAAGGCCCCGTAACATGTCACTAGCAGTGCATAGCATACAGAGTCCAACAGGAAACAATGCTGAACATTTTCAGACATAACATCATTCTCACTTGAATCAGAGAAATGGACCTGGTTCCAGGTATCGACAGTATTTGATGTGTCGAGTGGATGAGGGTGTCCACAGTTCAGTTCTCTTGGCTCTTATGTCTTAAACAATTTGCTCACACATGGTATGTTTGGTTGGATTAAAAAAAACCCTTGTGCGATTGCTCTGTTAGTGCGGTTCAATTGAATAAGTGTGACGCTGCCGTCTGAACCCTGGTTACACCAAACAAGCGGACCGTGACGCTGAAAAGAGTCTCGATCTGCTTACAAACAAACTCTGGAGCGGTTTGAATGTAATACTGTATTACAACGAACCAAAGACAGGACATGATGTCACAAGATGTGACCCTAAAAAGGTCAGAACGCTCAACCTGTTTTTTCTCGTCATAGTCGTGGTGTTGCCAATCACAGTTCAGTACAGGATCAGAACCGCGTCTCCTCACAGCAGATCTTCATGTGTGTGTGACGGAGGGATTCCTGACGCTGTTTTGACTCCTCTACCATTTTATAAGCTCAGTTCTCAGCTGGTCAAAATATCCTCATATGTAGCTACGCACATACAACAAGCTCTTTTAGCCCAGAACACAGCATTGTTCTGGATGTTTGGTAAGTTCAGTCACGAAATATACATAATAAAAGCCGACCAATCAGGTTGTGAACATACAGTGAACCTAAAGATACCGAACCTTAAGGCATAGGGATAGTGTTAAAATACCAATGTGATCGCTAAGCGGACCAGGACTAAACGTTTTTTGGTCCAGACCAAGTGAACCAAACTACAACAAACCCTTAGTCCTGGTTGCTTAGCATTTTCACTCCCATTTTTAACACCTAACCCCAAATATACAGTATTGCGAACCACATTCGAACCGCACCAGAGTTCGTTTGGAAGAGTCTCATCTTTTCAGCGTCTCGGTCCGCTTGTTTGGTGGCACCAGGGTTCAGAAAGCAGCGTTCACACTTATTCAAATGAACCGCACTAACAGAGCAATCGCACCAGAGTTTGTTTCAATCCAACCAAACATGCCAAGTGTGAACAAAGCCTAAGAAACTACATTAGCTACATTATGTAGCTGTTGGGGTGGATTTTGCTGGAAATTGCAGACACATGATTCATGTCACGTCATATCTGTTCACAGAGTTGCTCCGGCATGAAACTGTTTGAAGCTTGCTGTCACAAAGAATGAGCAAAAATCACATGGCTAACAATGTTTGAAACAACAACAACAACAACATAAAGGTTATTTATTCATCCATCCACTCTGATATGATGTCCTGCATCCATGAAAACACCTGTGCCTGAACCATGTTCATCCCTGCAGCGGAGCAGAGCCCGCTGTGAAGTGTTACCAAAACATTAGCACCTAAAAATGAACTCTGTCGGATACAGTATTCATTTTTTGGCAATAAAGTTTCTGCTACACTTGCAGAAGAACATTGTTTTTGTCGAACTTCGGCCAAAGTTTATTATGATACCACTGGAGAACACTTTCAAATTATGTATGCATAGGATAACCTTTTTATGAAACCAGGAGATCCTTGAAAGGTCTGTTTGATACACAGAAAAAAATCAAATGTTTCATGATATTAAACCTACGGTGATGAACCTTATTTTTAAGAGGAGCTCTCACTATGCCTCAATATTGCTTTTTAAACCCATTTATTTGGGGTTTGTGTAGATAAATTGTTAATTGCACTTCTTTGTGAGTGACAGGGGAATTTATGATGAAACTCTTCCTGGCAATCAGTGGCGAACGGCAAGTTTATTTACACCGTCCACAGGGACAGAAGATGCTTCAACGTTTGTTGTCTTTCCTTCCCACACACTGTTTCAGTAATTAGTTTCCAGGTCTCCATCAGGCTCCTGCCTCTACACAGTAAATTCTCCAACCTGCTACATGCTTTTCTTTTTTAAAGATTTCTTCTTTCTTCTTCCTTGTGTTTTTTTTTTTTTGCTCCTGGCATCTGTAGAAGTTCTCTAAGTTTGATCTAACAAGTTACAGTAGGGCTTCCAGGCAGGAAGGAAATGGTCCTGCAAAACACTGTCTCTCGCTCTCACTGCCCCCCCCCCCCCCCACCACCGCCTTTAGGTGGCAGTTGTTTTAGGGGAAGATAGAGGTAGGAAAAAAGAGAAGAAAGTGAACATACTGAATGAAAATTTCATAAAGTTGAGCATGTGGTTTCTTTGATGAGGGAATGTGAAATGGTGTTAAGACTCAAGGCTGTGTAAAAGCTGTTATTAGCGTCACATGTTCCTCCTGCAGGCTTGTGCCGTGAGAGAGAGTGACGAGGGTTTTGTTTTCCTCAGATGTGTCTCATGCCTCCTTTTCTCATGTTCCCTTCTTCAGTCGCCCATGTAGTCTCCGAACTCATCACCTGTTAGAAGTGAACTTGACAAGCACTCATCATCACCATCATCTCTGGCAGTGAAGTTGTTCTCTAATTGACTAAGTCATTTTGACAATAGGCCCACATACAAATAATCTGCAATTTTTGCAGAATTTGAATGGCCTCACATATTCATACTTATATTCTTCCTTTTATTTTTTGCTTATTGTATAATGGTTTCAGATACAAAAAAGAGAATCAGAATCAGAAAGGGCTTTATTGCCATGTGTGCTTGAACAAAGAATTTCACTGTAAACCCTAATGCTCAAAATAATGAATTGGTTTGAGTAGTGCCAACTCAAATTAAACAAATTAGTTCAATCAAATGAACTTGAGTGTTAGAACTTTCTTTTTCTTTTGAGTTCATAGAACTTAATCTGAATTGTTTCCTTGTTTTGAGTTTAATCAACTTGTTTCTTTTAACTTCGACAAACTGACTGGGATTTCTATTTCCCAGCATGCTTTGGCATGACACTCAAAAGGGAGAGTAAATGCTAATGTTTTTGGTGCAATATTAATGTTAAGTGGGACATTTTGTTGTTTTTAATGTTTTGTTACGCTAGTTTAGAAAACTTTCTGGAACATTTTTTTTGTAGGGTTACCATGGTGACGAGTGGAGCATGAACATAGTTTGAAAACAGATATAGGTTAAATGTTTCATATTGCTGTATTGCTTTTTTTCAATAGAAGTAACTTTGCAACTACATGTCAACTAACCGTCATTAGAGTATTAGTAGACTGTGCTTAATATCTGCTAACTCTTTATTGTGATGATCCTCAACAGACATTAAACTGACTATAAGTAACTTGGCAACTACAAGTCAACTTATTCTCCGAACCCTAACCTAACAGTCTACTGATAGTCTACTAATACTCTAATGAGAGTTAGTTGACATGTAGTTTGCGAAGTTACTTATAATTAGTAGAATGTCTAAAGTGGACCATCGAAATAAAGTGGAACCAGGAATTGTGTTACCAATTAGCAAGTTAGCATTTATTGAATTAGCTGGTTAAAGATAGACAAGTTTCCACTTTCCACTACTAAAAATATTTAAATTGAGATTACATGATAATTTTAAGTTAAATGTATGAATTAGCTTACTCAAATATTTCCAGTAAGGAGCAATTAAAATGTTTGAGTAAAAATCAAGTTCTACCTATTTTAACTTGAAATTTCTTTTAACTGTAACTGATTACCTCAATTTTCTTTAGTTTTGCCAACTTATTCGGGTTTACAATGTGGTATTTAAGCTTCCAGTACACACACATAAATATAACAAGACACATCATAACATTTCAGAATAACACATATAAAAAAAAGACATAATTTAGAATAAACATTTACATATAAATAAGATATTTACAGTATTGTAAATAATAATATTATGAGAAAATAGGACTAAATGAATTTACAAGGATATTGCACAAAAAGTTGGGTATTGCACTTGTAAGGTGTTTAACTGTTCAGATGGAAAATAGCCTGTGGGAAGAAAGTGATCCTGTGTCTAGTTGTTCTAGACTAACTTGTTAACCGTTGTTGTCTCCTGATGTCTGATTTGTTGGCTGAACCAAACCAGACAGTTACAGATGAACACAGGACAGACCCATTGATTTCCATAGTTTTTTTTTTTTTCTACTATGGAGGTCAATGGGGTCCATCAACTGTCTGGTTACGGACATTCTTCAAAATATCTTATTTTGTGTTCAGCAGAAGAAAGAAATTCATTCATACAGGACTTTCATTTTGAAGTTAATTATTTCTTTAACCTTTAAGCAGCACTTTACGGACATTTCATTTTTTTTTATTTCCATTTAAAGGTACAATACGTAAGATTTTTGTATTAAAAATCAAAAAATCACTTGCACAGTGTGATATATTTTCTGCAGTTGTGTACTTATAATATCCCAAAAGTTCCCAAAGATTTTTAATTTCAGAAAAATTCCAATTTTAAATAATGGCTCGTCCATGTTCACTTGTCGCCTGTCAATGACGCAATATCCACGTTATCCCTGGTTTCCGCTCGTACTGCCATAGTAACCATGGCGACAGATGTGGACAACTGCGTTACGTCTATACACGCTCACGCTGTTGTTGTTGCATTCAAACATTATAGATCATGGCAAGCAGACTTTGGGACAAAAGGATTACTAAAACGAGGATCAATATCAGCGTGGCGTTTTCGAGATGCCGAGAGCTTCACGCCCGTGACAAACTTCAACTCGACAGACGCTGCTCTTGCATGAGCTTTATTAGCCGGTGAGCAAATGTACATAAAACTAATCAATGTTATATAGTTCAACATGATGAAATGTTAGAATATGATCAGTATGTTATTCTAATGTTGATCTAGCTTACTGCTAGTCCCATACAGCCAACAAACTAACACATAGAATAACATTATAACTTTCATCACACTCAAATGCAGTTTAGTGTGATAGTGTAGACCAAGTGAAACAGCGCTGCGTTACCTCACAAGTTTCACTCGTCTAATAAACTGTCCTGTGTGAGTAGTAATTCAGCACTTGCGTGTATTTCTTGTATTTTGAAATGTCCTTATTCCTTAATATCCGCGGGACTCGCTTGTGGCGGTAATATCTGTCTCTCATTAGCAATCGTGACCTGCTTCATACCACAGTCATGTTAAAAACATCAATGTATTCACTCATCCATAAACATTATTAGATCCATCGGCATGACGACAAGTTCCATAATTCCGCTTATGCGTCATCAACCTACGCCTTTGTTATTGTAAGAGGTCAGCGACCCCTAGCAGCGAAAAAAATTACATATTGTAATAATAATAATAATAATAATAATAATAATTTGTTACATTTATATAGTGCTTCGGGTAAAACCTAACACACGTTTAGCGCCACTCACTGGATATTTTACTTTGAAAATGCCGCAAAACGTGCAAGAAGCAATGGGATATAATTTCCCTGTGGGAAATTATAGCAATGGGATTTGACTTTCTGGCATTGTGATGGCAAGTTTTCGCATTTTCTTCACAAAATGTAAACAATCTATTTTATTGTCCTCTTGTCTTGAAAAGGTGTATTAAACTTTAGAAGAAAAGGTCCATTTCCACTGCCCATTGAACTCTCTTTCACATCAGCATGCTGATCTTAATATGTGCTCCCATTAACATGATATTCACTTGCGGCTGTGTACTGTTTATCTTCTTATATTTGTGCCTGGAAAGTGTAAGGTCTCTCTCCTTCATATTTTTGCTGATCCAGGTATATATGTGCGTTTTGATCATAGCATGGGGAGTCCGCTCACCGCCAAAAATTCCTCAACGTCAGGAGAAACAGGAAGCCCGAAACAGGAATCCCGCCACATGCCCCTGCGATGTGCGTGCGGCACGGCAGGTTAATCCTTTCAAATGTTTGAACAGAAACGGCCATCGGGCATCCCCGACTTCAAGACCCAAATCTGCACAACTCTTCCGCTGCTAAACTCCTGCCGTCCAACTTGCAGTTCTTCCTGTGTGTCTGCCTGTGTGTGGGAAGCGGCCGATACTTTGATTTTTATATCGCCTGAAACCAACCTGGCACTGAATCAGCTCCTAACACTCACCAGGCTTTCCAGGCGTACTCTCGTTAACTTCCTGCGCTCCACGCCAGCCTTAAAATGCATTAAATAGAGAAAGAGGAAGGAAATAAGAGAGAGAGTGGTATATTGTGAACCCACAACACCTTTCCTCAACCCGATGTTCATGAAATGACTGTGAAAGTGACCTCCAATCATGAAGGAACTCGATATGCCCATAGGGAAGACATTACTCTGTAAAATCTCTATTGTTTTTTTGGGTTGGTTTTTGCGGTCTCTTGGGGGAGGAGAGATTAGATGTAGTCTTTCGATCCCATTTTTTGTGTGTTCTATTGAAAAAAAAAAAAAAAACGGGTTCTGAGAGACATAATGTTGTGTAAAACTTTTCTGACTTTTCTGAGAGAAAGACCCAATGATCTCACATGTGCTCCTCTCAACAGTGTCACACAGGGCTCTGAGATTAGCCAAGATGCCAAAGTCACAGATTTCAAAATCGATTATTTCTCATAAAATGTTTAAAGCTATCTTTGTTTTATTCCTATTGTAAATAATAAAGAAAATGTTTAAATAGCCCGCCTTAATGGCAGATGCTATTCAAATTAATTTAATTACAAAAGAAATCCCACTGATAGCAGGAAGACTGACGTGGAGAGTACGGCGGGTGGCGCTATAACTTTTGACGTACATTTCAAATATGCCTTTTTTTAACTCATTCTTCTCCTTTTTCCCAGTGCGTATCAGCTCAGAGAGGCCTTTATTAATAGAAAATCTGAAAATATTTGAAAATATATTTGGAAATAAAGTGCCTAACATGAATTTAGTTGTGGGAATCAAGTATTTATTTGTCAAGTACAGGTAATGTCCCAATAAATTAACATCCATTTATGATTTTAATAAATAGCATATACACTAAACTTGTTCTTATTGAATATTGTTTGTACAACAATACACTGTGCAAATAGTATCTGCCACTGTTTGCACTATATAAATAGCATCTAACTACTATTTATACTTAATTCAATGAAAATACTGCTATAGTACAAAGAAAGTATGTTTTGTTGCAATCGGCACTTAGTCTAAATAGCATCTATCATTATTTGCACTTATTGGAAATAGCTGCTGCCTAATAAAAACACACAAAGTTGATAAATAAAAGAGAACTGTGTATTTCTCAAAGTCTCCTGAGCTCTGAAGGTCCAACCTCTTAGCAATAATGTGGCTATCGCACAATGTCTCGAAGTCAATGTCTGGAACATGTGGGAGACAAGGTGTTAAATCCAGACCCTGTTCCCTTCATTTTATCTCTGTACTCAATCTGTCATTAAAAAAAAAAAAAAAAAAAAAAAAAAAAAGGTTTGTCATGCAAAGTTGAAATCAGTGACCATGTGACCTGATGAATTGATTCTCTTTTGCTGTGGGAATATGACGTATTAGCAGTCCATGGGGACCTTGGTTCACTGCAAGCCTGAGAGCCATGGAATGTGGCTTATAAATGATCTGCTTGATTATAATTGCAGCCTTTGTATTTTTTTGCTACAATATACTAGTGGCAGTGGCGGCAAATGCCACGGTGGTTTCTGCGGCAAAGGAGTCTTGGTATGGATGCGTAAGGAGACGTTTCATTGCCAGGGAGGAGAAGAGCTGAGATAAATGCAGAGGAATGGTGAAATGGACAGTAAACAGTCTCAGTAACCTCACTGAGATATTAGGTCACCACACTGTGGCTTTGGAAAACATGGTAAATGCACTGACGTTTACTGATGAAACTCTGTTTTCCTCAGTTCATCTTTTCCAGTCTGTATGTTTACTGTGGTAAAGTCACTGGTGATTCACCAGTGGTGTGTTTCAAAAAGCTATTTGTTTTATGGTCACTCTGTGATTGTTTGGTACAGACATTTTTGCAATAATTATTTTTAACTGACTGTTGTCATTTTTCCTAAGTGCAGAAACATATTTTTATTCTTAGTCACGATAAAATCAAAATTGACAATTCTTAATTTAGTGTTTATTAACTCTTTCCCTGCCACCATTTTTTTTTTAAGTTTCAAACCCCCGCCAGCGTTTTTGATAATTTTCAGTAGTTTCATGGCCCCTAGACTAAAGTGTTGTATGAATATCTGAACATGCAGTATATCAAAAGAAAGAACATAGCCTCTGCTTTTATAATTTTTAAACACCCGTTTTACTGTAGCTTGCATTGTTTTTTTTAATCAACATTTGAAAGTTGGTAAGTTTCATAAAAAAAGCAACACTTTGAGCAAAAAGCTGAGGAAATCGTGTTTTTTATCAAAGACAGTCCAGTAGCTCATCCTGGGTCGACATTACATTCAGTAACGTTAGGCAGTTTTGATTTGCTCTTTAAAGGTCCCATATTGTACAACTTTCTGAAGTTTTATTTTAAGTTTTGATGTTCTTATATAATTACCAAAAACCATCTCAATATATGTTTACAGCTCCTTTTTCTCAGGAGCTCTGCCAAGAACAGGTCGATTTTGTCCTGACTACTTAATATTCATGAGCCTCTCTTCTGATTGGCCTGTTGTTTTCTGAGTGACCCACCATTGGTGGGGGCGGAGACTGAAGGCGGTGACAGTAGTTCTGACATCACATTTATACGGCTTGTGAAAAGGCACAGCTACTTTATGCAGGCTGTGTGCATTTGTCTGTGGATCGACTGTTTTGAAACTTATATGGTAGTTTCATAGACCCTAGACCTCTGTTATCATGAAAAAAGCCAGGACATTTCAGTTTTGACAATATGGGACCTTTAATGTTGATGGTCACGTTATTTTACACATTTGCTTACATATGCTATCTCTTGTTTTTGCTTCTTCTTCTCCTGTGTTTTGATCAGGAGATTCAGCACTCTTTCAGAAGATGTGTAATAGCGCCCCCTACCTTATAACAGTGAAAACACTGAAAGCCGGAAAATTCTGTCAATGGCTGGGAAGCGTCTCATAAATGATGGAATTTTCGTCAGTGGCAGGGAAAGAGTTTTGAATGATTACCTGTGCCATGATTTATTTTTAAACATTTTTTTTTGTGAACTAATTCCTTTAATCCGAAACATGTCCCTCCCCCTCGCAATGACGTCTTTGATGCACACAGTGAGGGAAGTGTGATTGTCCAATAGCCACATGAGTTTCAATCCCTCCTTTCCAGTAATCTGTCTCTCGCATGATTAGTTTGCAAGCCATTTCACTCGGATACTAGAAATATCCATTTAATGCCAACTTTTAACTCAGAAGTTTGTAATGATGTTTTTGTATATGTTTATTTATCATCATGAGTGTGCTCAGGACACATCTCAGTTTAGCGAAAGACCTTGAAAAAAAGCCTTAGTGAACATTTGAACTGTACCTTGCACTGGCATGTTTACTGCACGTGCATTTTATGACATTCACAAAGAGAAAAGTACACACATTTTCCTCACAAAACTTCACTTCAGAAACATGTTGCACATAAACTGTATACTGAAGCAAAATAATATGTATATATATATATATATATATATATATATATATGTATGTATGTATATGTATATATATATATATATATATATATATCAATAACATCTTAATAACACCTAAACAAATGGAAACAATATATATATATATATATATATATATATATATATATATATATATATATATATATATATATATATATATGAGAAGAGCCTATAGCCTACACTTGTAATTTTGGTTACACCATTGGCAAATTGTGTTTTGTTTTAAGCATAAACCTCATAATTTCTTTTTTGATTTATGCATAAAACAACAAGAAAAAAACTGTTTGCCATGGGGTAAGAAAAATAAACTTAAATGCTCTTATCTTGTGATTTTGCCTCTCAATTAATTAATATATATTTTACATTTTTAAAACTTGACAGTCACTGGTCACAATCTAGCTGGATAAAGCAACCTAGACATGATGTCGTATATCTCATTTTATGATATATTGAAAATCTCATTTTTGAAATACCATTAAATGCCAAAAATTACATTTTTGGGTGAATTATTATTTTGGAATGATGGATAAACACATTATGTACAAACTGCTTATTCTCATTTAAGTGTTTACGCTTTTCATAAACAACTTTAAACCTTTTAAACTTATTTTAGACCACATACAATTAAATTATGTTTAATTCCATAAATTATATAAATAAGTTATGTGGCTTTTACTTCATAGTTGTTAGTTTTGAGGTTAGAAATAAATAAACAAACAAAACAAACAAACAAACAAACTGGGAAATGAACCAAAAAACACATACAAGCAAGCAACAAAAATAAATAAATAAATAAATAAAAAGAAACCAGGCTTGTCAATCGATTTCATGTTTTTTTTTTAAAGAAATTAGTAAAGGATTTTTTTTGTCCTAGAAAGAATGAAGCTTATATACAGCATCGCTAAGAGAACACAGATATGCTTTTACATAAGAATGAATCCACCTTTAAACATATTGATATATCGAAAGATTAGCTCTCTTATATGTGAGAGAGTTTTGCACATTAGTGTGACTTTGGCATGTTTGGATGTAATAATGCTACATGTATATGCTGGATGAGAAATGGAAGATGGAAGAGAAAAAGAAAAGGATGGAAGCTCATTTTTTTTTACACCTCCCTCTCATAAAATTCGTAAAAGGAGAGTGTATGAAAGCATCTCGGGATGGCGAGGCCCAGGGCTATTATTCCCACATTAATTTTTCTATTTGAATTCAAGCCTCGCTGGGAAAGACTTCAGGAGGGGCTGATGGGACACGGGGAATTACAGGCTTTCTGTGATGGGGGACTGCAGAGGCCTTAATGCCCAACAGGGGAGGCAATTTCACTTCCCAAAACACCATCTAACTGTGTCTTTCACATCTGCCTGGTTTAAGGAGAAACTCCCTCATCCCCGAGCCTGCCAGCTCCTCCAGTCGAGCTCCCAGCCATCCTCAACCTCCGCACCGCCTCTGGACGTCTTCCTGTTAATTAGGAACCAGAACATCTCTTGTAGAAAAATATTTGTGCTTTTCAAACGCTCTTTCAAACGCTGCTGTTCTGATTAGGAACGGGAATCGTAAGGAATTGGATTCCAGTTGGTGGGCCCATTCCATCAATGATTATTTTTGTGCTTGAAGAATAATTGGTGCTGAAGAAATATGCAGAAGAAAAAGAAATCTTTGTTTGTTTGTGTGTTTGTTTGTTTAGAACTTTATGACTAAGCTCTCTTTCTTAAACACACAATTTTACTACTAGCAGCCAGTAATTACACTGATGAGAGTAATAACTTCGAGTCAAGAATCATTCAGATAGTTTCAGTGAGTGGATTATTAAACTGATTTGAAATGATAATTGTTTTTGTTTTCTATCCATTTGATTCATTAAAAAGAATCAGTTCGTCAGGCAATCGCACGGATAGACCCCAAGTGGGTCCTTTTTGAACTCTGACTAGATAAGTGCCCTTTTTGCATTGTTAGTTCTTGTTTAAAGGGGTGGTTGATTATGATTTCACTTTTCTAACTTTAGTTAATGTGAAATGTTGCTATTTGAGCATAAACAACATCTGCAAAGTTCAAAGCAAAGGGAGATATTTGCTTTTAAAGAAATTGCTTTTTAAGGACTACAACAAACGGCTGGTAGGAACTACACGACATTCCTCCTACGTGATATTAGTGACATCATTAACCCTAAAATTTACATAAATCCTGCCCCCAGAACATGATTTATAGATTATCAAGACAGAATATGCTAACCAATGACTAGAAGATAACTACACATAAGCTACATAAATTCATCAACTAACCATGCAGAAATGTTGTCTACATGTTGTCACTTCTTCTTGAGTCTCTCCATCTTTCTGACTTATGTCCGTTTGAACATAAAAGGCTAAATGTTTTTGAAATTTTCAGTGTGTCTGTGTGAGGTAATCGAAGCTGCTAACACTCTTGAAGCTCCGCCCTCTGTGCCGGGAGCAGCAGCTCATTTGCATTTAAAGGGACAGACACAAAAACTGAGCGTTTTTGCTCACCCTCAAAAAGTGACAAATTTAACATGCTATATAAAATATCTGTGGGGTATTTTGAGCTAAAACTTCACATACACACACATAGGGACATCAGAGATGTATTTTACATCTTGTGAAAAGGGCATTGTACCAACCCTTTAATTTAGCCTGTGGCATCAATTCCCAATTAAACGTTTATTCACAACTTATTCTTAAGCCCCTCCCACTCTCCAACATCACTTGTCAGTCAGAGCAGAACAGCAGGACACCTTCATTGGTGACTGCCATAACCATCTGTAACGCTGTGGTGCTAGTTGAAGGCACGAGACGAAGATCAGGGTAAACACAAACTTTACTTGAGTTCAAGCAGGACAGACACAACCACGTCTAACATTAACGAGAACCGACAAGGGACTGAACAGAACAGGGAGTATAAATACACAGGAGGAAATGAGGAAACTAACTAGACACAGGTGTAGAAATGTAAACTAATCAGGGACTAATGAGAACAGGTGCAGATTAGACAGAACATAATTGTGACACCATTGTGTTTGCCCTAAACTTTGGCACTGTTTGTCACTGCTGTGAAATTAAACCATTATTAAAACATCTCAATACACCCAGCCGAACTTAGGCCCTCCAGTAAGTTTAACAGCAAGCAAGCTAGACAGGTGTTGATACAAAATATCACCTGCAAGGTCGGAAATGCCACCAAAATCAATAAAAATGCCCCTAGATTTCAAGATATGACTTTACCCTTGCATGAGTGTATTTTGGGTTTATTACTTAATACAATTAAGCAATATCACACCAGCAAGAGTGCTATAAAGCTAGTATTTCTGGTTAAAACGTATATAAATGTTTATATATTTTTTTAAAATGACCATTGGTTTGGCTAGATAAGACCATTATTCCTCGTCTGGGATCCTGTAGAGATCGTTGAAGCTGCACTGAAACTGCAATTTGGACCTCACTAAGTCACTATATGGAGTCCTGGAATGTTTTCCTCAAAAACCTTAATTTCTTTTCGACTGAAGAAAGAAGACATGAACATCTTGGATGATGTGGGGGTGAGTAAATTAAAATTACGAACAAACTAATCCTTTAAGTTCTCTATATTGAATTGACCATTTTTTTTAACAAAATATTGTGAGTTTTGACTGTTTTTGCTCTATTTTGTTAACAAAAATAGTGTCAAAATCAGCTGGTTTGAACTAACCGGTTAAATTAATAATTCTCGCGTTACGTGAGTAATTCTATTATTCACTGGTGGATGTAGTTTAATATAGAATAGTATCATTTTAATTTTTCCCAAAATTTGATATTTCTATATTCAAATAGTTATATTTAGAACATTAATCTCAATTGTAATTGCAGTAGTAAATGGATTTTAATGAATGGTAAGATGGAGTTTTGTTTAATTTAATTGGTATAACAGCCGTATAGTGTCTAGTGTTAAATAGTGTAATTAATTAAAAGATTATCAACAATAATGTAACTTTACTGACTATAGCCTACATAATTATAAGAGGGATGCCCTTTTTTCACTTAAGCATCTGCCCTCCAAAATGTCTGGGCATGTGATTGGAATCAGTGTGTGAATCGAAATACAGCTCAGCAACTGTAAATCATAATTCCTTTTGATGTGGTGGTGTAGATTCAACAGTGGTGCAGTAAATACTCCCAGATGTTTATTATGGTTGTCCCATCCATATTGGAGAAGAATGGAGACATTCATGGTCCGTTATCATGAAAATCATTCAGTTCCAGTCTTATTTTTTATGTTTTTTTAGAAACGGATTTGAATAAGAATCAGTTGAGTCTACTGCTTTGACAGTGATTTCTGGCATGTGTGACATGTGAAAGCACAGTGTGGAAATAGAGAGGGAATCAATCACTAGTGCCATAAAACAGGTTTGTTTAGTGTAATGTTGTTCTGGCTGTCATAAACCAGGTTAGAGCGGACACATCGCAACCAGTGATGGATGACACCCGGCTTCTGAAACTTATGCTGTCTTACATTGGGTGCATCATCCTCTTTCTGCATGGAACAGAAGTCACACACACATGCGCGTGCAAGCGCATGCATGTCATGGACTAGCACCCATTCAGTTACAGTTACAGTTACTTATCACCAACAAGAACCCAAAAAGGAAGTTACTTACAATGTCTTGAGAACACACACACACACACACACACACACACACACACACACACACACACACACACACACACACACACACACACACACACACACACACACACACACACACACACACCACACAATAAGTAACCCATCTGAACACACTCATCATTTCTATTTAGACCTCCCGTTTCTCTTTGATTTCAATCACTGGTGTGTCTCCTGCCTCTGTTTTTATCCTTTAGGGGAAAAAAGTCGCAGTTAGCTCATCTGTCAATCAACGCACATAAGTTGTCTGTTAAACGCCATACACCTCCACAAGCTTACGGCTCAATTATTAACGGACAGGTACTAAGGCAAACTGCTGACGGGACGCCCCCTCTTGACAGCTCATTTGAAAGACAATGGCCCCATGCCCCCTCCACCCCCCACTTAACTTGTCAAAGCAGTGAAAGCACCTTGAATCTGCCTGGCTTGACGTCAATTACCAAGCCATTAGAGAGAGGGATATCATCGTTTAACAGAGAGATTTATGAAATCTCCAGCCCAAAGTTTACTTCTGTCTCAACAACATACAGTATTATTGTTAAAATGTGGGTGTAGATTCTTTATTATAGTATTATAAAGAAAACGTGTTGTTTGTCAAAAATTCCTTAAAAATAAATGTAAAATCAACCTAAATATTAAATGATTATTATACATAACAAAGGTATTAAATGTTTGTAATTATAACCTCTATTTTACCACCTCTTTTGGATTCGTGGTTATCACCTTGTGAAAAAGAAATGCACTTAATGTATTGAATGCATTTGTAGTGATCTTAAAATCTTAATAATAAAAACTGTACTTGCAAATAACATATAATGAAATAAAAATCAATTCAGGTTTATTTAATGACAGTACACATTCATGACTATGTTTGTTAACACTTTACACAGTGCACTTGGTAATAATGTCAAATGAAAGTTTTACTTTAAAGTAAATTTTTTCATTATGTTTTGATAGTCTTTGGTCATGCTTTAAAGAAGTACACTTATTCTGATGTTTTGACTAACATACTAAAGCACATAAAAAGTGCTTGATTATAATTTCAAGTGTGGTGTATTACTTGCTACTTTATTAAAAGTTAAAATATTTTAAATGTACCGAATTGCAAATTCATCATTACAAATGTGTAATTACAAATATATTAAATACATGACATACAAGTTCCAATAGAAATGGCAATAAAGTACATTTTAGTTCACCATAAACCCTTGTCAGCACATCAGCAGAACTTTAACCATATTTCAAAGACAACAGAAGTTTGATTGCATTTAACATCAATTTAAACTATAATACATTTTCATTTAATTACAGTTATGTGTCAGAAAAAAAATACATTCAGTTCGCACTTAAGTATATTGTTTTAAAGTTTATTATTTCTGTATTCTTTTTAAAAGAATGCTAAGAAGAACTTTTTTTTTGAAAGGGTATATTTTTGACAATGCTGTCACTTTATTCTCAATGGTCACATTCTGGCAACTGCAGCTGCCAATTCTGAACCATGAATTTGACATTCATTCCTCACACTCAGTGCTGAAGACTAATACCTGAATAATAACTGAACTGCCAATTTAGTTGTGCAAATCTTTGATTCTTTTAAATTACAGTCTACAGATGTCATGTAAGACTGAGTGACAGCTGTGACGTTCTGACATTGTGGACATTGAGGATTGTGATGGTTTTGACTGTTGTGCGATCAAAGATGTGATTCTGTTGAAATCCTCCAGTTTTATCAATCTAAGAGGAACTAATCAAAGCACTATCGTTTTAAAAAGTTCCCGAATATCACAGTTACTTGTCATTTGTGGTGGAACAGAAAGAAAACGACGATGTTCCACGATTGCAGTAACTTTCTATGCAGCACTTTTCTTCAATGGTGTATCTGCTTTACATTCTGATGAAAGATACAAATAGCTGGTATGATCAACGGTGTCCCTCAAGGGCGCGAATCGCGAAACAAACCGTCGCGTCACAATAACGAACCGCCCCAGAGCACTTCCACTGAACGTCTCCATTCTGCTCTCTCAGAGCTCAGCTGTCTACGCCTGAGTTTCTTTCCCTCCGTTTGAGAAGAGACGACGCAGGCAGATCTGTCATTCCTCTTTTCTTCACCGCTGCCACACACCTTCCTCCTCTCGTATCTGCTCAATAATTAACATGGCAGGTAGTGAGTCGTGGAGATGAAGCGCGGGTGGCCGAGGGTAGACGGCTTTGAAGAAGGGTAGGCATGAGTGTGGATTTTTGATTGAGGTAGGTTTGATGGTTTGACAGAGCCGTCGTTGGAAAGATCAACGTGGGCGTTATTACACTTTATTGTGGGTGTCATGTTAGCAGATATAGGCTTTGTTCAGCCAGGCAGCAAAAATCTGATTTTTGGCATATCTGAATTCATTTCTTTTTTTTAGTCTGGACCAGTAGTTCCCAACCTGGCTCCTGGAGTATCCCCATAAGTTCTCTCTTATCTAACATACCCCATTGCGGGTCTTGGATTTTCTAACAAGTTGAGGAGTAGATTAAGTTTAATTTGATTAGGGAAACATGCAAAATGTGCAAAGTTGGGGGAACTTCAGGACCAGGGTTGGGAATGTCAAAGATACACACATGGCATCCAAATGAAAACAAACAAACTACATCCATAAGTGGTTTGAAAACAGTTTAGTGCATCTCAGTCTAAACTGTCGAAAAAAAAAAATCCATCCTTACTGAAAACTATCCCAATCTTCAAGCAGAAGGAACTGGATGAAATATTCTGAATGACATCATTCCAGCAATCTGACTTGTGATGCAGCCTGGAAACATTTTCACACCATGTTCGTTTGTTGGCCAGAGGAGAACTGGTCCCTATCCCACTGTGTCTGGGTTCTCCCAAGGATTTTTTTCTCCATGCACATTTCGCACATGCAAACTCTTCAAAAACAACACTTTAAATCTCTTGACAAACTGATGGATGTAAATTATATTTGTATGATTTCTAAATAAAAGACACAGATTGTACTGAATGTCAGCTTGCTTATTTGGCTCAAGATAAGGATTTATTGAGTCCACATGTCATGCAAACAAGAAACTCTGCTTCTAGCCACAGATCGAGAGTGTCGTTCTAATCACACAACTCTGCGATGCTGTTTGCAAATGTTCGTTATAACGATGGTTTCGGGAAACACAGACTTGTTGAACTGCTGATAACGACAGAAGTTGCAACCATAGTTGGACGATGCTTTTGGGAAACTCATCCCTGAACTGAATCAACACTGAACTGACTTCAGCTGAACAATCTCACTATTTTCTTTTAGAGTTGCTTTAAAGCAGAATTGAACTCTGTTTGCATCATTGAATCATCAGTGTTATCACTGTAAAGCTTTTTTTAAAACAATCTCTATTGTATTAAGCACTATATAAATAAAGGTGAAACTACTCTCACTTGTTTCTTGGTATTATGCTGATGCTTACTTCACCACTATAGCAACCAGAGTAAATTCATCGGATTCTGACTACAATGTCTGAAGAAACAGATTCAAAATCATATTTGCCAAATACGAACCATCAGTCCTAAAGATTAGATCAAAAACCAAATCGGATTTGTTCGAACAAAGCCTAAAATGTATGCAGTCTAAATGAACGATTTTCACTCTGGGATCTATCTTTCTGCATGGTGCGTTTAGATGAGAGTTCTTCCATGCTCTTTCAGTTAAGCTGGGTTACCCGGCTAAACATTAACACCAGTCCAGGCGGAGGACACCCGTACCCAGGTGGAGGGACAATAACGGGGAGCACTCCTCATTGCCCTGCATTTATTTGTACCATCAGCAGATTCTTTCCTTTCTTTGACATCTTTATGGCCGTGTTTTTCAGCCCTCCCTCGTACAATTCTTTCTTTTCTGTCTTTTCTTACCAAACTTCTCTCTCATGTGCACATTTTTGGCATTCCCAGCCATGGGTTTCTCAGGGAGAGCTCTAGAAGAGGGGAAAACAAGCACAGCTTTAAAGTTTTCCCGTAATGGCCGAGCGGGCCGAGAGGGGAAGCATGTTCCCGGAGGAACGGGAAGACAGGAAGGAGTTCTGGCACAGGCTCTGGGTCAGAGGACAGCAGGGAAACGGTCAGGACATCATGTGAGGACACAACAGCCATTACCCATTACACACGGCTTATTTATTCATTCATTAATGTGTGTATTAGTGTCAGAGATTAATGGACTTGTTTACTGCGTTTGAGGTTAATGCTATAACAGAAGACTGCCCTTTGGATCTGCTGTGGATCTGTCCCTGCAAAAAACTGCTGAAGTACAGTGGTGCCATGGTAAAGTGATCGGATCAAATATTAGTACCATGTAACTGTAGTACTAGAATGATTCATGTACCATGGTATTTATTTACATGGTACTCCAAGGCAGGGGTGCCAAAAAAGGTGGGACGGCTGGATATTTTGTTTCAGACTTGAGGGGACCTAAACTGAACGGGCCCAGAAAATGATCCCGATTTCAACCAAGGCCGGACCATTTTGTACTGGATCCAAGAATTGCTTACTGTGGCCTTGTTCCAAGGTACTTCAGAGAATATCACATTATTAGTCCATGAATCACAGTAATACCATGTTTGTCTGTTTGTTTTTGTGGATACATTATTTCGGTTACACTTTATTTTAAGGTGTCATTGTTACAGTGTAATTATTCATTTCTGTGCTGAGTAATATTCATGAACTACATGTACTTGTGTGGGGATAGGGTTAGGATTAGGGTTTGGGTTGGTTTAGGGTTAGTTGTATGTAATTATACATCATTTATAGATTAGTAACTGTAGTAATTACATGTGACATGTAACAAAGACACTGTAAAATAAAGTATTACAAAACAATCTCACTGGATTATTAATGGCAAAAGGAATGTTTGGAAATGTAAACAGCAAAATATATAAATAACAGGCTTTTTTTGAGTGAAAATACTAACGTGCCTTTTGCACAGTACTGTATATAACAAAGACACTTTAAAATGAAGTCTTAATGTTGTATATTGTACAATATATATTGTACAAGTATATTGTATTATATTAACAGAGCATCTGTTTTCACCCACTAAATGTCATGATCAGAAAAAATATCTTCATACTGCCTAAATTGTTCTTGATTGTTATCATTATTAAATGTATTTTCTCCACATTAATTTAATTTGCACCCTTGAGATTACACATTTTATTTAGCATTGAACTTGATGAACGTTGAACATTTCTGTGTAAACACTCTCCTCTGTGCAGCTTCATGCTGTCAGTCACACACATCCTCCTTTTCACTTCTCTTCTATTGAATTATTAACTGCAGCTCAGGGGACTGAATGCTTTGTGCTGAGTGGACAGAGAGAGGATCCGGCTCCACATCGCCTCAGTTTAGGAAGTCCGGCCATTCTGAGGAGGATTATGTGGACCGTCCCCCACAGTAACCCCTCGACACATCACACCTCTCTGTCTCTCTGTCTCTCTATCTGTCTATCTGTCTGTCTCTATATCTGTCTATCTGCCTGTCTCTATATCTGTCTGTCTGTCTGTCTATCTCTATATATGTCTATCTGCCTGTCTCTATATCTATCTGTCTGTCTGTCTGTCTATCTCTATATCTGTCTATCTGCCTGTCTCTATATCTGTCTGTCTGTCTGTCTGTCTATCTGTATATAGGTCTGTCTGTCTGTCTGTCTCTATATCTGTCTGTCTGTCTGTCTGTCTGTCTGTCTCTCTATCTGTCTATCTATCTATCTATCTATCTATCTATCTATCTATCTATCTATCTATCTATCTATCTGTCTTTATATCTGTCTGTCTGTCTGTCTCTATATCTGTCTGTCTGTCTCTCTATCTGTCTGTCTGTCTGTCTGTCTGTCTCTCTATCTGCCTGTCTCTCTATCTGTCTATCTGTCTGTCTTTCTATCTGTCTGTCTTTCTATCTGTCTGTCTCTATATCTGTCTGTCTGTCTGTCTGTCTGTCTCTCTATCTGTCTGTCTGTCTGTCTGTCTGTCTGTCTGTCTCTCTATCTGTCTGTCTGTCTGTCTGTCTGTCTCTCTATCTGTCTCTCTGTCTCTCTATCTGTCTGTCTGTCTGTCTGTCTGTCTCTCTATCTGTCTGTCTGTCTGTCTCTCTATCTGCCTGTCTCTCTATCTGTCTATCTGTCTGTCTTTCTATCTGTCTGTCTTTCTATCTGTCTGTCTCTATATCTGTCTGTCTGTCTCTCTATCTGTCTGTCTGTCTGTCTGTCTCTCTATCTGTCTGTCTGTCTGTCTGTCTCTCTATCTGTCTCTCTGTCTCTCTATCTGTCTGTCTGTCTGTCTGTCTGTCTGTCTATCTATCTGCCTGTCTCTCTATCTGTCTATCTGTCTGTCTTTCTATCTGTCTATCTGTCTGTCTCTATATCTGTCTGTCTGTCTGTCTGTCTGTCTGTCTTTCTCTCTATCTGTCTCTCTGTCTCTCTATCTGTCTGTCTATCTGTCTGTCTCTATATCTGTCTGTCTGTCTGTCTGTCTTTCTCTCTATCTGTCTCTCTGTCTCTCTATCTGTCTGTCTGTCTCTCTATCTATCTGTCTGTCTATCTCTCTGTCTGTCTCTCTATCTATCTATCTATCTATCTATCTATCTATCTATCTATCTATCTATCTATCTATCTATCTATCTATCTATCTATCTATCTATCTATCTATCTATCTATCTATCTATCTGTCTATCTGTCTGTCTTTCTATCTGTCTGTCTTTCTATCTGTCTGTCTCTATATCTGTCTGTCTGTATGTCTGTCTGTCTCTCTATCTGTCTGTCTCTCTGTCTGTCTCTCTATCTGTCTCTCTATCTGTCTGTCTGTCTGTCTGTCTGTCTGTCTTTCTCTCTATCTGTCTCTCTGTCTCTCTATCTGTCTGTCTGTCTGTCTCTCTGTCTGTCTGTCTGTCTATCTGTCTGTCTGTCTCTCTATCTATCTATCTATCTATCTATCTATCTATCTATCTATCTATCTATCTATCTATCTATCTATCTATCTATCTATCTATCTATCTATCTATCTATCTATCTATCTATCTATCTATCTATCTATCTATCTGTATGTCTGCCTCTCTATCTGTCAGTCTCTCTGTCTGTCTGTCTGTCTGCCTGTCTCTCTATCTGTCTGTCTGTCTATCTACCTGTCTGTCTGTCTCTCTATCTATCTGTCTGTCTGTCTGTCTGTCTGTCTCTCTATCTGTCTGTCTGCATCTCTATCTATCTGTCTATCTATCTATCTATCTATCTATCTATCTATCTATCTATCTATCTATCTATCTATCTATCTATCTATCTATCTATCTATCTATCTATCTATCTATCTATCTATCTATCTATCTATCTATCTATCTATCTAGATCAGGCCATTTATTGTAATTCCAGTGAGTATAATCAGTCATCAGTCATTTACTCTATTGTTTCCCATCACGTTTAATGACGCATCTCCGTTTATATGGGGAGAGTGTAACCTTGCACTCATATATCCTGAGGAACATCAATTTCTAGGTAATTTTTGTCTAAACAATTCGGTAAAAGGAAGCATTTCTCATCCACACAAATGGCAGGAAACAGTACTCTTTTTGTTATTTGTGCATGGATTTTTGCTCTCAAGGCAGACTTGTGGTACACTTGATAACCTGAAGGGACAGATATAGGTTTAAGGAGGTGTTCATGCTTGATAACAATATGTCTGTATATATATATATATATATATATATATATATATATATATATATATATATATATATATATATATATATATATATATATATATATAGAATGGATTATTAAATTGTAATCGAAATTATTTAACCCCCAATGCAAATCAGGATTATTGGCAAAATGTACAGACTTTCAGCTGTTCCCAATGAACAATTCAAACAAAAGTAATTACAATAACTCAACACAACAAATGTTTCCAGTGGTTTCCCCAAATTCAACTGAAAATACAACTTTTAATGACTTCTGCAGTCTCAAAAATTTTCAACCCCCTAAATAGAATCCCTCACATCACAAATCTGCAAAACAGGTGTTGTCTCAAGAACAAGGGCTTCATTAGTGTCACCAGGTGTGCTTGAGCTAGAACACATCAAATATCTGAACAGCCTAGGTTTGTTGAGTGTCACGTTCGACTGCATGTTAGAATGTCATTAAAAGTTGCACTTTCAGTTGAATTTGGGGAAATCACTTGAAACATTTGTTGTGTTGAGCTATTTCAGTTACTTTTGCTTGAATTGTTAATTGCAAACAGCTGAAAGACTGTAAATGTTGCCAATAAACCTGATTTGCAATTGGGGTTGAATAAATTTGATTATAGAGAGAGTTCAAATAATACATGACATCTAAAGGACTGGACTTACAATTACACTACTCTTTACATTACTTTTTTGTTAAATTACATTTAAGTGTGAAACTTGTTTAATAAACAATATTATATAAGTGAGATACTTATTTAATATTCCATTTAAATGACTAGACTATAATTTCTTGATATTGCTATTTTGTGTTGCTAATCAGTGTGATTATTTTTTGGTTAAGCAGTGTATTTGATATCCGTATGTTGTAATTACTACAATGCATTGCCTGTATGTGTAAAAGTGCAATGTGGGAACGCTTTATAATAGCAACAAATTCCTTGTTTTACTTTTCTCATTACTGTAATGTGAAAGTGTCATTCCTGCTTTCAAATGTTTAACTTTTGAGTCTGTTAGTAATTCTCATTCTCAATAATGATTTTCATTAGATTTTACATAATACTGTAGTGAAAATCTTACTATAACATTTTGATTACATAGTAATTTTTTTCCACTTCACAGTAATGACAATGAGGTGTTTTTTTCTTTTCATTACAGGTGATTTTGGAGTGAAATATGACCTGGACATGTTTTTGACAGGCTTTGTGACATACACCCACATAAGGTGGAAGATTATGTCAATATGTGGGGTGGTATTTATTTTAAATACGGCTCCAGACGCGTCATAGTCAATGAGGATTGATAGAAAATATACCCACAATGCCACAGTGCAGTAATGGAACTGCCATGGGCCCTCTCTCCGGGCTGCCGCCCCCTCACCGGTTTGAGGGTGTCCCCATAGAGGCTTCCTTAACCCCCCCATTCAATCAATGATTAACCCCAGCAGTAATCAATGATTCTGCTGACCGTGATACATTACTGGAGTCTTGCAGCTGCCATGTATAGGAAGCGTCTACTCTTTGCATCGAGTGACGAAGCACATCCTATTCTGTCACACACACACTCACTCCCCCCTCCCACCTCTGTGTACCTGAATGCCAACACACTCAGTGACAGGGGGCTTCCCTCCTTTCTGGACCAGTTACGGTTCAGGACTGTGTGGGTGTTGGAATGAATCTTGTTTTAAAAGAAATGGCAATACAGAGGCGAAAATAGAAAAAAGGAAAAGATGAGATTGGAACATTCTCATGACCCATTTCTTGAAAGAGGAAAGATTGAGGATTCCCCCCACCCACTAATATTAATAGAATGTTCACTCAAAGTTCTCTGATCTTTACTAAACATTAGCACAAAAACATTATTTATACATCATTCGTGGAACTTTTTTTCTGAAACGTTTTAGTTTGGCTAATCTTTATAAACGTGATAGATTCAGAGAACATTCAAAAGTAACATTCCCATAATGTTTCAAGTATGATCAAATAGAAAGTTTGCATAACCAAGAAATTTTATTTTATTTTAAAACTTTTAAAAAACTGGACATAATCAGAGAACATTCAGAAATAATGTTTTCATAACTTAATGGCAACATTAGCAAAATGGGTAACACTTTATTTTGATGGTTCCTTTTGAACATCCTGCTGACTAGTAATTTTGCGACTACATGTTAACTAACTCTCATTAGAGTATTGTCTGCTTAATATCTGCTAACTCTTTATTGTGATGGTCCTCCAACAGACATTATACTGACTATAAGTAACTGTGCAACTACATGTCAACTTATTCTAACCCTAACCCTACCAGTCTACTAATACTCTACTAATACTCTAATGATAGTTAGTAGACATGAAGGTGCAACGTTACTTATAGTCAACAGAATGTGTAAAAGGGACCATCAAAATAAAGTGAAACCACAAAATGAACATTAGAACATTTTTTTTAGCTGGATATAAGCGCTGTCACAGACAATAATCATTTTATTTGAGAATGTGAAAAGTTCTGAATTGAATCTTTGAATTGTCATTTTGTAATTGCAGAGTGAATTCCCATAAGAAAACAGCATATATTCCACCGTACTGATTATTATATTCATATACCAAGGTACATAACGAGGGCTTGGAGCCAGAGGGGCGTAAGTGGCATTTTGGGCGAATATGAGTTCTTGATATCAAAATAAAGGTCTCGATGGTGCAAATCCAAATCCACCTATCCAATGGTGCAAAAAAACTATCTGAGATCCACTAAAGTCCACTTCTGGCTCTGAAAAATACATGTAGGACCCACATTTTTGTTCAGAGCCAGAATGGCGTAAGTGTAGTTGGTGCCCTAAAACAGCATTCAAAATGGCTGTATATTATATTAATATTAATGTGTTAATCATAAAAGGGATAGTTCACCCAAAAATGTAAATTCTGTCAGTAATTACTCTCCCTCATGTTGTTCAACCCCGTAAGACCTTCGTTTATCTTCATAACAAATTAAGATATTTTTGATTAAATCTGAGAGCTGGATCACTCCTCCATAGGCTTCTAAGGGATTGAAACTTGCCGGCCCAGAAAAGTTATTAAAGAAATTGTTAAAATAGTCCAAGTGACTACAGTGGCTCAATCTTAAGTTTATCAAAGGAAGAGAATACTTTTTGTGCGCTATTCATTCAACTATTGATTTCCTTCTCTGTGGGCCTCGAGTGAGTTCACTAAAGTAACAGCGCAGCGCTTCTGTGTTGTACGTCACACGTAGGCTCACTATTGACCGACGCTGGTCATGTGTGTGATGTGTGTGACGTACAACCAGAAGCGCTGCGCTGTTACACTAGTGAACTCACTCGAGGCCCACAGAGAAGGAAATCAATAGTTGAAATAAAGTCGTTATTTTTGCGCACAAAAAGTATTTTCGTCGCTTGATAAACTTAAGATTGAGTCACTGTAGTCACTTGGACTATTTTAACGATGTCTTTAATAACTTTTCGGGGAACAAGTTTCAATCCCATAGAAGCCTATGGAGGAGTGATCCAGATCTCAGATTTCATCAAACATATCTTAATTTGTGTTCCGAAGATGAACAAAAGTCTTACGGGGAAATTAATTACTTGTTCAAGTGTTATTCAAGTGTTAATTATTCAATCAATTCCCCTTTTGACCAATTATTTTATGCATTGTTCAGCAGATACGCCCAATATGTCCATAGAAGACTTGGAAATGTTTGGTGCAAAAAAGGCGTATCTGACGTTTTTGCTATATTTTTTTTATTTTAAAATGGTTTAGAACATGTTAATTGTGTTAATATGCCATACGTTGTTTACTTAAATACTCATTGTTTGTGGTTTAAGGTTAATAATACAGGTGATCGAAGTGTGGTCAAAATTTTGTTTTGTCTCTCCTGTAAAGTTTGTCAAAAGCCACTTACGCCCCTCTGGCTCCAAGCCCTCGATATATGGTACATATATATTATACTTCAAAGCAAATTATGGTACTGCCATCAATACAGTGGTACTTTTTTCTGGGTATAAATATAAATCTCTTTCTACCTTTGGCAATTGTTTACCAGTGTAAATGTGTGTTTATCCTCCTGATGGACAAAAGTCTGAGCTGCACAATGGAGATTTTAGGTTATTTTTCAGACTAATTGACTTAGACCATATCGAATGCTTGATCGTCCAAATTATCCTGTAACCCTGCGATTTGGCTCGCTCACTTCAGAGGGTGAAGGTCAGTTGGACACTGTCCAGTGACTTGAGAACAGGGATTTCATTAGTCCATGCACAGTTGAAATGAGCAATAAATGTACCATGTTTGTAAGTGTCCCGGTGGTGTGTGTGTGTGCGTGTGTGTGAGTGCGTGGAAAAGAAAGAGAACGAGACAATATGCTGATGTCAGTAATTTGTCACGGTGGTTAACTTCGTCCCTCCGGTGAAACAAAGGACTGTATTACTCAGTACAAACTACAGCTCTAATGAAATCAGTTAATTATATGATATAATGAGTTAATCATATGATGATGAAGGCTACATTAAAGCGAAACTCCTGCTGAACACCACATGCAATTCTACGATGATTCCAAGAAGAGGTCTGGAGAATGAAAAAGCTTAACTTGAGCTTCTGTAATGATGCCGTAAGTGGAGATAATTGATGTTTTACATGGCTTCCTCTCTCTCTTTCTGGCTCGGTTGAATCATTAACCTGCCTCGCTCTGTGTTCTGTATGATGGCCAGTGAAACCATTGTGCGTCCTGTCATCGACAGGAAGTGAGGATTTCCCCCTGCTGTCAGAGAACTGATGTGTCATGCTCTCCCTCTCTGTCTTTTTTTCTGTCGGTTTATCTATCCTTTTAGTCTTGCCCAACGTAATGTAATGTCCAAATTATAATACAGCTTAATAGAAGATAATGCAATCAAATTATACCTAATACTTGAATTGACAACATCTGAATGGAGATATGTCTATCTTAGCAGGTTTCTTACATGATTGTCTGATTGGGTCTCTGTGTACTGTATGCTTGGGAATGCCACATTGATTGAGATTCAGATCTCTAAGGGCAGTGAGATCCCCAGCTGCCCCATGCTGTGCGTTGGTTAAAGTATTAACCCAGACCCATTAGTCAATATTGCTGACTGCAGTGTAAGGCACAAGGGATCAAAGTTATCATGTTAGGGGGAAGAAGCCCCATTCAGGGTTTGCCATATAACCTGTCCACTCCGTCATGTTCGCTCTATTCAAAAGAGCTGACTAGAGCGGCTCTCAGTCCCACTCACACACCCACTCCTCTACACCCCTCTCCTCCGCTCATTTTTCATCTGCCCTCTTCCTCTCGCCTTCCTCAATTTGGCCCTTGTTTTTCTTGGCAATATTTCTTAAAGGAATTGTACTTTTCATGCATTTATGTTTACCAGCATAGACATGGTTTTCAGCAGCAGAACTCGCAGCATTGTCATTCTGGTGACACTGGTTGAAGATATAGGGTACAAATGAACAAATGAACACTGGCCAAGTGCCAAATGCAAATAAAAAATCGGCACATTTGGCGAATCTAAAAATTTAGTTCACTGTCAATATAATAAGTTTCCCAGGGAGAAGCAAAAGCGCTCTTCAACCATGACTTCACTTTGTAGGCCAGTCCAGAATGTTAATTTGCCATTGGTTCTCTTTGGAATCGAACTTTTCAGTTTAATAAATCTTTGAACCAACTTTCAAGCAATTAATCTCATATCTTGTGGTAGTTGTAGTTTTTATTATGTTAGTTACATTTTTTCAAAGTTACTTATGTTTTTTTTTTTTTTTTTTTTTTTTTTGCACGCAGATTTTTTAAGTACATTTCACATATGGAATTACGTAAAATCTACTTAAGTAACATTAACAAATAAAATTTGTAACTTTAACTTGTCCAGTTAAAGTTTGTTGAGTAATTTCTACTAAGTTGAAGTTTCTACTCTTTCAAGTACATTTTACTCAAAGCAAATAACACTGAATTTAGCCGTGTTTTTTAGAACACCTAAGTAAATAATACAGTAGATATTGTGTAGGCAACATATCTACATAACAGAAGTAATACTTGATACACAATAACTGTAACTTTTTTTGTATTTGTTTTTTTAGTATGAATTAACTCCAGATGTCACAAAAAAGCAAGTCTCTAAACCCAACAACAAAAGCAATGATGAAACAGTGTAAATACATCTGGAAAACATTATGCATGCCCCAATGCATGATGGGAACACCAGTATCATAAAGTTGAGTGGGTTTTACTTCATTTGATAACGCTGACTGACATTTATGCTTTGATGTCTACAAGCTTAAATTGAGTAGTAGAATTTAAATATTGCCTGAACTAACTTGTTTGGTAGAAATTACATAGTATTTACTTCAGCACATAATATTTGTATTCATTTATTTGTATTCATTTATTAATGTACATACATATTTACTCACTTGCTTACTTGTCCGGGTATTGGACTACAAACTAAACAGCTCTTCTGAAGAGCTACAAAGTTCTTGTCATACAGGAAAATCCTAGATGACAGGATACCACCAAATCACAATGTGTCTTCCCGTTTGTATGATGTGATGAAGGCTGACTCATCTTCAGTTAGAAACACAGCAACATTTGTTACTAAAATGTGGGTAAAAATAGCTACATAATCCACTGAACATATATATATATATATATATATATATATATATATAAAATGAAAAATACTGTTAAGAAATACTTGTGACTATTAAATTCTCTTATTTCACCCACTCTATTTACAAGTGTCGTAAAAAGCTTTTTTAGGTTCTACAAAGAAAGACTTATATTAAGAAAGACTTATAGTCTATATTAAGAAACTGAATAAGACGCCAGTATCCAGAACACAACGTATGCTGGTGGTATCCAGTAATGCTCAAGAAAGGTTTCTCATTCTGGTTCACAATGGCTTGATCTGCCAGCTGGATGACTCGTTGCTGTCCACAGCTCACATAAACCCTGAAGGTCCTGTAGACATCTGTGCAGTTCAGCTCCGAGTGAAACAGCTGAACTGATCCTCACACCTGGATCTGGAAGTGCACAGCAACGTGTCAAATCTCTGTTCTACAACATCGTATGTTGTGTTTTGGATGTTGCTGTGCTGGTGTCAACAACCAGACTTCTGAACTATCTTAACCAGCAAACTTCACCAAATACATGTTGCTCTTTAACATCATGGGTTTGAGGTCTACAAGCTATGCCAGCACCAACAGTGTTAACTGGCATAAACCAGTCTAGACTAGCATGGAAATATTTTCAGCATGGTCAAATATATATTTTTTGCCCACACACACACACACACACACACACACACACACACACACACACACACACACACACACACACACACACTGATCTGATTATAACATAGACCTGCATCTTTAAAAAAAATCAGCTGATTTGCAAAAAAAAGGCCTATTATAACCTAATTTGATGATGCTGAGTTCAAAAATGTCACTAAAACTTTCATTAACCTACAATTCCTTTTAACAATAAAAGGATGAAGTTTTTTCAAAGTAGCCTATATGTAAATATAATATAGTCAGTTTTAATTTGATATCAAAATAAGAAACATATAGTCAAATGTCAAAAGTTTCAAAAAATAAGTATTCAAAATGTTTAATTTAGCTTTCTGCAACGATCTGCAAAGGAAACAAAAAAAAATCTTTAAATACTCTAATGTCAAAGAACTTTACTTATACTCAAGTTTATAAATAAATAAATAAGCTGTTTTTCCCCCACACAATCTGCAATTTTCTGTAATACCTACCAATATAGTAGAACACATCTAGCTTCTTCTGACACTGGCCATAATTCTAACCTGGAAATCGGGATAAGGCATAAAATAACGTCACACAAGTGAAAATTGGCTGAGAATTGAACAAATAGTTGTAACCTGTCTCAGAGATAGATAGGAATCGTGTGTTTGTGGCAGTTTGTCTGGTGATTAGGGGAAACACAAGACTTATTCACCTTACAAACGGTTCTTGAAAGCAAAAATCCCAGAAAAAGCATTCTGTGAGAAAGCGTAAAAAACTCTTTTTGATTCTTTTTGAAATATGATTCCATAGTGGTGAAACTGATCAGATGCATGTACTGATATTTGTGGAGGTTGACTTAAGATTGCAGTGTGCTGATGGTGATGGAGACTTGGGGGCCGAAGAGGGGGAAGTTCATGGGAAATCCGCAGATGGGATGGTGTAATGGGTGTGTGTGTGTGTGTGTGTGTGTGTGTGTAGGCGTGAATGGTGATAAATTGGCCGGGGAGAGTGGGGATGCAGATCTACTCATCAAGATTGATGTTCTGCCATTCTGCTTTAAGTGCAATTAAAAACTGGGCCTGCGTTTGAAACCACATCTCATTTTATAGAACCAGCGGGGGGTTGGATTAAAGAGAATGTACCTCTGTGTTTTGGGCCGCCACACGTTACAGACCCCATCAGCACCCATGTCCAACTCCAGCTTTTACCTCCACGTCGGAACCGATTCTCAGTGGCATATATCACCTAGAATATTTTCAGTGGAAATGAATGTCCAAAAGGGAAATGGAGATTTGAAAGTATGGAAGTAAAACTTGATTGGTTGCTCATTGGCTAGTGTTTGTTTGCGGCCAGATTTACCTGTTTATTTTTAGATAGATCTCCACTTCCATCTTGCCCTTTCCTCGCACTGCAGCCATGCCTGACTAGCTGTCAGTGTCAAGTTGTTAACCTCACGTCAACAGTGGTGCGAGCTGTATTCGGGTCCGCTTGATGGATGAGTCTACATGGACTTGTCCCACGCAGGGCACATTTTTCATAGAAAAGCAAAAGGGGTTTGTGGATATTTCTTTTTAGCTCTCTCTCACTCTCTCCTGCTCCCCATGAGACCTCTGGGCACAAACACAACCTCTGAGCAACACTTTCCAGCTGACCTACGCTCAAAAGGTTGTACGTAAGTGTGGCTTTTAGGGACAGAGACCGGAATTAAATGTATCTCACCAGAATATAGGGAAGGATGGAACTATGCGAACTATGGGTACTTTGACTTTTTTCACATTACAACTGTTTTGAAAACATTTATTTTTTCTACATTTTAAACTTCAAAATTTTCATGAAACTATGATAATTTAAACGAAGGTGGAAATGAAGAAATATAAAAAGACATTCACCTTTTGAGTTTTTTTATTGTGTGATTTATTCAAATTTGGTGACAAATGTATCACAGATTAAATATACCCAATTAGGTATATTTAGGCACAGGACCAAGTTTTACCAAGAGGACAGTCAGTGAAGAACAAAGAAAATATTTTAACGGTGCATCATTTACAATCAAGCTGTGATTTGGTGAAATTGCGTGAAAGATAGACTTTATAATATTATTTCCTTACAAAGTCTGCCATTTTATTCCAAAACTGTTTACAAAGACATTTCCTGTATTTATAGTAGGCTATACAAATTATAGTACGTTTGTGAGAAGTGTTTTATTGTTATTATTAAGCTTAATTTCCATAGGGCATGAGTGCAGAATTTGAATTGTGTCAGTATTGTGTGATAACATATCTCTTAAGTACTGTTAAACACATCTAATACCAGAGAAGAAGTGACAAATGAAATGGTATAGACTGAGATGAAATCAGCACAGTTATTTCATACTTTTCAATGGTCAGTGGATCTAAGCATGGTAAAGTGTGGTAGACAGAGCTGAGAGTACTGTATTTACTGGCCAGCGTTGGGGAAAGTTCCTTTTAAAAGTAATGATTAACAATATAGTGTTACTCCCTAAAAAAGTAACTAATTGCTAAATGTGTCACGTTACTTTTGCGTTACTTTTTCTCACCTGGGCTTGGCTTGATTGTTTTAACCCTCTATGGTACGCAATATGACATCAGTGAGGAAAAAAATTTTTGTTATGTTTTTCCTGCTTAACATTGGACACTATAACAATATCAATAAACATTATCATTATTTTTTAATTATATTATTAATTAAAAGTTTGTTGCCTCAAGGCAACATTGTACCACAATGGACAAAATTAAACATTTGACATTTTCATGAAGAAAAAATGTATATATTTATTGAAAACATCAGTTTCTTTAATAATAACAACAACAACAAGTTCAACACTCTTCAGCAATAAAAAAAGAAACAAATTGAATATTTAATTAAAGTAATTTGTGTTCATTGATATCACTAAATTGGATCATCAAAGGTCAGCAACAAAGACATTGGTTAATAAAGTGAGATTAAATCCATAAAGTATAGTTGTGTTATTTAACATATTAAATTATTTTAGGTTTGTGTAATATTCTGAGTTTACATTTAACAGAACTATTAACCATCATGTTCACACACAGCGCGCACAATGCCCCTACACTTACTCACGATTTCTCTGAACATGGGGACAGAAGAGTTGTCAGTCAATAAACTGGAAAACAAAGTAAATTTTTCATATTTTGCCATAAATTTAAAAGTAATGTGTTACTTTAATAGTCACTTGAAAAAAAGTAATCTGATTGCATAGCTCATGTTGTAATGTGTTTCCCCCAACACTGGTCAACCCCAAACATGTGCGCCCATCAGACCATGTCTGGAATTTTGCGAGTGCAGATTCCTGTGCATTCCATTGTTGTCCTTCAATCGTGCGGCACATTTTTGGAGGTCGTCACAGCATTGCTCTCATTTGTCCAGATAGGAATAGGGACGTCGGATTAAGGCCCTGTCCCCACTGAGCCCCAGACCCTCTACTGAACACTTTGACAGTGGCTATCCATCATGGCCATCTTTAACAGAGGGTTGGGGGATTGCGGCTGGGAAGGGCCTGGTTAAATTTTAACCCACTGGCTTCCTACTCACTGGCAGAGAGTAAGTGAGCCCTGCATCTCGGCCATTCCCACCTTCGCCCACTCACCTGTCAATGCTTTGACTGCACCCATCTGCTGGTGAACCGCACCACGCCCCACATATTTGTTACAGAGGCAGCGTGGGTGGAGGTCAGCTCTGTTAGCGTGTCACAAACCAAAAGCGGCATGTTAAAAGCAGATGGAAGGAGGATAGAGTCAGGCACGTGCCATTCTCAGAGTTGAGTAGACATGATGTTTTCTTGTTATGTTATGACAACGTCATAACACAGCTGATGTCGCAAATCCCTCTCAGCTTTTAACCCCTCCACTCCAACCACCTGGCTCCATTCTGGTATGGAACGGCCATTTTTCATTATCCCATTAATTCCGGATGGATAAAAGCAAGTACTGCCCTACATTTTTTTCCTAGCTAGTTCACTGTTCCATTTAAATGTTTGTTGGACTATGGAAGAAAATAACAGCCTTTCATGTTTACGGTAAAATTAAGTGTATTCAACTTTAAGTTTTGTAGGGTAGACTGAGTGCAATTGTAACATTTATAACACAGTTGTACAACTTTTTATGTATAAATATTAGTCATTTGCACAGTCATGGCAAATATACATTGTCGCCTCATCAGTGCAGTCAACATGTTATAACATAGTCTTATATATCAACTTCCTCCAGCTGAGCATATTTTGCCTAATTTTCCAAAAAATATCCCCCAAAAAAAAGCTGATTCTACTTTTACTACAACTGAACTGGCATGGTCAGACAGGAATAACTATTCACAATTACAGAAGAGAGAAAAAAAGGAAATTTATAGTGATACAACTATGCTTGATGCACCCTATGTGAAAAGCTAATGCTATGCTACATGAGTTGCTGTGTTATTTGGAAAAAGAGATTGAAATAAAAAGGCAAAGGATGGTTATATTTATTTTTTTGGTGTACATTATTATTATTATTGTTCTTCAAAAGTCCCTCACCCTAAAAACGCAAACATTTGAAGGATATTGGAGGGGCAAATACATGTACAGAGGTTACACAGGTAAACAAATTCTAGTGCACTTCCAAATTAAGTTATTATTGAGGTCAGCACCTTCTACACACGTATTTGAGTTTAAACTCTTCAAGTTCACTGATTCAGTCGATGGAGTGATCAATCAAGTGTGGAAGTTCAAAAATTGAGGGTCCAGACCCTTAATTGGGGCAAATTCCTCAAGGAAGGGTGTTGGTTCTTTGGAGAGGAGAGTCCTTTCTCCGAATTGCTGAAATCATGCATGCCTTGCCTGACTTGATTAGCCATGATGAGGTGACCTGACCTCTTCTGGTGAGTTAATAATGTATTAATTTTTGCCCATTTGACATGAGAGGCGGTGGGGGGCGAGGGGCGATGTTGAGAAGGCGTGAGTTTGTGGGGGTGTGGGAACTGTCTGATTGCACAAACCCAAGAATCTATCATCTGTCAGTCTGCATTTTCTGGCTCCGAGCTGAGTCTCGATGACAGGCCTGGGGTTTTGCTTCACTTCCGCAAATGACATTAGAGAAATTGTGTTTGGACTGTCTCTGTGGTGATCTCCCAGGAGCGCTCGGGTAGGATGGGTCAGCGGTGGACAGGAACGAGGGTTCGCCTACTGCATTTTTATGATGCCACACAGCCTTGGTGTCCTTGTGTGATTCCAGCACCTGTAGTACAGTCATTGTTTTTTGACTAACAAACTGGGTGTGCAATAGGATCCACTAAACCTGGTCAAATCCCAAGAAGCTGAGACTTCCTCCTGTGTCTTTGGGTGCACTAAGAAGCTCTTCAATATTTCAGTGGAAATGAACTACGGTCTCCCTGGACCAATCCAGGGTAGAATTGCTACGATTCACTCTTTATGACCCTTTTGTCCTAATGTTTAAGCTGTCTATATCCTGGAGCGTGAAAACGAGGACCAGGGGAGCCCTCCGGCCGAATTTGAGACATAAAGAATAATTAAAAATAAATGCGGGGATTTCGTGTTCTCATATGTGCCTTATTTTCTCTTATTTCTTCCTTTTTTATAGCCCCTCAATCTATTTTTAATGAGCCATTGAATATTAACTGGATTTCGGACAAAGTGCCATCTCCCATGAAAGAGACGGATCGTGAGGCTTAGCCCAAACAGGGGTGGGGCTGTCCTACAGAAGCTTCATATGTAAAGAATTGTTCTAGTCAATTACAATTACAATCAACCACAGTAGGGGACGTATCTACTTAAACGGATGTCCCTGCACCTCCCCTCAAAAACTCAAGCAACTGCATGAGAATGAGGAACAGGGGTATAAACAATACAGGAATTTTTATCATTTAACAAGAGAAACCATAAAGAATTCAACCTCAGAACACACTCTTATTGTAGGTACAAGACCGTTCTTGTGTGTTGTAGCCCCACAGGCCCAAAGGGCAGACCCGGGCCTGGGGTAGAACAGAGGCAGATTTCGGGAACTTACCCCCATGCAGGGCTACTGATCTGCTCCCCCCTCGCTCTCTTTGTCAAGGGGCTTTTTGGGAAGGAGTGATTAATGAGACGTTATCCTGCGAGCCCCAAAAAGCTCACTAAAAATTTCAATTCGCCATCTCTTGTTTTCGTCAGCAGTGGTCAAGATGAATTGGACGGGGTAATGAGATATATCAGAAAAGAGTTGTGACCCTTGTTTCCGGGCTGGAGGAGGAGGCCATGGGAGAGCAACGTGGGCCTTTTAAAAGCGAACACATTTATGGCTACTTAGAGAAAATTGATTTGATTGTGCTGGAAACATATATGTTAACACGTCTGGCATTTTTATAGGCTATTTGTCTTTGGCGTCACAGCGAGAGGAAATGTATGCTTACACTGGCCTTTGTGCTTAAATACGTGTGTGGTGCTGTTAGTGTCTATTTGCATACAGGCATGCGTGTGTCGTTAAGTTTGGATTTATTTATTCCTGGATGGGTCGTCAGGAGCAGTGCTCTGGCTGTGCACTTTAACTCCGTGCCAATAACAGTCATGCGATGATTAACAGCATATTACTGCAGATGGACCAGTGACAGAGTGAAATACATTGCACTGGAAATATTACAACCAAGAATTGATGCTGACACCCTCTCACAGTTTTCCCAGCTGAACCCTTGCAGTTTATGAACATTATATTTTCATATTCATTTCACAAATGTATTTTATATATACATGTTGCCCGTGACAAAATCCCTGAATCAGGCATGTTTACATATATGTTCATGTTCATAAGCACAAGCAGTGAAACGATAACCATTTTGTGGCTGTATAATTCCACAGCACAGAGCCAAACAGGGAGGAGTAACAACATTGTAGTTTTTCTGTTCTTCTGACTCTGTGCCTATTTTTGAAAGACAGTATTGATTGCTGTGTACTGCATACTATGTATTGTCTACTACTTATGGAAGATTGTTTCCGCCACAGAATAAAAAATAAAAAAGGTAATTGCAACTTTTCATCTCGAAATTCTGACCTGTTTTATCTCTCAATTGCTTGTTATGAAGTCAAAATTGTAAGATTTAAACTCGCAATTGCGAGAAAGAAAGTCAGAATTACAAGTTTATTTCTAGCAATTACGAGCTTATATCTTGCAATTATGACTTTATAAAAGTGTAAAAAGTATGTAATCTTTTGTCAGTTTGATCATGGTTGCTATTTCTTTCATTTGGCGTACAGGAAATGGAAGTCCATGTCAAGTGAATTGCATTGTGGGATACAGTAATTTACACAGTAAAAGCTGTAACCACCAAAAACATTGAATGGGACACATCCCCCTTATATTGTGTAACCCCTCCAATTCTACTCGCACCGCAATGTTTGGGATTTGAACTAGTGCTCTTACTAGCTTGCCTCCGTTACAATTGGTCTATCAATAATTGTTTTTTAATAGCACATTACTAAACTTTTTCACTGCATATGGTGTGCTCTGCTTGTATTTTGCACATTTTGGCAAATTCATTTGGGCATACATTACATTTACATACTGTGTGTACAGTTTAGACACTGTATACTACTTTTTTTATTTTTTTATATTTATGCCATTCCAAGAATACCCATTTTAAGGTTCTAGTCTCACTTGTGCATGCTATTACAATAAATGGATACTAAAGCTTTCAAGTTTCAAAACAGCACCATGAATGTATAATAATCCTTATCCATATGAATTGTTCCCTATATTTCTAGACTTTATAGGTGTTTCTAAAGTCATACAATCTGTGTGAGAAACAGACCTAAAATATGCTGTTCATCACTATTGCAGATCATTGAATCATTGAATCACTGAGTTGAACGCAAGGACCAGGGGTGCGTTTCCCAAAACCACTGCAATAAATAGATTGTAGAGGATATTAGTGGCAATGTTTTCTATGACTTACTTAGACTTACAATGACTTTTGGAAATGCCGTCCAGATAAGTTCATAAATAAAATAATTTAGACTACCTTTTCGAACTGGATCAACTGATTCCTTAAAAATATCTAACTAAAAAGAATGATTTGTTCATGATTAGACATTGCTACTTTTCAGATAATACAGGTCCTTCTCAAAAAATTTGCATATTGTGATAAAGTTCATTATTTTCCATAATGTCATGATAAAAATTAAACTTTCATATATTTTAGATTCATTGCACACCAACTGAAATATTTCAGGTCTTTTATTGTTTTAATACTGATAATTTTGGCATACAGCTCATGAAAACCCAAAATTCCTATCTCAAAAAATTAGCATATCATGAAAAGGTTCTCTAAACGAGCTATTAACCTAATCATATGAATCAACTAATTAACTCTAAACACCTGCAAAAGATTCCTGAGGCTTTTAAAAACTCCCAGCCTGTTTCATTACTCAAAACCGCAATCATGGGTAAGACTGCCGACCTGACTGCTGTCCAGAAGGCCATCATTGACACCCTCAAGCAAGAGGGTAAGACACAGAAAGAAATTTCTGAACAAATAGGCTGTTCCCAGAGTGCTGTATCAAGGCACCTCAGTGGGAAGTCTGTGGGAAGGAAAAAGTGTGGCAAAAAACGCTGCACAACGAGAAGAGGTGACCGGACCCTGAGGAAGATTGTGGAGAAGGACCGATTCCAGACCTTGGGGGACCTGCGGAATCAGTGGACTGAGTCTGGAGTCGAAACATCCAGAGCCACCGTGCACAGGCGTGTGCAGGAAATGGGCTACAGGTGCCGCATTCCCCAGGTCAAGCCACTTTTGAACCAGAAACAGCGGCAGAAGCGCCTGACCTGGGTTACAGAGAAGCAGCACTGGACTGTTGCTCAGTTTTGCATGTCATTCGGAAATCAAGGTGCCAGAGTCTGGAGGAAGACTGGGGAGAAGGAAATGCCAAAATGCCTGAAGTCCAGTGTCAAGTACCCACAGTCAGTGATGGTCTGGGGTGCCATGTCAGCTGCTGGTGTTGGTCCACTGTCTTTTATCAAGGGCAGGGTCAATGCAGCTAGCTATCAGGAGATTTTGGAGCACTTCATGCTTCCATCTGCTGAAAAGCTTTATGGAGATGAAGATTTCATTTTTCAGCACGACCTGGCAACTGCTCACAGTGCCAAAACCACTGGTAAATGGTTTACTGACCATGGTATTACTGTGCTCAATTGGCCTGCCAACTCTCCTGACCTGAACCCCATAGAGAATCTGTGGGATATTGTGAAGAGAAAGTTGAGAGACGCAAGACCCAACACTCTGGATGAGCTTAAGGCCGCTATCGAAGCATCCTGGGCCTCCATAACACCTCAGCAGTGCCACAGGCTGATTGCCTCCATGCCACGCCGCATTGAAGCAGTCATTTCTGCAAAAGGATTCCAGACCAAGTATTGAGTGCATAACTGAACATAATTATTTGAAGGTTGACTTTTTTTGTATTAAAAACACTTCTTTTATTGGTCGGATGAAATATGCTAATTTTTTGAGATAGGAATTTTGGGTTTTCATGAGCTGTATGCCAAAATCATCAGTATTAAAACAATAAAAGACCTGAAATATTTCAGTTGGTGTGCAATGAATCTAAAATATATGAAAGTTTAATTTTTATCATTACATTATGGAAAATAATGAACTTTATCATAATATGCTATTTTTTTAGAAGGACCTGTATATTTCAGGCATAAAACTATAGTATTCAAACTTATAATCACTTTTGTTACTTTTTTTTCATCATTGTCAATTCATGAAAAAGAGTCAATAGTATTTTCCCTTAGTTGTTATTGTTCTATGGAAGAATGAAAGTCATATAGGTTTGAAATGACATGACAGTGAGTAAACGATGATGATGCTTTTCCAATTTTGGGTGTGAAATTCATGTAAAGAACATAAAAAAAAAAAAACATTAAATCATGAAAGAATGGGGGCAAGTGGAAGTTTCCATCTGTCTTTTTGTGACAGAGAAGGTCAAGAAGGAATGAAAAAGAAGGCGTCTCACTGTGCTCTTTGATTCTTACAAATTGAAAAGCACTATCGACTGGTAATTGTTTTACTTTGATAAATGAACGACTCTCTAAAACCCCCATCACCCCCAGCTGATCAACCAGACCCCTCGTTTGACTAAATCAAATTTGAACTGTTTCCACCCATCCATCAGTCCTATCACATCACACCTGCAACGTGACATGGAGATTATCGGTGTCGAGCATGACGTTTCAGAACCAGACAGACATGCCAAGGACATCTTTGTGTGTGCTTGCTTCTCATCATTTCATACATAAAAATAAGGATAAAAACGAGTTAATATTCTCAATGTCACACACTTATTTGATTGGTGACAAAATCTTTCTCAAAATATCAATCAAAACATATATATATATATATATATATATATATATATATATATATATATATATATTTATGATGTTACCTTAAAATTCCCAAACCTTGTGTTCATTTTCAGGTCTAAAGGGAGAAAATCACAGTCTTTCAATGTGGTGACTTGTGTAGTTCACTGTTTTTATAGCTTTTCCATGAGCAAATGGAACATTGTATTTATGTGTAAGCGTTGTTGCCTTCTATGGTTTGAAAGCTCCTTACTATGTTATCATACAAATCAATGGAGATGCATATCATCAGGACGTGACTGCTCGTGAATATTACATTAATGGAAACCAAGCACGCATTTTGAATATTGAATACTGAATAGGTCATGACATAACTCAATAAGCTAAACCTGATACCCTGCTGCTTTTTTCAAACAATCTTTAACAAGAGCTCCAACAGTGATCGTATGGTTAGTTATCGGTTGACGTTATCGCCACAAGTGCCGCTCGGGATGGTGCGATTGCTGCATGATTATGATGTCATGGCAGATCTGAGGTTGGAAATGAGTCAGTGCTTGTGCAAGTCCATGTAAAACAAGCCAGAATAATTGGAGAGGTGATTAACTGTCTTGATTTAGTTATTGGAAATTAGAGATATGATGTCACTATCACAGTATTGGTTGCTGTAGGAACCATAGACCAATTCTAAACCAAAAGTGATCTTAACCAATTCTTTCTTTCTTTCTTCCTTTGCAAAGAATGCATTGAGTGCACTGAAGCTCAATGCGGTTACAATGAATATGGGGCTGAGGCTTCAAAAACCGGATCAGTTCAATCCATAAATTAAATATTCAGAACTGTTTTGTGAACTAGATCTCTACGAACTGATTCACTGAACATATTGACTCAGAAGAACTATTTGTCCATGAGTAATACATTGCTATCATGGTTTCAGAAGATATTGCATGAGTTATATGGACCAACGCACTTTCATGACAATTCATATACTATTCTACATTGTGGAAAACTGGTGGCAAATTGTACCGTACAATCTGCTCCTGCTTTACTGAGGGTTGCATATATGGATGAAGCTTCGTGCTTACTTTTTTATACTAATCATATGATTTATACAAATAAATTAATTAGGGCTGTCAAAAGATTAATCGCGATTAATCGCATCCAAAATAAAAGTTTGTGTTTACATAATATATGTGTGTGCACTGTGTATAATTATTTTGTATATATATAAATACACACACATGCATGTATATATTTAAGAAATATTTGCATGTATATACTGTATATATTTATATATAATTTATATTATATATAAATATAAATATTTTATATATAAATAAAAAAAATTCTTGAATGTATACATGCATGTGTGTGTATTTATATATATACAAAATAATTATACACAGTGGACACACATATATTATGTAAACACAAACTTTTATTTTGGATGCGATTAATCGCGATTAATCTTTTGACAGCCCTAAAATTAATACAATATTGCCAATGTTCATGCTTCTGCATGCGATCAGGTTGAATGGACTCCTATGATTATTTTACGGTGTTTCTGCAGTAACACTTGATAACAATGAATTAACTCTGAAAATAACCAATTTTAAATCCCTTTAATGGTAACACTTTCTGGTAAGTATACAGTAATAAAGTACTTACAAATCATTTACAAACTATTAGTTTAGTTAATTCATAGTTTATATACTGTAGTCTTTGCATTGTTAATATATTAAAGTTTTTTTTTTTAAATTGCTTAGTTTCTGAAACTATGGCTTCTTTTCTCAAAACTCTACACACAAAACATGTACACAAGATGCAGTGATGCAAATCACTTCTTCAAAACTATTTTAACTTCTAAAAATGGTGTTTTTGCATAGTTACTCTAAAATGTGAAAAATGTAAAACACTACTTATCTTGTGTCTTTTGTTTGTTCAGTGTGCAGTGGAGCGTACAGGAGTTTGTCATACATACATGTACAGTATGTGCACAGATACACTGTATATACCGTATGTATGCATGATTGATAAGCTTTACAGTTGAACTGACTCGAGCTGAATAATGACACTATTGGCTTGTTTGAGCTGCTTTACAGCAGAATTTGAATTTGTTACTGAATGAATGTGACTTGACTTATGCATATACAGTATATATTTACAAAAATAAACAGAAATGCAAGGGTAAAAAATAATTAATTTGTTTCTCAAACGTGTTTTGCAGACTTGGTCTGAAGATTCGGTACATGAGTGAATGATTTCACTGAGTGAGCCTCAAGTTCCATTTTTAGTGTATAAGAACTAAAAAAAAATCTGTAAGAGACTATATACAAATAGTGAGATTTCCCATGAAAATAATCTAAAGAGAAAACTATTTACTCCTAATAACCATTAACAACTCCTTTACCACTGGTTTAAAATACTGTGCATCACTTATATGGCTAATCTCTTTATTAACTCTTTACATATGAGCTAATTAAACAATTATCATTTTGTTAATTATAGTGACAATGAATAAAGTACTCTTTATTTGTACAGAGCCTTTTAATATAATAACAATGTAGAGACTACAAAATATAATATGTATTAACTTTGCAAATGATTTGTAAGGTCTTTATTTCTGTATACTTATTATAAAGTTACCAATTTGTAAAGGATTTGTAACATAATCATATGTCTATATCAGGGACGTCCAAACGTGGTCCTGGAGGGCAACTGTCCTGCAGTGGCTCCAACTGGCCTCAACACACCTGCCTTAAGTTTCTAGTATGCATAGATATACACACACCAGCTGCTTCAGGTGTGTTTAATTGGGGTTGGATCTGAACTCTGCGGGACAGTGACCCCCCAGGAGCAGGATGGCACACCCCTGGCCTATAGGTTTAATACGTATTTTCGTTATTGTGAAATTTCATTATTTTCGTTCTTGAAAAATTTCATTATTTTTAATTTATAAACCATTGAAGCAACTACATAAGAAGTAAACTGGTTGTCAACCCATGCACCATTCATCTCTGCTAAAACTAGAAAATATGGAATATGGAAATTGGACTTTACCTTTGTGGGCCATACCAAACTACTCCATGTAATTACGATTGATATAGGACTTCCAATTGCTTTGCAGGCCTATTTTGACAGTAGTTCATTACTGGGAATAACTAACAACTTTATAAGCACTGTATTTTAAATAATTATAATATGATGTCAACTCTTGTTGGACAATTGGCTGGTCGGGTATATTTGCATATTATAATGTTCATCCATTCATCCCCATCCATTATGTTCATCCATTCATTTTCCATGTACTCCCCTACATCTATATTTTTCCATTGAGTCGTCCCTTATATAACATGTTCAATTCAATCAAAGGAAAAGAGATGGTGTGTTAGCCAGTCTACAATCATTAAATAAATCACTGAAGTTCTTTTTTTTTTTTTATCAGTACACAAAGGACAATCACATGTAAACTTAAGCTTGAGCACAGTTATTTCTAAATCCCTGTCAAAACGCTTTCGAAAAAAATTCTGTTTATTACAAAGTTAAATTTTTATTAAGCTATCCATCTATCCATACATGTTTCTGACACCAGTGTTTGTACATTTTCAGCTCTTTGCAGAAGACTTTGGGAATCAAGGAGGTGTCCCATTTAGATGGCTATTAGGATGAGCCGTCGTTGAGTTATTTGAACAAACACATACCCATCTCAATCTTCCCACTCTGTTTTCCTAAGCACCACACAGCACAAGTCTAACCCCCTGGTGCTGGGTCTCTTACCACAAGACAATAAACGAATGATGAAATAAAAACGTGTGATTCATCAAAATCAACTCCAGACTCTGCTGCCCAACAAATTAAACAATATTTCATAATCACTCTACGAGGCTGACAATGGACGCCAATTTGTAAGTAAGGGCACCTCCGTACTGGGAGTGTTGTCTTAAACGCACGGCTGGGTGGTGTGTAGTTAATTACCAAAGCTGGACATGCTCTAGTGGCCACAGACACTCCCGTCGTACCTGTCCAATGAACCGCTTTGCAGCCAAGCGCCTACCAACACTTCATTTATCTTGTCTGAGTGTAGGGGGGCTAATTACCGCGATGCTAACACCCCTCTACATGCGTACACACACTCAGTGTCCCATTGCTTGTCTTTTTCTGAGACGCCATGGCACTGGTCTGGGACAGAGGAGTTGGCCAATTAGTCTTCCATTAAGGCTATCACAGCTCTCTGGGAAGCCTCCCATCAACTCAGGGCACCGGTGCACTGAAGGGCCTAATAATCTGCTATATGGGTCTGTGGCTTTGGTTAATCTGTGGGGAAGGGTGAAAGAGGAGGAGAGGTCAAGAAATATATTTCCACTGCCTGTGATGAACAGTGTCAAGAACTGCAACGCTACGGGTCAGTGAAAGAGCCCTCCCACCTCCTCTGAAGACTCAAGGTGAATAGCTATTCTCTTCATCACTAAAATTTTGTATATATATATATATAAATATATATATACACACACACACACACAAACACACACACATATATATATATATATATATATATATATATATATATATATATTCTATATACACACCACAATTTTAGTGTATAATATGTATATATATACATACACTACCGTTCAAAAGTTTGGGGTCAATACGATTTTTTTTTTTTTAAGAAATTAATACTTTTCTTCAGAAAGGGGGCATTAAATTGATCAAAAGTGACAGTAAAGACATGTATAACAATGCAAAATAATTATTTTTTAATTAAATGCTTTTCTCTTGAACTTTCAAAGAATCCTGAAAAAAATGAATCACGGTTTGCACAAAAATATGAAGCAGCACAACAGTTTTCAACATTGATGATAATCATAAATGTTTCTTGAGCATCAAATAATCATATTAGAATGATATCTGAAGGATCATGTGACACTGAAGACTGGAGTAATGATGCTGAAAATTCAGCTTTGATAACAGGAATAAATTACACTTTACTATATATTCACATAGAAAACAGCTGTTTTACATTGAAATAATATTTCACAATATTACTGGGTTTGTTTTGTATTTTTAATCAAATAAATGCAGCCTTGGTGAGCAGAAGAGACTTCTTTTAAAAACATTAAAAATCTTACCGACCCCAAACTTTTGAACGGTAGTGTATATATATATATTGTAATAATTTTCTTTTTTTTTACTTTATAAAGTTTTAAATATGAATATTTTTCTTACACAAACTCATGGTTGCGCTGCATTAGAGAAGACACTGTTGTCGCTATGTCAAAGAGACACTGTTTTTTTCCACAACATTTCCAAAACTCATTTGTTTGACCTTCCTAAGGCTGACGAAGTTAGAGTGGTTAAAATGTATTTTAAACACTGTTTTTGAACATTAAAACCCAAACATGTATCTATGCGCTGCACATTTTATGGAGAACAGCTTGATTTCTGGTGCTTTTTTAAGCTCTCACTTTTGTAAGATGGTTCACCGCTCCTTAGCAACATTAACCATGGTTTTGTGATCGACTACGGTTTGTATTTCCTTAGTTTTCCGACAATATCAAAATTAAATGGTGAATAACATAGTATCTATAATGTATAAGAAAATTACAAAAAAACATATCACTCTGAAATGTTCGTTAACATTGTCTGAATCGGGCTCGAATTGGTTTGAAATTGACACCATCCTCAATAATTACATTAGAGAAGAACTGGCAATTAAGGAGGAGTGGGACATTTCTCGAACACGTGCAAAGCGTGCCAATCACAACACACTGGGCCAGCTAACCAATCACAACACATTTCGTATTTCGGAAGGAGGGGCTTCATCGAAATCGGCGTGTTTGAGCCAGACTGGAGAGAGTGCTGTAATAATGTAAAATATGTGAAAAATAATACGTTTTTTGAACAATCAAGCATGAACACTAATTCTAGTACACCCCAAAAACAAAATTAAAACTTCGTAAGGGCATAATAGGACCCCTTTAATATTTGCTAACTCTTTATTGTGATGGTCCTCCAACAGACATTATACTGACCATAAGTAACTTTACAACTACATGTCAACTTATTCTAACCCTAACCCTACCAGTCTACTAATACTCTACTAACACTCTAATGAGAGTAAGTAGACATGTAGGTGCAGCATTATTTATAGTCGACAGAATGTGTTAAAGGGACAATCAAAATAAAGTGAAACCGAAAAGATTTCCACATGAAAGAAGGCGGAGCCTCAGTGCACACCTACCTATTACGTAATCGCCATGCACACTTTACACCTGGTCAGTTCATGTGTTTTCTCTAATCGGATATCTATTTGATTTCACAGAATGAATATAAATACGATCTTCAATGCCCCGCGCTATATGCAAATGTAACGGAATTCACGTCAAAGAAAGCAACAGATGTGAGCTGCATTTTATTTATCATCAGCTAAAGATCAAAGACCGCATTAGTAGAGAGAGGCATACCCAGACAGCAACAGAGTGTCGGCCCAGTTTCATTTAAGTTTGTGCGTTGGCTTGCTGAAGAGATACAGCGCCTCATCTGCAGCGATGCGTGTTGCAGTAGCACTGTCCTATCTGGCTATTACATATCATAAAGTCTATAACGCTCTCACACGTTTATTTATTTTTTTACATTTTGGGACATTTGTGGTTTCAACAACCAGATGCATTTACACATATCCATTTTCATTTGTAAAGTGTCTCAGACCACCTCCTGAAGTCTGAAGTGGTTTGAGGGATCGGATTTAAATCCGTCTCAAAAGCGTTTCGGGGGGCATTTACACCTTGTCCTTTCATGATCGGATAGATATCCCATCAGAGAGAAGGCATAAAGTGACTAGGTGTAAAAAGGCCCATAGAAGACAGGAGAACTGGATTAAAACCTTCCACTGTGGATGCTGTGTTTTTTCTCTCAGGATGCTCTGTAAGATACTGTTCTTCTGGCTGTAGCCATGTTAGGAAGCTGTCTCGTTTTTATGTTTGGGATTGGACGTTTTTCATTTGTCTAACTGTTGGAAACTCTTGGAAAGGTTACCTCGCTGTCAACTGCTGGCTGCTTGGCCGTCACTTTAAAAAATAAAAAACTTTAATTTAACAAACAAAAAAAAGCTCCAAACACTTTTCTAAATGAACTAGTTTAATGGCTGCAACAGTAGTAAAGGCTGTGTAATGGGGAGTTCAGCTGTTGGACACGGGCTGGGCTAGGGCCTAGATTTGAGGCCCGTGCAGGGCATTACACTAAAAAAAAAATGTTGAATGATTTGAGGTGAAGTTTGTCTTAATGTAGTCCATGATTAGCTCAGTTATTACACTGATTTACTTGAAATGTCTTCAGGAAATAATTACAACGGGATGTAGAGCATCTGTGTTTAAAAAGAGTGTACGGTGAAGAAATAAATGGATTTTAAAAATGACTGCAACTAGTGTAATAAAAACATAAATAATCATACATTGTGGTACATCAGAGACATGCAAGAGTAATTGTCTAGTTTTGGGTTATTTAGAGTAGAAGGGCTGGGAAATAGTGGATTCTGATGGTTGGATTAATAAAGAAGAGCCACAGCCAAAAACATTACCCAATTCCAGGCCTGGTGCAGCTGTTGGTGAGAGGAGTGTAATTGCGTCAGTGGCGTCCTGGCCATCCCCTGAAGCTCGCCCCTAAAGCAGTTAGCTCTTAGCCTGCGCTTGGGCGTCATCATTTTCTAGTACCCATCCATCTTCCAACTCCGATTAATTCTTTTCATTCTGGCACCTCTCTCATAAATCCTGGCACACTTAATTAATTTCACTGGCAACGCAGGGACCGCCATAAAGTGGAATTGTTCACACAAAACCCCATATTAATTATGCTATTTTACAGCAATCTCATTGAAAGCTGTGTTTCATCTTTCATAATTACATTTCCAACAACAATGGGGGCAACAAAAGACTCTAATTATGGATTTGGCACGCCGCTACTTCACAATAAGTCAACAGCGAGTAGTGCTAGAAAACGACTAGGGGGGTTAAAACGGAGGATCAATGACTCGCTTTTATTATTGCTATTATTGTTGTTATTATTTTTTTGCAGCAGGAGGACACAATGTGATACAGAGTGTGCATAGGCATTTGTCTCACCCATGCTATAAATCTCGTTAACAAAACAGAAAGCATTTGTTGCCGACCTCCTCATTTTAGTGGCTAGTTTGATAATGGTTAAGGAGCTACTTAGGAAATGGATCACTGCCTGATAGTTAGGCCTCTGAGTTGGGTTTGCATGAGCAGCTGGACAAAGGATGCAAATGTTGACTGATGGAGACCAGCTTTTTAGGGTTCTTTGATAGTGAGGACACTGAGGGACTGACAACATCAACTTAACGTATAATTAAGTTATATAAACCAAATTTGCCGGTTCAGCAACAAAAGTGGTGGATCGCAAAAAAGAACAGGAAGAAACTGCTAAACAAGAAGAAGAGGACCTTCTAGTCTGGAGACAAGGAACACCTAAAGTTTTTGCAGGCAGCACTAGGGTTCTACTGGGATAATATAGAGCATAAAATGTGGAGCATTACTGGCTCTAATGGACAGGTAACTTGGTAAAACAGGAAGGTTATTGAGATGACACCAGTTTTATAATCAGTCACTCTTCATCTCTACATTTTTTTACTTCTCTGAGAGTCTCAGACTATTTAGAGCTAATGATAGTTCACACAAGCAATGCAGTGAGGCCTAATAGGATCAGTCCATGTTGTTAATGACATGCACTCTTCAACAGGAAGAGCCAATCCTGCTCCTGTAGGGTCACCTTCCTGCAGAGTTCAGAGTTGGAGAACTGGACTCTTCATGAGCAGGCTTGAACACCACTAAAGGACAAGTTGCTCTAAATCTGCATGATTTTTTGCATTGTTCTGACGCTAAAGATGGGACATCCCATTAACCTTACGGACAAGTTTGCTCTCACATCAGACATTATGATATCTTTCGAGAGGATTGTTTAAGACACATCTCCAACTTCTCGTCCCAGACTAGGGTGTCCAATCCTCCTCCTGGAGGACTGCTTTCCTGCAGAGATTGGCTCCAACACACCAGTCTGGAATTGTAGAATCCCGAAGACCTTAATTAGATGGCTCAAGTGTGTTAATTAGGCTGAAGCTAAACTTGGCTGGAAGGTGGCTTTCCAGGAACAGGACTGGACACCCTGTCCCAGACCATGTGGAGTCAACACTGATTGATTACTCTAGTGCACTCCACACCACACTACAAATGGATGCCACATAAGTTTCTCCAATCTTGGTATTGTTACGGAACAGAGACACAAGACAATGGATACGAGTGAGAAACAGGTTTATTGAAACAAGTAGTGGTGAGTACCAGTGGGTGACAATAATGGTGATTGTCTTTGAATAATGTCTAAGAATACTGACAGTTCTTTCTGTTGTAGATGATTGAGGAGATTGCAGATGACAAGGAGGTAGAGGGCAGGAGCACACACCGATGTCGGAAGAGAGGTGAGTAGTAGTTGGACGAGGAAACAGACGAAGGAAACCAGGAAGACGATGGAGAATTGTAGTAACAGAACGGGAGCCGAACAGACACTTCTTAAGAGGTAAGTGAGTCCTTACTCATGAACGAGACCAGACAAAGTGACTGTGTAAGGTGAGTGCTTTTATGCTGCCTGTGATGATCGGAAGACGTGCATGTGCGAGTGATTAGTGATCTCTGTGATTGGGAAGTGTATGCAGGTGAGGGCCAGGGAGGATGATGGGAAATGTAGTGAGGAGGTGGTGACTTAGCTGGTGACCGTGACAGGTATATCTTAACAGAAGTAGTAAAAGGGTTAGTTCACCCCAAAATGATAATTTTCCCATAATTTACTCACCCTCAAGCCATTCTATGAGTATATGACTTTCTTCTTTCAGCCAAACATATTCTAGCTCTTCCAAACTTTATAATAGGAGTGAATAGAATTTTAAAAATATCATAAAAGTAATCCATACGACTCCAGAGAGGTAAATAAAGGCCTTCTGAAACGAAGCGATGCAATCTTGTAAAAAAACATATCCATATGTATAACATAAATAACATAGAACTATATTCACTGGCTTCCGGTAAAGGCTGTACGCGAGTCTAGTTCTGGTGGAAGAGTGACCTCTGACCCAACACATGACGTAGGACACAGGTCACTCTTCTGCCGAAACTAGACACGTGTATGGCCGTTACCAGAAGCCAGTGATTATAGTTTATAAAGTCATAAATATGGATATTTTTCTTACAAAAACGCATGGCTTCGCTTCAGAAGGCCCTTATTAACCCCCTGGAGCCGTATGGGTTACTTTTATGATGGATGGATGCACTTTTTTTTTTGCTTCAAAATCTCAGGTACTATTCACTCCCTATTATAAAGCCGGGAGGAGCCCGGATATTTTTTTATTATAACTCAAATTGTGTTTGGCTGAAAAATGAAAGTCATTTACACTTACAATGGCTTGAGGGTGAGTAAATTATGGGATATTTTTTATTTTTGTGTGAACTAACCCTCTATGTAAACTCCACACATGTTTACTGGAAGCATCACTCTAAACTGTTCTACCTTGGTCCAATCTCAATTCCCATACAAAATGAGCATGTGAATTTTGTCATCATTTGCTTGAAAATTAGGAAATAAAAACAAGTTTATGGTGGATTTGTGGGGTTCCCAAAAAACTGTGACATACATCATTATTCAGAGATACTACATGGAAGAGGAACCATCTGATTAGTACCTGATTAGTACAATAAACTGGACTGCACAGACAACACAATTGTTCTGAGGGCAGGTGGACCATATGACACATGCACAATTCTTACTAATGACTAATGACTGAATGCATTCATTGTAAGTTAATTGACTTATATATGTACAGGGCATGTTTCATGGCACACTCTGTATTATTTTGCACTTCATGTGCATTATGTGTGTGTATAGTTGTGCATTTATGCCCTACCGCATGTTTTGATTGTTTTCTAGTTTCTCTTATGGCATTTAACTTTCGTACATTGTGCTCTGAACTTTGTTCATACTCCAATTTTGAATGTACTGCTCACAGATGAAAGCATAAAGTAGAAAAAATAATTACTGTGAATAAACACAACTATTCCTCTTGTCAACAAGAGTTTCTAATTATTGCATGGAAACCTAATTAATGGGGACCTATTTTCCATTGTGGTTAGTTCTGCAAAAGCCTGTAACTAGATAGGGTAAACGTCCACGTCTGAGTATGCAGTGTACATGTGCTACTGTGTGTCTCTAGTTCTTCCCAATGGAGGCCAATGGTGATCAGTAAATGTTCAAAATTACATATCACATCTCAGCACCCCTTGGTCTCTCCCCTGCTCCGTGACTGGCTCCACGGGTCCCACGGGTCGGCCTCTCATTCCTGCTCCACACCCGCTGCTCTTTTGAGGCTCTGCTGGGATCCAGGGCAATTACCCGTCTCATTTAATTGGCATTATCATTTTAGCGTGCTGACAGAGATGGATCACCACGCTTGACCAGACCACTAGAGTCTCCAAAAAGAGGGAAAGAGTGAGGAAGTGAGAGAAAAATAGGGAGAATGTAGCTAAAGAATGCAAAAAACTAAAGGTTAAAATCACAACAATTTATTTGAACGCAAAGTTTTATCTACGTTTTCTCTGATTTACTTAAAAATGAATGCTTTGTAGATGTATGCTAGCCATTAACATAATTTCAGTCCAAACAATTAATTACAGTGTCAAATTATTAATGGTGTTTGCTAAAGCCAGCATTATTATTAGTGTTTCTCATACTTATGGTGAGGTATTTGAACAAACCCAATACTCTGCATTAACATATTTTAAAACATCAGGCATCATTCACTTGCTGACTTGTTACAGAGAAAAATGGTGCATCATACACTAGAGTTTTTCATCCAGAGTCATTTAAATACTACAAACACATGCAGAATCATGTGGCCAAAATAGAACATGTTTGATATCCTCTGACTGAAGGGAATTAAAGTCTGAAGTTAAAAACGCCTAGTCTTGCCCATCGATTTTGATCTGTGAAATCTTTCAACTCCAACTGGCTAGGACTTTCGGCAACTACTGTAGTGTTGACAGGCTGCAAATTGGGGCAAAAATCTGAGAAACAATTATAATTTGGTGTATTCCAGCCTTTACTGATTTTGCTCTGACCTCGACATGGCGATTCTTGATACCAACCACAACACCTTAGCATAGTGGAAGTGATTTTTGAATGGGCATATTCTGACTTCTGTCACCTGAATCTGTCCTGTGACAATTTCTTTTTTTATTTGTCTCCTGTGAAAGCATCACAATTATGTAATCCCTCTGTGATTCTAATTCAATGTGAATGACACTGAAGCAAACAATTTTGGTGGAGAAAAACAAGGAGAAGAGGTGGGTAAAGGAGAAGAGATGGGTAAGGTAACAACTAACCCATTGTGAGGCCTCACTGGGTCTTAACAAGTAAACATGCTGCGCTGCTGTAACTCACTGCCGCTTAACCTGTCATACGAATTAAGAGCCCCCATTAGATCTGCCTGTTTCAAAGCCAGTGCTAAATTAAAGGATGTGAAACACTGAGGATCCCCAGGGCCATGAAAGAGCATATAATCTGAACGACTTTGTGAATCATCAGTCTTGGGAATCGGTTTATTTTGAGTTGCTTTAGCACAGCTTGCACAAAACTACATACTTACACGTGTCATATTTCTCAAACCTCCCTTATAGATAGCTTCACACACAAATATACTCTCACATATACACAAGCAACTTAAATTTTTTAACAATACACTTAATTGGACTTGTTTTAGCAAACCCAATCAAATGGGAATTAAATGAAATAGGAAATTAAAATGGAACTATTTTATGATGAGACAATTTCGAATTAATTTGTACGATGTGATTTGTATGGAAAAAAGCGATTTTTAGAAAAAAAGTAAACATGAAGCTCCACTCCTAAACCTAATTGCCAGTGGAGCATTCGAAAAAGTAAGAATGAAATTGTACAAATGAATACGAATTAGCCACCATTTTACCCAAACGTAATATAGTTACATAATGATGGTCCTCCGGAAAACTTCACCACCCATGTGGAGTGGATACTGGCAAATTGTGGATCGCCCTTCACCGTCTGCCCAGTGGAAGAAGACTATGCCAGCCCACCGCAGAAAAACAGCCAGAGCCTGCCGGGATGCAAGAGCTGACCATCACCCCGGAGCCCGTGTCCAATAAAGGGGTGCATGAGCCAGCAACACCATGCATTTCAGTGTGCATGTTTATGGAGTGCAAGGGCATGGAAGGAAGCTCGGCCCTATGTGAATTATTATTATGAGGGTTGGAAAATAATATTCCCTTTAATCTCCTGTCATCCAAGTCTCCCATGTCTCCACTGGTCCCTGTGTCTCCGCAGAGCCCGTCACTCGACCTTGGCTTTCCAACCAGCCGGCTCCACCTTGGCTCCTCCCTACCTCGGCTCCACCTGGGACTATCATCCTTACGGCTTTACCGGGCTCCCTTATCCCTCCGGCTCCATCTTGGTCAGACGTCTCTCTGCTGCGGCACGGACTTCTGGGCTTTCAGTTGTGCTTCGTCTCTCCACCTATTTGGCTCTGTCGGGCTTCACCTTCCCTCCAGCTCTATTTTTGTCCTCAGTCCCACCGGCTTCACCTCGGACACTTGTTGATTTGGCTTCGCCTTGGCGTCCAGAACCATCAATGTTGCATGGTCTTGTAGCCCCAGCCTGGGAGTCCACCTCCATCACCTCCGTCTCGATCAGTCATCCCCCTGGGTCCACCCACCAAGTCTCCACCATGGCTCCTCCCTCCCTCGACTTCGCCGTGGGCCTTCATCCTAGCTGTGCTCTGGGTCCTCACCTGGCTCCTCGTGGTCCTGGCTCCTCCTGTTTCCAGCCCTTCACCAGCCCATTGTCCGCCTCAATAGCCTCCACCCTCCCTCCTCAGCTGGACTTTGTTGAGGTGTGAGGATGCGCCTTCACTGTCTTTGTCTGTTTATTTTCATTGTAAAAAAAAATGGTAACACTTTTTGGTCCCTTTTGAACATTCTGTTGACTATAAGTAACTTTGCAACTGCATGTTAACTTATTCTAACCCTAACGCTACCTAGTCTACTAACACTCTAATGAGAGTTAGTTGACATGTAGGTGCAAAGGTACTTATAGTCAATAGAATGTGTTAAAGGGACCATCAAAATAAAGTGAAACCAAAATGTCTACTCACATGTGTTAAGTCTGCAGTCATATTAGTGGCCTAATAAAAGCTCTTTTATAAAAACTTCCCCTGATTCATTTGATATACATAGTTTTTTAAGTCAATCAATGAATATGTTGCTATAAGCACATTCAGGTTTACCCAAACCAGATGAACGTGAATCTGGCAACGTTTTACTACGTGATTGTTGTACGTGACACAGCAGTTCGGAAAGTGTGTCTGGGGAGTGACACTAAAAGGTAGCCTATCCTGTAGGCTAACACCTATACTAAACCTTAAACATACCCTATAGTGTTAACAAAAGCAAATGTGAGACACACTTGCTGCAGCCAGTTCTGGAGGAACAAATAGTCTACGCAAAAAGCAGGAGAGGAGGCCTATTTACATAGCTGACCCACCTATGTTCCTCAACCGTTTTTCTGCATCCCCCCACCACTCCGACTCCTCACTCTCGACTGGTTCCTCTGATTAATCTGATTTCTGTCAGGACCACTATCGTCAAAGATGATTGACAATTAGCATACAGTTTGGTTTGGTTCGGTTCTGGGGAAGAACTCCCTACACATCCATGCAGAGTAATATGGATAAGAGCAGGAAGAGCAGCAATAACCCCCCTTATGGTAAACAGAACATAACCAACATAAATATATTGCAGATATCATTCAATAATTTAATGTACAACATAATTCGAGAATTATTCTGATTCGATGGGTATTCAGAAGGCCAAGTCTTGACTTGATAAGAGGAGGAGCTGGGGATGGTGGAGGGTAATTTGCTCCTGAGCAACACGATAAAGCTGCTGATAATACCGATGGACCTTATATGTGGATGCTGTGATAGGTGTCAAATTCCTATAGGTAGACGCGAATCAGTTGAGAGTCAGCTAATGCAATCTTGACTGACGTGACCTGCCAGAACTAACGCTACGCTTGATTGAGTGTGAACTCTTGAATTCATTTCAGCTGGAAACTTCAGTGATTTCTATGTATTGTTACATGTTTTGAGTTTTGCAAAAATGTTGGTATAGGCGTGTTTATCCACTGATATGTGTTACAAATTGCACAACATGGATGCGCACAGTCCCATATTTTTTACAATTATTCGCAGCCGTGATCTTAAAAGGCTGCAATTTTTTTTCCTGAAATTGAGAGCCATGGAGCAAAGATAACAGCATGGTCAAAGACTTCCATGCAGGGCCATTGAGATGTATGGGATTTATGAATAGCTTTTTCCACGTATTATATACTTCCATGGCAAAAGAAAAAAATGACTTGGTCCACCTTTCTTACACCCTTTCTTACACAGATGTCTCAGCGATGTACACGTGCATTTTGGGTGGCTACCACCAGTCAGGCTGAGAGACAAGACCGATAATGACATTAGGGAATAAACCCAAACATGCTGAGCCACGATCACCTCTCCTGGTGTCTCCCGTGCTCTCAAGAGCAGCGCAATGTCCATCCTGTCAACCAGCCCACGCTATATGAAAAATGGAAAGCATAAGAGACACACTAATAAAAATAGCATTGAGAGTGGACAGGAAGCACTGCTTCATTACTCACCTCCCTTTCCTGGCCTGCTGTTGTACAAATGTGCTACATGCTGCACAAACATGCATCACCATCGGCTAAAAAACAAATGGGCTGTCGGCCCCGTATTTACCTCCGATTGTTCATGCACTCTCACATTCACTTGTGTGAGATGTAAATATGACCCAAACAGACTCAGTCGATCTTCTCTAGCCTTGTGCTGGAAACGTGCAGGACAAATTTGTTCACTGGGAATAGACTTAATGTTGTAATTGCAAAGTTAAAGCTTCAGGACTTCATGTTCTACAGCAGGGGCCTCAAACTACCAGCCTGCCTTTTCACCTCTTGCATTTAGCACTTTAATTTCACAAATACACATGATTATTACAGTAAACAGTAGCTTAATACCTGCCAAAAAAATACATTACATTTGTATATAAAGTTTACAACATTTGTTACTTGTTACAAGACTAAAACATGTAAACACACAGTTGACAACAACAAACAAATCCTGTCTTTTACATGTAAAAAAAAATGTAGTTACACTTTTATTTCGATAGTCCACTTTAGACATTCTACTAACTATAAGTAACTTAGCAACTACATGTCAACTAACTCTTATTAGAGTATTAGTAGACTTACACTGCAAAAAAAAAAAAAAAATGATAAAAAACCGGCAGCTGTGGTCAACCACATCATGGTAAGACACATGCAATTTAATAAAAAATGCAAAAAACATTAATTTAACAACATTAAATGTAATATAAAACCCTAAGCCACATAACAGATTAGAAAAAAACTAAGAAAAACTATGAAGAAACAGTTATTTCAACAAAAATACATCAAATGTGAAGTGTCTCCCAGGGCATTGTGGGAATGTCAATTTATGGTTTTTGACTGTAAATTATACAATGAGTTGTTCTTTTTCACTTCCAAAAACTGTAAATGTAACGGTATTACATTAAATGCATAACGAACATTAAATGTACGGTTAGATCTATTGCAGTTATTATACTGTATATAGTAAGGAAACTTTCTGTTAACCAATTAACAGTTTTTCACTGTAGCATTTTTACAGTCTTTTACTGTTAAAATTACAATCATTTTTTACAGTGTATGTTAGTGTGTGTGTTGAACTGTTGAGTTAAGTGAGCAACAGGTGATGTGTGGGCTTCACATTATTTCACATATCATACTCCCATCAGGACAGTCCATTACCACAGGAAGTGACTTCCAGAGGGCGGGTGGAGTGATTGGCTTTAAAAGCTTCTGCCCTCTCTCTCTATTTCTCTTTCACTTACCGAGCTCCATGACAGATTTGGTTCAGTTTTTCAGACAGGCAAGCTCACAACCAAAAACACTGCATGTGTGTGTACTTCCCTTAAGAATACTTTGGGCAAGATTTGCACAGGAAATCAGAGCAGGAAACTCTCCTCTGTAATTACCAAACCAAGAGATAAGTCCCACATTAACTCCATCTATCTTTCTTAACATCTATTTATCTTTCTCTCACTTTATTCCTGTATATGCTTTATATAGAGATAAACTGCAGAAAACATATACGGCAAAACAAACCACTTTAAAGCCCTATCTGTTAAAGTCTGATAAAGAGACCAGGAAAGAATGGTGAAGTGTGATCGGATCATAGACTAAACAATGTAACAGACCAAAAACAGACCTTGTTTTTTTTTAAACAAAATGTTATTATTATGGATTTTTGGGTAAAATATGACCTAGACATGTTCTTGACAGGCTTAGTGAGATTCTCCTATATGGAGAAGAGAAAGGAGGGGTCAATATGGTAGACGAGTAAGGCATATTTCACAGGACACAAACTGTGAAATTAGAGTCGAACAACAAGAGAGACAGACATGGTTGAAGTGCTAGGGTCGTACAATACAAGAGTACCTTAACGCACGTGATAGTGATGATATTCCAGAGCCATGGAATCAGCAACGACGTCACGCTGTTGAGAGCACAAAGAGAAACTCGTTTAATTTATGTGCCACGTGGGCTGGGGTGGCAGTGATACATGGTTCGGTTCAGCGATTGAAAAGGAGAGGAAATAACTTGGAAACAGTCACTAAAGCAGATATGGGTGCACTACATCAACTATTTACAAACATAAATGGCTATTAAACATCCATTCCATATGATTCAGTGACCAAACGTAGACCATATGATGACTATTAAATAGAATACTGGAAGTGATTGTGAAAGACTTTTAATTAGTGAATTAAATAAAGGCAAAAGCTAAAAACTAAACAATCAAAAATTATTCAATTATTGCAATTAGGTCACTCACAGATTTCCACTCCAGAAGATGCACCATTGAGGACAGTATAGAGTCCATATTAATTAATTATTGTTAAGTCTTTATTTTGATAGTCCACTTTAGATTTTCTACTAACTATAAGCAACATGTCAACTAACTCATTATTTAATTTATTTCAGTATTAGTAGACTGTTAAGTTAGGGTGAGTAGAATAAGTTGGAAGGTTTTAGAATGTCTGTTGGGGATGTCATCCGTTTAGATCTTTTCATCATTTCAAACTTACATATTTCCAGTGGACGTTTCAACGGCATGGGACATTGACTTTTCCTTCTCAGGACACGGGTCCAGGTGCCTAGTTCTGCCTGATTAGAAAGCGATTAAAGAGCAATTATAAGAAAGAAGACAAGAAACAGATACAGATCACAGAAGTGCTTCAGATAATGCCTGCTGAGCAGAATAGGGATTCTAACCTGAAATAAAAAAAGACATCACCTCAGTCAAACTCATTCATTTTCCAACTCTCTTTCCAGTCAATTTTCTCCAGGATCATAAACCTTAACGCTCAACATAAAATGATCCTAACCGACAACTCAATTTTACGACCAATAATCATCTTTTGATATTTCAATTGGCATGAGAACCTAGCAAAAATAGGAATAATAAAATGCCACATTTTTCACTTTTTATACAGTGTAACAATGAACAATAATTCATTTTATTTTTCCTCTGTTTATTCTACAACTCAATTACCAATGTAAATTGATTTCATCATTTTTAAATATGAAATTGAACCATATTATATTGAATATATCTACATGTATTCATCATATGGTCTCATTTCTGTTTATGTACGTAATCTCACTTAACATTCATTGTGTTTAAAGGGACACTTCACCCATTTGCATTAAGCTTTGTATCATTAGAAACTCAGTCATATTTTTGAATGGTCATGCATTATTCCCTCATTTTCCCCTGAGATGGGAGAAATACGGATTTCAGTGTTGCAGTTCTTGCTTATAATGATGTAAAATCATAATTTTGCGTCATTCTAAGCAGGAAGTCCCATATCTTTGTAGAGGGGTTGAGACTACAAACACTTGTTCCTCATTTTTCCAGTGGCTGGGACCCACTCACGCTACAGACCTATTACAGATCAGTGGGTGGGACTTCACTTGCAGAAACTTAAATCAATATCCGCCATCTTGTTTGGAAGCTAAGCTAACAGGCGCTGTGGAGCCAGATTTGAAGTTACGACAATGGCGGAAGGTACTCAATATAATATGGAAGAAGAGGATTTCGAAAGTCTGATGCTCGAATCAGATGTTCGTGGCTACTTTTACGAGCCGCAATATAGTGAAGAGCAGCTGAGGCTGATGGAGGAACAGGAGACAGAAGTCAAGTCACCTTCATTTATATAGCGCTTTTAACAATATGGACTGTTTCAAAGCAGCTTTGCAGTGATAATAGGAAATTAAAGGAAAAGAGATTGTTTTGGCTTTACAGCAGCTCTAGAATAAAGTTATTGTCCAGCTAAAGTTAGTTTTGATTGATTCACTTCCGTCGCAACCATCATTAGTTATTAACTTAGGGGCCGCTAACACGACACCGTTCTAACAGAAAATTCTTGCTATCCGGCCGCATATTTGCATAAAACAGTGCCTGGTGGCTCTGAGAATTTTTTATCGCTTCCGCGTAGCCACGTGAATCAGAATTATCCCGACAACGTTTTATCAGTACAGAGGTAAAGGGAAGGAGGTCTTCACA